>CM038675.1:510401808-511098452 GCA_021605145.1 Aegilops bicornis | reverse complement strand
AAGACCTAGCCAGATGATGATGTCTGCTGATTAGTAGTGAGAGGACTCTTAGTACCCGCAAAAAAAGGGCACTGGTGAGAAAAAACAATCATTTGATTTAGTTTCTTGCTCTCCCTTAGCAGCGGGAAAGGAGTCTATCTATCTGCCTAGCTTTGGTTCTATGTTCTTGGAAGCAAAGAAAGAACTCCGGTATTCCGACCTTATCTTTTTGCTCAAAGAACGAATCAAACCCCTTGTTGAAGCCCTTTATGATATATAACCATGGATCGAGTCAGATTTGGGGCAGCTGAACCCACTTAAGCTGGCCCCCGGGTCTATTCTCATCATATCAATCTCCATCACTTTAATACTTGCTTTGTTTTTACTTTGCCTTTTACTTTTTACTTTGCATCTCTATATCAAAAATACCAAAAATATTATTTATCATCTCTATCAGATCTCACTCTCGTAAGTGACCGTGAAGGGATTGACAACCCCTAATCGTGTTGGTTGCGAGGAGCTATTGTTTTGTGCAGGTCTGAGGGAATTGTGCGTAGCCTCCTCTTTGGATTGATACCTTGGTTCTCAAAAACTGAGGGAAATACTTACGCTACTTTGCTGCATCATCCTCTCCTCTTCGGGAAATCCAACGCAGTGCTCAAGAGGTAGCAAGAAGAATTTACGGCGCCCGTTGCGGGGAGGCTGACGCAAGAGCAAGTCAAGCACCATACCAAGTACCCATCACAATCCCTATCTCCCGCATTACATTATTTGCCATTTGCCTCTCGTTTTCCTCTCCCCCTCTTCGCCTTTGCCGTTTTATTCGCCCTCTCTTTCCCAACCTCCTCCTCTTTCTCCCGTTTGCTTTTTCCTCGTCCGCTTGTTTGCTCGTGTGTTAGTTTGCTTGCTTGTCGTTATGTCTGAAATTGGGGAAATTATTGCCGATATGGGCGATAATAATATCACAGAAAATTCTGAAGCTCCTGCTTAAGAATCCCCTACCTATCATACAAAAAGATTTCGAATCGGTAGTGGTAATATTATTGGAAAAGGAGTTATTCAAGATTTCTTTACTTGTGCTGGTGCTTTACCCTCTATGGGTGGTTCTATTCTCCATAGAACTAGTAGCCTTCATGACGCTATTGCCATGCTTATCGTTGAACTTGAAAGGCAATTTATGCATATGCACCCTTCTATACAAAGAATTTTCCTAGAATTTTCTAATATTGAACACTCCTCTGTTAAGCGTGCCGCTACTATCTTTTTGGCTCATGAATTTAGATTATAATAAAAGAAGACAAAGAAATCTTTGCGCATTATAGGGTGGACACTGGCCGTCCTCCCATAGAATCTATCCTTTTTGATCAGGAAGAAATAATGCGTTTTCAATCTATCGACTATGTTGCTTTCAATGAAAATCTTAGAAAAAAGGTGCCTACCAATATTTTAATTGATAGAATCTCTGAAATTAATGATGATTTGGCTATTTGAAATACTGAGCTAGGATGCTTTCTTGAGTATAGGCTCACCAAGTTCTATCAAAAGAATGCTTATAATGATGAATTGGTTGTGCAATACGAAGGGCCGAAAGAGGAACCTATACCTCCTAAAATTGATCTTGGGGAATTTTGTCCTATTAACTTTAGCACTTTTGATTACTTTTGCTTGCCTCAAAGAAAACTTGCTGCCGAACATAGAGAATATGAAATGAGTTTCACCGATCTATCTTATTACTACGGCACTACTTAAATCTATCCTTGCTTTTATGCCTAGCTAGGGGCGTTAAACGATAGCGCTTGTTGGGAGGCAACCCAATTTTATTTTTAGTTTTTTTGCTTTTGCTTCTGTTTAGGAATAAATAATCCATCTAATCTCTGTTTATATGTGGTTTTATGTTTCAGTTAGTGTTTGTGCCAAGCTAGACCTATTGGATCTTCTTGGATGATAGTTATTTGATCTTGCTGTAATTTCCAGAAACCTTGCGCTCAGTGCCCGAATTATTAAAAATCACCAGAACGTGATAAAATACTGATTCCAATTGCTGCTGATCAATAAACAAATTGTCTAGGTCTTCTAATTTTGGTAGATTTTTTTTGTGTTCCAGAAGTTTGCGTTAGTTACAGATTACTACAGACTGTTCTGTTTTTGACAGATTCTGTTTATCGTGTGTTGTTTGCTTATTTTGATGAATCTATGGCTAGTAAAATAGTTTATAATCCATAGAGAAGTTGGAATACAGTAGGTTTAACACCAATATAAATAAATAATGAGTTCATTACAGTACCTTAAAGTAGTCTTTTGTTTTCTTTCTCTAGCAGACTCACGAGATTTCTATTGAGTTTTGTGTTGTGAAGTTTTCAAGTTTTGGGTAAATTCTTTTGATGGATTATGGAACAAGGAGTGGCAAGAGCCTAAGCTTGGGGATGCCCATGGCACCCCAAGATAATCCAAGGACACCAAAAAGTCAAAGCTTGGGGATGCCCCGGAAGGCATCCCCTCTTTCGTCTACTTCCATCGGTAATTTACTTGGAGCTATATTTTTATTCACCACATGATATGTGTTTTGCTTGGAGCGTCTTGTATTATTTGCGTCTTTGCTTGTTAGTTTACCACAATCATACTTGCTGTACAAACCTTTTGAGAGAGCCATACATGAATTGGAATTTGATAGAATACTCTATGTGCTTCACTTATATCTTTTGAGCTTGATAGTTTTGCTCATAGTGCTTCACTTATATCTTTTGAGCGTGATCACTTTTGCTCTAGTGCTTCACTTAGATCTTTTAGAGCATGGTGGTGGATTTGTTTTAAAGAAACTATTGATCTCTCATGCTTCACTTAGATTATTTTGAGAGTCGTTAATAGCATGGTAATTTGCTTAATATTAATATACTTGGTATTACAGATATGTGAAACTTTCTTTTGAGTCGTTGAATACTAAGAAAAGTTTGATGCTTGATAATTGTTTTGAGATATGAAGATGGTGATATTAGAGTCATGCTAGTTGAGTAGTTGTGAATTTAAAAGAATACTTGTGTTAAAGTTTGTGATTCCCGTAGCATGCACGTATGGTGAACCGTTATGTGATGAACTCGGAGCATGATTTATTTATTGATTGTCTTCCTTATGAGTGGCGTTAGGGAATGACGATGGTCTTTTCCTACCAATCTATCCCCCTAGGAGCATCGCGTAATACTTTGCTTTGATAACTTCTAGATTTTTGCAATAAGTATATGAGTTCTTTATGACTAATGTTGAGTCCATGGATTATACACACTTTTTCCCATCCTTCCACCATTGCTAGCCTCTCTAATACCGCACTTTTACTTTTAAGCTGGTATCATACACCCACCATATATCTTCCTCAAAACAGCCACCATACCTACCTATCATGGCATTTCCATAGCCATTCCGAGGTATATTGCCATGCAACTTTCCACCGTCCCGTTTATTATGACACGCTCCATCATTGTCATATTGCTAGCATGATCATGTAGTTGACATCGTATTTGTGGCAAAGCCACCTTTCATAATTCTTTCATACATGTCACTCTTGATTCATTGCATATCCCGGTACACCGCCGGAGGCATTCATATAGAGTCATACTTTGTTCTAAGAATCGAGTTGTAATTGTTGAGTTGTAAGAAAAATAAAAGTGTGATGATCATCATTCTTTAGAGCATTGTCCCAAGTGCGGAAAGGATGATGGAGACCATGATTCTCCCACAAGTCGGGATGAGACTCCGGACGAAAAATAAAAAAAATAAAAATGAAAAAGAAAAGAGGCCATAAAAAAGAGAAAAGGCCCAAATAAAAAAAATGAGAGAAAAAGTGAGAAGGGACAATGCTACTATCCTTTTACCACACTTGTGCTTCAAAGTAGCACCAAGATCTTCATGATAGAGAGTCTCTCATTTTGTCACTTTCATATACTAGTGGGAATTTTTCATTATAGAACTTGGCTTGTATATTCCAATGATGGGCTTCCTCAAATGCCCTAGGTCTTCGTGAGCAAGCGAGTTGGATGCACACCCACTTAGTTTCTTTTGTTGAGCTTTCATATACTTATAGCTCTAGTGCATCCGTTGCATGGCAATCCCTATTCACTCACATTGATATCTATTGATGTGCATCTCCATAGCCCGTTGATACGCCTAGTTGATGTGAGACTATCTTCTCCCTTTTTGTCTTCTCCACAACCACCATTCTATTCCACATATAGTGCTATATCCATGGCTCACGCTCATGTATTGCGTGAAGATCTCTGGGGGGAATTCTCCCCACTCTGCGAAGGCTACCTGTCATGCTCTGCGAAGGCCTTCGTCACGCTCTGCGAAGGCTACCTCGGCGTTCTCCCCACTCTCGATCTCTGGGGGGAATTCTTCTACACCAAGCTCGGCACCGCCGCCAAAAGCGAGGTGGCTCAGTGCGGACCTTCATCACGGTGCAGCACCCAGGTACTGGTAATTGCTTCCCATCCATCAGCTTGACACAGTCGGTTAAGTTGTGGCAAAAATCATACCTCTACATCAAGAACGTTAACCCAACGATCGACTTCGTCAACCTGCCGGCTTACGAAGCCGGCCCGTTGGCTGAGCCTCGCACCAAGTGGACCTTCAAGGCGAGGACGCTATCGGCTGCCTCCGCCGCCGCCATCGCCCGGCTCAGGGTGATGACTGATTTGGAGGGCCTCAAAGCCTCGGACTTGCTGACCGCCTTTGTGGAGCGCTGGGTTATCCCTCTTCAAGGCCGGCCTCATCTGATCAGCCGGATGAGCGGGCATCGAGACCCGTGCCAGATGTCCACCAGGGAGATGCCGACCACGGAGGTGGCCCGCCTGGTGAATGAGCTCTCGAACTACAAACTCTCGGAGTCAGAGTGGCAGTTCGGCAAGCGGCCGTATTCCCGCACACACCCGCCGTCTGCGGTAAGCTCTTAACTCTTTTGTCTGTCTGGTTCTGCTTCACCGCCTGATCAGTTGGTCACGATGTAGCTCCTCTCGAACCAGCCGGCAGCCGACGCCCTGGAGCAGGGCCAGGAGTATCTGCCGGACCGATTTGTGAGTGATGCGAATGACCCCGACTTGGGGGCGGCCGCCATGGAGGAAGATGACACCACAGGCGATGGTGACGGAGCAGGCGGCTCCGGAGGAGGAGGCGGCCTCGAGGGCTAGCTAGACGATGACGAGGAGGAGCATGCGCTGCACCTCCCTCTGGTCGCCAACAGGGCGGGGCAAGCTCCTCAGCAGCGCCGACTGCACCAGGCGGCGCAACAAAGCGCCGAGCCGGCTCGCAGCTGCAAGGCGGCCGGCCGAAGAAACCCAAGGGCACGGCCGCAGCGACCAGGCGGGAGGAGGCCGCCGCGAAGGCAGCCCGGTTACAGAGGGCCCCAAAGCAGCTGCCGATGGTGTCCACATAAAAGCTTGTCCATTCTTGTGTTTTCCTTCGTCTTTTTTGCAAACTCCCTCTGAGTTCTTCTTGTCTTGCTTGAGCAGAGCCCGCTCTCCCTTGAGCGGGTGGCCTCCGCCTCCATCATCGGGGGGATGAAGGGCTCCAGCGACACCCACCGCATAGACCCGCTCGCCGACCTCCGGGAGGCGACGGAGAAGAACGCGCGGGAGGCGCGCGAGGAGCGGGAGGAGGCAGAACGACAAAAGGAAGGCGGCCAAGGCGGCGCAGGAGGAGGCGAACGCGACGTCCAAGGCCCAAGCCGGCGCAGTGGCCAAGGCCCAGGCGGACGCGGCGACCAGGGCTGAGGCGGACGCGGACGCCAAGGCGCAAGTGGAGGAAGCCACACGCGGCCAGACTCCACAGCTTATCGTCCCCCTGCGCTCCACACCGCCGGCACCAAAGATCCCGGCGCCGACTGGAGGGGCTGGCAAAGAGCAGCCGGTCATGGAGAGGGAAGGGGGCGACACCGCCGTCTTAAGGACAGAGGTGCTCCAGCAAGCTCCGACTGCCGAAGCCCAGGGCAGTCGGCCTAACGTGCCGCCGACGCCTCAAGTTGGTCGCGAGCTGATGGTGGGGGAGACCCCCGTTGTTCGCACTCCGGCGCGCTGGCGTGTGGCGAAGACGACTTCGGCACCGCGACATTAGAAGATCAGGGCCTCGAGCTCGTCGGCTCCAGAGGCGGAGGCCAAGAGTGCTGCCCCGCGAGAGTGGACGTCTGGGGGTGGGACGAGCGTCCTGAACAAGGCTGGGCATGAAGTCCAGTCTCTGCTTCAGGCCCAAGGCACCACCCTCCAGAACTACACGAAGACGTTCCTGGCGTTGCGAGCCGCCGTCTGGGTATGTTCCTTGACCGCTTGTTTCTGATTCTTGTAATTTTCTTGAATTCTTCTGTGGGGGCGCGCCAGCGCACCCACTGGGTGTAGCCCCCGAGTTCCGGGCCGGCTGCTGAGCAGGCGGCTCGGAACTTAAAGGTAAGTTCCGAGTGCTAACCCTTTCTTTTCTTCTGTTGTCTTTGTTGCAGGATTACCACAACATCCGTGCGGCCACCTTCAACTCCCGGGTCCAGGAGCTGGCTAAGCGGACCACTGATTTGGCCGACAGCCGGAGTAAGCACTCCGCTCTTCGTTCTCGCAGGGGCGCGCCAGCTGGCACCCACGAGGTGTAGCCTCCGAGATTCGGGCCGACTACTGAGCAATCGGGTCGGATCTTCCGGCGACCACTTTTGTTTTTCCTTTCATTGAATCGCTCAATCCTTAGTCTCGCGGGGGCGCGCCAGCGCACCCGCGGGGTGTAGCCCCCGAGATTCGGGCCGACTGCTGAGCAGTCGGGTCGGATCTTCCGGCAACTACTTCTTTCTTTGTTGATTTGTTGATCGTCTTTTCTTTCTTGTCTTCTGCAGGAGCCAATGCCACCTTATGGCAGCAGTTGGGCGAGGCTCAAACCGCGCTGCACGCCAAGGAGGAGGAGCACAACAAGATGGAGCAAGAGCGCGACCGCCTGGCCAAGCAGCTTGCTGACCAGGCGGACCAGCACCAGGCGGAGCTACAGAAGCTTAAGGACGTGGAGGAGGCCCTCCAGGCCGAGTTCGAGACTCAGCGCTCGAACTGGGTCGAGAAGGAGAAGGCCTTGTCGGACGGCTACGGTGAAATCAAGGATCTGCTCGATGGTGAGTCGTCCTTCTCTTTCTTCTGCCTGCCGACTTGTCATATGAGCCGGCTTCCGGCTTCATACTTCTTTTTTCTTCTCGTGCAGAGTATTTTCCTGGTTACGCCATCGCCGCCAGCCAAGCCGTCGAGGCTCGCCGTGACGAGCGTAGGCTGGCCGGTGCGGAAATCGTGCCCAACGCCCCTCGAACCCTCGCCGAGCAGCTGCTCGCCGTCCAAGCTCGTCTTCAGCTGGCGCATCGGGCTCTCCGCAGTCTGCAGCGTGCCGGAGCCTAGGTGGTCTCTGCCCTCTGGCCGGGTGCTCCAGTTATGCGCACCCACTGTCGGACCTCCGATTGGTTATAGGTGGCCATCGACCGCATCGAAGCGTGGAAAGGCTCCTCCGCCCGGGCAGGTGCGCGGAGAGCCTTGGAGTTCGTCAAGGGGTGGTACCCTGGGCTGAACCTAGCCCAGTTGGCCACTGCTGAAGCCGGCGAGGAGTTGGCGGTGGTGGCGCCCGAGCTGTACAATCGCGCCGCGGAGATCGCTGATTACACGGACACCAGTGCCTTCCTCCCCGAGCTAAATGAGGCAGGCGCTGAGGTGCCACCCGACTGGTTTGGGCTGATCCCAGAAGACAGCGATGAGTCGGTGGAGGAGATCACCTCCAGTGATGAAGGTGAGGAGGAGGACGAGGACGGCGAGGATGATGCGCTGGATGATGGAGACGACAACCGACCTTAGCCTGACCAAGTCTCGACCAACGGATAGCGCGCCGGCAAGCCGACTGCTGCCGGTGTTGACCAGGCCGAGACCAAGGAACCGCTGCACCAAGCTAAAATAACTCTTTAGCTCGGGCCTTTCCAGCCACAGATGACTCACGACATACTTCATGGCGAGTCTGGATAACCTATTCAGCTCCGCCCATGCGGCCAAACGATCGGTTAATGGAAGTGGGCGCTCTGGATTGTGGAACTGCGACCAAAAGCTTTTCCACTTCGTGATCCTTTTGATCTCGGAAGTGTTGACGGCGTCCATGCACTCGCCGCCAAGTCCGGATAAGTGTCCGCCGCACTCCACGGCCGGTCCAGCGGAGCATATTTAGGATCCCTGAACTTCATCCGTAGCATAAAGGGCTTTCCAGCCACGATATCTCCGGCCTGACGTAGCTCCCCTTTCATAGCTCTCATCGCAAAGCGAGCATCCTTGGCCTCGGTAGTGGCCTTCTCCAGGTCCTTCTATTCCGCTCGATCTTCTTTTTCAAGAAGCTTGCAGCGGTCGGCAGCATTCTTCAACTTCACAGCCATCTCGGCCATTTCCTTCTTGCTTCGGCAGTGAGCAGCCTGTTCGGCTTTCAGCTCTTCACACGCCTTTAAGGCAGCCGCATCGCTTTTCCTGGCCTGCTCCTTGGCTCGGGCAAGTTCCGCCCGAAGGTTCTCCATGGCAGCGGCACCATCTGCATCAAGCACACATGTTGTAAGGTATGGGCATCAAGCTCCTCTTACCAGGTGTCTTCGGAGAAATTACATACCTTGTGCCTCGTCAAGCCGCTTGTTGAAAAGCGCGATGTCGGCATCTGCCACGTCAAGTTGCCGCTTTAGCTCGGCAAATCCATCAGTCCGGCTAGCCACCAGACACTTCGCCACCTACATAGGAAGGGCGACATATTATACCCGGGAATATGATCCTCGGCGCGCCGTCATTTTTGACAACACACAGAGTCTCAGGGGCTACTATCTACACAGGGCGCATCTTATATATGCGGAACTGTCAAAAGGTACATCATTTCACATACCTCAAAACAGCCAAGAACTCACGGCGGCCTCGTACAACCCGCTCTCCGCGGATGAAATCCTTTCAATCACCGTACCCATCAACACACGGTGTTCTTCTGAGATAGACGCTCGCCCGAGCAGATCCTTCAGCTCCTCCGACCATGCACCGGACGGTGCCGGACTCGTCTGATGGCCTTTTTCGAAGGCCGGACATGGAGGGCTTTGGGGGGCCATATGACTGCCTTCCGGCCCTGCCGTATTCGGAGAAACCCTCCGTGACGACACCTCAGCATCGTCCGCCTCGCAAGGCGGTATGGCAGGGGGAGGCGTTCCGCTCTCCATCATCTCCGGACGAAGATCCCTTGAAGATGAGCTCTGCTGAGAAGGGCTGAGATCCGAACTACAAGGTAAAATTTTGGTTATCTTCCTCAGAAATAGAACAGGGATGTCTCTCATTTTAAAACCCCCCTTTCTACTTACGGCTCGGTGGAGGGCTGATCCCCTTGGGGGCACAGTATGGTCGAGGCATTCCCCAGCGCAGGACCCTCTGACGAAGATTTCTTCCCCCGCTTTCAGACCATGGTCTCCGGGTCTTCAGAGGCGGTCCTCTTCTTCCCCTGGATAGAGGAATTCTCGATTCCTCCTTTCCTGACAGCCTCCTTCGGGGAGGCGGTAGCTTCCTTGTTCCCCCCTTCGCCTTCTTCCAAAGGCGCAACCTCCAGCATCCTGGTTAACACGGGATCCGACATGGTCTCAGGGAGGAGGGCCGGACATGTGATTAGCTTTGCTTTCGCTATCCACTCATGTTTAAGGGACAACTCTTTTAAGGGCAATTTTATGATAAATATACGAATAGCGTGTCCGGGTACAGGGCTACTTACTTGAGTATCCGGGCGATTGCAGCTCAGACCTGCGTCCTCGGTTGAGTCCGGGCACATTGCTTGTGATCCGAAGAACAATTTGTACATCTCCATGGGCGTCGCGCCCGTAAAATGTTGGAGGGCTCGTGGTCCCTCCGGATTAAACTCCCACAAGGTGCGACGTTTGTAGGGCAGGGTGCGTCGAATCAACATGACCTGCGTCACTATGACCAGATTGATGTCTCTTTCTAGGAGGTCTCGAATGCGGCCCTGCAACAAGGGCACGTCCTTGGACGGCCCCCAGTTAAACCCTTTATTGACCCATGACACTAGCTGTGGTGGGGGACCCAAGCGAAAGGCAGGTGGCGCCACCCACTTGGTGCCCCTGGGAGGTGTTATATAAAACCACTCTCGTTGCCATAAGCTAAACTCCTCTTGAAAAGAGCCCTCGGGCCATGGAGCGTCAGCATTCTTGCTTATAACAGCACCTCCGCACTCCGCGTCTTTGTCCCTCGATCATCTTCGGCTCTACTTTGAAGGTCTTAAGCCACAATCCGAAGTGAGGAGTAATGTCTGGAGGAAGGCTTCACACGACAATGAACAATGAGATGTGGAGGATGGACTCGGAGCCAAGTCGTGAAATTCCAGCCCATAATAAAACATGAGCCCCTCACGAAGGGGTCCGTCGGAAGCCTAGCCCCGAAGGAAGTGAGACGCGAACACCACGCTCTCACCGGGCTTGGGAGTGGGAATAACCTGCCCTTGAGCAGGCAGCCTATCACGAGATTTACTTTGTTAGATACCTGGCATCTCCTAGCTTTATCACGTCTTCTTCCGTAACGGAGGAAGGCATCCACCGGCCTTGAAGGTCGGAACCGGACATCATCGAAGGTCCGAAGCGCCTGAATCTGGAGCTTTGGGTGTTGGAACACAAGGCGAGAGGTGGATTCGATTGAGATTGAAAGAAAGGAGTCGAGCCTTGTTCTCTTTATAAAGAGGTTGAATACCAAGAGCCCTCCCCATGACCGTTTGGGACTCGCCTTCGATTGAGGAGACATACCAACGGGCACGATTGGGTTACCCACGCCCGTATTGATGAGAATCCCGGAATAAGGGGACACGATCTCTGCTTCGACAAGACGTGCCAAGGAAACCACCTCGCTAAACGCGCTGAGGTGGGACAGTAAAAACAATTCGAATAAAGGCTTGGCCGTGGTGTGATGTCACGCTGCGGAATACGTCAGTAGATTGGATTTGTGTAAATATTATTCTCTCTACGGTGGTATGTGGGACTTATTTTGCAGAGCCGGACACTACCCTTGTGTTCAAAATCTTCTATGAAGTATTCGGAGGAGGAACCCGCCTTGCAATGCCGAAGATAATTTGTGCGCCGGACTCGTCGTCATTGAAGCCTGGTTCAGGGGCTACTGAGGGAGTCCTGGATTAGGGGGTGTCCGGTTGGCTGGACTATAACCTTTGGCCGGACTCGTGGACTATGAAGATACAAGATTGAAGACTTCGTCCCGTGTCTGGATGGGACTTTCCTTGGCGTGGAAGGCAAGCTTGGAGATACGGATATGTAGATCTCCTCCCATTGTAACCGACTGCGGTAACCCTAGCCCTCTTCGGTGTCTATATAAACCGGAGGGTTTTAGTCCGTGGGGCGAACAACAATCATACCATAGGCTAGCTTCTAGGGTTTAGCCTCTCCGATCTCGTGGTAGATCTACTCTTGTACTACCCATATCATCAATATTAATCAAGCGGAGTAGGGTTTTACCTCCATCGAGAGGGCCCGAACACAGGTAAAAACATCGTGTCCCTTGTCTCCTGTTACCATCCGCCTAGACGCACAGTTCGGGACCCCCTACCCGAGATCCGCCGGTTTTGACACCGACATTGGTGCTTTCATTGAGAGTTCCACTGTGCCGTCGACAAAAGGTCTGATGGCCCCTTCAATCGTCGATGATGACGCTGTCCAGGGAGAAACCTTTCTCCTTGGACAGATCTTCGTGTTCGGCGGCTTCGTACTGCGGGCCAACTCGCTTGGCCATTTGGAGCAGATCGACAGCTACGCCCTTGGCCATCAGGTCAGATTCGGAAGCTTGAACTACGTTGCGGACATCCGTGGAGACTTGATCTTCGACGGATTCGAGACCGCGTCAATCGCTCCCCGCCGCCCCGACAGACATGGCTTAAACCTGTCATCGGGCCGCATCCAGGAGAGAGCTCCTGCATCAACTCTGGCCTTAGATCCGGAGCAGATCAAGTCCCCCGAAGATGGGAAGCTCAACCCCATCGCGGGGGCTACCGATTCTAAGGCGTTGGAGCCGCTCGCAGATTCCACTGCATATGGCATCTGCATCAACGGAACCCCGGACTCTTCTCCGGTGTCAAGTTCCGAACCCTGCGAGCCCGCAGATACCGAACTCGATGGGTTATCGATCTTCAAGTTCAGCGCCGCAGATGTCTTCCAACACTTGCCCACGGGCGACCTGCTTAACTCATTAAAAAACCTATCCCTGGCAGATGGCTCGTCGCCGAAGTATGTTCGGTTCAAACTTACGGCGGACGATGGAGAATTTTGCTTCCCACCCGCCACCCACTTTATAGCCACCATCGAAGACCCAACCAACACGCCTGACCCCCGCTCCGAAGACATCATCGGTATGGACGACGATGAGGGGCAGGGCCAGAGCTTTCTACCCGCTAGACACGGGAAGGCCACTTCCTGATATGATGTGTGTATGATAGACACACCCGACGACGCTCTCGACGATGACAAGGAGGATCCAGTCGAGAATAAATCTCCTGGTATACAGTCCGAACACCGGCGCCCACGATGCCGCTCCAAGCCACATCACCCAAGAGAAAACGCTGCTGGCACCAGAAAAGACAACACTCCGGACAATGAAGACCCTGTTGAGGTAGAATCCGAACAGGAGGAACAGGAGAGCAGGCAAGACAACCCTCATGAATAGGCCACATATGGAGACTCAGAGGACAACAATTATCTCCCACTATCCAAGGAAGAGGAGATCCTCGGCAGCGAGGATTTTATCGTGCCTAAGGAACCTCTTTAGCAGGAATGCTTTAAACGCCGGCTTATGGCCACCGCAAGGAGCCTAAGGACGAAGCAGCTGCAGCTTCAAGCAAGCCAGGATTTGCTCAATGATAGATGGACCGAGGTCCTGGCCGCCGAAGAATACGGCCTTAGCTGCCCAGACGAAAGCCACCCCAAGAGTAGGTGGCTCCCTCAATATGATGGCAGGGCGTTGGAGCCCACATCACCATCAAACAACACGGTGGGCCAACCACAATTTGGTCCGGTCAAAGCAGCAGCTCGGGGGAACACTCGCGACATCCAATAAGACCTGGAGCGTAGAACAGGACACACAAAACCGACACCCAGATCACGGGGACATGCCCCGACCAGTAACGACGGTTACCTCAACACACCCGACCACGCTCGGCCCGAAAACCGTAAGTGGAGTCTGCCGGAGGTGCTTCATAGTGTGGCCAAACATAGAGGAGCCGCACACCCTCTCTGCTTTACCGACGAGGTAATGGAGCACGAATTCCCGAACGGGTGTAAACCCATTAACATCGAATCATACGATGGAACAATAGATCTCGCGGTATGGATCAAGGATTACCTCCTCCATATTCACATGGCTCGCGGAGACGACCTTCATGCCATTAAATACATACCCCTCAAGCTTAATGGGCCAGCTCGCTACTGGCTAAACAGTTTAGCAGAAAATTCTATTGGTAGCTGGGAAGACTTGTAAGACGCCTTTCGAGACAACTTCCAAGGAACATATGTCCAGCCACTAGATGCCGACGACTTAAGTCATATTGTCCAGAAGCCCGGCGAGTCAGCCAGGGAGCTCTGGACTAGGTTCTTAGTCAAAAAGAACCAAATTGTCGACTGTCCAGACGCAGAAGCCCTCGCAGCCTTCAAACATGCCGTCCCAGATGAATGGCTAGCGTGTCACCTCGGCCAGGAAGGACCCAAGTCCATGGCAGCCCTCACCGCTCTAATGACTCACTTTTGTTCGGGAGAAGACAACTGGCTCGCTCGTAAAAGCAACAACGCCAGCAACCCGGGCACTTCCGGAATTCGAGACGGCAACGGTAATCCACGACGAACCAAACACAATAGTCACAGTAATATATGCGACGCAGCAGTGAACGCCGGATTTCACAATCTGAAGCCCGGTCAACAGAAGAATCCACTAAAGGCAAACCAGGATGGACCATCCACCCTTGACAGGATATTAGACCGACCTTGTTAGATTCACGGTCAACCTGATAGGCTAGCTAATCATACCAACAGAAACTGTTGGGTCCTCAAGCAGGCAGGCAAGCTCAACGCCGATCACAAGGGGAGGAGGCCACCAGGCGATAGAGACGACAGATCGGCTCGCCAGCCGAACACCAGGGGCTAGAAACACTTTCCCTCTGAAGTTCGACCGCTCCCAGAACAGAAATAGCAGTTCGGCTTCCGCCACCACCTACTGTACTGGCAAAGTTTACACCACGCGTACATCATTATGCACTCAAGATACCATGGGCATCGGCGGAAGCACAATATGGACAACCCTGCAAGAATCCCCGTAACGTTTTTATCCGTTTTTCTTACTTTTTAGTATCATTTCTTAAAAATAGGTGACCCTCAGGACAACATCTACATCGGACTCTATCGAAGTTCGGATCCGCACACTCACCTAAGGGGCCACTCCCGTTAAGGATTCCCCTACCCCAGGACGGGCAGCGCAGACGTGCAACAGGAGGCCCAAAATAAGCTTCTGTCGACCGCACTCTTTCTTTTGAGCCTGTACCATGCCCTTTTCCTCTGTTCCCAACCCCGGGCATGTCAAATAGCTGGGTTGTGGTTTTTACTCTTTATATACATTTATCATTGGCATATTGCTCCGCTCCTAGTAAACTTTCTTCGAACTAATATTTCATGCTCTTTCTATAATGAGGTCGGCCGTAACGGCTGCCTTACAAGATGCGCCTCGGCATAACTTGCCAGGGGCCCTGTATGGGAACAAACGAGTCACCAGTAAAAGTCCGAACAACTCTATAGCGTACTTCGGCGTTGCAAGTTTGGCCTTATATGCATCAGCTCCGAATCATTGTCTTTGGTCAATAGTTGGGTTGCCCGGCTCCTGTGCTTGCTACCCTACGTTCCGCCCTATCGGCTAGGGTAGTAAAGGGAGAACTACTGCGATTGTGCCCTGGCCTAGACGTCCCTGACGAAGTAGAATGTTGCCAACGTGATATCTTGAGGATGCAGGTGATTGATGGAATTTGCTACTAGGCCAGAGACATGGAAATGGAGCGGTTCCCGGAGTTGTCATGCGCGCGATTGCATGCTGTCAAGCTCTCTGGAAGAGGCCCAGCAGCCCCAAGAGCCTCCCAACGCTAGCAGCTTCGTATGCGGAGGCGGGCCGGGACACTCGGAGTGAACGGCCGCAAGGGTGCTATGCTGATCATGGAGTCCGAGAAGACCATCATCGAAAGGCCACCAGCTCAGCCTTTTAGCTATATTTTATTATAATTGTGTGCATATGTAGGTCGTGAGTGTTCTGGGCCTTGCTGCATTTGGCATTTTAAATTATCCTGAATATGTAAGACAATTATTAAGAATTATTAACCGTCGCCATTGTAACTTTGCCTCAACGGCGAGCAGAGCGCGTGCACGGACGCCAGAGCAGAGCGCGCCGTGGCCGCCTCAACGGCAAGCAACCACGTGGTCAACCTTCTGCCATCAATAAACTTTGACCTTGTTTCTCGTCACATTGCTGATTACAACGCAATAAGTAACTGCAAATCTGTTCACACCTATCAAACTAATATGAGTTCACACTTAGCACCGGGCTATAAAAACTACCCACTCAAAAATTACTTCACGGTTCCTCTACTCATCACCCACAAAATTGGTTTTTTATGTCAAGTCATTCCGCCATGACCGGTAGAAGGAGTTTAGGGTGGACATATAACCAGGCAGCAAAGACCAAGGCCGCAGAAGCACTAGAGAGGTCCCGTCGTGAAGCCGCAGCCACATCAGAGATGTCCCGGTGCGTCGCGGAGCCCTTGAACAAGCTCTCACGGGCACGCGTGGGTTCTCACAAGCGCATTCGCGGCGTCGGTCATCGCGACGAGCCGGCGTTCCTGAAGTCCTTCGCCGGTGACGTCGACATTCTCGCTGGCGTCACTATGCAGCAGGAGCTGGTCGACGGCTTGATGAAGATCAGCAATGCCTCGGTTCACAAGGCGACCGGCCTCGTCGAGCAACTCATGGATGACAATGCGAAGCTCCTCAAGTTGGTCACCAAGAAGGAGGAGGAGGCCGCCGGCTGGAAGATGCCGCATGAGCAGAGCAGTGCCTCGAAGATGACGCTAAAAGCGGTCGTCGAGGAACTGATGGGTGCCTTGAGGAAGCTCCGGATCGATCGCGATCAGGAAGTGGAGGAATCCGTGGCTGGTTTCAAGCAAAGTCGTGATGAATTGAAGAAGGAGCTGGAGGATTTCGCTGCCCGGCGATCCATCGACGAGTAGAGACAGTAGCGACCAAGATCGTTGTCTGCAATTTCCTTCTTCTCTTGCCCCCGAGTCTTCCGGGCTTTGCCGCATGTGGAATTTTTAATTATATGGAATATGTAAGACAATTATTATCGTTGTCACTGTAAATTTGTCGTCGTATTATCCGTTGCCATTTTATTTGTGGTCGAATTATCCGTTGCCCTATGTGGCAATTTAAATTAGGGCGGAATACGAGTTGACAACACGAACAAAGCAAATGCTGCCATGGGATCACAAGCAAACACCCTCCGTCCAGGTTCTTTAATTAACCCATTAATGGAGAAGCTGTGAGTGAGGCGGGCGGTGGCTGGTGCATGGAGGTCAAAGAGCTCGCTTCCCAGTGAGCATGGGCAGCCTTGCTGCTCGCACGTGTCCCGTCGAGCCTGCGAGGTGAACAGGATGCACGCGTCCCGTCGAGCCTGCGCGGCGGACTGCTCGCATGCGTCCCGTCGAACCTGCACGGAGGACTTCTCGCGCTCGTCCTGTCTAATCAAGCATCTGCACGCACGCCACCGAGTATGGTTAAATTTCGACACGGTAAATATAATACAACCGTTTGCGATATTAACTTGTCAGCTTTTTGTTTCAATAAGGACTACACTACTAGGGAAAACCTTGTACACAGAATCTTACTAGTAGCGATGGCTAAAAACATGCGCTACTGCTAATTACTAGTAGCGCGAGTTATAAACTCATGCTACTACTAATTTGATAGTAGTAGCGCGGGTTTTTAACCCTCGCTACTACTAAGTGATTTCCACCGTGCCTTTCGGGACCAGCCGTAGTAGTAGCGCGGGTTATAAACCCACACTACTACTAAGTTGATAGTAGTAGCGCGTGTTTTTAACCCTCGCTACTACTAAGCAGTCTCTACCATGCCCCCGAGACATGCCATAGTAGTAGCGAGGGGTATGAACCCACGCTACTACTAAGTTGATAGTAGTAGCGTGGGTTTATACCCCTCGCTAGTACTAAGTACAAGGTAGGTGAAATCTCCATATCCTCGGTGAATCCTCCTCTCTCCCTCACTCTCCCCTCTCTCCATAGGCTCTCCAATTCCGCTTCTCCCTCCCACACACGATTCCCTTCCTCATCCACCACCACCGCTTGGCCTCGCACCTCATGCCTCCCCCAAATCAGGGACCTCCACACCCACCGCAACCCCTCCCCTCCTTCCTCCTCCTTCTCGATGTTGGATTGAGAGGCAGATCCAGCAGAGTGCCATCCATGGCGGCGGCCAGATCCGCCATGTTCACAACCACAGGTGAGTTGTTCTTCCTACTCCTCTCTCTCTCTCTCTCTCTCTCTCTCTCTCTCTCTCTCTCTCTCTTCATCTTCCAGATCGAGCAGAGCGCCATCCATGGCGTCATCTAGGGTTTCGGCTCCAACTCAGGTGACCACCGGTCGATTCTTGCACCTACTCCTCTCTATCTCTCTCTTCCTCTTCTAATTCTTGTCTCTTTTTTTGTAGCAGCAAGCAAAGGAGAGGTGTATCGGCATGGGCGACTTCATCCCCTCTAGGATCAGCATCGACCATGGATGAAGAGGACGATGACGCCTAGCTAGCAGCAGCAGCCATGGCTGGAATTTTTTATTCCTAATTAGTTAGCAGTAGCGAGGGTACAGACCCACGCTACTACTACTAGTTAGCTGTAGCGTCTTATCAGTAGCGCGGGCACCCGCGCTACTAATGTACCTAAAACCCGCGCTGCTGCTAGGCTTTTCCCTAGTAGTGCTAGTTGGCTACTAATGTGTGCGCCTCTTCTCAAACTGGATGATTTTTTTACCACGGCATATATGTGCCATGTCATGAAACCATGCCAAGTTTCTTGTTTTTTGGGTGACTTTTTGATTTACTGGGATTAAAAACTGAGATTCTCATTGTTTCAGGATGACGACAAGTTTGTAATTCATTCTCATTCCTTAAACGAGACCTAAACATGCACCCAATGACACATGTATGATTTCCCACCCATTTTGCCTCACTGAAGCATGTGGTTGTAGTTCAAATTTGAATTATGGACTACATTAAATGCATAGAAAACCTTGTAATTAGTAATATATATACAATGGCCAAACAAACCCTGAACAGTTTCAAATTTCAGCCCGACACTCCTGTTATTCTATGTTGCTGTGAAAACAAAGTTCAAGGCGAGAAGAGGCATCGATTATTGTTTCGCCCACAAGAGGGGCATGTTTCCCTACCGGAACCACGAGGGTTGCGACAGGCTCCGGTTTGTAAAAGGCTTGTAATATACCATCTAGTGACACCATGCCAAGTTTGATGATTTCCTGGTGAGTTTTGGATTTACAGAATTTAAGCAATGTTTGTGGCCAAGCTAGGACGGTGAGACGGTTGAATTCGTTTCCATTCGTTCCATGGGACCTAAACATGCACCCCAAGGAAACATGTATGTTTTTTCTAGCCATTTTGGTGCATTGGAGCATGTATTTGTAGTTCGGATTTGAATGATGGACATTAAATGCCTAGAAAACCCAATTAATGAATAAAAATGGTCAAACGAACCCTAAATAATTTCAAAGTTCAGCGCGAATCTCCAATTGTTTCGTGTCGCGTGTAGAAGAAAATACGAGGCTAGAAGAGGGAGTGATTATCGTTTGGCCCACAAGGGGACACGTTTCCCTATCGAAACCACGAGGGTTCTTACTGACGAGGCTCCGGTTTGTCAGAGGTTTGTAATAAAGCTTGGCCCAAATTGGCAATGTTTTTACCACGACATATATGTGCCATGACGTGACACCATGCCACCTTTGATGACTTTCTGGTGAGTTTAGGATTTATGGGGAATTAAAAACCGAGATTCGAAATGTTTGAGGATGAGCCAGGACACCTGCAGTTGTAATTGCTCCCATTCCTGGCATGAGACCTAAACATGCAACCAAGGACACATGTATAATTTTTCTAGCCATTTTGGTGAACTGGAGCATGTATTGTAGTTCAGATTTGAATTATGGACATTAAATGCCTAGGAAACTCAATTAGTGTATAAAAGACCAAACGAACCCTGAAAGCCGATATTCAATGAAAACTTCGTGGAAACCATATTTTAAAGTTTCATAAAAATCTGAAAAAAAATGTGGGATGTTAATAAGGTGATGTTTTATTGCGACACAAAATTTCGAGTTGAAACACATTACAAGATGTGAGCTATTAAAAAGAAAAATTCCATACGAATAGTGACATTACTATTCGGCACTATTCAACACTGATTTTGTCTTTTTCATAGCTCACATCTCGTAATGTGTTTCAACTTGAAATTTTGTGTGGCAATAAAACATCATCCTCTTAACATCCCGCATTTTTAGATTTTTTTTAAACTTGAAAACATCTTTTTCTCGTGGTTTTCACCGGTTTCCACCGAATGTTGGTTTCCGCATGATATCCCCCCTGCTGCTTGAGATTCGAGTCTTGCGTTACGACCGCCGTAACGCATAAACCCCACGGATCATACATGTGCACCATTGGATGCTCCCAGATCGAACGACAACCCTGAGCCCTTTCGACAGCACATGCAGTACATGGGTAAGCACTGTGCACATGCGTCGTGTAGCTCACACTTCCTTCTCTACTAGGTTTTCATTCAAAACAGGCTACCGTTTCTCGCCACTCCTCTCATCGATTTCCTGCCTCTTCTCCCAGATATGCATGATGTAGATGTTCGTTTAATTCTTATAGTTCATCTCATCCAAAATCAATTAGTTTTATAAAAAAACTATTTTAAGATTCATGGAATTGTGCATTGTAAAGGTAAAAACAAAAAGTGACAGTTCATTTAGAAAAAAGGTTTGGGCAATTAAGATATGGAACATTCTAGAGAACAAAGGAGAAGTGCTTGTGTTTTGAGGTTTGTGCATTATGCTTAAGTTCAACCATGGAGTCTTCTAGATTGTACATGTCGCAGAATCTGGTGGAATGTAGATGATATCCAACAGCCATCAGTGCTCAGATTTGCCTTCTCTTTACCGTCAGATTGGCTTCATCCAACGAGCAACTTTCATAGTTATTCGCACACTATATAGGTGTATAGATGTATAGATATATATAGATGTGTCCCATGTTAGACAAAATAAAGTTTGAGCGCATGCGTGGGATGACCCCCCCCCCCCGCGCTGCCGCCTCGAAGTTGGGAAACTGACATCATAGGTATTGAACCAGGCTTGGAGTCGGGTACGGTGTTCGGTTTGTAATGTAGTTGGCGTGGCCCATCGAAGTTGGCAATTTGGGATTTAAACACGTCATACACCATCGTATCCATACATATTTTTGGGCCGCATGCAGTGTATACGGGGTCTTCTAATCGACCACGTCTCCCTTGTGTGGTTTTTTGTGACGACACGGATATCTGTGGGCTCCCCGAGTGTATATATATCATCCCTTTGATCGATAATGAGGAGTATGTGTCCTAGTTCGTGTTAGGGCCGGTTGCCGTCAAATGTCGGTCAACTAAAGCTCGAGCTCTGCGTTGTCAGGATTCCTCCTAGATGCTCGGATTGTTGGGTTCAACCTACATCAAACCCTGCGTACGTATCTCGTCCTTAAATACATTGCCTTCATGGTTGTTGTCTGTATCGAGAGGTAGGCACCACATCCAAATTGTACATTATTCTGTATTGAAAACACACATCACCCCTTCCCAACGTATATCATTTTGGGCCGCATGCAAGAGGTGCTGGTTTTGTGGTCCCTCTTGTGTGATTTTTATGATGGTTCAATCTATTGGCCCAAGCGGTTTATCAGCAACAACAACTGTCATTTGACCAGACGAAAGATTCATTGGTTCGTCTTGTGGTAGGTCATGGTGACATGCATGTATGACCAAAGTATCGATGATTACGTGCATCCGCCCCGCTGACACGAAGTGGGAGGTGGTGGGCCAAGCATCCTAGCTAGGTACGACATTATGTCATTATATATATATCCTAGCTAGGTGGTTGTTAGGGTGCTTTCGGGTTTGCAAGGCAGGTGCCACCAAAGTTATGCATTGTGAATTTAAAGTTTTAAACATCCCCAATATTCGTACATATATTTGGCCACTTCCATGTGGTTCTTGACTTCTGGCCCCTCTCATCGATCTTCAATGACATGCCCAACCGTGGAGCCGCGGGGTCAAAGTTGTGCATTGGAATTTTGAACATCACATGCCACCCTTTTCACTCATATATATTTGGGTCACATGCTGGTGTGGCTGTCTTTTGACCCTCTCTAACGTTATTTTTTGTTGCAAAGACTCTAATGACCCTCAACGGACACGGGGTATAATATCTTAACCGTGTGCAATACAAGTGTGATGTGAATCACCACGACCGCGCAAGCACGAGCAAATTAAGGTGGAGGTACTGGCTCAACCGTGTGCGATGCAAGTCTTGAAATCACTGCGAATCGCATAGCCGAGAAAATTAAGGTGGAGGTACTGGCTCAACTGTGTGCGATGCAAGATCGCTGAAATCACCATGACCGCGCAAGCGCGAGCAACGGGTGGAGGTACTGGCTCAACCGTGTGCGATGCAAGTGCGCTGAAATCGCCACGACCGTGCAAGCGCGAGCAAAGGGTGGAGGTACTGGCTTAACCGCGTGCGATGTAAGTGCACTGTAAAAACCACCACCTATGCAAGCTAAAGGCAGGTAAGTTTATTTGGAAATTAGGACAAACCGTGTGCGATAGACCAGCTAGCTAGAAATATGAAAAACAAACTACCCGGCTTGAGCGTTGCAAAAATCGGCGGATCCGCCGCCACTTCTCCTTATTATCGTACACGCATATTGTTATTGGACCGTGCGCGATCTTGGCCACTCCTGCCCCCCATTAATTCCTTTACCCAAATTTTAGTAGCCACCATACTTCAACCGTCGCCCACACTCCTCCTTCACCGACCTTATAGTAAAATTGCAGTAGCCGAGGCATTTGAACTGTCGCCCTCCCTCGTCCGCCACCATCTCCACCCACCATTACTAAAATTTTCAGTAGTCGCGGCGTATCCTCAAACACCACCCCCCTCCATAGTCCCCTACCCGCACCCTCCCCCCTTTGAACCCTAGCTCACGGCCGCCGCCGCCAACCCTGCTGGTCTGCCCGATCCACCTAGCTTAGATAATAAAGTTCAGGTTATCCAGCGATTCCCATACCGTCGCCCCACTCCCCTGAGTTTTTAGATGAGGCCTGCGGTGTCCCTCCCCACCAGATCCACATCCCCTGCTCCAGAATGTCGCAGCCTAATCTCGACCACGTATCCTGGGGAGCCCGACGAGTGTTCGACCAAGACGAGGTTTATCATGGCCTCTCCGGCGGACGTTGGCAAGGTGGCCGCCGTTTGCCCTGACATGTCGATCCCGGAGCAACATGTCGTCGCAGAAGCCGGCGAAGACATTGACTTCATTTCCATGCTGAAGGATTCATGTCAGCGGGCTAGCGTATTACTGTATCTCGGGAAAGCTGGCTATGACATCAAGCTCGTCCACACTGACGGCTTCACGCGGGCCATGTCACAGGTTAAGTGGTCCATCCCCAACCCCTCTGGTTCAACTGCCGTCGATCTCTTCGACGGCCCTGCCGCTGATCTCCTCCGCCAAGCGGTCAAGGATTTGCGAGCTTTATATGCCATCGAGCCCATTTTGTCACTTCTGAAGGACACTTCCTACGGCGGCGGCTTGGGATCCTCAATTGCCAAGTCAGATCTTATCGACCATGACCACGACCACGAGGTGGGCACCCACAAAGGTTCTTCCAAGGTGAAACAACCCATCTGTGACATCAGAGAGCGCACCATGGGTCTGTGCTCTTCCAACTGGAAGGACACCGTCATGAAATGTGAGGCAGCATTCTATCAGCAAATATTACCTTTTCTAGCTTGCCAACCCGTACTCTTTGTTGTTGTAGCATTTGTCGTGCGGTGCTTTAAATGTGCCATGTTTAATTATTTCAGTTATGCAAAAATGTATTGTTCAATAGGTCTATGTGATGTTTAAGTATGAATTGTCCACTTTAGTTTCACGAATGGGTATATTTGGTTGTTTATAGTGAGTAGATGCCTTGTTTATCTATATTTGGTTGTTAGGTTGGTTGGAGTGAGTATTTTTTCAGTTATCGAGCAGATGCCTTGTTTAACTGTATTTGGTTCTTAGTTTGGTTGCAGTGATTATTTCTCCAGTTATCAAGCAGATGCCTTGTTTATCTGTATTTGGTTGTTAGGTTGCTTTTTAGAATTTGTCCAATTATCAAGCAGATGCCTTGTTTATCTGTATTTGGTTGTTAGGTTGATTTTTTTAGCATTTGTCCAGTTATCAAGCAGATGCCTTGTTTATCTTTATCTGCTTGTTAGGTTGGTTGAAGTGAGCATTTGTCCACTTTTCAAGCATATGACATGTTTATCTATATTTGCTTGTTAGGTTGGTTGCAGTGAGACTCTCATTCAGCTTTTCAATGCCCATATTTGGTTGTTATCTTGGTCATTTATGCCTTGTTTATGTCAGTCATTCACAGTGTGTTGTTCATTATGTGCAGGTCAGAACTGTGCCGCTTGACTACATCAATACCAGTTTGAACGGCTATATTTGGTTCTAGTTATTCCCGGTGTAGTTAACACATGCCCTTTATTTCAGTTTTACACATTTATCCAGTGTGATGTTTAAGCATTACCTACGTTCTATTCATTTCCAACAATACCAGTTTGAACTGCAATATTTGATGGCTATTAAGCCTGCTGGCGGTAACATTGCCTTCCATTTTATATCTGCTTTAACAACATGCTGAAACCAACACATTCAAGCTATCATTTGGGGATGATGTTGTTTACCTTTGCTATATTTGTTTGATGTTAAGATTGCTTTACTTATCATGCCTTTCCACTACTTATGCAGGACAACGACGGGAGTGGCCACCATTTTCCGCCCAGGTTAGCTTCATCCATCGGCTTGTACTGCCCCCGTTGTTCCATAATGTAGTGCATATAGATCCAGGCCTAGACACTAGTTAGCTTCTAATATTGACTTATTGCTTGTAGGAACATATGCCCTTGGCAAGGATCCACGCATCGACCCTTTTTGCGTATGGGGCATTGAGATATTGATGAACAAGCATCAAGTGAGGAAACTGATAAGGATTATTAGCAAAAAGATACGAATGGTGGCAGACAAATTATTTGTTTATGCTCTATCCAACACAACAGTTAGCTGTAGGATGGTAACTACAAACTCTGCAGCCTTCTCTTTTTACTGCCCATAATGAGTTGTTAGACAACAATGTCTGAATCTTTTTCATTCCCAGTGGTTCCTGACGCAGTTCACTCAAAATTACCTCGAAAAATACATGATTGGTGGACACACAATGAAGGTTAAAGTATTTCATCCAGACTAGAATGAGCATCGAGAAGTCCTAATGAAGAAAGTGAAGGATGGACGGGCAGCCATCACAAGGGGTTGGCCTAGAGTCGTGCGCGCCTTACACATGGAGGAGGGCACAATATCGGCATTCCACTTCACCTTCTCCAGCAACCAGAATGTCTTTCGTCTATCTCTTTACCGTCTTTAGTACAACTGTGGTTCATCATTCTTTACTTGGTGCTTCTATAGTTCTTCAGTATATGTACCTGTGCATCGAATTATGGATTCGTGGTTGAACCTATATTTGTAATAAACATGGTTGGATATGAAATAAGTGATTACCTACTTTCAAATTCAAAACATGTGATTTTTAAATTAGGGATTAATTGGATTAATCATGGATTAATTAGGGATTACACTTCACACGGTTTGCGAAAGTGAAATGTCTGCGATATACATGGAGATCAAAAACGTTTCTAGGATCCACTACGTGTGCGATCAATCTCCACTGCACACACGACTTTCTCTTGAAAACTGTTTGCGTTAGGCCACCTTGCGCAAACGTTTATCACATAAAAAGTGTGTGTGATGGACAACCTTTGCCACACAGTTTCTTCTACGCACCGTGTGTGATGCATTCAATAACACAAACGATAAAATTATTAATATCATGTGCAATGGCAACGCTATCACAAATGATTTAACGGGAAAAAATGTGTGTGATGTACGTGTGAATGGGAACGTTTTCCTTGGAGCGACTGTGTGGGATGTACATACGAACGGAAACGTTTAGCGGGGACTGACTATGTGGGATGTACTTGCGACCGGAAACAATTTCGCCATATAATTGTATTTTTTAGCTCTACTATACGTATTTCCGTATTTGAGCGCTTGCCAGTAGCACACGACCTCATTTTGCCAAACGTGTGTGCCAGGAGGTCATATCCCCGACGGTTTTTGGGTCGTGTGGGAAGGACCCCCCTATCGCCCACACTCACTTGGCGACGGTTCCAAATGCCGTCGGGGAAAGGGGTTAAAACCGTTTGTTTTGGACCGACGTGCACAAGTGCTACATGGACCATGTAAGTGCCTGTTTAAACTGTCAATTCATAGTGCAGTTTGCTTTATACTAATCACTTATTTTGTATTTGTGCAAACATGGGTGCTCAACTTGATTTCAATGGGAACTGCACAAAGTGTTCATGAATACACTGAATCATTCATTTCCACCACAAGAAAGGAGGTGCCGATATGTTCAAGGCGTTGCAACATATAAAGGCGAAATCATACAAGCTACGCGCGAATTTGGTTGATTTTGGTGGAACTGCACAAAAATAACAGCCGGCTTATTTAGCACGAGGTGCCATGTCAATGTCCGAACTGATGGCAAACCCTGCCCATTCCACAATCGTAGGCATTTGATATTCTGGAATTGGAAAACCTTGTCAAAGTTTGCTCATTGAGTACGCAAAACAACACGCATTTGACATTTTCGAATGGGACAACCTTGTCAAATTTTGCTCATTGATGTTAGCAAGAAGACATGCTTTTGATATTTTTGAATGGGACGCTCTTTGCTGTTAGCAGCATCGATCGATTTTTCTTTATTGTTTAGTTGTGAAGTAAATATTGGCTCTGACATGTGAATCGCTGAGATGCATAATCATCGATTATTTTGAATGTTCTCTATGAATTGCTAGGCCTGTGTGTTTGATTGCAATGTACAGGAACACTAAAACGCAGCTCAAACTCTTTGTACTCCCTCTATTCCTTTTTTACTTCGCATATTAGATTTCTTTCAAGTCAGTTGATTTTACATTGTGAATGTTAATACTTTTTTCTAAAAGATTGGTCAAAGTAGAGATACTTTGACTGCAGACAAAACTTGTATACAGACTAAAAAGTACCGGATGGAGTACATGTGAAACTGCTGCAAACGAGGTGATCACCCTGGGAATAATCCTAGTACGTATTGTTTTGCATGTTCATCCAATGCCAGTGATACAAGAATTCAAACTAATTGAACTAAATTCATTCATACACGATTGGATTTCATATAAACATGCCGGATTTCATTACATTTCATACATTCTTCAACTAAAAAGGGGTGCGCTGGAGGTATAATTAATTAATCGAATCTACCCACCTATGTCCGGCCGAGACGAACAGAAGCTTATTCTCCAGCGGACTGAGCTTTAGTGACTTAACTGCAGGTGCAGTTGCGTAACTGACATGTGGCCTAGATGCCTGTTGGGACCACGTGTTAGTGACCAAACTGCACCAGCAGTTAAGTAACTGAAGCAGCGTCCTTCTCCAACATAGCTCTCCGAATCCACATCGCTGCCAAGAAGCTAATCGGTCGTCAATTGTCAACCCGCCTAGCTTGGCTTCAACCGGAGGGTAACAGCGGTGGCCTTACTTGGATCCGAGCGGCAGTGACCTACCGTGTTCTACTCTTCCTCGTTTTCTATGTGGCGCGGCCTCGTTGGCAGCAGGGCGGGGCCTCGACAGAGACAGCGATGTCCTCTGTCTCGTTGCCAGTGGGGCGGCGCCTTGGCGGAACGGGGGAAATCCTCCCCCTCATTGCCGGCAGGGTGGGGCCTCGGCTGAGCCGAAGATGTCGTCTGCCTTGTTGTTGGCGGGGCGGGGCCTCGGCGGAGTAGGGCCTCACTGAAGCCGGTGAGGTCCTCCGCCTCGGTGCCGGCGGGGCGGGGCCTCAGCGGAGCCGACGGTGTCCTCTGCCTCGTTCTTGGCACCACGGGGCCTCGGTGGAGCAGGGTCTTGTCGAAGCCGGCGAGGTCCTCCGCCTCGGTGCCAGTGGGGCGGGGCCTCGGCGGAGCCGGCGGTGTCCTCTGCCTCGTTGTTGGCACCGCGGGGCCTCGGCGGAGCAGGGCCTCGTCGACGCCAGCGGAGCGGGGACTCGTCGGAGCCGGCATTGTCCTCTGCCTCGTCCTCGGTCTCGCCAAACAGTGCCTCACCCGCTTCATCGCCCTCTTTGTAGGTGGCCACAGCCTCCGCCACTCGCATGCAGTATCGCCAACGCTTGAGGCGGCCCTCATGGGCGGAGCGGTACGAGTCGAGCAGCGCCTCTTGCTCTGCCCGCTCCGTGGCGATTTGCTCCTCTGCCTGCAGGTGCTCCTGGAGGAGTTGGTGGTTGTAGGCGGCGTCGGCCTGCGCCTCCCGAAACTGCTCCTCATGCTTCTGCCCCACTGTGTCCATGTATTGGTCACATGCCTCGCCGATGGTCATGGTGCAATGCACCGGCGAGGACGGCGCGGGGGAGGGGGTTGGCGCCGGATCGTCGACTACCATGTTATTCAGTGGGATGTCGTTGTCCTCCGGCTGCCTGCCGGCGGCCGATCGGCGGCAATGGCTGCCATCTCCTTGTGGTCTGGTCCACCCGTCTCAAGAGCGCTGGAGCGCGAGGAAGCCATGGTGGGCGTAGTGGTGCGGACAGGAGAAAGGGAACGGAGGCGTATGATCGCGGCTATGACCGGCGCAATAGTTTATATAGCAATGGTGGGTGGCGGCGACGAGCGTGTGGCGCCGGAGTAGCCGCCTCGGCAACGCGTATCATTAATGTGGGCGGCGATGACGGATGACACTTGTGTCGTTTGAATGCAGAGCAATCGCCTGCAACGGGAAGCGGCGTGGGCGGCGCGGACCGTTTCAGGCGGAAGCGGCGAGGGAGGCGGTCAGGTGGGCCACGACGGTCGGACTTCGTGCTTGGCGGCCAGGTCGGTCCAGCAGCCGGAAATGTTGGCTCGCCCGGCCGAAGCTTCGCCCGAGCTGAGCGTCGACAATCGACGATGGACGTAGCTTCCAACCAGGAGCGGCGCCCTTTGTCCAAGCCGGTTCATGCCGTGTTCACCATAGATCGAGTGCGGCCGCGCCGACGCCTCTAATGGCGGAAGAGCTACCAGCGCAGGAGGACCTGTGTTGCAACCTCTCTCTCCTCAATGAGCACCGGTGAACAAGCGAACGACAATGCCGTCGCAGACATGTGGCCCTATGATCCTGGCTTCCCGAATGATCAGCGGGCGCTGTATGAGACCATTCATAGGGCCCGCGAGGCCCTCTCCGTCGTCCTTCGAGTTGTTGTGCTTGCCGTGGCGCCGCCGTCTCACGTTGTCAACATGGTCAACGGACATGAGGAATGAAGAGATGACTTTACTTGGAGAGGATGACAGTGGGGACGCACCAGGGCCATAGCCGCACGTACACAAGTGCCTCCTTATTATATACAACTATAATATTTTTTGCTTCCTCCTGGTTTCCTGACATCACGGTCCCACACCATTGTCAACCTATGTAGTCAATAAACAAGAGAATTGCACAAGGAGCGGCCGACAGCTGGGACCAAGCAGCTCGAGCAGTATTTGCGTTTTTGAGGTGTGAGCACTGCGGAGTTTTTCTTCTGCGATGTTTTCGTTGTTGTTCAGGGAGAGCAGGGTATTAACTGGGCGGGCTATGGCCCGTCTAGCCCAGCCCATATATCCAGCCCAGATATTAATTTTTATCAAGGTGAAAATGGCTAGCCCAGCTATATATTTTTTGAGGAATACCCATGCAAGGTCAACTTTTTATTCTCCACCCTGCTGGGCTACAAATCTTTCCAAGGAGGGATGCATTAGGCTTAACAAGAAAATGGGCTTTAAGAAATAATAAATGGGATTTCATTATAAAAACTAGGCAGTAACTATAAAAAAAGCACCAAACACGTAATTAGTTTATAAATTTTTTGGATTTTGAAAATTTTAATTTCATTAATTGTTTCGCGCGCAATGTTTCGTTGGATTTTTACATAATACAAATTTATATTGAAATTGTATTTAATCTGACTAGAAATTTCGGGATAAAAATATTCCGGATCCCATCAAAATGTGGGAAATTTTATTGAATTCTATTTTGAATGGTTGGTTGAAATTATTAATCATTGTCCTAGCTAGAAAATGGGCTGTACTTTTAGCAAACTGTAAATGGGCTATACATTCTTACAAATCACAAATGGGCTATAAGTTCTCTGCCACACACTTGTGGGCCTACTAATTTGATGCATCCCCTCAAAACAAATAAGTAAGTTGACGCGTATGCAAGTCTTTGTCAACTTATAGTCAACACACGGTTCTAGCAGCAGTGGCCATTTGATGTCCATCCAACGGATGTCATACTTCTACTTCGATCTCGGATATTCTAGCTTCAGCCGCCCAAAAAATGATTCCTCACCCTGACATCTGGGGTGCACCGTTTCGGAGGCTGACCTGTGGGCCTACTAAGTTGATGCGTACCAAGGCTTTATCAACTTAGTCAATATAAACGATTCTAGCTGCAGAGACCGTACTATGTCTATCCAACGGCCGTAGTGCTTCTTCAACCTCTGGTCTTCTTGCTCTAGCCGCCCAAACCAGCACCGGTGGGACTACCTGCTCCCGCCTCCCGTGGCCGGTTGTGCTGCCGCACAGGCCGCACCACCCCACCCTACTCCATTGCTGGCCAGGCCATTCCTCTACTCAGCCACACCTCCTGTTATTTTCCGGCGACGGCAGCCGGACCAGTAAACCCTCGTAGTCCCCACTACATGGGCAACCACTGATGAGTCTTCCCCGGCTCCGTGTTGTTCCTTTCCCAGGCCTCGCCGTCGTCCACCGCCCTGGTGCTCTCGACGCGCCGTGATCGACGTGGTCAACGAACACATCCATCGGACATGGACGGTACATGGAGAGGCTGACAGTTGGGTCCATGGCCGCACACAAGGAAATGCCTCCTTATTACGCGCAAAATAATGATTCCTCCACCTGACAGCAGGGATCCACCGGACGGGCCACCGTATTTCGCGAAAAAAACGTTTCGCCCTGACTGCTGGGACCCACTAGCTACATCTTCGCACGCAAGGAAGTGCATCCATATTACGGGCAAAAAAATAATGATTCGCCCCTGACTGCTGGGACCCACCAGCTACATCTTCGCATGCAAGGAAGTGCCTGACAGTCGGGACCCACCTGGTCGAAGCGTACATAGTGTTGTCATTCTGGTCGCGAACGTGTACGTACATACTAGTCGATGTAGAGGCGCGCACATGTCGTAGTAGAGGCGCGCACGTAGCATGTACACGTATGTACAACGACCAGGGTGCAAGAAAGTACATACGGCCACATAAGTCCATACGGGCGGGGTCTCGAACGCCTACTCGCGCATACGTACGGCCAGGGCTCGTGTATATGGCTGGGTCAGAACGGAGAAGCTCCGTTGTCGTCGTGATCATGGGGAGGCAACTGGCTGGGTCAGAACGGAATGCGTCATCGTGTTCATCGGGAGCCAACCGGCTTGGACGGAACAACCGATGGAAACGAGGCCTGGCGTACCGCAGAATGGAGGAAACGGCCTTGTGTTCGACCGGCCACGGTCGAAACGGGACCATGTTCATCGAGAGGGGTCTGGCGTACCGCAAAACAGAGGAAACAGACCTCCTACGGTCGAAACGGGGTCCTATTGATCGGGAGGGGTGTGGCGTACCGCAAAACGGAGGAAACAGACTTGTGTTGGAGCGCTACGGTCGAAACGAGGGTCCTGTTCATCGGTAGGGGTGTGGCGTAATGCAAAACGGGACTCCACGAGATACTGTTCATCTCCACCGTCGACTGCCTCCACGGGCTACTGTTCATCCACCGTCGACCTCCTCCAGCCTCCACCTGCGGCTGTTCATCCACGGGCTCCTGTTCATCCAGCCTCCACCGCGCGCTCCTCAACCGGCTACTGTTGAACCAGCCCTCTCCACGGGGTCATGTTCATCCAGTCCTCTACGGGGTCCTGTTCATCCACCCCCCAACCGGCTCGATCGATCGGTGTCCTGTTCATCCAGCGGCAACACCACGGGGTCCTGTTCATCCACCCCCCCCCCACCGGGAACTGTTCATCCAAACCCCCCAACAATGCTCACTGTTCATCTTGAGGCAGCATCGATCGGCCTCAGTTAGCAGCAGTAGCGAAGGAATCACTCAGGTTTAGTTAACAGTAAGGGATCGATCGCTCGGGTTCAGTAACGTAGCTAGTGCAATCGCTCGGGTTCAGTTAGAGCCTAACGCCTCGCACACACGCACGTACATATGAGAGAAACGCGCATCGCTCGGCCCCCGACCACCCACCGTAACCGGGAACTCCCCCGATATTTTCCTCGCCCTTGCTTCTACCAAGGTTTTTTCCGTCATGGACGGCCCAAAGAATGTCATGCAGCTGCATCTCCGGCCCGCCCAGGACGAAAAGCCCATTTTCTGTCATGATTTTTTGTCATAGAAGTAGGAGCCCACCACATCTATGATGATACCGGGATTTGTCACAATTATTGTCATAGAAGTGTCATAAGCATGACATAAAAAAATTTCGTTCGGCCTAAAATGTCACGGATGTCTCTTTTTTTGTAGTACACATCAAAGTCGTGAATTCATTATTTAAAACATTACAGAACCTTTTCATACATACATGTTTTGGCCACATGCAGTCGATGGTTCTCTTATACGTCTCTAACGTATCTATAATTTTTTATTGTTCCATGCTATTATGTTATCTGTTTTGGATGTTTTGTATGTTATTTAATATTATTTTTGGGACTAACCTATTAACCTAGAGCCCAGTGTCAGTTTTTGTTTTTTCCTTGTTTTAGAGTTTCGCGGAAAAGGAATACCAAACGGAATAAAACTTTCGCGATGATTTTTCTTGGACCAGAAGACATCCAGAGGACTTGGAGTGCAAGTCACGGAAGCCACGAGGCAGACATAAGGACGGAGGGCACGCCCAGGGGGTGGGGCGGGCCCCCACCCTTGTGGGCCCCTCGTGACTCCACCGACCTATTTCTTCCGCCTATATATTCTCAAATATTCCAAAACAAATCAGGAGAACCACAAAAACACTTTTCCACCACCGCAACCTTCTGTACCCGTGAGATCCCATCTAGGGGCCTTTTCCGGCATCCTGCCTGTTGGGGAGGCTGATCGGACCCGCGAACACCTATGGGGCCGGCGGACCAGGCCCCTTTCGGTTCGGAGGGGGGCGGAGATCGCACGAAGAGCGGATCGAGGCGGCTACACGAAAGCAGTTTTTACCCAGCTTCGTTCGGAGCTCTCCGGAGAGATAAAACTCCTATTGCTGCTTGTCTGATTGGTATTGCGATCTTGCTAGGGAGCGATGAGAGCTACCAAACCTAGCGTGAGTGTCTCTGGTCACGTATGAGTCGAATGGACCGAACCCCCTCTACGTCGCGCATGGGCCTCCTTTTATATGCTCAAGGGGTCTCCGACAGGTGGCAACGTAGAGGAGGGTACAAATGGAAAAGCGATGGTTGGTACACCTACTTGAGCGATGTATGCAGTGCAAAATACCTAACTCGACGGCAAGGGACAAAAGCATTAAATGCCCGTCACAAGCCTAAACAAAGGCAACAGGGACCGTCGAGTGCGCCTCCGTTTACACGATGGTGGGCTTGTCGGCGCCGCTTATCGCTGCTCCCGCTGGCTGCCAGCCTCTTGACACCGCTGCGCATGGAATGATCCCATGGCGACACGTTGGTAGATGGGAGCGGAGATGAAGAGAGGTTACTGCCGCGGCAAGTGCCTTGCCGCGGTGAGTCCTTGTCGCGTCCGGAGGCTTGTCGCTCTGAGCCTTCCCGACAAGCTCCTCTTGCCGGGGTCTTGTCTTCTGCGTGCCTTGAGTGGCCTTCCCGGCAAGCTCCTCTTGCCAGGGCCTTGTCTTCTTGGTCAAATACTTTGTTCTTGAATGGCTCCAAAGGAGCCACGGAGGATCTTAGCGGTGACCGGGCAAGCCACCGCTGAGGTCAGAATCGCCGTGCGAAGTTCGGGATACTAGGGTACCCTACTCTAGTACACCGACAGAGCCCCGGGATCGGTAGTGACCCGACCGAATGGATCAAGTCTCGTGCTTCGTGTCATCCACGGATCGGTATGTCGACACACACGATCAAGGATTTATAACAGAGGTAAATCACATGTATAAGGTAACGTAAATACTATTACCTCAATCCAAATATAGCGGAAGCAACAAGGTTGTGGATTCCCATCAACACCAACGGCAAAGTTGAGTATAGGAAATCGTAACCCTAACGTATCACTTACTCGTAAATGCGAGAAGTCTGCAACATGAAAAGTTGCAGCCCGAAACGGGTCAATTGACATGGAATATGCTGGCAATGTAACACATAGAGAGTAATGAAGGAATAGGCTATACTACATGCATATATGGATGGTGGAAAGCTCTATGGTTACAGTTTTTGCGAAAAGCCAATTTTTCCCTATTGCAAAGGAATAAATTTATTTAACTATCATGGTGGTTGTTGAACATTGAGAATGGTTGACAGCATCCTCAATCCCAATTAAAAGTACTCATTAAACCCAAACAAATTATATTAAGTAACGTGTTGAGATCAACAGGATATCCAGTACTAGATACTCAAAATTGTCCATGACCGGGGACACGGCTAATCATGATTAGTTTTTACACTCTGCAGAGGTTTGCGCACTTTTCCCCACAAGACTCGATCGCCTCCGTTTGGTTCTCGCACTACATGGTGTTTGAGAGATGGATGACCGAGACACAGTCTTTCAGAAGCACTAGCACCTTACATGTGGGTAGACCGTACCAACCTACATCCCCTACATCAGCTAGCCTACCCGTAAGAGTTCGCACAACTTAGTCAACTATGCCAGAGCCCATAATGGCTTGTGGTTGCACACGGAAGTTTCTAGTTTGAATAATCTTATGATCCCTTTGAGCACAGGTGGCGGTCCGAAGAAATACAGCAAGTCCTGATAGAAACCAGTGCCTCAATCCACCCGGATGTGTGTTTAAGTTGCCACCTTAGATAAACCATTAATTAACAATCTCACATCCATCATGGATATTCACTCACCCAATCCACGTCTACTAGCATAGCATGGCATAATAAGCAAACGTAGAAGTAACTCCCAAGGTTTCATAAGTAAAACAGGTAATAGGTACTACCTCATCTACTTCCCATCCCACAATTTAATTAGATCCTAATCATGCAAGTGTTTGAGGATTAGGGCTAATGCATAAAAACTGGGTATGAGAAGAGTATGGTCAAAGTGTTACTTGCCTGCAAAGTTGATGAAGATGATTTGCACTCAAAACTCTTGATAGTTCTACTCGTCACACTCCGGTCAATCTATCGTAATCAAGCAATAGTAACCACACATAAGCAATCACTCAAAAGATCGGAAAGAACGAAGAAAACGATTAGGAAAACTTCAAAACCAAATCAAATAACAATTGCAACATAAAACAATTTCTAATAGTACCAAAAACAGGGGTATTTGGCCTTATCATAAAGTTTAGTTCAAGATCTTCTATTTTCAATAATAATCAACACAATCTGAGTTATAAAAATCAATTTATGCTCAAACAAAGTTTGAATTCAAATCTGATCTAATTCAAATTTTAAAATTTCAAAAACATGTTTGAGTTGGATTACTGGATAGAGGAGATCGTAATGAAGAAGTGGGCATTGGTTTCGTTGGATTCCGACTTACGAGTAAAAAGTTATGAACGTTTGAAGATTAGGGGCTACGGATAGGTCCCTGACGGAAATTAAAAATAAAAAGAAAAATCTATCGAGCTTAACGCCGCTAAACAAAACCGGAAAGAAAAACTGGCGAGAAAACTGATCTAGGGTTTGGAAAGAAAACCGAAACGAAAAACCGATCTAGAAAACCGGGCGAAATCGGAAAAGAAAAGGTGGCCTTGAGGCTAGTACCTCAAGAGGCGAGGGGCTCGGCGGGCAAGTGGCGGCGGCGGCAAGTGGCGGCGGCGGTGGCAAGGGGTGTGGGGCGGCGGCGGCTATGGCGGTGGCGGCACTGCTGCTGCTGCGGAGGAGGAGGAGAGGAGAGGAGAGGAGAGGTGAGTTGATGTGGTGGAGGGGGGGGCTTGGGTATTTATATTGGGGAGGGGAGGGGTTTTTCTTGGGGTAGGGGTCAAGAAATAGATTAGGATTAGGAATCCTAGGAATAAAAAACGGAATAACAAACGGGATCAAATTCTACTAGGATTTATAATAGAACAGGAAACTTGGGGCTCCCTGGCTCCCCTAGGTGCGTGGTGCGTGCGTGGCCTTGGCCTTGATGCCGGTGGCTATGGCGGCTTGGGCCTTTGGCCCAAGGCGCTGCGCTCCTTTTTTTTTTGTTTTTTTAAGACAGAGACAACAAAACAAAAATAATAAAACCAAATAAATTTTTTATATAGGCATATAATAGATCAAAATTTTCAGAAAAAGATTTCCTACATGATGAACATTATTATAGCTTCAAATAAAATCCACACAAATTCAAATAAAGCAAAGAGTGCTATTGCTCTAATAAAATCCAACAAAAATTACTTTGAAAATACCAAAATGACTTCAAATTAATTTCTCTCCAATTTTCTGAGGTAGGGAATCATGTTACCCTATTTTCCATATATTTTGTTTTTGGAGAAAAATATTTTGAATAAAACTCAAATAACTCCAAATTGGAAATAAATTCAAAAGAACTTTGAATTTTAATTCTTTGAAAACTCCTAACTCATATTTCAGTATAATTTGAAGAAGTCATTTTATCTTCGCTCGTGAAAATCATTGAGTTGCATAAAGTTTCAGAATTGGAAATATTTTTCAAATGAAATTCAAATATTTTCAACACCCTTGTCATTTAAATAAATGGAAGAAGTCATGCCATCTTCTCTCCAGGGTTTTGTGATGAAAAGAATTTGAATTCGAAGATCATAAAAGCAAAATGAAAGTTTGGGAAAGTCCTTTTATTCCCTCTCATCTAACTTTCAAAAGTTTCAATTCACTCACTTTCGGTCAATCAATCAAGCAATCAATCAAATCTATCTATTTGTTTATAACATTCCAAAATTTAGAATTTTGGGATGTTACAAACTTCACCCTTAAAATGAATCTCGTCCTCGAGATTCGGAGAGGCTAGAAAGAAATAGGTTATGGTTTGGGGTCTTCTCAAAATCCATCGATCGTCTCCGGTCTCGGGTGCTACCACCCTTAGAAGCATGGTTACGGTTCCATCAAAACTTATATACTCCATCCTTATTACTGACAGTGTCGGTCTTCTTAGATCTTAAGGATAATTCCTTCTCTGGGCTCTTCCGGTAGTGGCATAACCTTTTCCTCAATTCCTTTGTCCTTTCATCTTGGTAAGGTTATCCCGAAACTGGGTCTTCATAGCTGACGGGTCTGGCGCCAATGCTAAACAACTATCGATATCTCGTGGTGGTCAACAATTTATGGTTTCTCCTGTAGAAAACGGGTCTGGGTTGAACCTTACCATATAACCTACGGTTGGCAACAACTGCCGTGTACAAGGGAAAAACAATACCTATACCTTTCTAAGGTTTACACAAGGTTTAATATAAATGCGTCTCTCGCTATAGGTAAGTCACTCAGATTTACCATCCCGTATAGCAAGGCGAATAATAAGAGTAAGTCGGTATGGTGATCAATCCATCCCGCACCCAAATCATTACCTTGTACATGGTTTAGCGAATCTCGCATTCTAACACTCGGTCATCCTCGCAAGCATTGCAGAATTTCTCTTGTCGACGAACCAAGTTCGGAAAATCCATTGATTCTGCAGGCCAAACAAACATCTATCGTTCCTTAACAACTCTTAGGTTTTGCGTAAACTCCTATAGAATCGTCGGTTGAATAAAATCATAACTCTTCCAGGGTTTCTCCTTCAGCAAGAGTGTGCTTGCTTCTTGGCAGGTCACAGGGCACATGGGTTATGGCCCATCTCATCACTTGCAATCCTTGAACACATCCTCGGGGCAACTGATCATTATTCCAACATCCAACTTCCTAGTATACTTAATTCCATCCAATTGTAGTGTCTTCCTTCCTTCTATTCAACTCTTCATCCTCGTGGGATATCCCACCTATCGTGAAAAAAAACTTGTACTTATGAAGTCCATACTCCACTTCGTGGAACATCATTATCCTTTCCTGGGTCAAGCGTTCTTACAGGGGAATATTGGCCATCTCTGCATGGCACTTCTTCAACTGGGAAACGTGAAACACATCATGAACTCTTGACAGTCCTTCGGGTGGCTCCAACTTGTTAGCCAATTCTCCCATACGCTTCAAAACTCGGTATGGTCCTACAAATCTCGGGGCTAACTTTCCCTTAACTCCAAATCGTTTAACTCCTCGTAGAGGGGACACACGAATACATGCTCTGTCTCAAATTTTATAGACTACCTCCTTGCGTTATTGAGTATGCATAACTATTCTGCCTGGACTGAGCTACCTTCAGTCTATCTCGAATCCACTTAACATTCTCTTCTGACTCCTTGATCACATTTGGTCCAAACAACTGACGGTCTCTAACTTCATCCACATCAATGGTGTCTGGCTCCTTCTCCCATACAAAGCTTCAAAAGGGGCCATCTTCAAACTGACTTGGTAACCTCTGTTGTATGAGAACTCAGCGTAAGGTAGATTATCATCACTACTAGATCCAAAATTTAGCGCACACGCTCTCAACATGTCCTCCAAAATCTGATTGACTCTCTTGATTTATCCATCATGCTGCGATGAAAGGTCATCTTGAACTCTAGCCTAGTATCCAAAGTCTGGTGCAGCTGTTTCCAAAACTTTGAGGTAAATTATGTTCCTCTACGATGGTCCTCGGAACTCCATGCAGACATACGATCCTTTCTCAAATATATATCTTGGCCAACTTTGCACTTGTATAGGTGGTTTTCTCTGGGATAAAGCGAGCCACTTTGGTCAAGCGAATAAACTACTACCCAGATAGAATCATATCCCGTTCGGGTTCTGGGAAATCTGGTAATGAAATCCATGCCAAGCTTATCCTGCTTCCATTCGTGTATTAGCATAGGCTGTAGTACTCGACTAGCTTCCGATGCTCGCCTTCACTCTCGACATACGTCACCTACGACTACATACTCTGCAATATCCTTCTTCATACCTGTCCACCGAAACACTCCTTCAAATCCGAATACATCTTGGTGTTTCGAGGCGAATCAAGTATGGTGAGTCATGAGCCTCTGAAGCATTAACTTCACGATCTACGCATTATTGGGTATATGTACACTGTCCTCAAACCATAAGGTGTCGTGCTCATCCTTACGAAAACCTTTGGCCTTTCCTTTACTCATCCTCTCTTTTACCTCAGAAATCTCTTTGTCATCCTCCTGAGCTTCACGGATCTTTCCCAACAATGTAGACTGAACTTCCATTGATGCAACCAAACCTTTTGGGAAAAATCTCCAATCAAAGTTCCCTGAAAATCCTCGGCTAACTCCTTTGGTAATCCTCTGCTTATGAGGGTATTCATCCTTGTTTTCTTTATGGTTGTATCCTATTTCTCCACAAGGCTTGCACGCACAAGGTTTCTTCATATCCTTCCATAAGGCTTCAACTTCTGGGTCACAAACCGAGACTTTAGCAAAGTCAACTTTAATTCTTTCCAAGTGGTTACTCCTTGCAATCCATTGATGGTTTGGTACATCCTCCGCCAAATAGCAGCACCTCTTTCAAAGCATTGAAGAGCATGCTGGGCCATATTCTTTCCAGCTATAGGGTTATTCTCCATGTGATCCTCCATGTTCTGAATCCATCGGTCTGTCTCCAATTGACTCATCGATCCAGATAATATGAGCTCATCTCCATTCATCCTCTATTGGGTCCACGGGTTTTGGGGTGAGATAAGAGAGATAGACAGGGAGGGATACACACAATGCAAACAATTGTTTTGGAAAAGACAGATTTTATTGTGGCTGTCGGAAAAACATCAAACAAAATGACAGCTCACAATCGTCGCATCTAACGTAGGTATGTAACAGGGGTTTGGTCTTCTAAAGGTCAATAGATCTCAAAGTCATCACACTCTTCAAGTCTTGTTCATGTCTCCGGTGGCTCCTGCTGATCATGCTTGTCCTTCTCAAGTTCTTTTGCAATATCATCTCTGTTGACGCAGAGTCTCTTCTGACGTCCATTAATATTTCTCGAGTTGCATCCCAAACTTCTGGTTTCAACTTCCTTGACATGAACCATGATCCTACTGTCCTTCAGTTCCTGACGAATCTCCGGTATCTCGAGGTTTTGCTTCTCCAGCTTGTCTACTTTCAGCTTCTGGATCCTGATTTCTTCATGAAATACTTCCTTGTCAAAATATAGCTTCTTGTAGGTCCATTTAACTTCTTAATGTAACACTCCAGATCCTGGTGATGCACCAGCTATGTTAAAACTGCATCCTGCTCATAGGTGCTCCATCGACCTTCTACCATCCAATCCTTCCATGCATCTGCTTACTTAACTCCAGCCGGTGACAATAGCATAAGCGGGCAATAACATCATGGATAGCTGTTTTTACGCTCTTGTCATTTCCATGAGCTATCTCTCCATGTTCGGTCTTTCTCCGATACACACGGATCTAGGAATTCTTGAGCCTTCAAATTCTCCTAGACTTCGGAGTCTTTAGCAGTTGTAGTTTCCATTTACACGGTAATATCCTCTTCATTCCAAATGGTCTTAGTTGTCCGAGATCTTGTCTCCTTGGAGTGGTCTCATCAGTCGAATCTTCGAGTGGTCAAAAAGGGAAAAAGGGTATGGTCTCACTAAGAGGGAATATTTGAATAAGCTCAGAACAGAAGAGAGGTAAAAGATTTTTTTTGAAAAAGGAAGTTGTGGAGAAAAATCTTTCCTATGGGCTTGCCATTTTCTAGGGTCACGTCCTACAGTCAACATGTGCTCTGATACCATCTTGTAGTGACCCGACCCGAATGGATCAAGTCTCTGTGCTTTCGTGTCATCCCTGGATCGGTATCTTTGACACACACAGTACTCGAAGGATTTATAACAGAGGTAAATCACATGTATAAGGTAACGTAAATACTATTACCTCAATCCAAATATAGCGGAAGCAACAAGGTTGTGGATTCCCATCAACACCAACGGCAAAGTTGAGTATAGGAAATCGTAACCCTAACGTATCACTTACTCAAATGCGAGAAGTCTACAACATGAAAAGTTGCAGCCGAAACGGGTCAAGACATGGAATATGCTGGCAATGTAACACATAGAGAGTAATGAAGGAATAGGCTATACTACATGCATATATGGCTGGTGGAAAGCTCTATGGTTACGATTTTTTGCGAAAAGCCAATTTTTCCCTCTTGCAAAGGAATAAATTTATTTAACTATCATGGTGGTTGTTGAACATTGAGAATGGTTGACAGATCCTCAATCCCAATTAAAAGTACTCATTAAACCCAAACAAATTATATTAAGTAACGTGTTGAGATCAACAGGATATCCGGTACTAGATACTCAAAATTGTCCATGACCGGGGACACGGCTAATCATGATTAGTTTATACACTCTGCAGAGGTTTGTGCACTTTTCCCCACAAGACTCGATCGCCTCCGTTTGGTTCTCGCACTACATGGTGTTTGAGAGACGGATGACCGAGACACAGTCTTTCAGAAGCACTAGCACCTTACATGTGGGTAGACCGTACCAACCTACATCCCCTACATCAGCTAGCCTACCCGTAGAGTTCACACAACTTAGTCAACTATGCCAGAGCCCATAATGGCTTGTGGCTGCACCACGGAAGTTTCTAGTTTGAATAATCTTATGATCCCTTTGAGCCTGGGTGGCGGTCCGAAGAAATACTGAGCAAGTCCTGATAGAAACCAGTGCCTCAATCCACCCAGGATGTGTGTTTAAGTTGCCACCTTAGATAAACCATTAATTAACAATCTCACATCTGTCATGGATATTCACTCACCCAATCCACGTCTACTAGCATAGCATGGCATAATAAGCAAACGTAGAAGTAACTCCCAAGGTTTCATAAGTAAAACAGGTAATAGGTACTACCTCATCTACTTCCCATCCCACAATTTAATTAGATCCTAATCATGCAAGTGTTTGAGGATTAGGGATAATGCATAAAAACTGGGTATGAGAAGAGTATGGTCAAAGTGTTACTTGCCTGCAAAGTTGATGAAGATGATTCGCACTCAAAACTCTTGATAGTTCTACTCGTCACACTCCGGTCAATCTATCGTAATCAAGCAATAGTAACCACACATAAGCAATCACTCAAAAGATCGGAAAGAACGAAGAAAAGCGATTCGGAAAGCGTCAAAACCAAATCAAATAACTCTTGCAACATAAAACAATTTCTAACAGTACCAAAACCATGTGTATTTGGCCTTATCAGAAAGTTTAGGTCAAGAGCTTCGATTTGCAAAAAGAATCAACTCAAACGGAGTTATAAAACTCAAGTTATGCTCAAACAAAGTTTGAATTCAAATCTGATCTAATTCAAATTTTAAAATTTCAAAAACATGTTTGAGTTGGATTACTGGATAGAGGAGATCGTAACGAAGAAGAGGGCATTGGTTTCGTTGGATTCCGACTTACGAGTAAAAAGTTATGAACGTTTGAAGATTAGGGGCTACGGATAGGTCCCTGACGGAAATTAAAAATAAAAAGAAAAATCTATCGAGCGAACGCTCGCTAAACAAAACCGGAAAGAAAAACCGGCGAGAAAACTGATCTAGGGTTTCGGAAAGAAAACCGAAACGAAAAACCGATCTAGAAAACCGATCTAGAAAACCGATCTAGAAAACCGGAACGAAATCGGAAAAGAAAAGGTGGCCTGGCTGAGGCTAGTACCTCAAGAGGCGAGGGCTCAATGGCCGGGTGGCGGCGGCGGTGGCAAGGCGGCGGCGGCGGCTATGGCGGCTCGGCACTGCCAAGGAGGAGGAGGAGGAGAGGAGAGGAGAGTTGATTTGATGTGTTGGAGGGGGGTGCTTGGGTATTTATATTGGGGAGGGGAGGGGTTTTGCTTGGGGTAGGGGTCAAGAAATAGATTAGGATTAGGAATCTTAGGAATAAAAAACGGAATAATAAACGGGATCAAATTCTACTAGGATTTATAATAGAATAGGAAACTTGGGGCTCCCTGGCTCCCCTAGGTGCGTGGTGCGTGCGTGGCCTTGGCCTTGACCCGGTGGCTATGGCGGCTTGGGCCTTTGGCCCAAGGCGCTAATCCTTTTTTTTTTGTTTTTTAAAGACAGAGAAAAAAAAACAAAAATAATAAAAACAAAAAAAAATTTTATATAGGCAAATAAAATATCAAAATTTTCAGAAAAAGATTTCCTACATGATGAACATTATTCTAGCTTCAAATAAAATCCACACAAATTCAAATAAAGCAAAGAGTGCTATTGCTCTAATAAAATCCAACAAAAATTATTTTGAAAATACCAAAATGACTTCAAATTAATTTCTCTCCAATTTTCTGAGGTAGGGAATCATGTTACCCTATTTTCCATATATTTTGTTTTTGGAGAAAAATATTTTGAATAAAACTCAAATAACTCCAAATTGGAAATAAATTCAAAAGAACTTTGAATTTTAATTCTTTGAAAACTCCCAACTCATATTTCATTATAATTTGAAGAAGTCATTTTATCTTATTTCGTGAAAATCATTGAGTTGCATAAAGTTTCAGAATTGGAAATATTTTTCAAATGAAATTCAAATATTTTCAACACCCCTTGTCATTTAAATAAATGGAAGAAGTCATGTCATCTTCTCTCCAGGGTTTTGTGATGAAAAGAATTTGAATTCCGAAGATCATAAAAGCAAAATGAAAGTTTGGGAAAGTCCTTTTATTCCCTCTCATCTAACTTTCAAAAGTTTGAATTCACTCACTTTCAGTCAATCAATCAAGCAATCAATCAAATCTATCTATTTGTTTATAACATTCCAAAATTTAGAATTTTGGGATGTTACAACCGCCTACGGTGCCGGTATTTGTCGGGCGGGCCCAAAAGCGATTGCACGCCACACGCGACCTTGATCACGCCGTAACTCACCCCAGACCCACCACGTCCCCCACTAACGGCACGCACCGAACGTGGCGTCGTGTGAGAAATCGTGGGCGTGGTCGTGGGGGTTTCTTTATTAGGAAAAGCGGAACGTCCGCCCCCTCCCCCTCCTTATAAACAGGGGAAACACGGGCAGGTCGTCCACCTCGCCATTGCTGTCTTGTCAAGAAAACCACCGCCGCTCCCCCCTTCTTCTCTAGTGCGAAGAGAGCAGCGCTCCGCCCCCTTTCGCCACAAGCACACTCAACGCCGTTGACCTCCTCCACCGCCCCCGCCATGGCTCCGAAGGCCGACAAGGGGAAGGGGGTGAAATCGGCCGCAGCGGCTCATGGCGCTGCGCAAGGAGCGGGCCATCTTCTCTCCCAGCTCGGCCGCGAAGGAGCCGAGGGAGCGCTACTACCTTTCTCGTTGATGAGACGCCGTGCGCATCCGCGCACGAAGGTACTCCCCGCCATTGCTTCGGAATTAGCCCCAACTGGGTACCCTTTCTTTGCCCTTTTCTTCTATTGCGGGCTGTGCCCGCCCTTCTCTGAGTTCTTCTGCGATATTATGAACACATACGGGTTCCGCCTTCTTGATTTCACCCCCAACGCCATTCTGACCATGGCAGTTTTCGCACACCTTTGCGAAAACTTTGTCGGGATCTATCCCAACGTAGCCCTCTTCCGCCACTTCTTCATGCCCCGCGTTGAGAGAGGGGAGCCGCTTGGGAGGGATAGCTTGGGTCTCGTGGTCGGCAAGAAAGAAGTGTATCTGGAAGGAGAGTTCCGCAGCAAGTGGGAGGAGTGGAGAGCCAACTGGTGTTGGGTCGTAGAGGAGAACCCGCAGCCCTTCACTGCCGTGCGCCAAACCCCAATAGTGCGCGGCAACGATTGGAGCAGCTTGGCGCGGGAAGATGCTAGGTTGAAGATAGCTGTGACCCGGATTTTGCGCCTCAGGCTTGCGGACTCACCGCAGCGCAGTTGGCGCAGATTTCCTCCGCTGCCGCATCGCTCCCTTGCAGGAGAGGAGGAGACCTGCTTGGGAGTTCCAAAATGCGGCGGACATCATGAGGCTGCGCCCGGGCCTTAACTGGAATTTCACCGTCTTGGAGTTGGACGCGATGTCGCTAGAGCTGTTCAAGAACGACCCGATCACCCCGAGTGGTTTAGGTTGCCGGGGTCGCCCCATTGTGTAACAACACTGCGCTCGACCGCATCGGGGCCATGATGCCGTTGTGCGATTCTCATGGGATCGTTCCAACTGGCAAGAGCCTTCCGACGAGATCGCGGCAGCGCTTCTTCGACAACTTGGAAGAAGTGCCGATCCGCCCGATGAGCAGAAGAGGCTCACCCGCGACACCCCGACGAGGAGATGGTGCGCATTGCCACCGGTTGGAGGAGGCGGCGGCCGCTGCCGGGCGCTTTCGGGTACACCATGGAGGAGGCGGACGCAGCCTAGGCGGCAAGCCTTGCCGAGCGAAGGGAGTTCGCCGGCGAGGAAGAGCTTGCCGCACCCGAGGCTAAGTCGAGCGGACCAGCCGAGGGCGCTTCTTCTCCACCACCCAGTGACTTGCCGCCAACGGAGCCCCCAGCTCCGCCGAAGAGGCGTCTCCGCAAGGCCGGAGACGAGACGGGGCGGCAGACGGGCCCAAGAAGGCCATGTGCGACGTGCTCTACATGCAAGCGATGTTGCCGCTGGAGCACCCCACACTGCTATGCGACAACCGGGCGGGATCCTCCCGAGCCACCGCCGACGCCCGCCAAGCGGCCAAGAGAGCCCACTCCTCCGCCTCGTCGCACCGGAGGCGAGCCGGAGTTCGACTTCTCCGCGCTTAGCTCCGAGGAGGAAGAAGAAGAGTAAGCTTCAATATTGTGCTTGTATTTCTTCAATTTTGTTGCTTTATCTTGAATCTGACTTGCTTCGTTCTGAACTTTTTCCTTTTCAGGACGCTAGCCCAGAGAGCGTCGAAGAGGGCCAAGACCCCGGTGGTCGTCGTTGAGGATGATCCACCCGTGGCAACAGGAGGCGCGTCTGAGACCCCCTTGCCGGACCCGGCAACCCTTCCTCAGAGCAGCCCCCAGCACAGCCCCCAGAGTAAGTATGCGGTTTTCTCCTTACTTTTAGGCGTGCGTGGGTGCTCCTTCTTCGTTGATATCTGACCATTGGTTTGTGTAGGAGCACAGCAGCCTCATTAGGGGGGCCCGGAAGCCGCCCCCGAAATTCTGTCTGCTTCGACTACGCCGCCAAGGGAGGATTCTCCGGCAAGGGAGCGTCCTCCGGCAAGGGAGGCTACTCCGGCAAGGGAGGCTACCCCGGCAAGGGACAGCACCAGTGATCCTCCAGTGGTCGAGACCACGGCTGCAGATCCCATTGCAGGTAATCCCCTTGCGCGAAAATTTCCCTTGGGCTTGTTTTCTTCTGTTTTTCTTTGAATATTTGCTTGACTGTTCTTTCTTTGTCCTCCATAGAGCCGATGGAGACTGAGGTCGCCGGCGAGGAGGACGCGCGCGGCAATACTGACAAAGCCGCCGTCGTGGAAGAAGAAGCCGTTGCTGACGAGCCTGCCGACGAGGAGGCCACTGAGGCTGCCGCCGCAGAGACTGGCGAGGGGTCTGGCGATCGCACTGACGGCCCTGAGGCTGCAGGAGCGCCAGGCGCTACACCGACTCCCGACTTCTGCTGTTGTCGCAGCCAGTTCAAGAGCCCCCACTGGCACCTACTTGAAGGCCGGCGACGGCGTCTTCATCATGCTCCCATGGGAGTCGAGCTCCAAGGCGCCGGTCGAAGGAGAGACGTTCGACGGAGAGCTGCTCGCCTTCGCTGGGCTGACGCTGGTGGACGCGCCAAGCAGCAGCAGCGGCGAGTCTGAGGAGGAGCAGTTGTTGAAGAAGCTGTTGTCGCTCTACCGCGCCCGATAAGCCAAGTTGGAGTCCCGGGAAGCACTTGTCGCGAGGGCGGGAGCCGACATGGAGAAGCGCGTAGAAGAGCTCCGGAGCACCAACCAAGAAACTCTCCTAACGTAGCGAGCGCTGGAGCAACTTGCAGAAGAGCGCACGGCCTTCATCCTTGAGAAGGCCGCAGCTGAGGAGGAGCAGCGGCTGGTCAGCCGAGAAGCTCTCCGCAGAAAGCGGAAAGCGCAGCGGAAGGTCAACCTGGACAGCCACGAGGAAGAGCTTGCCACGCGCGAGGAGTCACTTGGCGGGGCGCTTAAGGAAGCGAAGGATGCTGCCGCAGCCGCCGAGGCCGCCAAGAAAGAGTTGGAGGCGAAGGTGGCGCAGCTGGAGGCCAGTCTCCAGAAGAGCGGCGAAGAGCTTGCCGCGCTCAAGCACGAGCGCGAGAAGGACGCTTACACCCTTGGTGAGCTGCAGAGCCGTCTCGCCGACAGGGGCAAGGAGCTCGACACCGCCAAGGATTCCAAGGCGGATCTTGAGCTGAAGCTGACCACTCTGACGCAGACGCTGGACGGCGCCAGAGAGCGGGAGGTGGGCCTGTTGGAGACGATCAAGGCCAAGGAGGAGCTGCTGGCGAATGCTGTTGACACCCAGAGCGCCTTGAGGGAGAGTGTGGAGCATTGTACCGAAGGTCTTGTGGATACTGCCGACATCCACAACGAGCTGATGGAGCTGGGGATGGTGGATCTTGCATACTCCTCCGACGAGCATCTCCAACCCAGCGCCAAGCTTAGTTTATTCTTCAAGGGCGTGTTGACGGGCCTCCAGCGACTCCGGGAAGAGGTCCCAAAGCAGCTGGCCGAGGAGTCGCGCCAGATCTGTGCAGGAGCCCTCGAGAAGGTGTTGATGAAGGTGGCCTTCCGCAATCCAGGCCTCAACCTCAACGGCGTCCTCAGATCCTTGCCGCCAGATGCCGACGTGGAGGCGCTCAAAGCCCTTGTCGCACCCATTGTGGACAAGGTGAACAAGATCAAGCGGATTGACGGTGACCGCGTAGACTAGGCCACCAATTTTATCTTTCCCTTGTCGTTGCTGATCATGTTTAGAACACTTTGTTAGATCAGCGACAAGTTATTTTGTAATATACTCTATCTTAGGCGATCATTGCAATGTTATTTCCTTTACTTGATTCCTTCCTTTGTACGTTTCTGCCCTCGCATTTAGGGAACTTGTCGGTGCGAGCACCTTTGCCTTGGCCCGAGTGCGGAACGTCGGCTGACTTCTTTGGCGATCTGCCTCCAAACAAACAACCTTGTCGCGACTAGCTGCAGCTCACTTAAGTTGTTGAGCGGACTCGAAACAAAGTAAGGGCGCGACTAGTCATGAAGTTGGTTCCTCTGCGCACAGGTTTTCCATACAAAGTACTATCGTTCGAGGAAGATAACTTAAAAAAAATTTAAAACCGATTGCTCAAACTTTGGCAACTTAGCTTTTCTGTCGTTTGCTCCCCGATAAGGCGAAACTTCCTCGAGCAGCGCTTGGTCCATAGTATTATCTTCTCCTTCCCCCCCTACCTGGCACGCCAAAGATGTCGGGGAGGCTGATCGGACCTACGAACACCTATGGGGCCGGCGGACCAGGCCCCTTTCGGTTCGGAGGGGGGCGGAGATCGCACGATGAGCGGATCGAGGCGAAGCACACGAGCAGTTTTTACCCAGCTTCGGAGCTCTCCGGAGAGATAAAACTCCTACTGATGCTTGTCTGATTGGTATTGCGATCTTGCTAGGGAGCGATGAGAGCTACCAAACCTAGCGTGAGTGTCTCTGGTCACGTATGAGTCGAATGGACCGAACCCCCTCTACGTCGCGCATGGGCCTCCTTTTATATGCTCAAGGGTCTCCGGCGGTGGCAACGTAGAGGAGGGTACAAATGGAAAAACAGTGGTTGGTACACCTACTTGAACGATTATGCGATTGCAAAATACCTAACTCGACGGCAAGGGACAAAAGCATTAAATGCCCGTCACCATCGCCTAAACAAAGGCAACAGGACCGTCAGAGCGCCTCCGTTTGCCACGATGGTGGGCTTGTCAGCGCCGCTTATCGCTGCTCCCCGCTGGCTGCACAGCCTCTTGACACGCGCGCATGGAATGATCCCATGGCGACATGTTGGTAGATGAGCTGGAGCGGAGATGAAGAGAGGTTGCCTGCTGCGGCAAGTGCCTTGCCGCGGCTGAGTCCTTGTCGCGTCCGGAGGCTTGTCGCGCTCCGAGCCTTCCCGGCAAGCTCCTCTTGGCGGGGTCTTGTCTTCTGCGTGCCTTGAGTGGCCTTCCCGGCAAGCTCCTCTTGCCGGGGCCTTGTCTTCTTGGTCAAATACTTTGTTCTTGAATGGCTCCAAAGGAGCCACGGAGGATCTTGGCGGTGACCAGACAAGTCCTACCGCGGGGTGCTGCAACTGCCCGTGCACGAGTTCGGGATACTAGGGTACCCCTACTCTAGTACACCGACACTGCCGGAGGGGGATTCAATTGGAGGGCTTCTACATAAACACCATTGCCCTTCCGATGAAGCGTGAGTAGTTTACCACAGACCTACGGGTCCATAGCTAGTAGCTAGATGGCTTCTTATCTCTCTTTTATTCTCAATACCATGTTCTCGTAGATGTTCTTGGAGATCTATTCGATGTAAGACTTTTTGCGGTGTGTTTGCCGAGATCCGATGAATTGTAGATTTATGATCAGCTTATCTATGAATATTATTTGAATCTTCTCTGAATTCTGCATGATTTGATATCTTTGCAAGTCTCTTCAAACTATCGATTTGGCTTGGCCAACTAGATTGGTTTTTCTTGTAATGGGAGAAGTGCTTAGCTTTGGGTTCAATCTTGTGGTGCTTGATCCCAGTGACAGAAGGGGAACCCACACGTATTGAATTTTTGCCATCGAGGATAACAAGATGGGGTTATCATATTGCTAGAGTTTATCCCGCTACATCATGTCATCTTAATTAATGCATTACTCTATTCTTATGAACGTAATACTCTAGATGCAGGCAGGAGTCGGTCGATGTGTGGAGTAATAGTAGTAGATGCAGAATCATTTTGGTCTATTTGACACGGACGTGATGCGTATATTCATGATCATTGCCTTAGATATCGTTATAACTTTGCGCTTTTCTATCAATTGCTCGGCAGTAATTTGTTCACCCACCGTAATATTTTCTATCTTGAGAGAAGCCTCTAGTGAAACCTATGGCCCCCAGGTCTATTTTCCATCATATAAGTTTCTGATCTACGATATTAGTTTCCTATTTACTTCTTTTGCAATCTTTTACTTTCCGATCTATAAACCAAAAATACCAAAAATATTTACTTTACCGTTTATCTATCTCTATCAGATCTCGCTTTTGCAATTAATCGTGAAGGGATTGGCAACCCCTTTATCGCGTTGGGTGCAAGTTGTTGATTGTCTGTGTAGGTATTCTGTGACTTGTTCGTTGTCTCCTACTGGATTGATACCTTGGTTCTCAAAACTGAGGGAAATACTTACTCTACTTTGCTGCATCACCCTTTCCTCTTCATTGGAAAAACCAACGGAAGCTCAAGAGGTAGGAGGAAGAATTTCGGACGTCGTTGCCAGGGAGATCTACGCCAAGTCAAGACATACCAAGTACCCATCATAAACTCTCATCTCTTGCATTACATTATTCACCATTCGCCTCTCATTTTCTCTCCCCCACTTCTAAAACAATTTTCGAAAAGATTTGCCTTTTCTCCGCCCCTCTTCCATTCATCTTCTTTGCTTGCTTTTTGTGTGCTCGTGTGTTGGATTGCTTGCTTTGTCACGATGACTCAAGAGAATACCAAATTGTGTGACTTTTCCAATACCAACAACAATGATTTTATTAGTACTCCGATTGCCCCCGCTACTAATGTGGAATCTTGTGAAATTAATGCTACTTTGTTGAATCATGTTATGAAAGATCAATTTTCCGGCCTTCCTAGTGAAGATGCTGCATCCCATCTAAACAATTTTGTTGATTAGTGTGATACACAAAAGAAAAAAGATGTGGATAATGATATTGTTAAATTGAAGCTATTTCCATTCTCGCTTAGAGATCGTGCTAAAACTTGGTTTTCATATTTGCCTAAAAATAGTATTGATTCATGGAATAAGTGTACAAATGCTTTTATTTCCAAGTATTTTCCTCCCGCTAAGATCATCTCCCTTAGGAACGATATCATGAATTTTAAGGAACTTCATCACGAACATGTTGCACAATCTTGGGAGAGGATGAAATTGATGATACGAAATTGCCCTACGCATGGTTTGAATTTGTGGATGATTATACAAAATTTTTATGCCGGATTGAATTTTGCTTCTAGAAATCTTCTAGATTTGGCTGCGGGAGGTACTTTTATGGAAATTACTTTAGGAGAAGCTACTAAACTCCTAGATAATATTATGTTTAATTATTGTCAATGGCATACCGAAAGATCTTCCACTAGTAAAAAGGTGCATGCAATTGAAGAGATTAATGTTTTGAGTGGAAAGATGGATGAGCTTATGAAATTATTTGCTAGAAAGAGTGCTCCTATCGATCCTAATGATATGCCTTTGTCTACTTTGATTGAGAATAATAATGAATCTATGGATGTGAATTTTTTTGGTAGGAACAATTTTGGTAATAACGCGTATAGAGGTATTTTTAATCCTAGGCCGTTTCCTAGTAATTCCTCTAATAATTATGGTAATTCCTACAACAATTCTTATGGAAATTATAATAATATATCCTCTGATTTTGAGAATAGTGTTAAAGAATTTATGAGTTCGCAAAATAATTTCAATGCTTTGATTAAAGAAAAATTGCTTAAGATTGATGATTTGGCTAGGAACGTGGATATAATTTCTCTCGATGTTGATTCTTTGAAACTTAGATATATTCCACCCAAGCATGATATCAATTAGTCTCTCAAAGCTATGAGAATTTCCATTGATGAGTGTAAGGACATAACCTGTAAGATGCGTGCTAAAAAGGATTGGTTTATAAAAGCGTGTTCTTCTAGTTTCCGTGAAAATAACGATGAAGATCTTAAAGTGATTGGTGTAACTCCTATTGAATCTTTTTTTCCAATATAAATATTGATAAAGATGGGACTGTATATGAGTCAACTTTAGTTAAAAGGCGTCCCAATGATTCGGAGTTTTTAAATCTAGATGCAAATGTTGATAAAAGTGGGATTGGAGAGGTCAAAACTTTAGGTAGCAATGAACCCACTCTTTTGGATTTCAAGTAATTTAATTATGATAATTTTTATTTAATAGATTTTATTTACTTGTTGCAATCATGTTGAATTCTCCTCATGCTTATAATCAAAACAAAGCTTTTACTAAACATATCATTCATGCTATGATGCAATCTTTTGAAGAAAAGCTTGAATTGGAAGATTCTAGTCCTAGAAAACTTTATAATGAGTGGGAACCTACTATTAAGATTAATATCAAATATTATGAGTGCCATGCTTTGTGTGATTTGGGTGCTAGTGTTTCCACGATTCCAAAAACTCTTTGTGATGTGCTAGGTTTCCATGAATTTGATGATTGTTCCTTAAATTTGCATCTTGCGGATTCCACTGTTAAGAAACCTATGGGAAGGATTAATGATGTTCTTATTGTTGCAAATAGGAATTACGTGCTCATAGATTTCATTGTTCTTGATATAGGTTGCAATCCTACATGTCCTATTATTCTTGGTAGACCTTTCCTTAGAACGATTGGTGCAATTATTGATATGAAAGAAGGAAACATTAGATTTCAATTTCTGGTAAGGAAAGGTATGGAACACTTTCTAATAAAGAATATTAAATTTCCTGATGAATCTATTATGAGAGCCACGTATGGGTTGCATGCCAAAGATGATAATACCTAGATCTATCTGAGTTTTATGCCTAACTAAGGGTGTTAAACAGTAGCGCTTGTTGGGAGGCAACCCAATTTTATTTTTGTTTTTACTTTTTAGGTTCTGTTTTGCAATAAACATTTCGTCTAGCCTCTGTTTACATGTGGTTTTGTGTTTAATTTAGTGTTTGTGCCAAGTAAGACCTTTGGGATAGCTTACGGTGATAGTTGATTTCATCTTCCTGAAAAACAGAAACTTTTGCACGCAGGAAAATAATTCTAATTTTTTACAGAAACGTGCTTTTGAGTTGATTATTTTTGCAGAAGATTAATAAACAAATTTCTTAGGTCTTCCTAATTTTTCATAATTTTTGGAGTTACATAAGTATTCGAAATATTCAGATTGCTACAGACTGTTCTGTTTTTGATAGATTCTGTTTTCTATGTGTTGTTTGCTTATTTTGATGAATCTATGGCTAGTATGAGGGGTATGAACCATGGAAAAGTTGGAATACATTATATATTACACCAATATAAATAAATAATGAGTTCACAATTTACCAAAAGTGGTGATTTATTTTCTTATACTAACGAAGCTTATGAGATTTTCTGTTTAGTTTTCTGTTGTGAAGTTTTCAAGTTTTGGGTAAGGATTTGTTGGACTATGGAATAAGAAGTGGCAAGAGCCTAAGCTTGGTGATGTACAAGGCACCCCAAGGTAATATTCAAGGACAACCAAGAACCTAAGCTTGGGGATGCTCAAGGCACCCCAAGGTAATATTCAAGGACAACCAAGCATCTAAGCTTGGGGATGCCCCGGATGGCATCCCCTCTTTCGTCTTCATTCATCGGTAACCTTACTTGGAGCTATATTTTTATTCACCACATGGTATGTGTTTTGCTTGGAGCGTCATTTTATTTTATTAGGATTTGCTTGCTGTTTTAATAATATCCCAAGATCTGAAATTCTCAAATGTTAGAGAGTCTTCACATAGTTACATAATTATTCGACTACTCATTGATCTTCACTTATATCTTTTTGGAGTAGTTTGTTAGTTGCTCTAGTGCTTCACTTATATCTTTTTAGAGCACAACAGTGGTTTTATTTTTAAGAAATTATTTAACTCTCATGCTTCACTTATATTATTTTGAGAGTCGTAAACAACACGGTAATTTGCTTAGGTTATGAATTTAGTCCTAACATCATGGGCATCCAAGAGGGATATAATAAAAACTTTCATATAAAGTGCATTGAATACTATGAGAAGTTTGATTCCTTATGATTGTTTTGAGATATGAAGATGGTGATATTAGAGTCATGCTAGTGTTGAGGTTTGTGACTCCCGTAGCATGCAGGTATGGTGAACCGTTATGTAACGAAGTTGGAGCATGAGATATTTTTTGATTGTCTTCCTTATGAGTGGCGGTCGGGGATGAGCGACGTTCTTTTCCTACCAATCTATCCCCCTAGGAGCATGTGCATAGTACTTTGTTTCGCTGACTAATAGATTTTTGCAACAAGTATGCGAGTTCTTTATGACTAATGTTGAGTCCATGGATTATATGCACTCTCACCCTTCCACCATTGCTAGCCTCTCTACTGCCGCGCAACTTTCGCCGGTACCATAAACCCACCATATACCTTCCTCAAAACAGCCACCATACCTACCTATCATGGCATTTCCATAGCCATTCCGGGATATATTGTCATGCAACTTTCCCCCGTTCCGTTTATTATGACACGCATCATCATTGTCGTATTGCTTTGCATGATCATGTAGTTGCCATCATATTTGTGGCAAAGCCACCGTTAATCATTTTTTATACATATCACTCTTGAGTCATTGCACATCCCGATACACCACCGGAGGCATTCACATAGAGTCGTATTTTTTTCTAGTATTGAGTTGTAATTTTTGAGTTGTAAGTAAATAAAAGTGTGATGATCTTCATTATTAGAGCATTGTCCCATGTGAGGAAATAAAAAAATAGAAAATCCCAAATTAAAATAATAGAAGGCCCCCCCCCCCCCCAAAGAAAAAATGAGAGAAAAAGAAAAAAAAGATAAAAAGAGAGAAGGGACAATGTTACTATCCTTTTGCCACACTTGTGCTTCAAAGTAGCACCATGATCTTCATGATAGATAGTCTCCTATATTGTCACTTTCATATACTAGCGGGAATTTTTCATTATAGAACTTGGCTTATATATTCCAACGATGGGCTTCCTCAAATTGCCCTAGGTCTTGATGAGCAAGCAAGTTGGATGCACAGCCACTTAGTTTTTCTTTTGATCTTTCATAAACTTATAGCTCTAATGCATCTGTTGCATGGCAATCCCTACTCACTCACATTGCTATCTATTGATGGGCATCTCCATAGCCCGTTGATACGCCTAGTTGATGTGAGACTATCTCCTTCTTTTTTTCTTCTGCACAACCACCTTCTATTCTACCTATAGTGCTATGTCCATGGCTCACACTCATGTATTGCGTGAAAGTTGAAAAGGTTTGATAACATCAAAAGTATGAAACAATGGCTTGGCTTGTCATCGGGGTTGTGCATGATTTGAATATTTTGTGTGATGAAGATGGAGCATAGCTAGACTATATGATTTTGTAGGGATAAGCTTTCTTTGGCCATGTTATTTTGAGAAGACATAATTGCGTTGTTAGTATGCTTGAAGTATTATTGTTTTTAAGTCAATGTCAAACTTTTGTTTTGAATCATACGGATCTGAACATTCATGCCACAATAAAGAAAATTACATGGATAAGTATGTTAGGTAGCATTCCACATCAAAAATTCTGTTTTTAGAATTTACCTACTCGAGGACAAGCAGGAATTAAGCTTGGGGATGCTTGATACGACACCAATATATCTATCATTTTTATTGTTCCACACTATTATATTATCTGTTTTGGATGTTTTATATGCATTAATATGCTATTTTATATTATTTTTGGGACTAACCTATTAGTCTAGAGCCTAGTGCCAGTTTCTGTTTTTTCCTCGTTTTAGAGTTTCGCACAAAAGGAATACCAAACGGAGTCCACACGGAATAAAACTTTTGTGATGATTTTTCTTGGACCAGAAGACATCTAGAGGACTTGGAGTGCAAGTCGGGGAAGCCACAAGGCAACCACAAGGACAGAGGGTGCACCCAGGGGTGGGGCGCCCCCACCCTTGTGGGCCCCTCGTGACTCCACCGACCTATTTCTTCCGCCTATATATTCTCAAATATTGCAAAACCAACCAGGAGAGCCATAAAAACACTTTTCCACCGCCTCAACCTTCTGTACCCGTGAGATCCCATCTAGAGGCCTTTTCCGGCATCCTGCCGGAGGGGGATTCGATCACGGAGGGCTTCCACATCAACACCATTGCCCTTCCGATGAAGCGTGAGTAGTTTACCATAGACCTACAGGTCCATTGCTAGTAGCTATATGGCTTCCTCTCTCTCTTTTATTCTCAATACCATGTTCTCCTAGATGTTCTTGGAGATCTATTTGATGTAATACTTTTTGCTGTGTGTTTGCTGAGATCGGATGAATTGTGGATTTATGATCAGCTTATCTATGAATATTATTTGAATATTCTCTGAATTCTGCATGATTTGATATCTTTGCAAGTTTGTTCGAACTATCGATTTGGTCTGGCCAACTAGATTGGTTATTCTTGCAATGGGAGAAGTGCTTAAATTTGGGTTCAATCTTGTCGTGCTTGATCCCAGTTACACAAGGGGAACCGACACGTATTGAATTGTTGCCATCGAGGATAACAAGATGGGGCTTTCATCATATTGCTTGAGTTTATCCCACTACATCATGCCATCTTACTTAATGCGTTACTCTGTTCTTATGAACTTAATACTCTAGATGCAGGAAGGAGTCGGTCGATGTGTGGAGTAATAGTAGTAGATGCAGAATTGTTTTGGTCTACTTAACACGGACATGATGCCTATATTCATGATCATTTCCTTAGATATCGTCATAACTTTGCGCTTTTCTACCAATTGCTCGGCAGTATTTTTTTCACCCACCATAATATTTTCTATCTTGAGAGAAGCCTCTAGTGAAACCTATGGCCCCCGAGTCTATTTTCCATCATATAAGTTTCCGATCTACTATATTAGTTTCCTATTTACTTCCTTTATTTATTCACTTGATGTATGTTTTGGACTCAACATGCAGATTCCCGAGGTGACATTGGGGTAATCTATGCATAGGGTTGATGCACGTTTTCGTCCTTGTTTCTCCGGTAGGAATCTTGGGGCACTCCTTGAGGTTCTTTATGTTGGATTGAATATTATGAATCTGAAGTTGTTTGATGCATATTGTATAATTGACCCACGGATACTTGTGGTGACATTGGAGTATCTAGGTGACATTAGGGTTGATTGATGTGTATCAAATGGTGTTATTTCAGTACAAACTCTAGGGTTCTTTGTGACACTTATAGGAATAGCTCAATGGATTGATAGGAAAGAATAAATTTGAGGTGGTTTCGTACCCTCCAAGCAATTTCATCTTATGTTCTCCGTGATAGGAACTTTGGAGTGACTTTTTTCGCACATTGAGGGATTTCCATATGATCTAATTATGTTATCATTGTTGAGAGAACTTGCACTAGTGAAAGTATGAACCCTAGGCCTTGTTTCGAAGCATTGCAATACCGTTTTTGCTCACTTTTGTTACTAGTACCTTGCTATTTTTTTTACTTTTTAGATTACAAAAACCTATATCAACCATCCATATTACACTTGTATCATCATCTCTTCGCCGAACTAGTGCACCTATACAATTTATCATTGTATTTGGTGTGTTGGGGACACAAGAGACTCTTTGTTATTTGGTTGCAGGGTTGTTTGAGAAAGACCATCTTCATCCTATGCCTCCCACGGATTGATTAACCTTAGGTCATCCACTTGAGGGAAATTTGCTACTGTCCTACAAAACTCTACGCGTTCAGGCCCAACACGAGTCTACAAGAAGAAGGTTGCATAGTAGACATCAAGCTCTTTTCTGGCGCCGTTGCCGGGGAGGTGAGTGCTTGAATGTATATCTTTAGATCTTGCAACTAATTTTTTTAGTTTCTTGTTTTATCACTAGTTTAGTCTATAAAAGAAAACTACAAAAAAATGGAATTGAGGTTGCCACATATTATCCATCTTTATAATGTCTTTCGTGAAAATGATGGAAATGAAAATTGTGCTCAATTGATAGAAGAAGAATGCAACAAAATGTTTGGCACTAAATATTTGAATGATGAGCATGATTGCAATGTTGTTAGTATGAATTCTTTTAATATCCATGATGCTAATGATATGCAAAGCCACAAGCTTGGGGATGCTATGTTTGATGAAGATGATATTTTTTGTCCCCCAAGTTTTGATGAGAAAATTTATTATGATGATAGCATGCCTCGTATTTGATGATTATGTTGATGAAAGTGGGTTTGATAATGATCCCACTATTTTGGAAGAGGTTCCAATTGATTATGAGAACAAATTTGCCATCTATGATGATTACTGTGATGACATGTATGCTATAAAGAATAATGATAACCATGAAACTTGTCTTCATGATTTTAATTTTCAATTGGATTATGCCTCACATGATAGTTATTTTTTGAGTTTGCTCCCACTACAATGGATGAGAATAAATTTACTTATGTGGAGAGTGAAACCTCTTGAGCTTGCGTTGGTTTTTCCTTTGAAGAGGAAAGGGTGATGCAGCAAAGTAGGGTAATTATTTTCCTCAGTTTTGAGAACCAAGGTATCAATCCAGTAGGAGACAACGCGCAAGCCACCGAATACCTGCACAAACAAACACCAACCATGCACCCAACATGATAAAGGGGTTGTCAATCCCTTCACGGTTATTTGGAACGTGAGATCTGATAGAGATGGATAAGCTGTAAAGTAATATTTTTTTTGTATTTTTGGTTTATGGAATAGAAAGTAAAAGATTGCAAAAAAAGTAAATAGGAAACTGAAATTGTAGATCGGAAACTTATATGATGGAAAATAGACCCTGGGGGCCATAGGTTTCAGTAGAGGCTTCTCCCAAGATAGGTCAATCCCTACTTTTTTGTGTGTTCACATGATTATGCTACTGTATTAATCAAGTTTTATATCTTTTGTTTCAATAAAGTGCCAAGTAAATCCTTTGGGATAGTGTGGATGATAGTTGACTTGATTCTGCGCAAAAATAAAAGCTTTTGCTCTCAGTCCAGGAATTTTGAAAATTCACTGGAACATGATTTTGATCTGAATTATTTACACAAGATTCATATAAAATTTGTATAGATTTTCCTGTTTTTCAGAATTTTTGGAGTTACAGAAGTATGATTTAAATTTAGATCTTTACACACTGTTCTGTTTTTGACAGATTCTGTTTTCATTGTGTTGTTTGCTTATTTTGATGAATCTATGGGTAGTATCAGAGGGTATGAACCATGGAGAAGTTGGAATACAGTAGATATAACACCAATGTAAATTTAGAATGAGTTCACAACAGTACCTAAGTGATGATTTGCTTTATTATACTAACGGAGCTTACGAGTTTTCTGTTGAGTTTTGTGTTGTGAAGTTCTCAAGTTTTAGGTGAAGTTTCGATGGACTATGAAATAAGGAGTGGAAAGAGCCTAAGCTTGGGGATGCCCAAGGCACCCCAAGGTAATATTCAAGTACAACCAAGCATCTAAGCTTGGGGATGCCCCGGATGGCATCCCCTCTTTCGTCTTCATTCATCGGTAACCTTACTTGGAGCTATATTTTTATTCACCACATGATATGTGTTTTGCTTGGAGCGTCATTTTATTTTATTAGGATTTGGTTGCTGTTTTAATAATATCCCAAGATCTGAAATTCTCAAATGTTAGAGAGTCTTCACATAGTTACATAATTATTCGACTACTCATTGATCTTCACTTATATCTTTTTGGAGTAGTTTGTTAGTTGCTCTAGTGCTTCACTTATATCTTTTTAGAGCACAGCAGTGGTTGTATTTTTAAGAAATTATTGAACTCTCATGCTTCACTTATATTATTCTGAGAGTCGTAAACAACACGGTAATTTGCTTAGGTTATGAATTTAGTCCTAACATGATGGGCATCCAAGAGGGATATAATAAAAACTTTCATATAAAGTGCATTGAATACTATGAGAAGTTTGATTCCTTATGATTGTTTGAGATATGAGGATGGTGATATTAGAGTCATGCTAGTGAGTAATTGTGGATTGGAGAAATACTTGTGTTAAAGTTTGTGATTCCCGTAGCATGCACGTATGGTGAACCATTATGTAACGAAGTTGGAGCATAATTTATTTATTTATGTTCTTCCTTATGAGTGGCGGTCGGGGACAAGCGCTGATCTTTTCCTACCAATCTATCCCCCTATGAGCATGCGTCTAGTACTTTGGTTCGATGACTAATAGATTTTTGCAATAAGTATGTGAGTTCTTTATGACTAATGTTGAGTCCATGGATTATACGCACTCTCACCCTTCCACCATTGCTAGCCTCTCTACTACCGTGCAACTTTCAATGGTGCCATACACCCACCTATTACCTTCCTCAAAACAGCCACCATACCTACCTATTATGGCATTTCCATAGCCATTCCCGGATATATTGCCATGCAACTTTCCACCGTTTCGTTTATTATGACACGCTTCTGTTGGGGAACGTAGCAGAAATCAAAAAATTTCTACGCATCACCAAGATCAATCTATGGAGTTATCTAGCAACGAGGGGAAAAGGAGTGCATCTACATACCCTTGTAGATCGCGAGCGGAAGCCTTCAAGAGAACGGGGTTGATGGAGTCGTACTCGTCGTGATCCAAATCACCGATGGCCGAGTGCCGAACGGACGACACCTCCGCATTCAACACACGTACGGTTGGGGAAGACGTCTCCTCCGTCTTGATCTAGCAAGGGGAAGGAGAGGTTGATGGAGATCCAGCAGCACGACGGCGTGGTGGTGGATGCAATGAGGATCTCGGCAGGCTTCGCCAAGCTCTACGGAGAGGAGGAGGTGTTGGAGAGGGAGAGGAGGCGCCAGGTTGGTGCGGCCGCCCTCCCTCCCCCAAGTATATATAAGCCCCCTGGGGGGGCGCCGGCCCTAGGAGATGGGATCTCCAAGGGGGGGGGGGGGAGCGGCGGCCAAGGGGGGGGGGGGGCTTAAACCCCCCAAGCCAAGGGGAGCGCCCCCACCCCTAGGGTTTCCTGCCCTAGGCGCAGGGGGAGGCCCAAGGGGGGCGCACCAGCCCACCAGGGGCTGGTTCCCCTCCCTACTTCAGCCCATGGGGCCCTCCGGGATAGGTGGCCCCACCCGGTGGACCCCTGGGACCCTTCCAGTGGTCCCGGTACAATACCGGTGACCTCCGAAACTCTCCCGATGGCCGAAACTTGACTTCCTATATATAAATCTTTACCTCTGGACCATTCTGGAACTCCTCGTGACGTCTGGATCTCATCCGGGACTCGGAACAACTTTCGGGTTACTGCATACTAATATCTCTACAACCCTAGCGTCACCGAACCTTAAGTGTGTAGACCCTACGGGTTCGGGAGACATGGAGACATGACCGAGATGACTCTCCGGTCAATAACCAACAGCGGGATCTGGATACCCATGTTGGCTCCCACACGCTCCTCGATGATCTCATCGGATGAACCACGATGTCGAGGATTCAATCAATCCCGTATTCAATTCCCTTTGTCAATCGGTATGTTACTTGCCCGAGACTCGATCATCGGTATCCCAATACCTCGTTCAATCTCGTTACCGGTAAGTCACTTTACTCGTACCGTAATGCATGATCTCGTGACCAACCCCTTGGTCACATTGAGCTCATTATGATGATGCATTACCGAGTGGGCCCAGAGATACCTCTCCGTCGTACGGAGTGACAAATCCCAGTCTCGATTCGTATAACCCAATGCAGACACTTTCGGAGATACCCGTAGTGCACCTTTATAGCCACCCGATTCGTTGTGACGTTTGGCACACCCAAAGCACTCCTACGGAATCCGGGAGTTGCACAATCTCATGGTCTAAGGAAATGATACTTGACATTTGGAAAAGCTCTAGCAAACAAACTACACTATCTTTGTGCTATGCTTAGGATTGGGTCTTGTCCATCACATGATTCTCCTAATGATGTGATCCCATTATCAATGACATCCAATGTCCATAGTCAGGAAACCATGACTATCTGTTGATCAACGAGCTAGTCAACTAGAGGCTCACTAGGGACATGTTGTGGTCTATGTATTCACACATGTATTACGATTTCTGGATAACACAATTATAGCATGAATAATAGACAATTATCATGAACAAAGAAATATAATAATAACCATTTTATTATTGCACAGAGGGCATATTTCCAGCAGTGTCCCACTTGCACTAGAGTCACTAATCTAGTTACATTGTGATGAATCGAACACCCATAGAGTTCTGGTGTTGATCATGTTTTGCTCTAGGGAGATGTTTAGTCAACGGATCTGCGACATTCACGTCCGTATGTACTTTACAAATATCTATGTCTCCATATTGAACATTTTCACGAATGGAGTTGAAGCGACGCTTGATGTGCCTGGTCTTCTTGTGAAACCTGGGCTCCTTGGCTAGTGCAATAGCTCCAGTGTTGTCACAGAAGAGAGTGACCGGCCCCGACGCATTGGGTATGACTCCTAGGTCGGTGATGAACTCCTTCACTCAGATTGCTTCACGCGCTGCCTCCGAGGCTGCCATGTACTCCGCTTCACATGTAGATCCTGCCATGACGCTTTGCTTGCAACTGCACCAGCTTACTGTCCCACCATTCAAAATAAACACGTATCCGTTTTGTGACTTAGAGTCATCCAGATCTGTGTGGAAGCTAGCGTCGACGTAACCCTTTACGACGAGCTCTTCGTCACCTCCGTATACGAGAAACATGTCCTTAGTCCTTTTCAGGTACTTCAGGATATTCTTGACTGCTGTCTAGTGTTCCATGCCAGGATTACTTTGGTACCTTCCTACCAAACTTACGGCAAGGTTAACATGAGGTCTGGTACACAACATGGCATACATAATAGACCCTATGGCCGAGGCATAGGGGACGACACTCATCTTTTCTCTATCTTCTGCCGTGGTCGGGCATTGAGTCGTGCTCAATCGCACACCTTGCAATACAGGCAAGAACCCCTTCTTGGACTGATCCATATTGAACTTCTTCAATATCTTGTCAAGGTACGTACTTTGTGAAAGACCAATGAGGCGTCTCGATCTATCTCTATAGATCTTGATGCCTAATATTTAAGCAGCTTCTCCAAGGTCCTTCATTGAAAAACACTTGTTCAAGTAGGCCTTTATGCTTTCCAAGAATTCTATATCATTTCCCATCAACAAGATGTCATCCACATATAATATGAGAAATGCTATAGAGCTCCCACTCACTTTCTTGTAAACACAGGCTTCTCCATAAGTGCTGTAAACCCAAACGCTTTGATCATCTCATCAAATCGAATGTTCCAACTCTGAGATGCTTGCACCAGCCCATAGATTGAGCGTTGGAGCTTGCACACCTTGTTAGCATTCTCTGGATCGACAAAACCTTCCGGCTGCATCATATACAATTCTTCCTTAAGAAAGTCGTTAAGGAATGCCGTTTTGACGTACATTTGCCATATCTCATAATCATATAATGCGGCAATAGCTAACATGATTCGGACAGACTTCAGCTTTGCTACGGGGTTGCCGTACCACTCTGGTGCGGAACGTGTCCTTCTGGACCTACGAAGTTCAGTAGGAGCTTGATCTGAAGTACCTTGATCATCATCATTAAGCTCCTCTCTAGTCGGTGCAGGCACCACAGGAACATTTTCCTGAGCTGCGCCATTTACCATTTCAAGAGGTAGTACTTCATCAAGCTCTACTTTCCTCCCACTTACTTCTTTCGAGAGAAACTCTTTCTCCAGAAAGGACCTGTTCTTGGCAACGAAGATCTTGCCTTCAGATGTGAGGTAGAAGGTATACCCAATGGTTTCCTTAGGGTATCCTATGAAAACGCATTTTTCCGACTTGGGTTCGAGCTTTTCAGGTTGAAGTTTCTTGACATAAGCATCGCATCCCCAAACTTTTAGAAACGACTTAGGTTTCTTCCCAAACCATAATTCATACGGTGTCGTCTCAACGGATTTCGACAGAGCCCTATTTAAAGTGAATGCGGCAGTATCTAAAGCATAGCCCCAAAATGAGAGCGGTAGATCGGTAAGAGACATCATAGACCGCACCATATCCAATAGAGTGCGATTATGACATTCAGACACCCCATTTTGCTGAGGTGTTCCAGGCGGCGTGAGTTGTGAAACGATTCCACATTTCCATAAGTGTGTGCCAAATTCATGACTCAAATATTCCCCCCCCCCCCCACGATCTGATCGTAAGAATTTTATTTTCCTGTCACGTTGATTCTCAACCTCACTCTAAAATTACTTGAACTTTTCAAAGGTCTCAGACTTGTGTTTCATTAAGTAGACATATCCATATCTACTCAAGTCATCAGTGAGAGTGAGACCATAACGATATCCTCCACGAGCCTCAACGCTCATTGGACCGCACACATCGGTATGTATGATTTCCAACAAGTTGGTTGCTCGCTCCATTGTTCCGGAGAACGGAGTCTTGGTCATTTTGCCCATAAGGCATGGTTCGCATGTGTCAAATGATTCATAATCGAGAGACTCTAAAAGTCCATCAGCATGGAGCTTCTTCATGCGCTTGACACCAATGTGACCAAGGCGGTAGTGCCACAAGTATGTGGGATTATCGTTATCAACTTTAAATCTTTTGGTATTCACACTATGAATATGTGTAACATTACGCTCGAGATTCATTAAGAATAAACCATTCACCAGCGGCGCATGACCATAAAACATATCTCTCATATAAATAGAACAACCATTATTCTCGGATTTGAATGAGTAGCCATCTTGAATTAAACAAGATCCTGATACAATGTTCATGCTCAAAGCCGACACTAAATAACAATTATTGAGGTTTAAAACTATTCCCGTAGGTAAATGTAGAGGTAGCGTGCTGACGGCGATCACATCGACCTTGGAACCATTCCCGACGCCAAGATCGTCACCTCGTCCTTCGCCACCTCCGCTTATTCCGCAGCTCCCGCTTTGAGTTACAAATACGAGCAACCGCACCGGTATCAAACACCTGTGAGCTACTACGAGTAATCGTAAGGTACACATCAATTACATGTATATCACATATACCTTTAGTGTTGCCGGCCTTCTTGTCCGCTAAGTATTTGGGGCAGTTCCGCTTCCTGACCACTTCCCTTGCAATAAAAGCACTCGATCTCGTGCTTGGGTCCATTCTTTGGCTTCTTCCCGCAATCGGCTTACCGGGCACGACAACTCCCTTGCCGTCCTTCTTGAAGTTCTTCTTACCCTTGCCTTTCTTAAACTTAGTGGTTTTATTCACCATCAACACATGATGTTCCTTTTTGATCTCCACCTCCGCTGATTTCAGCATTGAATATAGTTCAGAATGGTCTTTTCCATCCCCCGCATATTGAAGTTCATCACAAAGCTCTTGTAGCTCGGTGGAAGCGATCAAGGATCCTATCAATGACCGCGTCATCCGGGAGATTAACTCCCAGCTGAGTCAAGCGGTTGTGCAACCCAGACATTTTGAGTATGTGCTCACTGACAGAACTATTTTCCTCCATCTTACAGCTGAAGAACTTGTCGTAGACTTCATATCTCTCGACCGGGCATGAGCTTGGAAAACCATTTTCAGCTCTTGAACATCTCATATGCTCCGTGGTGCTCAAAACGCTTTTGGAGCCCGGTTCTAAGTCTGTAAAGCATGCCGCCGCATCGAACGAGGGAGTAATCATCAAGACGAGAGGCCAAGCGTTCATAACGTCTTGGTTCTCTGGGATGGGTGTTTCACATAGCGGTGCTTCTAGGACATAATCTTTCTTGGAAGCTATGAGGATGATCCTCAGGTTCCGGACCCAGTCCGTATAGTTGCTGCCATCATCTTTTAGCTTGGTTTTCTCTAGGAACGCGCTGAAGTTGAGGGCAACATTAGCGTGGGCCATTTGATATACAAGACATATTGTAAAGATTTTAGACTAAGTTCATGATAATTAAGTTCATCTAATCAAATTATTCAATGAACTCCCACTCAGATAGACATCCCTCTAGTCATCTAAGTGAAACATGATCCGAGTTAACTAGGCCGTGTTCGATCATCACGTGAGACGGACTAGTCAACGTCGGTGAACATCTCCATGTTGACCGTATCTTCTATACGACTCATCATCGACCTTTCGTTCTTCCGTGTTCCGAGGCCATGTATGTACATGCTAGGCTCGTCAAGTCAACCTAAGTGTATTGCGTGTGTAAATCTGGCTTACACCCGTTGTATTCGAACTTTAGAATCTATCACACCCGATCATCACGTGGTGCTTCGAAACAACGAACCTTCGCAACGGTGCACAGTTAGGGGGAAACACTTTCTTGAAATTATTTCGAGGGATCATCTTATTTACTACCATCGTTCTAAGCAAATAAGAAGCAAAACATGATAACAATCAAATAGTGACATGGTATGACCAATATCATATTGCTCCTTTGATCTCCATCTTCGGGGCTCCATGATCATCTTCGTCACCGGCATGACACCATGCTCTCCATCATCATGATCTCCATCATCGTGTCTTCATGAAGTTGTCACGCCAACGATTACTTCTACTTCTATGGCTAACGCCTTTAGCAATAAAGTAAAGTAATTTACATGGCGTTATTCAATGACACGCAGGTCATACAAAAAATAAAGACAACTCCTATGGCTCCTACCGGTTGTCATACTCATCGACATGCAAGTCGTGATTCCTATTACAAGAACATGATCATCTCATACATCACATGTATCATTCATCACATCCTTTGGCCATATCACATCACAAAGCACTTCCTGCAAAAACAAGTTAGACGTCCTCTAATTGTTGTTGCATGTTTTTACGTCGCTGTTATAGGTTTCTAGCAAGAACGTTTCTTACCTACGTAAAACCACAACGTGATATGCCAATTTCCATTTACCCTTCATAAGTACCCTTTACATCGAATTCGCTCCAACTAAAGTGGGAGAGAAAGACACCCGCTAGCCACCTTATGCAACTAGTGCATGTCAGTCGGTGGAACCTGTCTCACGTAAGCGTACGTGTAAGGTCGGTCCGGGCCGCTTCATCCCACGATGACGCTGAAGCAAGATAAGACTAGTAGTGGCAAGAAAATTGACAACATCTACGCCCACAACTGCTTTGTGTTCTACTCGTGCATAGTAACTACACATAGACCTAGCTCATGATGCCACTGTTGGGGAACGTAGCAGAAATCAAAAAATTTCTATGCATCAACAAGATCAATCTATGGAGTTATCTAGCAACGAGGGGAAAAGGAGTGCATCTACATACCCTTGTAGGTCGCGAGCGGAAGCGTTCAAGAGAACGGGGTTGATGGAGTCATACTCGTCGTGATCCAAATCACCGATGACCGAGTGCCGAACGGACGACACCTCCGTGTTCAAAAGACATACGGTTGGGGAAGACGTCTCCTCCTTCTTGATCCAGCAAGGGGGAAGGAGATGTTGATGGAGATCCAGCAGCACGACGGCATGGTGGTGGATGCAGCGGGGATCTTGGCAGGGCTTCGTCAAGCTCTACGGAGAGGAGGAGGTGTTGGAGAGGGAGAGGGAGGCGCCAGGGGCTGGGGTGCGGCCGCCCTCTCTCCCCCCACTATATATAGGCCCCCTGGGTGGGGCGCCGGCCCTAGGAGATGGGATCTCCAAGGGGGGGGGCGGCCAAGGGGGTGGCTTGCCCCCCCAAGCCAAGGGGGGCGCCCCCACCCCTAGGGTTTCCTGCCCTAGTCGTGGGGGAGGCCCAAGGGGGGTGCACCAGCCCACCAGGGGCTGGTTCCCCTCCCCGCTTCAGCCCATGGGCCCTTCAGGGATAGGTGGCCCCACCCGGTGGACCCCCGGGACCCTTCCGGTGGTCCCGGTACAATACCGGCGACCTCCGAAACTCTCCCGATGGCCGAAACTTGACTTCCTATATATAAATCTTAACCTCGGACCATTCTGGAACTCCTCGTGACGTCTGGGATCTTATCCGGGACTCCGAACAACTTCCAGGTTACTGCATACTAATATCTCTACAACCCTAGCATCACCGAACCTTAAGTGTGTAGACCCTACGGGTTCGGGAGACATGCAGACATGACCAAGACGACTCTCCGGTCTATAACCAACAGCGGGATCTGGATACCCATGTTGGCTCCCACACGCTCCTCGATGATCTCATCAGGTGAACCACGATGTCGAGGATTCAATCAATCCCGTATTCAATTCCCTTTGTCAATCGGTATGTTACTTGCCCGAGACTCGATCATCGGTATCCCAATACCTCGTTCAATCTCGTTACCGGTAAGTCACTTTACTCGTACCGTAATGCATGATCCCGTGACCAACCCCTTGGTCACATTGAGCTCATTATGATGATGCATTACCGAGTGGGCCCAGAGATACCTCTCCGTCATACGGAGTGACAAATCCCAGTCTCGATTCGTGCCAACCCAACAGACACTTTTGGAGATACCGTAGTGCACCTTTATAGCCACCCGATTCGTTGTGACGTTTGGCACACCAAAGCACTCCTACGGTATCCGGGAGTTGCACAATCTCATGGTCTAAGGAAATGATACTTGACATTTGGAAAAGCTCTAGCAAACGAACTACACGATCTTTGTGCTATGCTTAGGATTGGGTCTTGTCCATCACATGATTCTCCTAATGATGTGATCCCGTTATCAATGACATCCAATGTCCATAGTCAGAAACCATGACTATCTCTGTTGATCAACGATCTATTCAACTAGAGGCTCACTAGGGACATGTTGTGGTCTATTTATTCACACATGTATTACGATTTCCGGATAACACAATTATAGCATGAATAATAGACAATTATCATGAACAAAGAAATATAATAATAACCATTTTATTATTGCCTCTAGGGCATATTTCCAACAGCTTCACCATTGTCATATTGCTTTGCATGATCATGTAGTTGACATTGTATTTGTGGCAAAGCCACCTTTCATAATTCTTTCATACATGTCACTCTTGATTCATTGCACATCCCGGTACACCGCCGGAGGCATTCATATAGAGTCATATTTTGTTCTAAGTATCGAGTTGTAATTCTTGAGTTGTAAGGAAATAAAAGTGTGATGATCATCATTATTAGAGCATTGTCCCATGTGAGGAAAGAATGATGGAGACTATGATTCCCCACAAGTCGGGATGAGACTCCAGATGCAAAAAAAGAGAACCCAAAAAGGGGCAAAACAAAAAAAATGAGAGGAAAAGAGAGAAGGGACAATGTTACTATCCTTCTACCACACTTGTGCTTCAAAGTAGCACCATGATCTTCCTGATAGTGAGTCTCCTATTTTGTCACTTTTACATACTAGTGGGAATTTTTCATTATAGAACTTGGCTTGTATATTACAATGATGGGCTTCCTCAAATTGCTCTAGGTCTTTGCGAGCAAGCAAGTTGGATGCACACCCACTTAGTTTTCTTTTGAGCTTTCATACACTTATAGCTCTAGTGCATCCGTTGCATGGCAATCCCTACTCACTCACATTGATATCTATTGATGGGCATCTCCATAGCCCGTTAATACGCCTAGTTGATGTGAGACTATCTCCTTCTTTTTGTCTTCTCCACAACCACCATATTCTATTCCACCTATAGTGCTATGTCCATGGCTCACGCTCATGTATTGCGTGAAAGTTGAAAAGGTTTGAGAACATCAAAAGTATGAAACAGTTGCTTGGCTTGTCATCAGGGTTGTGCACGATTTGAATATTCTGTGTGATGAAGATGGAGGATAGCCTGGATACATGATTTTGTAGGGACAGCTTTGTTTGGCCATGTTATTTTGAGAAGACATGATTGCTTTGTTAGTATGCTTGAAGTATTAGCGTTTTTATGTCAATATTAAACTTTTGTTTTGAATCTTATGGATCGGAACATTCATGCCACAATAAAGAAAATTACATGGATGAATATGTTAGGTAGCATTCCACATAAAAAATTCTGTTTTTGTCATTTACCTACTCGAGGACGAGCAGGAATTAAGCTTTGGGATGCTTGATACGTCACCAACGTATCTATAATTTTTATTGTTCCATGCTATTATATTATCCATCTTGGATGTTTTGTATGCATTTATATGACATTTTATATTATTTTTGGAACTAGCCTATTAACCTAGACCCAGTGCCAGTTTCTGTTTTTCCTTGTTTTTGAGTTATGTAGAAAAGGAATATCAAACGAAGTCCAAACGAGTTGAAAATTTGCGGTGATTTTTTATGGACCAGAAGAAGCCCCCGAAGCACAAGAGTTGGGCCAGAAGAGTCCCGAGTCAATGATAAGTGTGGAGGGCGCCCCACCCCCCTAGGGTGCGCCCCTACCTTGTCACTGAGTCATGGAACCCATGACTTGTTCCCGACGCTAAAAATTCCTACAAATATAGAAACCCCTAGAAATAAACCTAGATCGGGAGTTCCGCCGCCGCAAACCTCTGTAGCCATGAAAAACCAATCGGGAGCCTGTTCTGGCACCCTGCCGGAGGAGGAAACCATCACCGGTGCCCATGTTCATCATCCCGGCGGTCTCCACAACAAGGAGGGAGTAGTTCACCCTCAGGGCTGAGGGTATGTACTAGTAGATATGTGTTTGATCTCTCTCTCTTGTGTTGTTGATATGTCATGATCTTGATGTACCGCGAGCTTTGTTATTATAGTTGAATCATATGGTGTTTCTCCCCCTCTAGCTTCTTGTGATGAATTGAGTTTTACCTTTGAGGTTTCACTATCATCGAATTGAATACTATTATGGATTTGAGAACACTTGATGTATGTCTTGCGTGGGATACCCGTGGTGACAATGGGGTGTTCTATTGATTCACTTGATGTATGTTTTGGACTCAACTCGCGGATTCCCGAGGTGACATTGGGGCAATCTATGCATAGGGGTTGATGCACGTTTTCGTCCTTGTTTCTCCGGTAGGAATCTTGGGGCACTCTTTGAGGTTCTTTATGTTGGATTGAATATTATGAATCTGAAGTTGTTTGATGCATATCGTATAATTGACCCACGGATACTTATGGTGACATTGGAGTATCTAGGTGACATTAGGGTTGATTGATGTGTATCATATGGTGCTATTTTACTACGAATCTAGGGTTGTTTGTGAAACCTATAGGAATAGCTCAATGGATTGATCGGAAAGAATAAATTTGAGGTGGTTTCGTACCCTACAAGCAATTTCATCTTATGTTCTCCGTGATAGGAACTTTGGAGTGACTTTTTTCGCACATTGAGGGATTTCCATATGATCTAATTATGTTATCATTGTTGAGAGAACTTGCACTAGTGAAAGTATGAACCCTATAGGCCTTGTTTTGAAGCATTGCAATACCGTTTTTGCTCACTTTTGTTACTAGTTACCTTGTTGTTTTTATATTTTCATATTACAAAAACCTATATCTACCATCCATATTGCACTTGTATCACCATCTCTTCGCCGAACTAGTGCACCTATACAATTTACCGTTGTATTGGGTATGCTGGGGACACAAGAGACTCTTTGTTATTTGGTTGCAGGGTTGTTTGAGAGAGACCATCTTCATCCTACTCCTCCCACAGATTGATAAACCTTAGGTCATCCACTTGAGGGAAATTTGCTACTGTCCTACAGAACTCAACGCTTGGTGGCCCAACACGAGTATACAAGAACAAGGTTTCATAGTAGACATCACACACCATTCATTGTTGCGCCAGAGAATGCCAAACCTCATTACCTTGAGCACACTTGCCTCCAGAACAAAGAACCTGGCCAATTTAATCGCAGATGTGCTGCCTCGGTAGTCGATCAAATCAATTTCTGTAAGATGGAGATCAAGGCATTCGATGAGATTGTTATAGTGCAGCACATTTTTCACTTTCGGGTCTTTTTTTCTGCAAAAGAAGAGAACATATTAGAGTAGCTGGTTGTATAAGATTTTCATGTCATCAAGAGGTACAAATATCATTCGCTCATACGATAGGGTTGGCTCTAAGGCTAGTGATATTTTTCACTCACCCTCTCTCTTTATCTTTCCTCTCATTTACCTAGGAGCACGTGAAGAGCTTGGGCATTTTTTGCCTTCCACTCTGTGGCCGATGCCATATTTCTCAAAAGTATGCCACATAATACGCATCGATGTCAAATCAAAAGATTTTGGCACCGCTCTAGTGATGTGAGGGAGCTGGCACCGCTATTCACACAGACCCATATGTATAAACAAATCAATCAAACCAACTACACCAGCATCTCACTCTCCCAAACAAGTGTTTTTTATTGCCTCAATCCTCTCCCTCTCCCACGCAAGTGTTTTTTCATTGCGTGAATTAATTTGGCACCGGAGCAAAGTAGGTGATCCAGATTGGGTCACCAGGTGAGCAATGGAGGGGCATCGATGCCAAATGCATCACAAGTGAATTTGGCACGTGTTTTGGCCTACATAGTGGAGGGCCATTATAGCCCACTTTTGTGCTACCTCGTATTTAGTGTAAAATTTTGACCATAGATTTACCTAAGAAAATGCCAATGCATGTCACCAAAAATTATATCATTTGAAATTATGTTCGAATATGAATCCAACGATATAATTTTTAGTGACATGCATTAACATGTTGTCAGTTAAATCTATGGTCAAATTTTGATACTATAAAATACGAAGAGTAAACCAGGACGGAGGTAGTACTTGCTCTTAGGGTAACCATAGAGTTACTAGTCTAAGTTACTTGCCACTATGACTTGCCTAGGTTACTAGTAGTACAACAAAAAAATGATGCAGGTGATCACGTGAGAAAAATACTAAAAATATTTCTTTTGGTACAGTGCGTAGATGCAGTTCTGAACACTACACTTGTCATCGTAATTTGGGAAAATTACAAAAAATATCGAGCTACGTTGTCATTACCATTTACTAATAGGAAAGAAGTTTCACCTCGATGAGTAGCTTCTCCGTGCATGGAAAGCATGTAAGGAATCCAACAACTTGATCCAGATTGGGTCCGATTGATTTTATTGCCAAGATCTTCACTGTGCGCACAGACTGGGTCAAGCTTGTGGGAATCATTTTGAGGATGACATTCATAAATACATCAAGAAGTAATTAAAAAATGTGAATTTCAAGAAGACGAAGACGAAGAAGAAGATGAGTGTTGTACCTAAACGATTACAGATTCAATAAAGAGTTCAGAGAATTTGGTAGACGAGTACACCAACGCTGTCAATTTCGGAGCGTCAATGACCCTGAATTTTGTTGGACCTTCTAGATCAGATACAAGCAATCTCTCAAGGAAAGGCGCATTCTCAATAAACATAACGTGGAACAGCTGGAGTGATCTCTTCCCAATTGATGTCTTGTTGCGGGGCCAACAAGACACATAAATCCGTCGGAGATTCGTCGAGGCGATGTGGAGGCTAATAAACCCGTGGATTTGCCGAAGACGAAGGTACTCGAGTGCAGTACAGCTGCGGAGCAGGTGGTCCATAGCCTTCTTCGAGACGCCAACATTAAAGAGATCGAGCTGCTTGAGTTGAGGGAGAATAAGGGCGGGCGCGACATTAATCTGGGGAAAATAGTAGGAGCTGAAGCTGGCGCGGCGCAGCGTTGGCGTGAGGCTGAGCACGGACGGCGGCAGAGGGCGACATCATCTAGCTTCAAACCTGAGCTCCTCGAGCTGATCTAGGGCGGGGGATAAGAACCACTCATCGAACTTGGCTTGGACCTTGTAGTTGGTACTCAACATGCGAATGCCAAGGCGTCTGGTTGGCCCAGGGTGCGATGAAAGGATCTTGGAGACTGCGACCATGCATTTGCAATCCCCGTCGCGGAGGCAGCTGTCAACGGTGAGGTTGAGGGGGAAGCAGCGCTAGAGGGGGCGCCACCGCTGGGAGACAGGGTGGTCCGCACAGAAGAATTGGTGGGGAGGAGGCCGGTGATGACGAACAACATGTCATCGGGGAGGTTGCTGATGACGTTGAGGCTCCCCGAATGCGGTTTTGGCTCGAGCCGCCTCTGCTTGTTGGCTGCCTCGCCATCCATCTGAGCCAGCGGCGACGCCAGTGTACACGTCTGCTAGTGTGTATTGTGTGCTATGTGTGCGCGGGTGCGTCCTTGTGTGCATACCGCCTGATTCTACTACGCAACCTTCTTGTTGTAGACGTTGTTGGGCCTACAAGTGCTGATGTTTGTAGGACAGTAGCAAATTTTTTCCTCAAGTGGATGACCTAAGGTTTATCAATCCGTGGGAGGTGTAGGATGAAGATGGTCTCTCTCAAACAACCCTGCAACCAAATAACAAAGAGTCTCTTGTGTCCCCAACACACCCAATACAATGGTAAATTGTATAGGTGCACTAGTTCAGCGAAGAGATGGTGATACAAGTGCAATATGGATAGTAGATATAGGTTTTTGTAATCTGAAAATATAAAAACAGCAAGGTAACTAATGATAAAAGTGAGCGTAAACGATATTGCAATGCTAGGAAACAAGGCCTAGGGTTCATACTTTCACTACTGCAAGTTCTCTCAACAATAATAACATAATTGGATCATATAACTATCCCTCAACATGCAACAAAGAGTGTGACGCCCCAAGACCGGAGCTTCAGTTGCCTTTCAGGGTTTCCGAGTTTTGTCGTGTGATTTGTTTTGTGTGTGCATTCATCATGTCATCTCTTGCATTGCATCATCTCATCATGCCATTTAATTTTAAAAACTCATCTAAATAAATTGCATGGATCTTGGTCCATTTAAATCGAGGAAGGGTGACTTCTCTTTATAACATACCCTCCCAATATTATTAGGGAACTATAATAAATATTCCATTGTTTTGGAATCACCATAACCCACTTGCAAAATAAATCCCATGCCTTTTACGCTCGAGTTGACCTCAAAACCTTGCTAATATTATTTCATCATTTTCCGAGCTCCACCAAAAATCTCAACATTTTGGACACTTCTAAAACCCTGATCTAGTTCAAACCATTTGAATTAAATTCAAATAAGTTTGAATTTAAATCTTGCATTCGTGCCTCTTTTTCTATTTTTCCTGGATCGAGCATATTTTTATGAGTCCGGAAAATTATCCGTGTGTCCAATTTCTTTCCCTAACCCCCTTCTTTTTCCTTCTCTATATTTCTTTTACGCTTAAGAGTTTAGTGAGAGAGAGAGAGCCAGCCCGCAGACCTCCGGCCATTTCCTCTCCACCAGCCGCCCAGCCCACCTAAACCCAGCTCCTAAACCTAGCCCGACCCTCCTCCTCCGCATCTCTCTCCCTCTCGTCCCCTGCCCGCCCGCCACACGACGCCCGCTGCTAGGAAGGGCAACGCCCGATCCCATCTCCTCCTCTCGCTCGTCGCCCCGCCTCCTGTGGTCCTCCCTGCCGCGCGTCATTCGTGGCGTCGGCCGAACCTCCAGCGCCACCGCCTCGTCCGTCCTCGTCGCCTTGCTCTCTGCGGCGCCCCTGCCCCAGCTCGGCCTCCTCCCGAGCTCGCGCCGTCGCCTCTCCTCACTTCCGAGCCAGGGAGTGGTGCTCCTGCGCCGGTCCTCGCCTTGCCGCCTCCTCCGTTGGTGGCGACCACCAGAGCTCCACAAGGAGCCGGAGTCCCCTGCCTCCACAACCACCCGAACCAGGGCGCCAGGCCATCTTCGAGATTTTCGCCAAGTACCAGGTCAACGAGGACCGCCAAGTTCCACTACCGACGAACGTTTTGGACCGCCAAGTTCGCCACGATCCTCGAGACCATCGTGTTGCACGCCAACATGAGTACGACCACGGACGGCTACCTGCGGATGGATTTCGTCAAGTTCAACGACGACCCGTGAAGCACATGGGAACATCAAGTTCCTCTCCGAACGTGTACGACTACCATCGCGAGACCGCAAGTACCACGACAACCCCGAAGGGATTCGGACCCGTCAAGTACCTCTTCAAAACGAACGTGAACCTCTACTTCCACTACCGTCGGTCCGTGAACGACTACTTCCCTCTGAACGCGAACCGTCCCGTTTGAACGATCCGAAGGTATAATCCGAGACGACCGCGATGAGATGCCCTTGCATGTATGTGATGCACGATATGTTTGCACCGTGTCCGAATTGTCCTTGCGATGCCCTCTTTTGCCATGCCACCGTTCCGTGGGAACCCGTAATCGGGATCACCCCACCATCTTGCATGACTCGCTCACGTCCACACTTTCTTTTGCACCGATATCTCAATCGAGTTATCGGAACCGGAATGTTGCCGTGGCACCATTTCCGTTAATCGCTGCCGTGGCACCCTTTTTCGCTTCCGCCATTTACGACTAATGCTTCATAATGCTCTTGTCAACAATTTCATAATATTGCATAAAACTTGCACTTGTCATCCGCATCATGATAACAACAATTAAAATGTTTAAAATTGTTGTTTGCATTAATTTGCTTAAATGCCATGCTAAAATGATTTATTTCATAACTAAATAACCGTAGCTCGGATTTAAATAAATTATATATGTAAATGGGGTGGAAAAATGCCTAGTTTAACATGGTACACTTTATTTTGCTGCTTAATAACATTAAAATTGTGTTTAGGGCAGAACAGTAGCAAATTCGAAATATGCATATGGGGATTTCCGAATTGTTGTTTGTTATTTCCGGCCTCATTTAAATTTGCCTAAATAGTTAGTTTACTTATGCTTCACCTCTTGCCATGTTTAACAACATTTAATATTGTTTGGTAGCCTAACCGAGAGTGAACTAAATAATTGATGTGGTGTTTCGTTTATATGCAACTCGTTGCATATTGAGCTCCACTTAACTTGTAGTGTTGTTTGTGCATATTGCCTTGCCATGAATCATTAAACCGGACATGCATCATACTTGTTTGCGCATCATGCCATGTTTATGTGATGGTTGTTTACTATGTTGTTTGCTTCTTTCCGGTTTGCTTCTTCGTTAGCTTCGGTTTCGTTCCGGAGTTGTGAGGATTCGTTCGACTACATCCTTTTGTCTTCTTCATGGACTCGTTCTTCTTCCTTGCGGGATTTCAGGCAAGATGACCATACCCTCGAAATCACTTCTATCTTTGCTATGCTAGTTGCTCGCTCTTTTGCTATGCCTATGCTGCGATGCCTACCACTTGCTATATCATGCCACCCATATTGCCATGTCAGCCCCTAACCATCCTTTCCTAGCAAACCGTTGATTGGCTATGTTACCGCTTTGCTCAGCCCCTCTTATAGCGTTGCTAGTTGCAGGTGAAGATGAAGTTTGTTCCTTGTTGGAACATGGAGTTGTTGTTCCTTTTTGGAACATGTTTACTTGTTGGGGATATCACAATATATATCTGCTATAATTAATACATCTATATACTTGGTAAAGGGTGGAAGGCTCGGCCTTATGCCTGGTGTTTTGTTCCACTCTTGCCACCCTAGTTTCCGTCATACCGGTGTTATGTTCCTTGATTCCGCGTTCCTTACACGGTTGGGTGATTTATGGGACCCCTTGACAGTTCGCTTTGAATAAGACTCCTCCAAAGAAGGCCCAACTTTGGTTTTACCATTTGCCACCTAAGCCTTTTTCCCCGGGTTTTCGCGAGCCCGAGGGTCATCTTTATTTTAACCCCGGACCAGTGCTCCTTCGAGTGCTGGCCCGAACCGGCAGATCATGGGCCACCACGGGGCAAATCGAGGTCTGGATATACTCGTAGGCTGACCTATCCTGATGTGCCCTGAGAACGAGATATGTGCAGCTCCTATCGGGATTTGTCGGCACAATCGGGCGGCTTTGCTGGTCTTGTTTTATTGCTGTCGAAATGTCTTGTAGTCCGGGATTCCGAGATTGATCGGGTCTTCCCGGTAGAAGGAATATCCTTCGTTGACCGTGAGAGCTTATAATGGGCTAAGTTGGGACACCCCTGCAGGTAATATCTTTCGAAAGCCGTGCCCATGATTTATGAGGCAGATGGGAATTTGTTAATGTCCGGTTGTAGAAAACCTAAAGTTGACCTCAATTAAAATACACATCAACCGCGTGTGTTACCGTGATGGTCTCTTCTCGGCGGAGTCCGGGAAGTGAACACGGTGTTGGAGTTATGTCTGACGTAAGTAGTCCAGGATCACTTCTTGATCGCTACTAGCTTCACGTCCGTGCTTTGCTTCTCTTCTCGCTCTCTTTTGCGAAGTAGCCACCATATATGCTAGTCGCTTGCTGCAGCTCCACCTTACGACTCTGTCCTTCCTATAAGCTTAAATAGTCTTGATCTCGCGGGTGTGAGATTGCTGAGTCCCCGTGACTCACAGATACTTCCAAAACAGTTGCAGGTGCCGACGATGGCAGGTGATTCCACCGAGCTCAAGTGGGAGTTCGACGAGGAACGTGGTCGTTACTATGTGTCTTTTCCAGATGATCAGTAGTGGTGCCCGGTTGGGACGATCGGGGATCTGTGTAGCATTTGGGGTATCTTCTTTTATTTTGGTTCCGTAGTCGGACCTTGAGTGTACTCTGAATGATGGATGTTTATTTATGTACTGTGTGAAGTGGCGACTGTAAGCCAACTATGTATCTCTTTCCCTTATTTATTACATGGGTTGTGTGAAGATTACCTCACTTGCGACATTGCTTTCAATGCGGTTATGCCTCTAAGTCGTGCCTCGACACGTGGGAGATATAGCCGCATCGGGCGATACAAGTTGGTAATCGAGCCTTCCCGACTTAGGAGCCCCTACTTGATTGTTTGCTGACGTTGTTGAGTCTAGAATGGAAAATGTTTTGAGTCTTAGGATTATATATATCGGAGAGTAGGATTCTTTTTACTTCCCAGTCCCTTCATCGCTCTGTGAGGTCTCCTGACGTAGAGTTTTGACTCTTCTCTCCTCAAATTTCACTAAAATTTTTTTTAGGATCACGTGGGTATCTTGGAATCGTTCCGATGGTTTTGTGACGAGAACATTGTTCTTGGTGCCTCGACATTTAGGGGTTGTGGCGGTGTCCCGGGAGTTGAGCTCCGAGGTGTTGTCGTCACAATTTTATCGTTCTGATTCTGGAATACCTGAGTTTTACCGACATCGAAATCTCTTTTGTGCAGTTGTTGGTGAGATAACCCTGATAGCCCGATCTTGTGGCGAGTCTTGGGAGTATTGCCATGACTTGTATAACGGATGTTTTTCAAAGGTCGAGGTACACGATTTCCGAGGATTTCTTGGTTATGTGTTGACGGATGGATACAGCTGGATCTAGGTATTGTTAGTTTGGGTGATATATTTTGTGTCCCCTGTATCCCCAACACCAGATTGCATAACCAGAAAGTTTCGGGAGTTTTTAGGTGGGAATTCTAGTAGCTTACAGGATATCTTTCCGACAGATGTATGATTTGAGATTGGGGTCCAACGTCTAGTGGTCCGCCCATTCACGGTCGATTTCACGATGGTCGCGAGACGCCTTAAAGAATCCTTGGCTATGCTGATTCGGGGACGTCTTGTTAGTCATTCGTGATTTGGCGCTATCGTCGTGTCCGTGTGGGCCCCACCACGAACACTTTGGGCGAAATCTCTATCATGTGTTTGTTCCGCTCATTCTAGAAGCCAATCTTTTGTTTTCGTTGTGGTATTCGAGTTGCTTGAAGCCAAGTGTTGATTTCATACCTTTCCTAAACGGTGTTATCATATTGCTATGTGAATACTAATCCTTCTTGATCACTGAGCTTGTCATGTCAATTCTTTTCTCAACCGACGTGCTTCTCTTCAAGTAAATCCGATCATTGCAACATTCGCAAGATCAATTCTAAGTTTTTTTTCTCAACGGTGTTTGTTCCATCCGACCCAAGTTGTTTTTGTTTTCCCACCCTCCCACCCCTTTTCTTCAAGGACTCAGATTTCTTAATCTAGTATCCATTTTACTGCTGTGAAGTTTCTTCATTCTTTTCCTTTAATGTTTTATCCGGTGATTTCTCATGAAGACGCTAAGGAAGTTTCAAGCTTATCATTGTTCCATTCTAATTTTCTTCTCCTGGATTTAGTTCAAGATTTCGTGTTGATCTTATCCCTTTTCCTCTTTTCATAATGCTTTCTCATGCCGGTGTATTTCGTAATCATTCACTTCTCGCTATTCATTTGGTTGGGAGTGATGAAGATATCTCAGAAGATTCAAGTTTCCATTCTCAATTTACTCAAGTTCTTTTGAGGATGCTATCTCATTCAAGCCATTTAATTCAACCGTGCAATCTCTCTTTTCAAGCAATCGTTCAACGGTGTTTCTTTTGAGTGGGCCCTAACCCACAGGTCTTTTCGAGGATCTTACGACTCTTCTAATTTATCCGAGCTATTCCCAAATTCTTTTCAAGTTTGACGTAAGAATGAATTATCATCACCAAATGTCTTTCTCCAAGATCTTTCAAATTCTTTTCATCTTGTGGTTCAACCTTTCTAATTTTCATTCCGGAGTGTCTCAACAATTCATGGTGGTGTTTCTCATCGTCATTCTTCGATTTGAAGACCGAAGAAGAGTTTCTCTTTAATCTTGCTCCATTCTCTTCAAGATTCATGGTTCTAGCTTCGTGCCATCCTCATAATTGTTTTGATTGTGAGAATTCTTTTCACCCATCCGGAGCATTTCAGGAGTCTTTTCAGTTTGATTCTCAGGAGCCCATCATCTCAGAATTATTCATTCAAGCGTTCAATTCTTGTTTTCCAAATCTCATCGGCGCATCGTCGAAATATTCTCTAATCAGTTCATGATCTCTTCGTTCTAATGTATCTAAATCCTGTCAAGCATCTTTATTCGTTTTCTAATTCTTCACGGTGAATTGTGCCTTTGCTACTTTCATTTTCAATTCTTACGGTGGTTCGCTCAAGATTTCACTTCCTTCATTATCATATCAATTCATTTGTTGTTTCCAAATCCCACCGGTGGTTCCATCAATACCTTCTCAAGTTTGCGCTATATCTCTATCTCAGTAATCATTTTTCAATGAGAATAAGTAGTATGCCAAATCCATTGCTTGACATCAATTTAAATTGGTGAAGGATACGCATAACATAATTCTTGTTCTTGTTTCATCCAAGTGATTAATTCCTTCTTTTCGAGATTGTTCATGATGAAGTAATTCATGATTTCATTTGTTCATCTTTCTTTCCGGAGTTCCAAAATTTTCTCGGTTATATCATTTCAAAGCTTCATCTTATCACTGCAAGGCTTCACCTTGTGTTGTCAACTTCTCTTTCTTTCTATCATCCTTTTATTACCGGAGTTCTTCATGGAGGCTCTACATGGTGGTTCGTCAAGGATTCATTTATTTCTCGATTTGTCCTTCAAGTTTTTCTCGGAGTTAAGATCCGTCAAGCCATACTTCAAAATAAACATGGTGCTCAACACATGTTTTGTTTTGAGGAGTTCAAGTATTCTTCATCTTGCATTCCAAAGTGCAATTCTTTCTACAATATCTTTTGAGGTGGTGTTATGTCCTTCTTGACAATTTCCATTCATGTTCCATGATTCACAAATTGTCAAGAATGAGGTATTTTAAATCCATCAATCTTTTCGTTGGAGTTATCTTGTGTCATATTTCACCTAAAGCCCTCCCTAAGGATTGTTGCTATTTATGGTGCTTATAAATGACACAAGTTCTTCATTTATCCTCCCGTGAAATAAGTTTCTCGTCTCCTTGTTCATACCGATCCAATCTACTGTTTCCATTAGTGGCAGAATTTCACCTCATAATTTTGAGAAGTTATACATAAGCCCACTACAAATTTATTAGTTTCGTTGTTGGTTTTCCAACGACTCCGTTCTAACCTTCTTGGAAGGGTGCTTTCCAAGTTCATTTGTGGCAAAAGTTGTCAGTCTCTTCTCCATTTTGTTATTCCAATGATCTATCTTCTATTCTTTCTTTCGAAGGCATTGTGATGTTGCTCTCTTCACTCATCTTCTCGTATTGTGAGGATCGTGTTCTTTTCGTGCTTATCCATCTAACCGGAGTGTTGTGTCATCTCTGCTAAGTTCTTTGCATCTTATCAAGTCTCGCATCTCTTTTCAACCGGAGTTCTATCCGAATTTGTTCTTCCTTGTTTCTTGTTTATCTCGTTTCAACCAGAGTGGTTCCAATTCCTTCTTGTTCATTGTGCTCGTCATTCATAACTTTTCAACCTCTCAAGGTTCTTTGGTTTCATTCTTTTGTCGAAGAAGCAACTTAGTTTTTACCTCTTTCTTCTTCCGCTTTTTTCTATCCGTGCCATCCTAGATCTCGGACGAGATCCTCTCGTAGTGGTGGAGTGTTGTGACGCCCAAGACCGGAGCTTGATTGCCTTCCGTGGTTTCCGAGTTTTGTCGTGTGATTTGTTTTAGTGTGCATTCATCATGTCATCTCTTGCATTGCATCATCTCATCATGCCATTTAATTTTAAAAACTCATCTAAATAAATTGCATGGATCTTCGGTCCATTTAAATCGAGGGAAGGGTGACTTCTCTTTATAACATACCCTCCCAATATTATTAGGGAACTATAATAAATATTCCATTGTTTTGGAATCACCATAACCCACTTGCAAAATAAATCCCATGCCTTTTCTGCTCCGAGTTGACCTCAAAACCTTGCTAATATTATTTCATCATTTTCCGAGCTCCACCAAAAATCTCAACATTTTTGGACACTTCTAAAACCCTGATCTAGTTCAAACCATTTGAATTAAATTCAAATAAGTTTGAATTTAAATCTTGCATTCGTGCCTCTTTTTCTATTTTTCTGGATCGAGCATATTTTTATGAGTTCGGTAAAATTATCCGTGTGTCCAATTTCTTTCCCTAACCCCCCCCTTCTTTTTCCTTCTCTATATTTCTTTTCTGCTTAAGAGTTTAGTGAGAGAGAGAGAGCCAGCCCAGCCAGACCTCTGGCCATTTCCTCTCCACCAGGCCGGCCCAGCCCACCTAAACCCAGCTCCTAAACCTAGCCCGACCCTCCTCCTCCGCATCTCTCTCCCTCTCGTCCCTGCCCTTCGCCACCACGCCGCTGCTAGGAAGGGCACGCCCGATCCCATCTCCCTCCTCTCGCTCGTCGCCCGCCTCGTGGTCCTCCCCCTGCCCGCGTCATTCGTGGCGTCGGCGAACCTCCAGCGCCACCGCCTCGTCCCGTCCTCGTCGCCTTGCTCCTCTGCAGCGCCCTGCCCGGCCCAGCTCGGCCTCCTCCCGAGCTCAAGGCTTGCCGCTTTCCTCCGCACCGAGCCAGGGAGTGGTGCTCCTGCGCCGGTCCCTCGCCTTGCCGCCTCCTCCGTTGGTGGCGACCACCAGGAGCTCCACAAGGAGCCGGAGTCCCCTGCCTCCACAACCACCGAACCAGGGGCCAGGCCATCTTGAGATTTTCGCCAAGTACCAGGTCAACGAGGACCGCCAAGTTCCACTACCGACGAACGTTTTGGACCGCCAAGTTCGGCTACGATCCTCGAGACCATCGTGTTGCACGCCAACATGAGTACGACCACGGACGGCTACCTGCGGATGGATTTCGTCAAGTTCAACGACGACCCGTGAAGCACATGGGAACATCAAGTTCCTCTCCGAGCGTGTCGACTACCATCGCGAGACCGCCAAGTACCACGACAACCCGAAGGGTTCGGACCCGTCAAGTACCTCTTCGAAAACGAACGTGAACCTCTACTTCCACTACCGTCGGTCCGTGAACGACTACTTCCCTCTCTGAACGCGAACCGTCCCGTTTGAGCGATCCGAAGGTATAATCCGAGACGACCGCGATGAGATGCCCTTGCATGTATGTGATGCGATATGTTTGCACCGTGTCCGAATTGTCCTTGCGATGCCCTCTTTTGCCATGCCACCGTTCCGTGGGAACCCGGTGTCGGGATCACCCCACCATCTTGCATGACTCGCTCACGTCCACACTTTCTTTTGCACCGATATCTCAATCGAGTTATCGGAACCGGAATGTTGCCGTGGCACCATTTCCGTTGTCGCTGCCGTGGCACCCTTTTTCGCTTCCGCCACGATTTACTAATGCTTCATAATGCTCTTGTCAACAATTTCATAATATTGCATAAAACTTGCACTTGTCATCCGCATCATGATAACAACAATTAAAATGTTTAAAATTGTTGTTTGCATTAATTTGCTTAAATGCCATGCTAAAATGATTTATTTCATAACTAAATAACCGTAGCTCGGATTTAAATAAATTATATATGTAAATGGGGTGGAAAAATGCCTAGTTTAACATGGTACACTTTATTTTGCTGCTTAATAACATTAAAATTGTGTTTAGGGCAGAACAGTAGCAAATTCGAAATATGCATATGGGGATTTCCGGAATTGTTGTTTGTTATTTCGGCCTCATTTAAATTTGCCTAAATAGTTAGTTTACTTATGCTTCACCTCTTGCCATGTTTAACAACATTTAATATTGTTTGGTAGCCTAACCGAGAGTGAACTAAATAATTGATGTGGTGTTTCGTCAATATGCAACTTGTTGCATATTGAGCTCCACTTAACTTGTAGTGTTGTTTGTGCATATTGCCTTGCCATGAATCATTAAACCGGACATGCATCATACTTGTTTGCGCATCATGCCATGTTTATGTGATGGTTGTTTACTATGTTGTTTGCTTCTTTCCGGTTTGCTTCTTCGTTAGCTTCGGTTTCGTTCGGAGTTGTGAGGATTCGATTCGACTACATCCGTTTGTCTTCTTCATGGACTCGTTCTTCTTCCTTGCGGGATTTCAGGCAAGATGACCATACCCTCGAAATCACTTCTATCTTTGCTATGCTAGTTGCTCGCTCTTTTGCTATGCCTATGCTGGCGATGCCTACCACTTGCTATATCATGCCACCCATATTGCCATGTCAGCCCCTAACCATCCTTTCCTAGCAAACCGTTGATTGGCTATGTTACCGCTTTGCTCAGCCCCTCTTATAGCGTTGCTAGTTGCAGGTGAAGATGAAGTTTGTTCCTTGTTGGAACATGGAGTTGTTGTTCCTTTTTGGAACATGTTTACTTGTTGGGGATATCACAATATATATCTGCTATAATTAATACATCTATATAATTGGTAAAGGGTGGAAGGCTCGGCCTTATGCAGTGTTTTGTTCCACTCTTGCCACCCTAGTTTCCGTCATACCGTGTTATGTTCCTTGATTTCGCGTTCCTTACACGGTTGGGTGATTTATGGGACCCCCTTGACAGTTCGCTTTGAATAAGACTCCTCCAGAAGGCCCAACTTTGGTTTTACCATTTGCCACCTAAGCCTTTTCCCCCGGGTTTTCGCGAGCCCGAGGGTCATCTTTATTTTAACCCCGGGACCAGTGCTCCTTCGAGTCTTGGCCCGAACAGGCAGACTGCAGGGGCCACCACGGGCAACTCGAGGTCTGATTTTACTCGTAGGCTGACCTATCCGGATGTGCCACGAGAGCGAGATATGTGCAGCTCCTATCGGGATTTGTCGGCACAATCGGGCGGCTTCTTTGGTCTTGTTTTATTGCTGTCGAAATGTCTTGTAGTCCGGGATTCCGAGATTGATCGGGTCTTTCCGGTAGAAGGAATATCCTTCGTTGACCGTGAGAGCTTATAATGGGCTAAGTTGGGACACCCCTGCAGGGTAATATCTTTCGAAAGCCGTGCCCGCGGTTATGAGGCAGATGGGAATTTGTTAATGTCCGGTTGTAGAAAACCTAAAGTTGACCTCAATTAAAATACACATCAACCGCGTGTGTTACCGTGATGGTCTCTTCTCGGCGGAGTCCGGGAGGTGAACACGGTGTTGGAGTTATGTCTGACATAAGTAGTCCAGGATCACTTCTTGATCGCTACTAGCTTCACGTCCGCGCTTTGCTTCTCTTCTCGCTCTCTTTTGCGAAGTAGCCACCATATATGCTAGTCGCTTGCTGCAGCTCCACCTTACGACTCTGTCCTTCCTATAAGCTTAAATAGTCTTGATCTCGCTGGTGTGAGATTGTTGAGTCCCGTGACTCACAGATACTTCAAAAGCAGTTGCAGGTGCCGACGATGCCAGTCAGGTGACTCAACCGAGCTCAAGTGGGAGTTCGACGAGGAACGTGGTCGTTACTATGTGTCTTTTCAGATGATCGAGTGGTGCCCAGTTGGGACGATCGGGGATCTGTGTAGCATTTGGGGTATCTTCTTTTATTTTGGTTCCGTAGTCGGACCTTGAGTGTACTCAATGATGGATGTTTATTTATGTACTGTGTGAAGTGGCATTGTAAGCCAACTATGTATCTCTTTCCCTTATTTATTACATGGGTTGTGTGAAGATTACCTCACTTGCGACATTGCTTTCAATGCGGTTATGCCTCTAAGTCGTGCCTCGACACGTGGGAGATATAGCCGCATCGGGGGCGTTACAAAGAGTCACTCCAAAGTCACTAATAGCGGAGAACAAACGAAGAGATTATGGTAGGGTACGAAACCACCTCAAAGTTATTCTTTCTGATCGATCTATTCAAGAGTTCATACTACAATAACACCTTAAGACACAAAAAAACCAAAACCCTAATGTCACCTAGATACTCCAATGTCACCTCAAGTATCTGTGGGTATGATTATACGATATGCATCACACAATCTCAGATTCATCTATTCAACCAACACAAGGAACTTCTATGTGTGCCCCAAAGTTTCTACCGGAGAGTCAAGATGAAAACGTGTGCCAACCCCTATGCATAGGTTCATGGGCGGAACCCGCAAGTTGATCACCAAAACATACATCAAGTGGTCACGTGATATCCCATTGTCACCACAGATAAGCACGACAAGACATACATCAAGTGTTCTCAAATCCTTAAAGACTCAATCCGATAAGATAACTTCAAAGGGAAAACTCAATCCATTACAAGAGAGTAGAGGGGGAGAAACATCATAATATCCAACTATAATAGCAAAGCTCGCGATACACAAGATCGTATCACCTCAAAAACACGAGAGAGAGAGAGAGAGAGAGAGAGAGAGAGAGAGAGAGAGATCAAACACATAGCTACTGGTACATAACCTCAGCCCCGAGGGTGAACTACTCCCTCCTCGTCATGGAGAGCGCCGGGATGATGAAGATGGCCACCGGTGAGGGATCCCCCCTCTGGCAGGGTGCCGGAACAGGGTCCTGATTGGTTTTCTGTGGCTACAGAGGCTTGCGGCGGCGGAACTCCCGATCTAGGTTATGTTTTGGGGGTTTCGGTATTTATAGGAATTTTTGGCGTAGGTTTCACGTCAAGGGGGTCTCCGAGCCGTCCACGAGGCAGGAGCCCACGCCCAGGGGGGTGGGCGCGCCCCCCACCCTTGTGGGAAGCCCGGGACTCTCCTGGCCCAACTCTTTTACTCTGGGGCTTCTTTTGGTCCAGAAAAAATCATCAAAAACTGGCACGTCAATCGGACTCCGTTTGGTATTCCTTTTCTATAAAACTCAAAAACAAGGAAAAAGTAAACCGCACCTGGGCTCTAGGTTAATAGGTTAGTCCCAAAAATCATATAAAATAGCATATAAATGCATATAAAACATCCTAGAAGGATAATATAATAGCATGAATACTTCATAAATTATAGATACGTTGGAGACGTATCACCGCTGCACAGCAGTGAAGTGTGTGCGAGTGCGTCCTTCACGTGGAAGAAGTGTGCCCTCAATTTACTAGCGTGCGGGGTGCTACCGTGAGTGGTTTCAACTTTGTTTATTTCATCGCGTGTCAGATGGGCCTCTAGTTTACTTATTTTCACCCACTGCTACATGGGCTAGCACACGAAGATAGAGAACACGAACTGACAAGGCAGCATGTGGAATGGTTGACCGGTCAACTAAACAATATATGGAGCTATACGCAGTATAATCCCTCGGTATAGAGAGTTCGAGTGAGAGGGGAGGCCCGTGAGAGATAGTAGAGAGAGAGAGAGAGAGAAAGAGCTACTCCCTCTGTTCGATAATGTAGTGCCTATTTTTTTAAAGCGAAACTTTGACCAAGTTTATAAAGAAACTACTTATATCAACAATACCAAAGATAAATGATAGTATGAAGTAAGTACATGTTGTGATGAATCTAATGATCGTTCCAGGTGTAAATGTTTTTCTCCACATATACCTGTTCAAACTTTTCTGAGGTTTGACTTCTCAAAACATCCATATGCTTATGGACGTGAGAGAGTACCTAATTAGAGAGAGAGAGAGTGTGTGTGTGTGTGAAACAGAAAGAGTGAGTGAAAAAAGTGGGTGTGCATGTGTGGAAGAGACATGGACAACGCACGATAACGTAGAGAAAAAGCGTGTGTCTTATGCAAACATATCACACATGCATCTTCAAAAGCGGAAGCGAGGTGAGGAGATAGTGTGTGGTTGTTTGCAACCGAGAGAGAAAGACCCCTAGCACGTGGCCAAGAGAGTTCTGACAAACAAGGGAGAGAGGTCGAGAGAGACGTATGGAGAAAATGCAGACATGGGGAGGAGATAATGTATGTTTGTGACAAAGAGATCTCCTGGAGATCATGATGGGACTACATGGGTGGGATATTGAGTGACAGGGTGTGTGTGCAATATAAGATACCCCGAGAGATATCAAGATAGACATATGGATGGAAGGAGACAATACATGTGTTCCTAATGGCTAGTGAGAGATAGTCATACTTAGGGGGGAGTGTGTGTGCCTATGATGGAGTGAGGGATTATGGTACCTAGGGGGGGTCACATAGAGAGAGAACAAGGGCAGAGAGTGTTAGATGGTTCTATATAGTGCGAGCGAGATATGTGTATGTGTGAACCAGAGAGATATAAAGTTTGAGAGAGATAGAGGAGCCTTGATACGGCTGAGTGGTGCGTCAGATAGCTGAGAGGGGGAATGAGATATTCCGTCCGCTCGATAATGCAATGCATATAAATTTTTTAGAAGTAAAACTTTGGAAACTTTGACCAAGTTTACGCAAATATTATTTATATCTACAATACCAAAGATACATCATACGAAACTATATCTCATGATGAATCTAATGATATATGTCTGTTGTTCATATGTAAATGTTTTTCTCCACGTATATGGTCAAACTTTGTGATGTTTGACTTCTCAATAAATCTATATGCTATGGACCGAAGAGAGTGCCTAAGTCGAGAGAGATCAAGTGCATGTGAAGGAGAATGAGTGAGTGCGCAAAAAGAGAGTGTGTGTGTGAAAGAGAAAGGGGCAACAAACGATAAATTAGAGAGAGAGCGTGTGTTCGTTTCTTATGCAAACATATCACGCATGCATCTCCGAGATAGAAAAGCGAGGTGAGGAGATACACGAAGATAGCTAGTGCGTGATTGTTTGCAACAGAGAGAGACACCTCTATAGCACATGTCCAATAAAGGTTTGGCCAACAAGGGACAAAGGTCGAGAGGGGCGCATGGAGAAGATGGACGCATGAGGAGGGAGGGAGGGTGTGTTTGTGACAGAGAGATCCCCTCGAGATCGTGAGGGGACTATATGGGTGGGAGATCGAGGGACGTGGTGCGTGTGTGATAGAAAGATGCCCCGAGAGAAATTGAGATAGATCATGCACATGTTTGTGATGGAGACTAAGAATTAGCTAGTCATATACATATAGGGGGCACTGCGTGTGCCTACAATTGAGTGAGAGACCATCATACTTGGCTAGGCATGAGATTATGTGTGTGCATGTGAGATGGAGAGAGAATGAGGGAGAGAGAGAGAGTTTTAGATGGGTCTATCGGGTGCGAGTGAGATATGCATGTGAATGTGGGACCCAGGGAGATGGAGAGAGTTTGAGAGAGAGAGGGAAGAGCTCCGAGACGACAGAGTGGTGTGTGAGAGAGTTACAGGCAACGATCCAGGGAATTTGTGTGTGTACGATGAGTGCACCCAAGATATTTAGCTTGGACTAGAGAATCATACATAGGGTGCCAGAGAGACCTATACATGAAGTGTGCATGCAAACTAGAAAGACCCCCCCCCCCCCACACAGAGAGAGAGAGAGAGGGAGAGGGACCATCAAGGTTTGTGTTTGGATGCATGCGATAGAATTGAAGATTGTCGGCGTGAGAGAGAACAGGAGTCCAGGAGAGGGGGAGGTCGCGTTTTATGCATCAAAGACTGATATAAACCATGTTTCGATATAAACTTGCATTCAAATATTTGAATTGGACAACATGTTGTGTGCAGTCCACACATGAACGGAGATATGTGTATCAAACAAGTTTGTTAATTTGACTTTCAACATGTTCATGGAGTACTATAATACTGTACAACATGCTACTCGACTGAGGTGTTCAATTTTGGATTTAGTTCACTATTTTGACCTGGTGAACGAGCTATTTCATTGAATCGAGATATTTAATTTTGGGTTTGATTCCCGTTTTTGAGTGGGTCAACTATTTGTCATATAGTAAATCTTTAGCAACGAGCATGTAAAAACACATTATTCCCGAGCATCATCTCTCCATCTAAAAAAGAAGTGGGAAGCTAATATTTCAAAATTTGATTCGAATCGACTTGGTAAGGTAGACGTGGATGCTCATTCTCCCAAAATTTGAACGAACCGCTAAACACCCTCTGCTCGGTGGAATTCGCCCGAGCAAATAAATGGGAGACGCGAAATTACCAGCCTATGTGCGACACGCATCAATTGGCCCATTCTACATCGAGGGTTGGTTCATAACTTCATCCAAGCGCGCCTTCTCCTCAGCCGAAATGACATGTGCCGAATAATTCATAAACCATGGGTGGCAAAACACCCTCTCCTCGCCCAAAATCGCTCGCGCCAACTATTTCAAAACACAGCCTCCTCGCCTGAAATCGCTCGCGCCCACTATTTCAAAACACGCCCTCCTCGCCCAAAATCGCTCACGCCCACTATTTCAAAACACGCCCTCCTCACCCGAAATCGCTCGCGCCCACTATTTGGGAGAAGCAAAGTTACTCTACTATCCCTGACCCTCAGTACACAGACCCAAGCCCAGAAGCCTAAAGGTAGGGGTAGAACTGTAACCCCCCCCCCCCCCACACACACACACATTTCAGACAAATGCGTCCGTAAGAATGGTTCCCCCTCCCAATTCCCCATTCATACCTCGTGTGCACCAAATCACCTTCTCCCTGGAAGCTCCCTTCTCCCCAGCTGTGAAACCTCAACCCCTCCTCCATGGCGCCCCCACACACCAAATTCATCGCCGCCCTCCTCCCCAATGCCGGAGACGTTGTCCGTTTGTCGTTGTGCACTGGGTCGTGTGCCTCTTACTCCTTGCTGCAGGAGCTGCCTTGACGAGGGCCGCGTGAACCGTACTAGAGCTGATTCACCCCCGCCGTTGTGCATGGTGCCGGAGCGGCGCCAACTTTGTATGCGTCCAGGGCCCTGGCGCTGCTTTCCCATAGCCATCGACCATCGCGACATCTCTGCTTTCCTACTGCCGGTAGCCACCGCAGCCGCACTGGCCTCACCGACTCGGCAGCTGGAGCTGCCTACTTCACCAAGCCGCAATATAGGTCATACACTCATCTCAAATCACTTTATTTAGGCATCAGTTGTCTGAATTTTTATTCTGGGCCAACTAATTCCCAATGGGAATCAGCACCCCTCGAGGCGGCGGAGCTCCTAGGCTGCCAGTTGGCTGGTGTCTAACGTAAGGGTGTGGGGGCGCAAGTTCTCTGCGGAAGCAACACTTAGATGGCTATCTTAGAGTTGCGTGGGTTGAAGGTACTGCCACCGCCGGATCTGGATGACAGCTAGTCTTTGTGGATTGGCTGGGGGAGGCGCAATCACGGCAGTGCAGTGGGGCGGGAAGTGGGGTTTTGGTCGGAGCTCTCGCAGCCAGGGACGACAGAGGCAGGCTGCTCTGCCGAGTGTTGCTGGCACTTCGGGGGAGATTCTGAACAGTGTCAGCCGGGAGGCACAAGACTGCCATCAAGCCATCCGGCGTAGATCGGACAGTACCAAAATAAAATAAAATCGTGCCACCCCAATTTAGTCTTCAGTCAACAGACGTGTGACCACTCTCATACCTTAATGTTGATCTCTTAGGGTATTTCTTCACATCCGAGATATGTGTTGTTCTTAACATTATGCATTTTCTGCATCTTCAGCCACACCGTCTTCCTTCTCACCGCAACTGCTCCAACAAGGGAAGAATGCATACACCAGAAGGGAGCAATAGTCCCCACTCAATAGTTCCCTGCATCGAATGCGCGTGCCCGACATGGACAGCCACAACAACTGCAGGGCCATCGACAAGTCAGCACATGATGCTCACTCCTATGGATGACAGCCAGATAGGTTTGCTACCTCTTGAGCACTGTGTTGGTTTTCCCTTGAAGAGGAAAGGGTGATGCAGCAAAGTAGCTTAAGTATTTCCCTCAGTTTTTGAGAACCAAGATATCAATCCAGTAGGAGGCCACGCTCAAGTCCCATGCACCTACACAAACAAATAAGAACCTCGCAACCAACGCGATAAAGGGGTTGTCAATCCCTTCACGGTCACTTACGAGAGAGATCTGGTAGAGATGATAAGATAATATTTTTGCTATTTTTATGATAAATATTAAAAGTAAAGAAAGCAAAATAAACGGTAATAGAAAAAGCTTGTTGTTAGGAGATTAATATGATGGAAGATAGACCCGAGGGCCATAGGCTTCACTAGTGGCTTCTCTCAAGATAGCATAAGTATTACGGTGGGTGAACAAATTACTGTCGAGTAATTGATAGAATTGAGCATAGTTATGAGAATATCTAGGTATGATCATGTATATAGGCATCACGTCCGTGACAAGTAGACCGACTCCTACCTGCATCTACTACTATTACTCCACACATCGACCGCTATCCAGCATGCATCTAGAGTATTAAGTTCATAAGAACGGAGCAACGCTTTAAGCAAGATGACATGATGTAGAAGGATAAACTCACACAATATGATATAAACCCCATCTTTTTATCCTCGATGGCAACAATACAATACGTGTCGTTTCCCCTCACATCCTTTGGGATCGAGCACCGCAAGATTGAACCCAAAGCTAAGCACTTCTCCCATTGCAAGAAAGAGCAATCTAGTAGGCCAAACCAAACTGATAATTCGAAGAGACTTGCAAAGATAACCAATCATACATAAAAGAATCCGGAGGAGATTCAAATATTGTTCATAGATAATCTTGATCATAAACCCATAATTCATCAGATCTCGACAAACACACTGCAAAAGAAGAGTTACATCAAATAGATCTCGAAGAGAATCGAGGAGAACTTTGTATTGAGATCCAAAGAGAGAGAAGAAGCCATCTAGCTAATAACTATGGACCCGAAGGTCTGAGGTAAACTACTCACACATCATCGGAGAGGCTATGGTGTTGATGTACAAGCCCTCCATGATCAATGCCGCCTCCTCGTGAGCCGGAAAAGGCCCCAAGATGGGATCTCACGAGTACAGAAGGTTGCGGCAGTGGAAATAGGGTTTTGGCTCCGTACCTGATGTTTTCGGGGTACGTAGGTATATATAGGAGGAAGAAGTAGGTCGGTGGAGCTACGAGGGGCCCACGAGGGTGGAGGGCGCGCCCAGGGGGTAGGCGCGCCCCCTGCCTCGTGGCCTCCTCGTTGGTTGCTTGACGTCCACTCAAAGTCCTCTGGATCATGTTTGTTCCAAAAATCATGTTCCCGAAGGTTTCATTCCGTTTGGACTCCGTTTGATATTCCTTTTCTGCGAAACACTGAAATAGGCAAAAAAACAGCAATTCGGGCTGGGCCTCCGGTTAATAGGTTAGTCCCAAAAATAATATAAAAGTGTATAAATAAGCCCATTAAACATCCAAAACAGAATATATAATAGCATGGAACAATCAAAAATTATAGATACGTTGGAGACGTATCAAGGTTGTACCTTCATCGTACTTATGTGCAACATTTATGCCTTTTTTATTTATCTAAGCATGGAAAATAGATTATCACATTTCACGGTTTATTCATGCTGATCTCTTACGGGTCTTGTTCAGGAGTTAACGTTGTTCCATAGTTTAGATAAGAGACTTGTTCTTTAGGTAACATTGTTCCATAGTTATCATCCATCAGCCAATGCTATCCCACAGGCTGGTGATTATAGTATTATACCACTTCTAGTATTACCTATGTTGTTCTTTAATAATTTTGTGTGCCATCTAGTTAATCTCGAGTACAAACGGTACATATTCTGTAGCTTTCATCTGTGTTCTAGACCTGTTGCTGCTAGTTAACCCCAGTCCTACTATTTAAATCGTCTCCTACAGGCACTCATTACATAAATCTAACTACTAGTTGTCTTCCATGCATGTCGATATAATTGCACACCGATATATACACAAGAACCTCACGGAGCAATGTAACGGCCAACAAACTTGACATCAATGATACCCAATATGATGGAACATGTAAAGGCAGTTCTTCAGAAGACATGCAGAAAGATGATGAATCCTATTCACCCCACAAGGTCCTTGCTCTAACTTGGCCCGTGATATGGGTACAACATGCATATAATGTCCCAGAGTGCATCTACTCTATTGCAATGCCATGTGCTTAGCCTGCTGATCATGCATGTAAATATGTCATGCCTTCCTGTTTTTCAGTACCTATTCCATTCATGATAACATGCTTTCAAATTCAACTACTCTATTGCAATGCCATCTGCTTAGTTTGGACATCATGCTTCTGAATATCTTATGCATTGTTATTCATCAGTATGTACTTTATCTGTCTACCATACCATGTTTTTTACATTGAAGTGATGTTCTAGTGGTCTGTTGCAATGCCATCTTAGTTTCCCAATCATAGACACATATGTTGCCTTAGTGTTTTTCTGTATGTATTCCACTAGCATACAGTTTTAAATTCAACTAGTGTTTTTTTACTCCATTGTCCTGTTGTATCCCTAGCTCTTACATCATACTCCCTCCGTCTGGAATACATGTCGCAGAAATGGATAAAAATGGATGTATCTAGAACTGAAATATGCCTAGGCACATCCATTTATTTCCGGGTGGAGGGAATACATTTCAATATGTCATGCCTTTCTATTCTTCAGTACCTATTCCATCTCTCTGTTGTAGCATATTTTAGAATTGATGCACCATTCTTCTATCTAAGGCATGCAAGGGGAAGATGGCTATGTTAGAATCTGAAGGGTTACAAACAAGGTCTTTGCAAAAGATCCAAATGCTAGGAGATAGTAAACCAACTCCAGTGTTCATAGATACTAGTCCACCACAGAGAAACCCAACTCCTACTGATAATAAGCAGATTCCAGTGGCCAAAGAACTAGTCCGCTCCAGTCCAGCAAAAATATGTCAACTCCATTCTAAGAAGCGTGTGTGGGTATCCTCGCATCATGAAATTTTATAGCATTCTAATCATATTTTCTACATGTTTCTTACCCGTCTCTCTTATAGAAAATAAGCTTAAAGGATAGAAGACTTTCTGCACTGGGATCGTATTCGAGGAAAGTATCTTGCGGGAATTCTCTGTGCTCCAATGCTGATGTAAGTACCTGTTGTATATCACTATATTTTTACATCAGCATGTATTTTGTTAATCAGCGTGAATCCAACCATTATCTGATCTAAATTTAGTTGTAGCAAAATGTATAATTAAAGGTGACAATGTTGATTTTTGTAAGGAAAACCGCCTGGTAGTTTTGCATACTCAGCTGCATGAGTGTACTATCTCATAGCATGCACATTACTGAATTGTAGTGATGTTCTGGTTGCCCATTCATTCATTGTGTCAATGTTGATATCGTATTACCTTACCTGGATGATGATAGCTGTGCCATATTGTGTTAATTTGGTGTAGGCTAGTGTGGTCTGGTTTCCCCAACATTCGTTGTGTCAATGTTGCTTTCCTAATATCTGACCAGGCCAATGATAGCAATGCTAGTGTGTTAATTTGGTGCAGGCCGCTGAAGATAAAAAGATAAACTCTGAAAACAGCAAGGCAACCCCATTGTTTCTTTCCAATAAATCTAGGCTAGGTAATATGGCAATAACTATTGATTAATCTGTTTGGTTCCCTCCTAATTTATGTTATGATGCAGTGGTCGAGACACTCTCCACTATCAATAATACAAGCCTGCCAAAATTGCCATCTGAATCTATTCAGTTTCCTCTGTCTCGAATGCAATGTAAAAAATGTATGTTTGTGAACCAATTCACTAAAGCAATGATGGAAATTGTGGAGGAATCAGAGGTGCACATTCTTGCGCAACAACAACTGATCAATGTTTTCAGAGACAGTGTAGCAAAGAAGGAAGAACTTGCTCACATGCTTATGGGTGTCATCCGTGGTGAGGTTATCGATTGTGAGGTTGTAGATCATTAGGTTCTGTTCATTTATTTGCATTGGCATCAATCTTTGATTGCCCAGTGGATGTAATTTCCTGTAATATATGCTGGATGTGCAACGTTTTTCCTTGTATGTCGTACCTTTTCTTAGCGCGCCTCGCATTCCAGCTAACTGGTCGCTAGGAAGCTAAAAAGGCAGTGGAATTATTAGTTAGCATGAACAGTCGTGGGCCCTATATTAAGGAAGCAACCCACTGCCCTTAATGGGCTTCCCTAATGGGCTCGCATGGCCAAAATTCTCATAGGCCTTTGATCGATCGATTTTGGTCCTATCCATAATTGCTCGTCGTAATGGGCTCAAATTATCTAATTGGGCCTACATACATGTTCAAACTTTAGTGGGCCCATTAAGTTAATGGGCCGTAACCAGGCTGAAAGCTCTATTGGGTCCCTATAATTGAAGCGAGCCGACAGTTAATGCTAGGCCCTGTTACTTCTTGGGTCGATAACAGGCTGACGTCGAAGCGGGCAATAGGTGGGTCCATTAGATTTCACGGGCCGTTAACAGGCCGATACTAAGGTCGGGCTACATATGGCCCAACTATAGTGTGGGCCTTTACCAGGCCGAAAGAGACAGCGGGCTCGTATTGGACCATGAAGAGCATTGGCCGCTAAGAGGCCGAAAGTCAGGTCATACTGTATATGGCCCAACTGTGTTGTGGGCCTTTAGCGGGCCAAAAGAGAAACCGGTCTGGTATTGGACCATCAAGAGCATGGGCCATTAAAAGGCCAAAACTCAGGTCCGAGTGCAAATGGACCAACTCATCTATGGGTCGTTAATAAGCTGAAAGACACACCGGGCCGGAAATTGGCCCAACACTTAAATGGGTCGCTAAAAGGCCGAAAGACATACATCTTGAAAATTGGCCCATCCCTTGAATGGGCAGTTAACAGGCCGAAACCATATCAGGCTGATATTGAGCCCAAATATAAAGCAGGCTGTTAACGGGCTCAAACTGACGATGGCTGCAATGGTGTCAAATCGTTGATGGGCCTTTGAGGGGCCAAATTGGCACATCTCGTATGGGTCGTGGGCTTAAATGGACCTGACACAAGTAGTCCTTATATGGGCCGACCTGCTAATTTTTACTAGGCCGACCTTTTTCATCAGAATGGGCCACTATTGGGCCTTGCCATGTGCCGACGTATCATAGGCGCCTCCCGTACTATGAGTGGATGACATCTGTCCCAACGCTGAGCCGACACGTGGATCCTCCGGCGAATGAGAATTTTACACATGGAAAATCCCCATTAGTCGGGGCTTAACGAGCTATCGGATCCAAACCGGAACCCGATAGCTTAATGGCCACCCTTTATGGTGGATGCCACGCGTCAGTTACCCTTGATGAAAGCACTTCTATGACGCGCCATTTATCGTCATGGAAGTGGACACTTCCGTGATGGCAATTTTGGTGTTCTCATGGAACACTTCTACGACAGCACATGTATGACTATCTTGATTCTATCATAAAATCATCATGGATGTACATGCATGACAGAAAATGTGACCTACTGTGACAAACACGTATCATCACGGAAGTGTATTTTTTTGTAGTGATGGTATAAATCCCGATGCTATTTTCAGTCCAATCGCTAATTACCTTGGTCCGAGACATTGTTGATGCGTGCCCTGTAAATTGTGATGGAGGGAGAAATTAAATAAAGAGTTCCATTTCATGCACAATTTAAAACGATTTTTATGGAGAGAAAAAGATAACCGCTCCATCTATATATATATATATATATATATATATATATATATATATATATATATATATATATATATATATATACACTCGAGCCTAAGTCCTTGTAGTTGCTCTCTTCACACTCTCACCCTCTCCAGATCTAAAAAAGATTGCACTGTCCTCTCTCCCCTCACTGCTGGTCAAAGAGCCGGCAGCATCTCGTCCGTCGGGGAAGGGAAGGAGGCTTAACACTATCGTTTTTGGCGAGCGAGGGAAAAAACCGTTTTGATATCCTTGTCAAGATAACTTGATGTAGTGCATGTCCATGTATGACACGGACCCTTCGGTTCAAGGACACCTAGCAGCACCCCAATTTCATATGCCCACTACTAGACGTACTTGACGTGCGAAGGTGCAACATGGGGAATGGCAAATTGCTTGATATTAACGAGCGATCTATCTACATTCTAACATGCATAGAAAACAAGAAGCATAACAATCACAAATAAACATATATTGTGAGATAGCATGGCTCCATCATGGATGTCCTTCCAGGGCGGCTCCAACTCCAATGACCAGGTTGGTCTCCATCTTGTTCGTCACCCCGGGACGCCAAAGCCCCGAACTTGACCTCTATACTCCAACTACTACAACTAGTAATGAATTTTACAAAGAATCACAAGTCTACATGCACGTTGTTATACATTATAATGACAACTCTTTGGCTCCTGTCGGCTAACAAATCATGACACGCATGCCATGTATAATTTACACACATGCATCACATACACATGAGCCATACTATTCACATCAAACCTGCAAAAACAAAGTTACACATAGAATCGCATTCTACCGGTTTGAGTGACCATGTACAAAATACAAGGCGCGACGCACAGAATGTTTTCGGAAATCACAGATCGCATATGTACTCCGATCACGTGGAATTTTCCGATCTGACCGATCTCATCGTTCATCGTGAACCCGATTCGGATTTATGTATCACTGTTAACCCGACAGATACCGACCGGTAGGGTAGGTTGTGTCACGACCTCATCGATTCTGATCATCAGAAAACATAGCCACATCGATCCCCATGTGTAGTTGATCTCATCAACCGTGCACACAGTCGATCTCATAAACGACAACAAATCTCATCTGCCACCTCCACATATCTAATATGCATACGATCTCAATCCAATTCCTATAGCAGAGGCTCTGATAAAACTGTTGGGTTCTACGGTAGGGTGCGTCGACTGCAAATTAAAATTTTCCTATGCGCAGATCAACCTAGAACATGCTATGTGAGATAGATCACAGGTCATTACCACTAGACGCATAGTGTCGTGCAGCGGAAGAAGAGTTGGGTTGTGTGTCCACGTGGTTCGTCTCCTTGTACAATTTCCCTCGAACAGTCGGTCATCAGATCCCGTGTACTGGTTCGACGGAGCGGCACAAGTGCACTGCCTCTAACGGTATCCACGCGTGTAGGAGCAACACGGTGCAACGAACTGCTAGGTCCGATCACATAGTCGGCAGCGAGCGGAGGTGGCTATTCGCAGCACATGAAAAACCTAGTGACGACACCTAAGGGATTAACCGAATGAATGTGCCAGACCTCCAGTATATATAGGCATCCATCACGGGCTCAACACTTGGGCCTAGCACGGTCCCTAAAGCCCAAAATATGTTCGGCCTGGATCCAAGTCCGAGTATGATCACATCTGACTCATGGAGTCCGATCCGGCCTCACAGGTTCCTTCCCTTAAGCACGCAAACCCTTAGGTTCAAGCCATCTTGGTCACAGTGTCGGATCACCTCGACCGCTTTCGATTCAATGTGACCTCTAGCAAGGCATGCCAATCACCAAGTAGACAATGAAGCCGGTTGGCGAACATGTAAAACATGTCACACTTATGTTCCCTTTGCCACATGATATATGTTGTCGGGCTCAAGGCGAGTTAGTCATCCTTGTGCTAGCCTGGCCTCTTTCTCGTTCGAGTGATGCCGTCCACAAACTGGATTATCTCATAATCCTCACATGGTCATGCTTATCTTGGTCGGATCACATGATGGTCCTAGAGTATATATCTCATGATCGGAGGGGCAAATCCCATCGTGCTCGACCATGTCTCGCAGCATGGGTCTGGACAAGCCCGAAACCTACCTTTGTAACTACTCAGTCATGGAGTAGCATTTGGTCGGTCCAAAGTAGATCTGTCACAATCCCGAGTACATGTGCCAGCTCAGGTCTTAGGACATAAAACATATGTTGTATTAGAGACTTACAGATGACTTATCGCTGCGTCTCAGAGATGGGTTTGTCCGACTCGAACCTTATCTTGACTCGGATCCGACTATGTTAGATCCAACCAGATCCTTCCGAGTCCATATTATCTGGCTAGCATGCAATGCTCCATGGCTAGTGAGACCAAGCCATCCCCCGTGTCATATGCTAGTTGATACGTCTCCAACGTATCTATAATTTATGAAGTATTCATGTTGTTATATTATCATTCTTGGATGTGTTACAACCATTTTATAGCAACTTTATATCATTTCTCCGGACTAACCTATTGACATAGTGCCCAGTGCCAGTTGTTGTTTTTTGCTTATTTACATCACAAAAAATCAATACCAAACAAATTCCAAATGCAACAAAACTTTTTAGAGAATTTTTATGGACCAGAAGACACAACTTGGGCCAAAGAAGTACCAGAGGGGTGCCCCGAGGGGGGCACTACCCACCTGGGTGCGCTTGGGGGCCCAGGTGCGCCCTGGTGGGTTGTGCCCACTATCAGTGTCAAAATCGGTGGATCTCGGGTAGGGTGTCCCGAACTGTGCGTCTAAGGCTAATGGTAACAGGAGGCGAGGACACAATGTTTACCCAGGTTTGGGCCATCTCGATGGAGGTAATACCCTACTTCCTGCTTGATTGATCTTGATGATATGAGTATTACAATAGTTGATCTACCATGAGATCGAAGAGGCTAAACCCTAGAAGCTAGCCTATGATTATGATTGTTGTTATCCTACGGACTAAACCCTCCGGTTTATATAGACACCGGAGGGAGCTAGGGTTACCCAGAGTCGGTTACAAGGGAGGAAATCTACATATCCAAATTGCCAAGCTTGCCTTCAACGCAAAGGAGTCCCATCCGGACACAGGATGAAGTCTTCAGTCTTGTATCTTCATAGTCCAACAGTCCGGCCAAAGTATATAGTCCGGCTGTCCGAGGACCCCCTAATCCAGGACTCCCTCAAGAGCTAACTGAACCAGGCTTCAATGACGATGAGTCCAGCGCAGATTGTCTTCGCATTGCAAGGCGGGTTCTTCTCCAAATCCCAGTACCTGTAGTAACGAGTAGTGTCCGCTTCCCATGAATGTTGCACTCCTCGACACGTTTCTTTAATAATGCATTTGTCTTCCACGTGTCGAGCGAATGCGAGAAGTCGGGGCATTTTTACATTCGCCACCCTAACCATGTAAGTAAATCGTCTATTTAAAGAGACGGGGTCCTCAGATCCAGATCACACCATCCTCCCACAGCGTGCATCCATCAGAGCGCGCCCGGAAAAGTCCATCCCATCATGGCCGGCCATCGCAGCTCCTCCTCTCGCTCCCGTAGCACTAAGCCAGGCAATTGGGAGAAGTGTTCCGTCCCCCACAGCCAATTAGTAGAGTTGCGCACCTGTGGGGTTTCTCCCTCCTGCGTATATGGTCCCCGTCCGAGCCGGACTAGCCACCTATAATGGCGGGGAGCAAGCAGAGAGCTTTCCCAACCCATCCAGGGGGGAGCGGGTATGCCTTGTCCCTTACTTGTTGAGGGGACTCGGATTTCCAATCCATCCGTTCCTCCGCGGGTTCCTGGAGTTCTATGGCCTCTAGCTGCATAACTTTACTCCCGCCTCCATATTACACATCACCGGCTACGTCGCCTTTTGTGAGCTGTTTCTAGGCTGCGAAGCTCATTTTGAGCTATGGAAGAGGCTATTCTGCCTCGTACCCCGTACACAGGAGGGGTCAATATATCAAGTGGGCGGAGCCGAAATATGGTGCATCGCCGGGACCAGATACCTGTCCGGTACTCCAAATAAAACATCCGAAGACTGGCCTTCGGAGTGGTTTTATATGGAGGACGTCCCCCTTCCGGACCCTATTCGGATGGGCCTTCCTGAGTTTGATAATGCCCCTTTGAAGAAACACCACAGCTGGCGCCCTCGGAGCCCCAGGAGGAAGATAATGAGAGGTCCTTTACCGATGGGCGTGATGAAAACGCTGGCCAAATCAGGACTGACAATAGTCGAGGTTATGTCAATATGTATAATGCGGGGGGTGCAGCCACTTCAGTATCGGGGGAAACCCATGTGGCACTTCAATGGAGAAGACGATGCCACCCGCTGCGGTCGTAAAGGTCCGGACTCCGCCGCTGCTCTAGCAAAAATACTGTCCGACTTGTACAAAGGAGAGGAAGAGGATTTCATCCGCATTAAACCACGGGATGGATTCTCCATGTACAACCCCCCAAACTGGGTGAGCTGCTACCTTTTACTCCAGACCTACCCGCATTCTTCATCATAAATATTTACCTTGCTATTTCATAGCAGGAACTGCGAAAAGCTGTGAGGGAGGTCCACAGCCCGCCTCCACAGCCAGAGGACCCTGACCGGGCCCTCGACCCTGGACTCGAAGAAGATCCGGACATATTTGTGGAGCTCGTCGATAGGACGTTCTATCAGTTAAGCTGCGACGGTGCCTTGGTGGCCATCATAGCCGATTATCCCGGCCTGCTCCCTGCATCGCATGTAAGTAAAATTGGCGTCCCAACTTCCGAGAAGGATCCCTTCTTTGCACTTCACCTACCGCACACGTATTGCGTCTTACAGGGAAGGCCCTCGGGGCGCCATGCCGAACCCGCGGTGACTCATCAACAAGGGGCACCGAAGCCGGGTGGGCTTAAAAGGAAGGCGGTCAGGACCGAGACGCCGTCGCAGAGGTATGGAAAGACCCTGCTCCGTGGTTGTCGTCTTTAAAATATAATAACGTCCATGGTTCCTGGCAGAAAGAACGCTCGCCGACCGTGTCCGGAGAGCCTGCCGGCCACGCCTCCACCAGCCGGACTCTAGAGCCGGACTTAGGGGTAGATGCTAATGTGGGGACAACACCGGATGTTCCTCCTACAGAGGATGCGGATAGGCTGTCCGCTACGAATTCCGAAGTGGAGAGTGCCATGAATCACAGGCGTCGCCGGGTTGTACTCCGCGACCCTAGTTTCTCCGAAGAGGCGTTCGATGCCTTCAACGCAGGACACACATACATCCGAGCTGCTCAAAATGGCCTTGCCAGAGCCACGGACTGGTATGTAAAGGATATACGGGTAAGAAAATCTGATAATTATGTATATCAGTAGCCCCTGAGACTTGAAACAGTTGGCACAACTGATTTAAGGATCATTATATGCGTAGGTTCTTACGGAGAAGAATACCCAGTTGTCTCAAGAGCTGGAGGAGTGCAAAGCCCAGCTACGGGCCGCAGTTGCCGGAATGGAGGAGTCCAAGAAGGCCCCATCTGGTAATACTTGTCTTGATCGAAAAGAATGGAATGACATGTACCAGTTAGTATTCAGCATGCATGCAAATCTAACAATAGATTCTGCAGGTAATCCCGGAGTGAATCCGAAGATTGTGCGGGGGGGGGGGGGGTGAGCAACATGCTCAACGACAGCTACAGGCTGGCGAGCACGTGCTTACGCAGGTTAGGCGGGAGAAAAACTATCTCCAAGATGCCAATACCCGGTTGGGCGTTGAACTGAAAGATGTTCGGGCCCAGCTTGCTGACTCCGTAAAGGAGAATAAGAGGCTTCGACGCGACATTTTTAGTAAGTGCTTGAACGAACTTTTATAGAGTTCGCGAAGAAACCGCTAACAGAGTTATATCTCAGAGGTATGCTGACGGGTCGTCCCGAAGAGGAGATGCCCGGATCTGTGGGCGATCTTATGTAAGAGCTCTCACAACTGCACGAACAAGTTCGGCAGGTGATGCAGGGCATTACCCAGGCCTTGTGGCCATACGCCTCCCTGCCAGGAGGCATGGGGGAGCTCGTAGAGATGTTCAAGGGAGCGCGGCGACGCTTCCGATTAAGGAAGATATCGGCCTGCCAACAAGGTGCAAGGGAAGACTAGGCCATGGTGAAGACGCGATATACCAAGGCTGACCCGAACCACATTGCCGAGGTCGGACCTGTAGGGTATGATGGGAAAGAGATTCCCGTTAGTCTGGTATATGACCAGGGAAAATTAGCCGCAAAGTATTACCAACAGGATTGTAGGCTAGACAACCTGTTGGATGGTATAGAAGTAGAATTTAGTCAGTCTAAGTGACTGTGTACTTCGAATGACATATTTTGTCCCTAGCTGGATTGTAAATCATTTGTCATGGCGGACCTTTTCTCTTCAACCTCCGGACCCGACAGTCCGGAGTGTATCCGAATACCCGCCGCTATGTAAAAACTGGAATGCAGCGTGGAAACCAAAGCGTAGGGGTCATAAGTGCTTGAATAGACAAGTACCCAACTAGCTATGTTATATTACATGGATAGTAAGGAACATCTTCCAGGGAGAATAGTTCCGTGAAGGGTTCCTTTCCCTGGGTACGCATGCATTAATGTGCATGTCCGAACTGCAAAAAGAGACGCAGGATATAAACATATGGGGGCATGTATTGCAATAAGTAAAAGTCATCTTTTGTTACCGACCGAATATTCCCGTAAGAACGCTAGCTTTCGGCTTCACCCAGTCTGAGGTACACATCCGGCTGACCCGGAAGTAACAATCGCAGAGGTGCTCCCCTTATGCCCTAGCCGAATTAACGGGAACATAGGTCCTAAACACAAGAGCCAGGCAACCCAGCTTGGCCAAAACTTAAGTCATATCGATGCATATAATGGCGAAGAAAAGGTACATGTGGAAAAGTAACACATGTGCAGGGGGCATAAAGCCCGGAATATAATTATATTAAGCTTCTGTATAAGAAGCCCCCAGGTATAATGAGCACGCACGGCGCGTCAAGATTGTGTAGTCAAGATACATTTTAAGCTTCTAAGGCCATAAAGAAAAAGGGAAGAAAGAAAGAAAGACAGATAGTAGATATATATTAAAAAAGGCGGAGGTAAGGAGACGAACACGGAGTTCGGCACTAGGCGTAGAACCTTCGGAGTCTGGCTGCATTCCACGGGTTTGGCTCGAGTCGATTGTCCAATGCATCACGCAGACGATACGCTCCATTGGTTAGAACTTTATCGATGATGAAGGGACCTTCCCATTTGGGCTTGAGCTTGTCCTTTTTCTTCTCTGGTAGGCGTAGAACGAGTTCGCCAACGTTATAAGTTTTGCCCCGTACTTCTCTACTTTGATACCAACGAGCCTGTTGCTGATAGAATGCGAAGCGGGCTTTTGCAACATCACGCTCCTCCTCCAGGGCGTCTAAACTGTCCTGTCGATCAAGCTCGGCTTCTTTCTCTTCATACATGTGCACTCGAGGTGAGTCATGAATGATGTCACAGGGCAGTACCGCCTCTGCGTCGTACACCATAAAAAATGGTGTGTATCCGTTAGTGCGATTCGGCGTGGTCCGCCACCCGCATAGTACGGAGTCGAGCTCCTCAACCCAGTGCGTATCTGATTCCTTCAAGGATCGCACTAATCTGGGTTTAATGCCGCTCATAATAAGACCATTTTCTCATTCGACTTGACTGCTTGTTTGGGGGTGATAGACGGAGGCATAATCGAGCTTAATGCCCATGTTGCCGCACCAAGTTTTTACCTCGTCAGCTCTGAAGTTCGAGCCGTTATCGGTGATGATGCTGTGGGGGACACCATAATGGTGTACAATCCCAAATATGAAGTCTATCACTGGTCCGGACTCGGTCGTTTTAACTGGTTTGGCTTCTATCCATTTGGTGAATTTATCCACCATGACCAATAGGTACTTTTTCTTATGGCTTCCTCCTTTAAGGGGTCCGATCATATCAAGCCCCCAAACCGCAAAGGGCCAAGTAATGGGGATTGTTTGGAGAGCAGTAGGTGGCATATGGCTTTGGTTTGCAAAAAGCTGGCAACCAACGCAACATTGGACGAGGTCCTGTGCGTCTGCTCGGGTTGTCGGCCAGTAGAAACCTATACGGAAGGCCTTGCTTACAAGGGCCCGAGCTGCGGCGTGATGGCCGCCGAGTCCAGCATGATTTTCTGCCAAAAGTTGTCATCCTTCCTCTTCGGAGATGCACCTTTGAAGTACTCCGGTAGCGCTTTTCTTATAAAGCTCTCCCTCGTGGACCTTGTAGGCTTTAGACCGCCGCACAATGCAACGTGCCTCGTTTGGGTCCTCGAGGAGTTCTTGCCTATTTAGGTAAGCCAAGAAGGGTTCTGTCCACGGGGCGATGACGGCCATAATCACGTGGGTCGAAGGTGTTATTTCGGTGGCAGAGCCTCCGATTACATTAGAGTGTTCGGGATCTGGTGTTGTGGTCGGATCCGGGCTGTTGTTGCCGGTCTCCTCTTCCCACACCACGGATGGCTTAAACAGCCTTTCCAAGAAGATATTAGGTGGGACAGGGTTGCGCTAGCACCGATGCGGGCGAGGATATCCGCTGCTTGATTGTTTTCTCGGACCACATGGTGGAATTCGAGCCCCTCAAACCGAGCTGACATTTTGAGGACGGCATTGCGGTAAGCCACCATTTTTGGGTCCTTGGCGTCAAAGTCTCCATTTATTTGAGATATTGCGAGGTTCGAATCCCCACGCACCTCTAGGCATTGAATGCCCATGGAGACTGCCTTCCAGAGGCCATGCAACAGGGCCTCATATTCTGCTGCATTGTTGGAGTCTGTGTATAATACTTAGAGTACATATTGGACTGTGTCTCCGGTGGGGGATGTCAGGACGACGCCTGCCCCTAGACCAGCCAGCATCTTAGAGCTGTCAAAGTGCATGATCCAATTGGAGTACGCTATTGCATTTTTAGGGAGTTCGGCTTCATCCATTCGCGAAGAAATCAACCAAGATTTCATGACTTAATGGCTCTCCATGGTTTGTATGTTATGTCGAACGGGAGGAGCTCAATAGCCCATTTAGCAATCCGGCCAGTGGCATCGCGGTTATTTATTATGTCGTTGAGTGGTATTTCAGAGGCCACCGTAATTGAACACTCTTGAAAGTAGTGTCGTAGTTTCGGGGATGCCATGAAGACCGTGTATGCTATCTTTTGATAATGTGGGTACCATGATTTGCATGGAGTGAGGACAGTGGATACGTAGTATACCGGCTTTTGAAGCGGGAACTTATATCCGTCCGTCTCTCGTTCGACGACGAGCACTGCGCTTACAACTTGGTGTGTTGTTGCTATATATAACAACATTGGTTTGCCGATATTTGGCGCGGCCAAGATTGGGTTGCGGGCTAAGAAGGCTTTTATTTCATCCAATCCGGCCGTGGCTGCATCCGTCCACTCGAAGTGTTCGGTGCATCGAAGAAGGCGATAAAGAGGTAGTGCCTTTTCTCCCAATCGAGAGATAAAGCGGCTTAAGGCAGCCACGCATCCAGTTAATTTCTGGATTTGCTTGAGGTCTGTTGGGATAGCCAACCGTGATGTGAGCTCGGATTTTAGCCGGATTTGCTTCAATTCCTCTATTGGAAACGATGAAGCCCAAGAGCTTTCCAGCGGGCACGCCGAAAACGCATTTTTCCGGATTGAGCTTGATGTCATATGTTCGGAGATTGTCGAGCGTAAGCCTCAAGTCGTCTATTAAAGATTCGATGTGTCTGGTTTTAATGACCACATCGTCTACATATGCCTCCACTGTTTTTGTGTTTCCAGGCATGTCTGAATCATGCGTTGATAGGTTGCGCCGGCGTTTTTGAGCCCGAAAGGCATGGTGTTAAGACAGAAGGGGCCATATGGAGTGACGAATGCCGTTGCAGCTTGATCGGACTCCACCACCATGATTTGATGGTATCCGCAGTATGCGTCAAGGAAACACAATGAGTCGTGTCCTGCGGTAGCGTCGATAATTTGATCGATGCGGGGTAGGGGGAAGGGATCCTTGGGGCAAGCCTTGTTAAGGTCCTTGAAATCGACACATAGGCGCCAGGATTTTTCCTTCTTTGGTACCATTACCAGGTTTGCTAGCCAGTCCGGATGTTTTATTTCTCTAATGAATCCGGCCTCGAGTAACTTGGCTAGATCCTCTCCCATGGCTTGTCTCTTAGGCTCTGAGAAATGCCGAAGAGTCTGCTTGACCGGCTTGTATCCCTTTAGAATGTTTAGGCTATGCTCGGCCAGCTGCGTGAGATTCCTGGCATGTCTCAAGGATGCCAGCGAAGATGTCCCAATTCCGCTCAAGAACTCCCACAAGGTCGGGCGTCTGTTGTGGGGTTCAGCTGCACTCGATGGATGCTGTTTTTATAGGGTCCGATTGGGTGGACACGAATTTGACTATTTCGTCTGCTGGTTTGAAAGAGGTGGACTTGGGTCTTTTGTCGAGTATCACGCCGTCCCTGTCCCATCGTGGGAGCGCAGCGCAGTTAGTTCTTCGGCCGCAAGGGCTTCGGATAACGCCTCGAGGGCCAGTGGGGCGGTTTTATTTTCGGCACGGAGTGCTATGTCCAGATCACTAGCTAGAGTGATGATTCCATTGGGCCCGGGCATCTTGAGCTTCATGTACCCGTAATGGGGTATAGCTTGGAAGATTGTGAATGCCTCCCGCCCTAAAAGGGCGTGGTATCCGCTACTGAACAGGGCCAATTGTAATGTGATTTATTCGGACCTATGATTCTCCGGCGTGCCGAATACCACATCTAGTGTGATTTTTCCCGCACATCGTGCCTCCCGACTAGGGATTATTCCTCTGAAGGTCGTGCTTCTTTGCTCAATGCGGCTCTTGTCTATTTCCATTTTGCTAAGAGTCTCCTCGTAGATGAGGTTTAATCCGCTGCCACCGTCCATGAGCACTTTAGTAAGCCAGAAGCCGTCCACAATTGGACTAAGGACCAAAGCGGCTGGTGCTCGGGCTGTTCAGAATTGAGGTTCGTCACTGGCATTGAAGGTTATGGCGTATCGTTCCATGGATTTATTGCTGCAACGTGGCAGACTTCAGCGAGGCTGCGGAGTGCTCGCTTGCGCCTATTATTTGAGGCGAAAGTCTTGAAGACTATCAATATTGTATTGTTATTTTCCACGGGATGGTGCTCTATGGTATTGCTGATGAGGAGATCCTCGTCGCTCTTGGCCACCTGCCGGGTTATCCAACATGCTCTAAGGCTGTGTGTTGGCAAGGTATCCGGTGTACTGTGAATTTTGCATGGCCCATTGAGCCATCCCTCCAATACAGTTCCACGCCCTGTAGTGGGCTTTGGTTTCTTTGTAATTGGATCGGGTGACTTACGAGAGTACACCCTTTTAGTTTGGACGGGGGGTTTAGTGAGAGCCGGAGGATCCTAGAATTTTGTTTGGGTTTTCCAGGCGCTTTCCATCGCAAAGTACTTCTGTACTATGGCCGCCAAGTCAGCGAAGTGTACTATGTCACGGCGACTTATGGCGTTGAGGGTTCCCTTGTCCGTGCAATTTTTTCAAAAGAATGAAATTGCGTCTTCCTCGCGACAGTCCTTGACCTTGCTCATTACAAGGAGGAATCTGGCCCAATAGTGATGTACTGTCTCTTGGGGCTCTTGTCTAATGTGGGAAAGATCACTTATGTCTGGGTGGGTGGGTAGATTTAGGTCCAAACCCTGACCCGATCTGAGACCCAGGGGCGAGGGGTTTTAGCTTGGCGATTCGGGCTCCGGGATGTTGCCCAATAGTTCTGGCCCGCTGTACGATTCTAGGTTCGAAGCTTGGGCCATGTCCTCCCGTACACAGGTATCCGGCTCGGAGAGCTCAGGAATCCGGACATAGTTTGTCCTCAAAATAGAGAAGGAAACGCTACATTGCTCCTCCATCACCGCTATCTGATGGGTGACCGGCGGGGAGTTAATCTCCCTTTGGTCGGGTTTAAGGCCGATCTGATCATAGTCCGTAGCGACTCCCAGGGTGGCGATGCAATCCAAGAGCTCGTTCAAGGAATGGAGCTCCATTGGATCCATATTCTCGGTGAATTCCGAGCCGACATGGAGGCTGTTTTTGATGACCCGAGAAGTCATCATCCGTGCGACGGCCGAACGGGCGGTCATGACGAAGCCGCCTAGTCAGAGAGTTTGGCCTACAGCCAGGGCTCCCCTAGAGGTAATGTTGTCCTTGACAACAAGACGAGCCATCAAGCCCTATCTTGACGGCACAGTGGAACTCTCAATGAAAGCACCAATGTCGGTGTCAAAACCGACGGATCTCGGGTAGGGGGTCCCGAATCGCGCCTAAGGCTAATGGTAACAGGAGGCGGGGACACAATGTTTACCCAGGTTCGGGCCCTCTTGATGGAGGTAATACCCTACTTCCTGCTTGATTGATCTTGATGATATGAGTATTACAAGAGTTGATCTACCACGAGATCGAAGAGGCTAAACCCTAGAAGCTTGCCTATGATTATGATTGTTGTTGTCCTACAGACTAAACCCTCCGGTCTATATAGACACCGGAGGGAGCTAGGGTTACCCAGAGTCGGTTACAAGGGAGGAAATCTACATATCTGAATTGCCAAGCTTGCCTTCCACGCAAAGGAGAGTCCCACCCGGACACAGGAGGAAGTCTTCAATCCTGTATGTTCATAGTCCAACAGTCCGGCCAAAGTATATAGTCCGGCTGTCCGAGGACCCCATAATCCAGGACTCCCTCATCCACCTCGGTGGCCTCCCGCACCGCCTGTTTTCCCTATAAATTCCCAAATATTCCAAAAACCCTAGGGGAGTCGATAGATCAGAAGTTCCGCCACCGCAAACCTCTGTTGCCATGAAAAACCAGTCTACACTGGTGCGTGTCGGTGCTATACAAACGGTTTTTAACCCATTTCCGTGACGGCATTTGGAACCGTCGCCAAGTGAGTGTGGGCGATAGGGGGTCCTTCCCACATGACCTAGAACTCGTCGGGGATAGGGAGCCAAGATGCATATACAGTACTCCTACACGTTTGTGCTCGCATTGCCATCTCAGTCGATATTCTGTGGTGCTACGTTTATGATGCGCGCCCCATCACAAATGGTTCACTATAATAGAACGTGTATGATAAGTATACAATCACACACATTCACTTTTCCCAAACCATATGCGATAACTAAATAAGAAGATTAGCTAATCGTCCTACGAGTGTCGGACAGGATTATGAAATGTCGGACTGTCGTAACATCGTCGTACACGACAACTATCGCAAACGCTATTCTGTGGTGCAATGTTTATGATGCATAATTCATTAGAAACAGTTCATGGTTGCGAATTGTGTACAATAAGGCAACTATCACAAACGTTTAGTTTGCCTGTACCGTTTGTGATATTGTCTGACATCGCACACGCTTTGCAAACGGCAACTGTGTGCAAGCTTGCACACGTTTCCTCTCTGTGAATCGTGTCGGATTATGGTGTATATCGCAAATGTTTGTGTTTTACCAACCGTGTGTGCCGTAACGACCTAGAGGGCATAATTTCACCATAATTTAATTGTTGCTATTTCAAATTGTACCGAATTTGGATTTGAATTTGAATTTGAATGTGTATGATATAGCTTTGTTCATATCCATCAGGTTCATACAACCAATGCATTATTCGATTCATAGGTACATATGTTCAAGAATTACATAAGAACCAAATAAAGAATGATGAACACAGTTGTATACTTGTACTATTAAAGACGGTAAATAAAGAGGCGAAATACATTCTGGTTGCTGAACAAGGTGAAGCGGAATGCCCATATTGTGCCCTCCTCCATGCTGAAGGCACGCACGACTCTAGTCCAATCCCTTGTGATGGCCGACCGCCCATCCTTCACGGTCTTCATGAAAACATCTAGATAATCATCGTGTTCTGGTAGAAATACTTTAACCTTGCATGCCCACCAATCATGTAGTTTGAGAGGTAATCTTGAGTAAATTTCTTTGGCAACCACTGCAAAGGAAAAAGATTCCGACATTGTCATCTAACACAACTCATTATGGGCAGTAAAAAGAAGGTTGCAGAGTTCTTAGTTACCATCCCGCAGTTCATTGTTGTCTTGGATAAAGTGTAAACAAATAGTTTAGTTGCCATCTTTGACCCATTTTACTAACAATCTTTATCAGCTTCCTCACTTGGTGCTGGTTCATCGATATCTCATTGCCCCATACACAGAAAGGGTCGAAGCGCGGATCTTTACCAATGACATATGTACCTAAAAGCACCAAGTAAATATTAGAAGCTAAACATCAATTGCACAATGATGTAGTACAACACTCTTTTATAATATATTATAACATCCAATATACTCACATATTAGATGAATTAACATTTTATATTATGGGCCGGAAGGAGTTTATTGCCTTCTTACAGATTATCGGCTGATTAACTGCTGTTGTATCCATGGGTTAGAGTTAGTTTGAGCTAGCTCGGGCTCAAATAGCTCTAAAGTATATCCAAACATGAGGGCTAGTTTGAGCTAGTTGCATCTAACCCACCCAAAAAAACTATCCAACCCAAGAGGTGCTAATTTGAGCTAGTTCTCCTAGTGCATTTATTGTCAATCTAACCCTGTCATCCAAACACCTCTTTGGATGGAGTTAGTTCAGGGTTAGTCATGAGCTAGAAACTAACTCTAACCTCTAGCTAAGTTGAGTATCCAAACAGGGTTGTCTTGTTGTTGTTGTTCCTGCTGCTCTTCTACGTATATCTAGACATCATCAAAACATTAAGGTAACACTCTCCTTGTTGCTATGTAGCCTACGATTGCATATTTAGACATTAAGTACAGTGCATGTTGCTATGTAGCCTCAGATATATTACATATGGCCCTAGTTAACCTAATGATAAATGGGTTACATATATATTTAGTTAAAAGTCTGATTCACCGATTAGTCCCTTATCAGCCCCCGTCCTATATGGTACCAGCTGCCGATATCCTGAACAATGAGTATATATAAGCCATGGGATGAAACTAACCTCGATGGAAAACAGCAGTCGTTCCCAAAATTGTCCTGTGTAGGTACATCGAGAGGCATGTTAAGCACAACAGGCTAAACATCAACCAAAATTATCCATGGCAGACAAAATAATCTCCAAAAGATAGCTTCAGTGTGCAGGTTTAAGCACGCTAGTAAAGCAAAACAAGTGGAAAGGTGTGTTAACTGCAACAGGCCTAACATTTAACAACAAGCAAACATAGTCATTCAAACTGGTATTGTGCCGGTCTAAGTACACTGGTTATTTGTTAAATAAAAATGGAAAGGTGTGTTAACTACAAGATGCAACAACCAAATGCAGTCATTCATAGTGGTATTAATGAAATTGATACTGATGAAGTTGAACTGCATAGTTCATACTGCACATATAGAACATCACGTTGTGAATAACTTGAATAAATAAGGCATACTATGAACAACCGAAGATAGCATTTGAAACTGGACATATGCTAACTAAAAACAACCGAACAATCAAAAAACTTTAAAAGAGGCATATGCTAGCTATAACAGGCTTAACAACAAGCAAATATATGCATTCCTATCAATATGTTTAAAACTGGTTTGATGAAATGTACTGCACAGTAAATAATTGCATATCTAGAGCATCACATTGTGAACAACTGAAATAAACAAGGCATACTGCAAACAACAAAATATAGCAATTAAAACTAGACATATTCTTAGTACACTACAAAAGGGACTCGACAAAACAAATCATGGGTTTCCTCCTGTGAAGAGGCACAGCAAAACAAATCATGGGTTTCCTCATTTGTCACAGATGGGCTCGTCCCCGTGGGAAGAGCACGGACCCTGGATGCGCTCCATGTTGTCGCAGATGGGCTCCTTCCCCTTGGAAGAGCATGGCTGTAGTGTGCCCTCCCTGATGTAACACACGGGCTCTTTCCCCTTGGAAGAGCCAGAGAGGGTGCCCTCCTTGTGCTCGCCGTTGATGAGGTCTGACTTGGAAGCTGTGGACTCAAGCCAGCGTCGCAGAACGTGTCCGTCAGAAATGACAAAAGGGGCCCGATGGCAATGTAGGATGGAAAATTCTTGACAGCGAGCCAGAGGAGATCAGCGGCAAGGCCATGGATGAGATCGACGACGGTTGAACCCGAGGGGTTGGGGGTGGGCCACTTAACCTGTGACATAGCCCGCCTCAGGTCATCGCTGTCGATGACCTCGATGCCGTAGCCGGCGTCCGCGACATACCCACATACTCTAGCCCGTTGATTGAGTGCCTGCGGCCTGTAATGGTCGTCAGCTTCCTCGGCGACGTCGGGTGAAGAGACCGCGATACACCTCTTTTGAGCCAGTCGCTCCTCGAGCTCCACGAGAAGCGTAGGTGGGCTTAGGCTACGATGCTCTGGAGCGGGGGATGGGGATGGGGATCTGTGGCATAGGAGGGGCGGGGGTGTGTTTGAGGAAATGATGCGGGTACTGAAAATTTTACTACGCGGGAATGAAATGCCGGGGCTATTGAAAATTTTGATGATGGTGCATCACACACGGTCCGGAGATAACAAGCATGTGTGATGAAACAGAAAAACCCTCGAGGCGTGCAGATATTTTCGAGGGATGCAGGCGGGATTGGGAACAAGAAACATCACACACGTTCGAAGCACAATAACTGTGTGTTATCAAACAGAAAAAAGCTGCAGGCGGGTAGATATTTTTGAGAAGGGAAGCCTCATGGAGCACAATGTATTGTGCGGATGTGTGCATGACAGGGGCAGGCGTGGCACAAGTTTAGTTTGAGTGAACCGTGTCTGTTGCATCATCCGACTTGTCTAATGTTCATAAATTAGGCGAAAAATGACGCGGGAGAGGGTCAGAACATGAACACGCTTGCATGTGGACCAAATTTATGCATGAAAAGGGTGGTTTGATGTTCAAATACCAAATGCAACTTCGATGTGGCACCTATCTCGCAAAGCGCACGGTATTGCTTGGCCCCCCTTGTGTCGGCACGAAGGGAATCCTAAGCTATGAATGCATGCCCCCCCAACCGAGGTTCGCCTAGCAAAGTGCGAAGTAGCTAGCAGCCCCCCTCGTGTCGGCACGAAGGGAATCCTAAGCTATTAATGCATGCCCCCCAACCGAGGTTCACCTAGCAAAGTGTGAAGTAGCAACCCCCCTCCCACATGCACACACTTTCAGTCGGCGGGCTGGAGAGACATCTCACCGAGATGGATCATAAAACGGACCAAGAATAATCTACCTTGGTCGTACAACCTCTCTCTTGTTGTTGGTCAAAGTGATGTCCGTCCATGCGACCCCCGAGATGGGCTAGCTCGCCAATAATCACGCAAGTAGCTAGTCCCCGACTACAACCACTGCATGTGTGTAGCCCAAACATATGTATGGAGAGGTGTGTTTTTTAATACACGATGGAACAACTTTGATGTGGCACCGTGATTTCGATCTAGAAATCCCCACACTGAGTGAGGGTTAGGTTGACGATCCATATGTATGTTACACCACACTTCAAGCCAACGACGGGGATTCATGCATGTGTGCGTGCATAGTATATGTGCTCAAACATAATTAGGTCTAAATATCACCATGACCTATACTACCATAACACGAACCAAAGGAAGAATTCACCATGGTAACCAATCTTGTTGTCAGTCAAGGTTATCATGAATGTCCACACGGGCCCACGAATATATAGGCTTGTCGCCGATGACCACGCGAGGGAGTGTACCGTTCGAAGACAACCACTACATGCATATGTATGGAGGTGATGTGTGCACGCATGTTTGAATACCATTTCACAACATTGTTGTGGCGCTGCAAGGCCAAAAATCGCATACCCCACACAGAGCAAGATCGGTTCATGACGTGTCGTTGTACTAGCCACTTCGACTCGATGGGAGGGATTCATGCGTACACATCCATGTGTGTGTGCTCAAACTGTATCATGTCATCCCCGAGCATAACCTATATATATACTGTATTACAAGCAAAAAAATAATCCCCTCTTAAGTCAAATTAACCTCTCTCATTATCAGGAAAAAAGTAGTGATGGACCAAGCGGGCCCACAGATGGAAAGCATCGATATCGCTGATAACCACTTAAGTGGGTGCGAGAGGACAACCACCATCGCTTTGCATGTGGGCCAAACATATGTTGAATACCCAAAATGCACAACTTTGATGTGCCACATGCCTCAAAAATCGTAAACCCCCCACACAGAGCGAGGTTCATGAAGTCTACTACATATGATGGTCCCCTTCCCCCTCTTCGACACATACTACATGCTCCTACCGTAATACAACCCAAAAATAATCCTCCTCGATGGTGAAATTAATTAAACTCTCCCGATGTAGGTCAAAAAGTGATGCATGCATCGACGATGGCCTCGTGGGCCCACAGATGGAAGCGTCACACCTGAGTGTCCTAGCTAGGATAACCACCGCCTGCATGCATGTGGCCCAAAGAGGTGTTGTGTGATGTTTGAATAGCCAATTTCACAACTTTGATGTGGCACGTGCCTCGGAAACCGAAAAGTCCCGACACTGAGTGAGGTGTACTTGTTCACGAACGCGTACGTATAGTATATATTCTAGTCCCCTCCCACCTCTTCGATGTGTACTATATATATACCACCCTAACATGAACAAAAAAGATTCTACCATGATGGTCAAATTAACCTCACTGCCGACTGTTCGTCAAAGTGATGGACAACGACCTCACGGGCCCACAGAAAGCGTCACACGCGAGTATCGAGTGTCTGTATGACAATGCTACCTCTTGAGCTTGCGTTGGTTTTTCCCTTGAAGAGGAAAGGGTGATGCAGCAAAGTAGAGTAAGTATTTCCCTCAGTTTTGAGAACCACGGTATCAATCCAATAGGAGACAACAAACACGTCACCGAATACCTGCGCAAACAATCAACAACTTGCACCCAACACGATAAAGGGGTTGTCAATCCCTTCACGGTTAATTGCAAAAGTGAGATCTGATAGAGACAGATAGAACACCCCATTGTCACCACGGGTATCCCACGCAAGACATACATCAAGTGTTCTCAAATCCATAATAGTATTCAATCCGATAATAGTGAAACCTCAAAGGTAAAACTCAATTAATCACAAGAAGGTAGAGGGGGAGAAACACCATATGATTCAACTATAATAACAAAGCTCGCGGTACATCAAGATCATGCCATATAAAGAATAAGAGAGAGAGAGAGAGAGAGAGAGAGAGAAAACACATAGCTACTAGTACATACTCTCAGCCCCGAGGGTAAACTACTCCCTCCTCGTCATGGAGACCGCCGGGATGATGAAGATGGCAACGGTGATGGTTTCCCCCTCCGGCAAGGTGCCAAAACAGGCTCCCGATTGGTTTATCGTTGCTATAGAGGTTTGCGGCGGCGGAACTCCCGATCTAGGTTTATTTCTGGGGGTTTCTGTATTTATAGGAATTTTTGGCGTCGGGAACAAGTTAGGGGGGTCCACGAGTCAGCGACCAGGCAGGGGGAACGCCCTACGGGGGTGGGGCGCCCTCCACCCTTGTTGTTGACCCGGGACTCTTCTGGCCCAACTCTTGTGCTTCGGGGACTTCTTCCGTCCATAAAAATCATCGTAAATTTTCAGCTTGTTTGGATTCCGCTTTGATATTCCTTTTCTACACAACTCAAAAACAAAGACAAAACAGTAAACCGCACTGGGCTCTAGGTTAATAGGTTGGTCCCAAAAATAATATAAAATAGCATATAAATGCATATAAAACATCCAAGATGGATAATATAATAGCATGGAACAATCAAAAATTATAGATACGTTGGAGACGTATCATCGTGCTGATCACCGCAAGTGTCTAAGCCTAAATGATAAAGTCTCCACAGAAGCTGAATTTATTTTTGAAACATCAAGTTACGAAAGACTCAAAAATTTATTTGCCCATTAGTGACTTGTCAGGGCGGTGGCTTTTAGTTTGTACAATAATGCTGCATCCACCTAAAATAATAGAAGTACTTACGTAAACTTCCTAATAATTCCCTTTTCATAGGTGCAACATTACTCCTAACATTTGTAATATCAGTTTGAAACTTGTAATATTGACGTGTCCTATTCCCGCGTTTTCAAAATCCTGCGAATCAAAGAGGTCCTGAGTTGGTGATGATGGTGTGCCTGCCATCTTTCACCAATAGCCATCGGATCTAGATCTGGCGCATACAAAGCAAACTGCTACAGTTTTGCAAAAAGATGCCCGCACTTGTTCCCTATTTACAAACAACTCCTTGTCTCTCACAATCAGCCTTATCTCCTCCCCACCACATCTAGAAGGCCATGGAACAATCTGGTGCGATGGCCGCTGCCAGCAAATCCACCCCCAATCTTGGTGTTCCGTGCAATGCACGAGCATCTTACTCGTATAAGAAAAGAGTAGAGTTACTCGTGGCAATGCACGGGAAATGAGGTCGAACACGGCTAATATTAAGCAGGCTAGCTCTACAGCCATGATGATAGTGATTGCACACGGCGAGGCTGACTTTGGTATGCCGAACATGACGCCTACACTCAGGTGTCATCTCCGGCGCAGGGTCTTATCACTTCACTATGAGGAGTAATTTGACCAACAGGTAGAACAGTACTAGTACTACATTGGTAGTACCACTACTAGTCTAGCACCACCGTCTGGATTTAGTAGTCGTGTGGATTTAGTATTTGACTAGCAATATCTAATAATGCATGTCACAAAAAATATACTACTCCCTCTGTAAATAAATACATGGAGTATTGTTTTATTCGGTTTTGAACGTAGTTCCCGATGATATTATACACTCTCCCTTCCGGTAGATGGCTCAAATCTGAGGTCTCATCAATCAGACAACTATTGTACTCACCGAGTGCTCAGCTTGGTAAGCTACCAACAAAAATTGCAATCAAAGACTACTATTGTACTCCCTCCGTACTGGTTCATTAATCACGTTACGAAAATCAAATAATCCCAAAACTTTTAGGCGTGGTGCATTAACTACCCACCTCGTTCCCTGTTTTTTGCCACACAAAAAAAATTCACCCAATAGGAGACGTGGGGTGCGTATGCATTCAATGACTTGAGACTACTTAGCACAACATACAAAGCTCAATTCTCTTTATGCAATGACATTAGTTACAAAATACTACTCCTACCTCTGTCCTGGTTTATTCGTCCCCTTAGTATTTGGGCCAAATTTTGACCATAGGTTTAACTAAAATAATAATAATGCATGTCACCAAAAATTGTATCATTGAATTCGTATTTGAACATAGTTTCCAATGATATTATTTTTTGTTACATGCATTAACATTTTATTAGTTAAATCAAAGGTCAAAACTTGGTGCAAAATGCAAAGGGGACCAATAAACCAGTAAACATCAAAGTTCTCTCATTTTGCCCCAACTTGGTCTCAGTGAGATGACTATACTACACCAGCACGGAGGGAGGGACAAGGAGTAGATGGACAACACACACGTGAATGCAACACAGTCTGCACTTATCATATAAAGGCTCCCCGCCAGTCCAGTCTACTAAATCCTAAGCACCGACGCACCCTAACCAAGGGCAAGAGTGATCACCCCAATCGCAAGATCAGTTTACTAGAAGCTAGACCCATGGAGGCGATGAGCGCGAGCATCAGCCGGCTGTGCCAGATGGTCCACGACGCTGGCCTGCGGCCCAGCACCGAGGAATGTCTCCAGGTCGTGCTTGAGGCCACCAGGGCGAGAGGCCTCTTGGACGACAGCTTTGTCTCCTTGTTCGACGAGGTCCTCGCTGGCTTCCTCGACAAGTTCACCATCATCAAGAAGCTCACTGACGACCTTCACCTACGCCTACAGCCCATGCGCCTAGGCTCTGCAATGCCCGCCACCCTCAACGGCCTCTATGGTGACAACCTCTTTAATGCACTGGCGGCCCTGCGACTGCCCGCCGTCGTGCCGGAGAAAGTCCACCTCGTGGTCGCGCTCGCCACGCAGTGCCTGGCACAGCAAGACACCATCGACATAATCACCCACGTCTATGCGCAAATTGTCCACAAGGACTACTACGTGCAAGAGGAGGACGATAGGACGCTGGCCTTCTTGGACTGCAGGGCAACCTTGGACGACATTGTTTATAAGCACGTTGAGCTCGCCGCCAACACCGCTGCTCCTCACACGTCGATTGGTGACCCGACGCACTAGGGCGTGAGGATGTCGTTCATGGATCCGTATGTATCTTTATCTTTCCGTCAATTCCATGTAGTAGTATTTTGTACTAGTAATTATCTTACCTTTCGCATTGTCGCTGGAAACCACGGCAACCTATGTGACCAGGAGATCCTTTGCTGATTCGGCAGGAGGGCGACGTGTTGCACAAAGAGCAGACAAGCGTGGGGCAGCACGACAGAGATCACACAAGCAGTTTTACCCAGGTTCGGGCCGCCGCAAGGCGTAAAACCCTACTCCTGCTTTTGAGGACTAATGGTGGAAAGGTGGTGGTGGAGCATAGTACACTTTCCCGGCAAGGGTTGCCTCAGGGCGATGGTGACTACACGCATATGGGGGTGTGAGTTATCCAACCTTCTAACCCTTTCTACGGTTGCCATGGGCCTCCTTTTATAGATCAAGGGGTTACTGTCGGTGTTCTGGGAACGGGGGTCCCCAGACTTGCCTGCCTGCGGCCCACGGCGTGGTTGTGCTAGCAGGCCTGTACGGCCCATCTTCATCAACAAGGCATCCAAGACCCTCGCGAGGGGCCAAGCCTCGCGAGGCGGACGACGCAAGACCTCCTCAGGAGCGGCCCCCTAGGCGGGCTCACGAGGAGCGGAGATATCAAGGCGGGGCAAACCTCGCGAGGCTCTCGTGACGTGAGCCATGACGATCGAGACCAGGCTGGTGCCAGGCGGGCGCCAGCGCGCGCAGCGTCCTTGTTTCCTCTTTGGTGCTGAGGAGTCAAGCGCAGGCGCGGAGTACAAAGGCATCAGGCAAAGATTTCCATATCGGTGCAACGAGACCAAGACCAGCAGGACGGCAAGACGGAGGTCACCATGGAGCCCAAGACGGTGTCACCACCAGAGCCTTTTGCAGGCGAAGACCACTTCTGTCAGGATAGCTTGTACTAGATGTCCCCTTTCAAATTCGCCCGCCATTGTTGGCTCGCTTCCCACTTAATATTTGGGAGGAGGACCAGGCCTATATAAGTAAGGTTAGCCACCACAGTAGAGGTAGGTTGAACTAAGGGGAGAACAGAGAGAGTTCTCATCCACAAGTCCACAGAGCACAAGAACACCTCAACCTCAGGAGGTTGTTCTTCCCCTTGTACTGTTCATCATCAGCCCAAGAGGCAGTCCACCACCACACACTGGAGTAGGGTATTACACCACAATGGTGGCCCGAACCAAGATAAATCTCGTGGTCTTTCAGGTTATGAAAAGGCCGAGTTCGTCCGCAAGATCTTAGTGAGCTAGGGTGTGGATCGGTAGGAGGGAAAGATCTTCGCGCGGACCCCAGAGTTCGAACCTTAAGGTTTTTGCCGGAACCCCACATCCGACATTTGGCGCGCCAGGTAGGGGTGTGTCGTAGCTTCCTCTTCGTCGATCCATTGCTCCGTCGCTCCGCCGTCACCATGGCGGACGTTCGCCGCGCTCGAGGTGAGCGCTGGGCTGCCCTCACCGCTCGCGTTGCTCAGACGGCTACCATCGGCGGGCCACCTCGTCGTTCTTCGTCTCCCGCCGCCAACGCCGCCACCGGCCCGGCGGGGAACAAGCAGCAAGCGTCCTCGCTGCACCCATCGGTGCGGCAAGATGGCCGCACCGCCACTCCATCGCTGACCCCGGCCGGTTCTTCGTCTCATGCACACCGCGCTCCCATGGATGCGCGGGCCGCGCTCCTTGCGGCGAACGATCTCCTGCGCTACCGCCCTGTCGATGACCTCTACGAGGACTGGCTCGACCGATTCGCCGAACTCGTCCGCACCGCAGGGGGCTCCCCGGCGCCGTCCCACTCTCTGCCTTGCCCTCCGCCTGCCACGGGCGACGTGGCTCATGGAGCTCCTCCACCACCTCTGCCCCAAGACGGTGCCTTGGCACCAAGGCACGCGGCCCCACGGCGTGATCCACCATGCCCGGTGCCCGCATGCGAAGAGAGGAGCTGCCAAGAAATCCCTTGGCCGCGGGAAGCTGCACCTGCGCTCCCCGCACCACCTCGTCAAGACCGCGCGCCACCTGCGGTGGCGGCGCGTGGACCTCATCAAGACCAAGCCCCACCTCTGAGGCGGGCCCCGACGACCACGGCCGGCTGCCGCGCCTTCACCCCCGAGCTGTGTAGCGTCGCTTGGTCGGGCAAGTTCATGACGGATCTGCCCCCTCGCTATGATGGCACCGCCGACCCCGCGGAGTTCCTGCAGCTCTACGAGCTGAGCATCGAAGCGGCCAATGGCGATGAGAAAAAGCCATGGCGAACTGGTTTCCCATGGCTCTCAAAGATGGTGCCCGCTCCTGGCTCCTGAACCTGCAGCACGGCTCGATATCCTCCTGGGATGAGATGCACGACCGCTTCGTCGCCAACTTCCAGGGCACCCATGACCGCCCGCCGGCCGTGGGCGACCTGCGCCGCTTCAAGCAACAACCAGGAGAGACCCTCCAGAAGTACATCCAGTGCTTCAACAACACTCGCCTCAAGATCCCCAAGGTCACGGACGAGGCCATCATCTCTGCGTTCTCCGATGGCGTCCGTGACGTCAAGATGAAGGAAGAGCTCGCTATCCACAAGGAGCTGTGCATGTCTCGGGAGCTGTTCAACCTGGCGACCAAGTGTGCAAGAGCTAAGGAGGGGCACCATTCCCTCCTCGAGCTGCCAGCTGCGGGCGCAGAGGAGAAGAAGGCCAAGGCCAAGGACGTGAAGCGCAAAGAAGCGGCCATGCTCGCAGCGGAGCCCGACACCAAGCGGGGCAGAGATCAGCCCGAGTCATCCAAGAACAGTCGGCCGTTCTGCGCCTTCCACAACCTGAACACCCACAACACCAGCGACTGTCAAGAGCTCAGGGCCATTCGTGAAGGATGCTTCGGTCGACGCCCCAAGCGCAGCGACCGTGGCTACAGCCGAGGAGGAGGACGTGGTGGCAGACGTTGAGACAACCGTGGCCCATGTCAGGAGTGGCGCGACCATCCTCGCGAGGACCGCTGGCAGGATCATCCTCGCGAGGGCGCCTGGAGAGACCAGCCTCGTGAGGACCGTCCTCAGGGTAACGCCGGTCTTCCCCCGCTGCCGCCACCGCCAAGGAGGAACGGCAACCACCACCAATACGAGGGGGTTGGGGGCTTCCAGGAGCTGTGTGCAATCGCATGTATCTTGGGCGGAGCTCAGGCCCCAGCCTCGCAGCGCATCTTCAAACAGTTTGCTCGTGAAGTGAACGCGGTCCTCCCCAAGCTCGAGGCCACGCGCTCGCTCAAGTGGTCCCAGTGCGCCATCACCTTCAACTTGGCAGACCAGCTCAAGTGCGCAGCCACCGCTGGCGCCCTCCCAATGCTTTGTTCACCAGTCATCAGCAATGTGCAAGTTACCAAGACCCTCATCAACAGTGGCGCGGGGCTTAACGTCCTGTCCGTCGACACATTCCACAACCTTCAAGTACCCTATGACCAGCTTCAGCCTACCAAGCCTTTCTCAGGAGTGACTGACGGGTCCACCACACCAATTGGGCAGGTCCGCCTCCCTGTCACCTTCGGGGAACGCAAGAACTAACGCACATAGCTCATCGACTTGACGACACGCAGATCCGTCTGCCGTACAACGCCATCCTCGGGTATCCAGCCCTGGCCAAGTTCATGGCCGTCACCCACCACGGCTACAACGTCCTCAAGATGCCAGGAAGCGGCGGAATCATCACGGTCCCATGTGAAGAAAGAGATGCGGTGTGCTCCCTCGAGCGCGCCTTCCAAGCTGCAGCAATCGACGACCCCGACAGCAGAAGTGAGGGCCCTCTGGAGGCCATCCCCAAGAAGAAGCAGCTATGCTGTGTCGGGCCTCATGAGGGTGCCATCACGGCTGGAGCCTCGTCAGGATCAGCGCCCGCTCCAGGGGCGCCTCCCTCCATCGCATAGGAAGGCGTGCCCGGCGCCCTCCTCGGGCAGGGCTCAGGGGCTCTCTTCTGGAGGGCCTCAGACCTTGCCAACCTCACGAGGGAGGCGCTTGGGCACCACTTGGAGGCGTGCTTCGCAGCACGTTCCCCTCAGGAGAACATAGGGCAAGGAGCGCCCACCACTCATGAGTTCATCACCAAGACCACTCAGGAACTGCAGGACGCAAGGGCCATGTGCGGCGACCGCCGCTCAGCAGGCGCAGCTCCCCATCCAGGCGAGGATGCCGGGCTACGCGTCTGCAACACGTGCCCCGGGGCACCAACAAGGAAGCTGACGCCATCGCCAGGAGAGCATCCAAGCGGCAGCCGCAAGAGCCCGACGTCTTTGAGGAACGGCTCTTCAAGCCATCAGCGACACCACCACTTTCAAGCGCGGCTCAGCCTCGGGAAGAGCTTCCACAGCCTCCTTCCACGGGAGCCCCGGCCTATGGCCTGACCTCAGGAGCTCGCCTACTCTTGGCGCTTGAGCCCCAGTAGGAATGCTGGACCAAGGAATTCAAGGAGTACCTGATGCAAGGGACGCTGCCGGAGAAAGAAGAGGACGCAAAGCGCGTGGCCCGGCAGGCCACGGCATACTGTATCCAAGATGGTGAGTTGTACAGGAAGTTACCGAACGATGTCACGCTGCGCTGCATCTCCAGTGACCAAGGAAAGGAGTTGCTGATTGACATACACAGTGGGGACTGCGGGCACCACTCGTCGTCATGAACTCTCGTCGGCAAGGTGTTCCGCGGTGGATTCTACTGGCCCACGGCACTCAACGACGCGGCCGAGCTGGTGAAGTCCTGCGAAGCTTGCCAGTTCCACGCCAAGCAAATTCATCAGCCAGCTCAGGGCCTCCAGACCATCCCGCTCACGTGGCCATTTGCGGTATGGGAGCTGGACATCTTAGGCCAGTTCCCTTGGGCGCCAGGGGGCTACCGCTATCTCTACGTCGCTATCGACAAGTTCACCAAGTGGGCGGAAGTGGAAGCCGTCCGTACCATCCCTGCCGGCTATGCTGTCAAGTTCATCAAGGGCCTCGTGAGCTGCTTCGGGGTCCCCAACTGCATCATCACAGATAACGGCTCGTAATTTACCAGTAACCTCTTCAAAACCTACTGTGCTAACCTTGGAACACAGATCTGCTACGCTTCGGTGGCACACCCCAGGAGTAATGGTCAGGCCGAATGCGCCAACGCAGAGGTCCTGAGGGGCCTCAAGACCAGGACCTTCAAGAAGAAGCTCGAGGCATGCGGCAGGGGCTGGCACGACGAGCTTCCGTCCGTGCTGTGGTCCATCCGCACCACCGCCACCAAGCCAACGGGCGAGACCCCGTTCTTCCTTGTCTACGGAGCTAAAGCAGTCCTCCCTCACGAGGTCAAGCATCGCTCCGCACGGGTCCTGGTGTTCGACGAAACACAGCAGGACGCCACGCGGGGGATGGATCTCGTGCTGCGGGAGGAACAACATCGTGAAGCCGCACTGAGGGCGGAAAGGTACCAGCAAGCATTGTGGCGATACCACTGCCGCAACATCCGCTCCAGGACACTCGAGGTTGGCGACCTCGTCCTGAGGTGGGTCCTCTCCAGGGAAGGGTTGCACAAGCTTTCACCCATGTGGGAGGGCCCGTTCAGGGCCGTCCATGTCTCCAGGCCCGACGCCGCGCGCCTGGAGACACAGGACGGGATACTTATCCAGAATGCCTGGAACATCTAGCACCACCGGAAGTTCTACCAATGAAGCAAGGCCTAGAGCCTGTGAAGAAAGGCCCAGAGCCTGTGAAGAAGGCCGAGTGCCTGTGAAGAATTGCCGCCCGTGACACTCTCATGTAATAATGCCGGAGTCTCAGGAGCGCCGGCCTCAGGCCCTGGGGCTCCAGCCCACGCCTAGTGGCAGCACTTAGCTCCACGCTGGTGAGAAGACTTGAAGACTAGACTAGGTGCCAGACACGGCTTTTCATTTGCTTTCCGTAGTTGGCTCGCTTTTCCTTAATTGAAGTTTGCTTTTGGTGTTCCTTGATGATTCGATTCCCTCGCCTCTTACCGCATTTTCTGGCTCTAGTTCGCTCGTGTTCTCTCTCTCGCATACCTCGCGAGGGGGCTAGGCGGGTGCCCTCTCGAGCATTTTTCTCCTTTAATGCCTTCTAGCATTTTTCTCCTCTCCGCCTTCTCGCGAGCTACCCTCGTTCGAGCCCAAAAACTGGCGCATCTCTCATAGTCCGTGCCCCCTCGGGTACCGCTATGCAAAGCACCAGGTCAAGGCTTGGGTGAACGGCAATGCTCCCAGCGCACCACCTAACGAATTTATGCAGTTCCTGAGTAGACAGGTCAAGATGGACACGACGCGAGGAAGAAGGCGTCCCGAATGCACCAGGTTAAGTTATCTTTTCGCAAAATAACAACAAAGCACGGAAACAACACGCATAGCGAAATAACCAAGGAACCTCAGTTCAATACACGCCCCTCTGGGCCCATACTGGTTTCATTTTTTATGCAGGAAAAAGAGCAAAGCAAAAGCAACGTTGCAGCGATCCGCGGAGGCAGGCCCCTAGCGACATCCTGAGCCTAGCCAGACCCCTCCTCGCGCTTCACGGAGGCGTGGCGACGAGACGACCCATTGCCGCCTTCAAAGCGGGCGTGGCGGATGGTCAATTCCACCACTGCTGGAGCTCTCGGTGGAGGAAGAGCCGCCGTAGCTGGATGAGACATGGTCGCCACCGAGGGCGGGCTCGCCCCCATCCTCGTCGCGGCTGTTGCCAAGGCCGAGCACCTCCTCGCCGTCGTTCGCCTCGGGGAAACACCCAGCGTGGCGACCATCTTCCCCAAACACTCTCACACAGAGGGTCGTCCCACCATCATACTTGAAGTGGAGGGTGCACCGCATGCCCAAGCCGCGTGCTCGGGCGAACGTTTGCCAGCCGCGAGCCAGGGCTATGTTGCCCGCGGCGGAAGTCTCGACTGCGACCCAAGAGGCCTTGCTGCAGCAACCATCCGCCTGCAACTAGAGCCCGCCTGGACCAGAGGCCGGCAACTCGTCGATGAAGAAGCACGGAAGCTAGGGCCAGTTGCCGGTCGGGTTCTCCGACCAGACAACGAACTCCGGTGACACTTCCGCCGAGTGAAAGCGCGGACGGGGAGGCCGCGCCACCATGGCGCACCTTCCTTCGTCAATTGGACCGCCATGGCTGGGGCGACCCCCTCCACGTGTCGCGCCGCCACGACAGTGGGCCACGGCGGGGGTCGCGGCGTGCTTGCGTCAACAGCCACGTCCGCGCTTGGGCACCGGGGAGCCGGGGCCCTCGCGGGGGGCCTTCCCCTTCTCGGCGGCAGAAAACTTCCTTCATGGCGCCATGGGTGGCACTGCTAGCAATGGAACGAGGAGGAAGAAGCAAGCAAGAAAGGAAGAGATGGGCGACAGGGGCTCCGCCCCCTCCCCATTTATAGCGAAATAAGGCCAACCGGCACCTCCCACGATCGCAGGTAATGATGGTTTTCCTTGCATGTCGCAGGTACTTGTCAAGTCGAGCAGTTGCTGAGGCAGCATGGGGAAGCGGAGACGCCCACGTCCAATCAACCGCCACGCGTCGACCGAGGTCGCAGGCTTTTGGGGCCCCCGGCCCGTGACGACCTTTGGCTTCGCCTCGAAGCCAAGCCCGAGCGCACCTTGGGCCCGGGGGCTACTGTCGGCGTCCTGGGAACGGGGGTCCCCAGACTTGCCTACCTGCGGCCCACGGCGTGGCTGTGCTAGCAGACCTGTACAGCCCATCTTCATCAACAAGGCATCCAAGACTCTCGCGAGGGGCCAAGCCTCGCGAGGCGGACGACGCAAGACCTCCTCAGGAGCGCCCCCCCTAGGAGGGCTCATGAGGAGTGGAGATATCAAGGCGGAGCAAACCTCGCGAGGCTCTCGTGACATGAGCCATGACGATCGAGACCAAGCTGGCGCCAGGCGAGCGCAACATCCTTGTTTCCTCTTTGGTGCTAAGGAGGCAGGCGCAGGCGCGGTGTACCGAGGCATCAGGCAAAGATTTCCATATCGGTGCAACAAGGCCAAGACCATCAGGACGGCAAGATGGAGGTCACCGTGGAGCCCAAGACGGTGTCACCACTAGAGCCTTTTGCAGGCGAAGACCACTTTTGTCAGGATAGCTTGTACTAGCTGTCCCCTTTCAAATTCACCCCCGTTGTTGGCTCCCTTCCCGCTTAATATTTGGGAGGAGGACCAGGGCCTATATAAGTATGGCTAGCCACCATAGTATAGGTAGGTTGAACTAAGGGGAGAACAGAGAGAGTTCTCATACACAAGTCCACAGGCACAAGAACACCTCAGCCTCAGGAGGTTTTTCTTCCCCTTGTACTGTTCATCATCAGCCCAAGAGGCAATCCACCACCACACACTGGAGTAGGGTATTACACAACAACGGTGGCTTGAACCAGTATAAATCTCGTGTCTTTCTGTGTTGCGAGTGTGTCGAGTTCGTCCGAGTGATCTTAGTGAGCTAGGGCGTGAATCGGTAGGAGGGAAAGATCTTCACGCGCACCCCAGAGTTCGAACCTTAAGGGTTTTGCCGGAACCCCACATCCGACAGTTACCACAATGGAAAAGTAGTCATTACGCACTGATAAGATAGCAAATAGTGCTATCATACCTAACTCTGCGGGCTTACAAGGTGCATTAAATGCATCGCTCAGTATCACATCATTGGTTGCTCGGCAAGGCTTGCCGGGATATCTTGCCAGCTCCGCGCCTGCTCGCTTGAACGTCGTAGGATGGGTGTCGTCTATGGTTTCTCCTGAAGAAAATGGATGCCATGTGGCGAATGGCTGTCACTTAATCACTTTGCGGCTTGACACTGCAGTGGTCGACGATGTGGGTCGTGGTAGAGTGGTTGGTGAGGTAATTTTGCCTTCGTGAGTCCTTGCAGGATCTGTCGGGATGCTTCGGTTGTCTGCTTCTGCGGGTGGCCTTGCCCCTTGCCAGGCTCGCCTGCCCGGCAAGGGAGGATTTTCTCTTAACAATATCCTACTTCTCTGGCTTGATCTTGGTCCCTCTGATCTGCATGTTGGTCCTTTGAATCTCTGGGGTTCTTGCACTCATATTTGGGTCGGTGCTTCAATCTTGTTCTCGTGCATGTGCACAGGCTGGGCAACAGACCCAGGGTTTGTTGAACCGACAAAAGCCCACGGGCCTACCCCGAACGCGCTGCTGAGCGTCGTCAGGGTAGGGCCTAATAGTGAATAGGCGAGGTTGCTGAAGAGGCTGGTCTCTCGAGGTCTTTTTTGCCTCTTCATTAGCCTTGATTCCGGGCCAATATCCGGTTTCTCCGTGCGCCGTGCGCAATGTTGTGGAAGAACTTCGATCATGGCCTGCGGATTCTCCTCGCCCCATGATCACGGGGCAGAAACTGCCATCCCACTTGCCTCATATTTCGCACGCACCTGCCATGTGTTCCACATGCATTGGGCATGGTAGGTGGTGGATGTGGAAGGCATGGGGAGGAGTGCTATGGCCAAAAACCGAGCGCCGATGGTTGGAGAAGAGGGTCGGACTTGATTCTCAGAGTCACAGAGGGTGCAGAGAGGCCGCATTGGAGGAGCGGGGCAGCCATTCCCTGTATGAGGAGCCACCCCTGCCCCGTCCTCCTATAAAAATGGGGCGGGGGCAGTGCCTCCCCGCACACTCCTCTTTTTCCTCTTCTTCTTCGTATCCTTTCCCTTCCGGCCATGGTGAGAGGGCGAGGGCGAGGCGTGTGATGCGGAGCAACCCTCGGCTCCCCGCACTGACACTCCATCACCACTGCAAGCACTGAGAGGACCGATGACAAGAGCACGTGCACGCAACATCGAGAACGAGGTCAATTCTATCCTCTTCAAGTTTCTTTCGGATTCACATGAGAATTGGGTTCTACCTCAAAGAGACTCGCTATGCATTCTTAGGCACCAAGAAGATGATCGTGAGAAGGAGAAGACGGAGACTCGAGCATCCACGGAGCAAGGGAGAGGAGAGGAGAACAAGAAGAGGGAAGAAGGGAGCAAGGAGGCAAAACCCCCTGGACACCCCGGGTGCCCGACCCCTCCAACACCGGGTGCCCGGCCACCCTCCCTAGGCGCTGCCCCCGCCTGCCCCGGGTGCCCGGCCCCTTGGGCTCCGGGTGCCAGACCCTTGCCCAGGGCAACACCACCCCGGGTGCCCGGCCTCTGTCTCTCCAGCCGCTGGTGGTCACCCCCGGGTGCCTGGGATTGGGACCCCCGGGTGCCCGGCCACACTCCAGCTGGCCCATGACTTGGCCGGGTGCCCGACCCCTTCGCCATCTGTTGGGGACACAACTACTGAGTGTGAACCGCCCTGGAAGGGCCGGTTTACCCTCGTCCATGATCCAGGCCCACGGAGGAGGCCCGGAGCCCAGAGGCGACTTAAGGTCCATTTATGTAAACCGCCTTAGTGTTGTAACTTGTGTTGTAAGACAAGAGAGAAGAGACCGAGCCAGACACTTGTATGAGCCGGATCAGACTCAGGGACCGGCCGGGTGTCAACCCATGTATATAAGGGGACGACCCGGCGGCGGATTAAGGGGAGAGGATTCGAGGCTAAGGCAAAACTATTGCTCCCTAGTCGCCGAAATCATATCAATCACATCACAACTGGACGTAGGCTTTTACCTTCATCGAAGGGGCCGAACCAGTATAATTCCCGTGTCTTGTGTCCGCTTTAACCCCTCTAGGTTAACCCGTACGATGGCCCTACGACTAAGTCCTTTCATGAGGACATCTGCCGTGACGATTCTACGACAGTTGGCGCCCACCGTGGGGCTATCGCACGATGGTTTGATGATCTTAGAGGGCAAGTTCGGCGACTCGAAGGTTATGCAAAGGGCGGATGACTAAGAGTCGTCGCGGCAAGCTCTACAAGCGACGATGCGGATCGGGCCCCGAGGCCGGCTCGCTTGAGTACGGGTACCGGGTCCCCTTCTACGGCATACACGTGTTCATCGGCAAGATCGGGCGAGCCAGGGCTGGCCGGACGTCTGCGACCGACCTCGCCGAGACGGCTCGGGCGAAGAAGAGTCCTGCCTCGCTAAACCGGGCGGTCAGGCATGTTTTCGTGGGAGTCGCCCACGGAGGCTGCAAGGACGGATCAGCATCTGGTGACGAAACCGTTGTCTACTCCGTGACGAATCGTCGGCCGGGAAACCGAAGTCTCTATACCAGCCGCAAGATAGCAAGATCGGGGCTGTTCCGACGGTGAGAGTATTCCGGACCCTTCGATCTACCCAACCGGGTTGGGATCTTCATGGCCGGATGCAGCGGCGCTTCACTCTTCGACCATGGCGCCCCTTCGCCCGGTTCAACAATGTGATGGCAGCCGAAGGAGGCCCTGTCGCCCGCCGCTCAAGTTTTGTCGAGCTTTTCGACGTTATGGCTGTGCTCATGGCGAGGCTAATCTGCTGGATCGTGACTCGCACAACGCGGAGATTGCAAAGGTGAGAGAACAGATCACTAAAGCTAAAGCGGACCCGACAGCCGCGGACGTGAGGATGGCAGCCGGAGCGGGCCGCTTTGGATGCGCAGGCTTATAGGCTCATGCGGATCGTGAGCGCATCGCATGAAGTCATGAAAAGGAAGTACAGGTCCCGTTTACCTTCGGTTTTTGAGGGAAGAGAGCTTTTCAACACCCTGTATGGGACCAAGAATCCGCCACCGATGGTAAACCGCCGGAAGCACTGGACGGCCGCGCCCGGTTCAACCCCGTGTGATAGATCTACCTCGTCATCACACCGGCGCACCTTTGTCAGGCAGACACCTCCGGTCACTACTCCAACCCGATGGATAACCTTGTCGCGGCTGCGGCACGGTTGAGGCGATTCCGATCGAGGGCGATTCACCACAGCGGTCGAAACCCGCCCGGGTCAAGGAGCTCCTCAGACGGCCCTGGCGCAGCAAGAAGCGTATTCGCATAGCCGGGATCGGATCCACTCCACCCCGCCTAAGCCGGAGCTATAGCCGACGCGTCGATGAACCGCCGTGTCAAGCAATGCGCAGCGTGGTCCGCCTGGCGGCAACAATCCGACGGGCGGCTTTGAGGATGCCCAAGTGGTAGTGGACCGCGCCAGGGCACGTAGGGAGGCCGAGTTAGCAGCACAAGCAGAGGATCATCCGCTCGCGCCGGTTCGTCCGACCATCTTCGAGCCAGGGGTCACGTCTGGTTCTTTGGGGGTGCCTTGCCTCGTCCCCGCTTTACGTAACGTGCGCTTGCCCAAGGACTTCAAGGGGCCGCGCAAGGTGCCCAATTATACTGCCGATTTGGCTCCAGAAGCATGGATAGAAAGCTATGAGATGGCCATGGAGATGCTAGATGTGGATGAAGCCGCATGTGCGAAATACTTCACAATGATGTTGGAAGGAACGGCCCGGACTTGGTTGAAAAATTTGCCGCCCAACTCTATCAATTCGTGGACCCGCTATGAGCCCGATTCATTCAAAATTTCAAAGATACCGTAAACAGCCCATGTCTGTGGTGGATTTAGCAGCTTGTGTCCAAAGCGGAGGGAGAATCCACAACCCATTGGGTGCGCCGCGTTTCGGAAGTTTTACATTCTTCAGACCGGATCAACCCTGATTCCGCGATCTTGACCTTGGAAGCCAATTGCCGGTTCGAGCCATTGAAATTGAAGCTGGGCCGCATGAAGCCTTTTGCCATGACATGGGCACTCTAATGGGCGTTTTGGTAAAGTACGCTGATTACGATAGTACCAAGGATCCCGAATCTGAGAATGATGAAGTGGGGAAGGGAAAACAGAACGGCAACCCCAGGGGCCAGCAGCATCATGCGGCAGGCAATGGAGGGAACAAGCGTAAAGCGAACGGCAGCATGGGCTTTGTGGCCAACACCAACACGCAGGACAAGGGTCACGCGCAGGGTAGGCAATCAAACCGGGCGGTCACAATCCGGATCGTTGCATTTCATATTGAATCAACCTTGTCCAAGCATGGGACGAAGGAGGCACCGCGAACCACCTTTGGAAGGATTGTTACATTATGCAGGAGTTCAAAACTCCAACTCTTTCCGGTATGATCAAGGGCCCGGCGGCGGTTCGTGGTCCTCCCGGTTACGGTGGAGGAAATTCCGGCCCAGGATTCGTGGTAATCCGGCGGCAAGGCAATCAGAATAATCAAAGTAATCGTAATAAATAACAATCGTAACCAAGGGGCTACAATCAACAACAGCAGAATCGGGTTATCAAAGTAACCCAAAGCAGCTTGAACGGGGACAAGACCACGTCTTTACCACCAGCTTGGACAGACGAGACCGAAAACTTCAGAAGCGGGCGGTCAGCGTTGTTGAACCGGCTGCGCCGCATTACCTACGCTGGTCCGAGCAACCGATCACGTGGAGCAGAGAGGACCATCCTCCCCGGGTTTACAATCCGGGTCAGCTAGCCCTGGTGGTGGCACCCCAGGTAGGAGGGTACAAGTTTACCAAGGTCCTTATGGATGGAGGAAGCAGCATCAAACATCTCATACTACGAGACCTTCCGGCGTATGGGGTTGACGGATAGGCATCTTAGGCCATCCAAAGACAAGTGTTTCACGGAGTGGTGCACGGCAAGTCGGCGCGATCCGTCGGTAAGATAGCTCTGAGGTGACCTTTGGGGACGAACATGACTCCGGATCGTAAACATTGACATTCGAGGTGGTGAAAATTCAAAGCCCTTACCACGCCCTCTTTGGGCGGCCGGCTTATGCTAAATTTATGGCGCGGCCCTGTTATGTTTACTTACAGCTGAAAATGTCGGGTCACAAAGGAACGATAACGGTTCATGGGAGCCGCCGGATCGCTTTGGAGTGCGAGGAAGGTGATGCGGCTTACGCAGAGTCGGTTTGTACCACTGAGGAGCTAAAAAATTATAAAGACAATGTTGATCCGGCGGATATGACCCCTTTGAAGAAGCCAACTACGGAGCATGATCCGGACTTGAAGTTCAAATCGGCGGCTGAGACGAAGCTTGTTGATTTTGTGCCCGGCGATTCGTCCAAGCAGTTCACCATCGCTGCCAACTTGGATCCTAAATAGGAAAGCGCTCATCGAGTTCATCCGTGAGAATCGGGACATTTTCGCATGGAAGCCTTTCCGACATGCCAGGTGTACCGAGGGAACTCGCTGAGCACACTCTTAATGTTGACCCAAAATACAAACCGTAAAGCGGTTTCTTCGCCGGTTTAATGAGGAAAGGCGCAAGGCCATCGGAGAAGAAGTTGCTAGGCTCTTGGCAGCGGGGTTTATCGTCGAAGTCTTTCACCCGCAGTGGCTTGCCAATCCGGTGTTGGTTCTTAAGAAGAATGGCACTTGGCGCATGTGTGTGGATTACACAGATCTCAACAAGGCATGTCCAAGCAGATCCTTTCGCCCTCCCCCGCATTGACCAGATTATTGAAGCTACGGCGGGTTGTGAGCGTTTGAGCTTTTTGGACGCGTACTCCGTTTATCATCAGATTAAGATTGCAGTTAAGGACCAGGAGAAGAAGGAGTTTATCACCCCTTTGGAGCCTTCGCTATGTATCTATGCCTTTTGGGCTCAAGAGCGCCTAAGTGACTTATCGGCTATGCGTTCAGAGTTGCTTGCACGAACAGATCGGCCGTAACGTGCATGCTTATGTGGATGATATCATGGTTAAGTCAAGGAAGAAGGAAACCTTGATTGAGGATCTAAAGGAAACCTTGGACAACTTGCGGGTGTACAAGATGATGATCAACCCGCCAAGTGCGTTTTGGTGTTCCAAAGAGTGTTATTGGGTTTTCTCGTGTCCAACAGGGGATCGAAGCTAATCCGGAAAAAATTACGGCTATCACCTCCTTGGCTAAGCCGAAGTGCATCAATGACGCCCGGCGTTTGGCAGGCCGGATTGCTGCGCTTAAGCCGGGTTTATCACCGTCTGGCGAGAAGGCCATTCCTTTGTACCAGATGTTGAAGAAAACGGATCGCTTTGTCTCGAGTTCACCACCGATGAAGCATTGAGGATTTGAAGCGGCGGTTAGCCAACCCGCCCGGTTCTAGCCGCCCCATTGACAAAGAGCCGCTGCTATATGTTGTCGCTAATGCCGTGGCAGTTAGCGTGGCTATTGTGGTGGAGCGGAAGGAGGCAGGAAGGAGTATCCGGTTCAACGGCGGTTTATTACATCAATGAGGTCCTCATTGAGTCTAAGGCAGATATCCGCATTGGCGGAAAGCTGGTATACGGGTTTTTATGGCAGGAAGCTAAAGCAATATTTCCAAGGGCACCCCATCACAAAGGGTCGATTCGGCTCCCTTGGGCGACATCATACGTAACCGGAAGCGATCGGCCGGATTGCTAAGTGGGCTATAGAACTTGGGTCGCACGGTTTAAGGTATGTGCCTCGGACGGCCGTAAAATCTCGTGCACTTGTGGATTTCATTAATGATTGGACGGAGTTGCAAGCGCTGAAGAGAAGCCGGATCATACCTATTGGACCATCCACTTTGATGGGTCCAGCAGTTGGAGGGCTCGGGGCTGGAGTCGTTTTAACTTCCCCGCGAGGTGACAAGTTCACATACGTTCTCCGCCTAATGTTCCCTTTGTACTAACAATGCAGCTGAGTATGAAGCTTTGCTCCATGGTCTCCTGGATGGCTAAAGAAATGAATCTCAGCCGGGTTAAATGCTTTGGTGACTCGGACTTGGTGGCTCAGCAAGTATCGTGTACTTGGGATTCCAAAGATCCACTCATGGCTGCATATCGTCGGGGGTGGATGTTGTTGCAGGACATTTTAAAGGATATCGGGTGGACCATGTGGATGTCGTCGGAAGAACGGCGGTGATGCTTTAAGCGGCTGGGCTCTCAACGTAAACCGTCCCACCTAACGCTTTTCCTTGATGTCTTGCACAATCCTCGATTAAGCTTCCTGATGAAATTGGTTTGGCTATCCCTGATCCGGAGGCTCAATTGGTGGCGGCCCCGCATGTCATTCCGGATTGGACGCTCCCTTATTTGGCATACATGAACCGGGCGAAGTTACGGAAGATGAGACGTTGGCCCGGCAGATAGTTCGGCGGTCTAAGTCTATGACCATTGTTAGTGGCGAGTTGCACCATTGCAGTGTGTCGTGGGCATTTCAGCGTTGTGTGTCCTCAAGAGGGCCGTGAGATATTGGGCGAGAGATCCATGAAGGGATTGTGGTCACCACGCCGGTTCAAAGTCCTTGGTGGCCAAAGCGTTCCGCCATGGTTTCTATTGGTTGACTGCCCATGCTGATGCGGAGGATCTGGTCAGACGATGTGATGGTTGCCAAAAGTTCTCCAGGCGTGCTCATGTGCCAGCCCAAGAATTGAGGATGATTCCAATTACTTGGCCGTTTGCGACTTGGGGGCTGGATATGGTTGGACCTTTCAAAAGGTCCAAGGACAAAAAGACCCACCTGTTGGTGGCGGTTGATAAGTTTACCAAGTGGGTTGAGGCGAGCCTGTTAGCAAGTGTGATGCGGCCACGGCGGTTCAGTTCATCAAAAAGGTGATTTTCCGGTTTGGGTTTCCACACAGTATCATCACGGACAATGGCACCAATTTGTCCAAAGGAGCTATGAAGGAATTTTGTGAACGAGAGCACATCCGGCTTAATGTTTCTTCCAGAGCCCACCCGCAATCCAATGGTCAAGCGGAACGAGCTAATCAGAGATCTTGAAAGGTGTCAAACCCCGACTTATGGTCCCTTTAGAGAGGACGCCTTGGGTTGTTGGGTGGAACAGCTTCCATCGGTGATATGGAGTATAAATACTACCCCAACCGATCCAATCGATACATGTCGTTCTTTATGGTCTACGGAGCGGAGGCGGTCCTTCCCAGCGATATCCGCCACGACTCGCCTCGAGTGGCAGCTTATGTTGAGGCAGATAGCGAGGCAGCACGGCAAGACGATTTGGATCGACCGGATGAAGAGCGCGATATGGCAGCTGCTCGTTCGGGCGGTTTACCGCCAGGATCTTCGCTTGGTATCACAACCGGGCGGGTTAAAACCAGAACCTTTCAGAAGGAGACTTAGTGCTGCGGCTCATTCAAGACCGTAAAGATATGCACAAGCTATCCCCACCTTGGGAGGGGCCTTTTGTGGTCAGCAAGAATCTATACAACGTGTCCTACTATCGATTGATGTTCGAGAGCGAAAGGACTCACGACGCCGTGAGGAGGAGACCAACAGCCGTGGAACATAGCTCATCTTCGGCCTTATTATACCCGAGTCATTGGCTCCACTTATGTACATATTAAGACAATGTATATATTATGAATAAAAGCAATAAACCGGATCCTCGGCTAAAGCGGGTATCCGCCTCATATCAAAGTCCGGTTTGGGTACATGGAGATGTTGTCGTGAAGCGGCCTCCGGTTAACCCTTGGCCTTGCTTTTGTGAAATTTTTGTCACTTGGGGGCTTGGTCGTGTCCGAACCAATGCAACACCTCTTGGCGGCGAAAGCCACCAGATCATTTGGGGGCTTGGTCGTGTCCGAACCAATGCAACACCTCTTGACAAAGCGAAAGCCACCAGATCACTTGGGGACATGGTCACGTCTGAACCAACACGCCTCTTGGTCGGCCTAAGGCCATAGAATCACTTGGGGCTTGGTCGAACCCGAACCAATGCAATGCCACTTGATCGGCGTAATGCCACGATGTCAGTTGGGGACCTGGCTGACTTGAACCATCGCTACACCTTATAGGGAGCTTGGTCCTGTCCGACCATGGTAACGCCATCTGATCAGACTCAATAAAGCCTCTTCTTGCAAACAGTCTTTGTTATTGTTTTTGCTTCCATGTGTTTTTATACATATAATTTGGCTTTTTGTTTGTTGTCTTAAACCGACAAACCTTCTTTCAACCGGATTCAAGTTTTCAGAATTTGGTCCCCTTTTTCCGGCGATTGATTATTCCGGTTTGATTTTGCTGTTAACATCCCATTATGGAGTAACAGGGGGCTTATCATACCCGACACGATTTACACGGTAAATCGGTATTATACACACATGTATTATTCTCCTTTGACGGTGATGGTTTATAAAGCCTCCGCTTTAGGGTTGGCTAAAGCCAACTGTGTGCCCGCCACTGGCAGGTATGTTTGTATCACAAAATTTTGATCGTATACCTCGATATTTTCTTATATAAATATATTGGTATCACAATCCGGCTAGAGGCTTAAGCCGCCATGGCGGTTTAAGAATTTGTGATTGCAGGCAAAATAGGTTGCAGGATTCACTCCTTCAAAACCAAAGTATCCAGCACCGCCATGCAAAAGTTTACAGACTGAGTTGGTAACGGCATTGTTCAAAACAAAGCATCGACTATCCTATTACAAAGCCTTTTTGCCCGGCGTTTCATGTGGGGTTATGCCTTGAAGCTTGGAGGCGCCACCCGGCTTGATTTAATTACGCTGCTTCGCCGGGTTGACGTGAGGTAGAGGCGCTGACGTCGGTTCAACTTCTTCTTCTTCCTCACCCAAAGCCCAGAAGTCATTGGTAGACCAGTCAATCCGGGTTAAGGCTTGAAAGACAGCTTCTTCACTTATCAGCTCAGCCGGATCAACGTCAGGGGCCTAAGTGTGCTTACGGATTGGGGGAACAAGGCTCGCACTTCGTGGATGACAAAATCCACCCGCTTGTTGTTGGCGTCATAAAAGAGCGGTGAACCGTCAGTTGGCTTCATCTGCCGATTGACTCGCCAATGGACGCATTTCCTTTGTGATCCGTTTGTGGCCTCGTTATCAAAGGCTTCACCATTCTCTTGAGCACTGGGGAAACCTTTGGCTATGTCCGCCGGATCAAGATCTGCAATCCACGCCTTGGCGCGCGTCAGAGCCAGTAATGTGCCAGCCCGAGCCGCGGATCGCTTCAACTCTTCAAGCTGCCCCGGAACCATGGACAACCGGTCCAGGTTTCTCCGATCGTGACGGCGCCCGTTTTGTCGTATGATGTAGCATGATGATCATTGGCGCCGTATACAGCAGCTCAATCAGCGTATAAGCGGCCTTCAGTTTCTTCCGCACATCAGAGCCCATATGTGCAATACGTTTGCCTGCACCGGTTTAAGATAACTCAGGATAAACCGGCGGAAATATCAAAATTAAGATAGCCAGTGCATAGTTTCTTACCAAAGACGGCAGAGGTCATGGCATGCACTTGGCGCTTGAGTCCGGTAAGCTCTTCAGTCACCGGTTTAAGGGCTGCTTCGGCTTCTTCCGCCCGTTTTTTCAAACCGGCCTTCTCGGTGTCCCAGTTGGCTTGTTCGGATTTATACCACTCTTTCAGCTGTTCCATAGTGGCCAAGGCCGTTCACAATTCGTCCTTGGCCTTAGTGGTTTCTCGCTTCTTTGAGTCTCCAGATTGGCTCGCAGGTCTTTGAGTTGCACGCCTTGTCGCTCTATTTCATTCTCGTAACAAAGGAAGCATGTTAGGTGTCTCATTATCAAGTCCCAAGCTCAATATACATATTCACCTTGGCACTTGGGGGCTAATGGCTAATTGATCTCAGTTTGCCATTTGGTACAGAAATCAAGTCCCGGTTTAACTATGCTGAGTTGAACCGACCCTTGGGGGCTACTATACAGCTAAAGTACAGAAAGACATAATTCATTACCTCAGCGGTCCTTCATCCGGTTTACTGCACCAGCTTCAAAGTCACGGCTGGTGTAGAGCCGGTTCGAAAGCCGGAATGAAGTTCTTGGGCGTAGAAATTGTAAATGGCCGACGGTCAGTCTTCTCCTTGTCCTTGCTCATAGTAGTGGAACCTTCCTTGATGTCAGTGCTTTGCTAAAGCGACCGGTCGGCTAGGGAGCAGTGTAGCGACCGGTCACAATAACATCGTCATTTTCAGCGGTCTTCTTTGGGCTTGATGTCGTCTTGCTCTGGCTCGGCGGTTCAACAATCACGACCCGCTCTGTGGACGGGTTTGATGGAGCAGGCTGTGAAGTTTCCACTTGGACCTCCGGTTCAACTTCCGTGGGTCAGCAATCATCTTTGTACAACTCGCCGTAACTATCTTTGGCGGCTTCAGATTGTCGTGGGTTTGTTCGGGGTCTTTTCCGGATCAGCATCCGCAGAGGGTCAAGGGTTTTGCTTTCTTGCTCAAGCGAGCCTTGGTGCTGCAATATTCGGAATGGAATAAAGAAAATTGGACAAAGCAATTGTAAACCGAACGGACGGGACAGCGGTTGCATACCCTGCAGCAACTTTAAGCGGAGGCGATTGCGTGGTTGATGAACCGCCGGACGAACCGGAAGAGGCCTCGATAATTTGGGTCGATGGATTGAGAGGACATCGGAAGAAACCCTTTAAGGGATAACGCTTTTCAGGAGAGCAAGTCACCTCTGGATGACGCTTAGGGTTGGTGTGTCCGTAAACCGGATGAGGTAATACGTTGGCCACTATCTATGCGGGTCGTCTTGGCGCTCTTCAGCTTCTTTGTGTCTTCAAAGAAAGGTTTGGATTTAAGTAAGCACAGGAATGATATCTTTTCACTTTCCGGACGGTGCGCCGAATTCTTTTAACCGGCACAAGGTCGGATTCGGAAGAAAGAAAGATTACCTCAACGGGGTCGGCATGGCTGGCTTCAGCATCATCCTGGGAAGTAAAGTTGTCAGTAAAAGGAGTACAAGGGAACAAATCATAAGCAAGAAGGAACACAAAGCGGGAAGCCGGTTTACGGCGGCTCCCTCGTAAGAATGTCAAGTGTTACCTCAGCTCCTTCGGATTCTTCGTCCTCTGGCGGATCAGAGGACTCGGCGGTTTTCTTCTTGCCTGCCTTCTTGGTGGCCTTGGCCTTTACACGTCGCCCGAACCGGTTTAGTATGTTTCCGTAGGAGCTGTCACCGAGAAATAACAAGGATTAATACATATCAACAAAGTTTTAAAGACCCAAGAACGGTGAATAGAGCTTTACCGTCCGGTTTATAGGCAACACAGAATGGAGCCAGCCCGGTTAGGCTGCAAACGGAGATTGGTTCATCAAGCATCTTCTTTACAATCTCCGTAACTTCAAGTTCAGTTATGGGCAGCTCGTGACGTCTTTGAGGGTCTTTGAGGCTGCCAGTGTACTCATGCATCAATCCGGGCCGGCGGCTTAGCGGCAAGACGCCCCAAGAAACCCAACACCGCACAAGGTCCACGCCGGTTAAGCCATTGGCCATTAGAGCCCGGAGCTTGATTATTTGAGGCGCGAAGTTCTTCCGTTCATGGCGGTTAAGCGTCTGCAGCAGCGGATGTCTTTGGTTCGAGCAGTGAGGACGATAACCCGGCAAGGGGTTCTCATTGGCGTGAGCGGTGTTCGGCGGTAGAACCAGGTTTGGTTCCAATCCTTTGGATGACTGTGGTGTTTGGCGTGAGGAAAATCCACCTCCTTCCTCTTTTGGATTGAAACGCCGCCCAGCTGTGTTCGGACCATCAGAAAATTCGGTACGGCGGTTCAAGTGAAAAAAATCCCGGAACAACTCCACAGATGGTTCTTCCCAAGGTAGACTTCATGAAGACTTGGAAGTTGCATATGTTTGACACAGAGTTCGGGCCGATATCCTGCGGATGGAGTTTCAAATTTGCGAGGACGTCCCGGAAAAACTTTGAACCGGGCGGGCAGAATCCCCGGTCTAAGTGCTGCATAAACACGATTACTTCACCCTCTTGTGGCTCGGGAGGAAACTCGCCATCCTAACACGCCCTGAGGACATTTTTGGCGCCAAACCGCCAAAGTGGTGACATAGCCGTTCAGTTGTGTTTGGTGATTTTGGACCGACCCAATTGCAAGCTGCGAATTGAGGGGCCATTCCGGAAGACTAAGCTGCGAAAGAAAGGAAGAGACAGTTTACCATTAAACGGTTCAGGCATATCATACATTGTTAAACCGGTGATTCGGCATCCGGCTTCTGCCCGGTTTAATCGAGGACTAATGGAGGACGGATTAGTCATCGAAAGTTAAACCGCCAAAATAGCAGAGTTGAAAAGTCTACTAAGTATGGATGTAAACAGTTTTCACATACGAATGGAGGTAATCGAGATCTACCAAGCTCTAGTAAGAAAAACTTTACAACCTATGCAAACCTTCATAAAGAGCAGGAGGGTTCAGATATTCTAAACTCGAGGATCTGAACAAAAGGAAGGGTGCATAAAGAGTTCAATGGACGGCGGAGCAGTCACTTATACAAGATGCACGGTATGGCTGAGGCGTCCCGCCATGGCGGAGCCAGTGAGAAGAAACTGATATGAATGCGTGATGAACAGGATCTACTGAGATGGGATCTAGGGCTTGAGAGGAACCTTACTGACGAGCGGAAACCGCGGAGGAGCACCGAAAACTCGACACGGTCAGGTTGATGCAGCGTCCGGGCGATGAAGCGTCGGTCGAAGATTGGGCGCGACGGCGGAGCTTCGTGGCTAGAGCGTCGCGAGGAAGGAGAAGAGCGGAAGAAGAAGAAGAGAAAGGGGCGACCGGTCTATTTATAAGGGACCGGAGCAATCAACGGGCGCGAGAATCAAGGAGTCAAAAGCGGCGGACGGTGCAGCGGCCGCCTCGATTTCCGGGATAGCATTAAATGAAGGGAATCTTACTGTTTGGATTTCTTTATTAAAGATGACGTCACGGCGGTTCAAGCGGATGGCGGTTTACAAAATATGAAAGGAGATCAAAGAGGTTCCTGAAGGTGTTGAAGATTAACTTGAACCGGTTCAGGTCAATCTGGGGCCTAATGTTGGGGACACAACTACTGAGTGTGAACCGCCCTGGAAGGGCCGGTTTACCCTCGTCCATGATCCAGGCCCACGGAGGAGGCCCGGAGCCCAGAGGCGACTTAAGGTCCATTTATGTAAACCGCCTTAGTGTTGTAACTTGTGTTGTAAGACAAGAGAGAAGAGACCGAGCCGACACTTGTATGAGCCGGATCGGGACTTCAGGACCGGCCGGTGTCAACCCGTGTATATAAGGGGACGACCCATGGCGGATTAAGGGAGAGGATTCGAGGCTAAGGCAAAACTATTGCTCCCTAGTCGCCAAATCATATCAATCACATCACAACTGGGACGTAGGCTTTTACCTTCATCGAAGGGCGAACCGATATAATTCCCGTGTCTTGTGTCCGCTTTAACCCCTCTAGGTTAACCCGTACGATGGCCCTACGACTAAGTCCTTTCATGAGGACATCTGCCGTGACGATTCCACGACACCATCGGCTGCCCGGTCCCTCCGGAGCTCGTGGCTCTGACCGGTCCGGGTGCCCGAGCCACTTTGCCCCGGGAGCCCGGACCCCTCCGAGGGCATGCGTGCCTCTTTGGGGCTTTGCCCTTGTATCCCCCCTCATCTCTTATTTCGTCTCAAAACTATAAGTATCCCCCACCTAGCTCATTGAAGATGATAGCAAAGTATTGGATAGACAAAGAGAGAGCTTTGCTCATCTTCCTCCTCTTGGAGATCTAGACCTCCTCTTGGAGAGGCTCCTCTTGGAGAAGATCCTCTTGTGGATATCAAGGCCTCCTCTTGGAGAAGGATCCCCATCATAGGATCATCAAGACCTCTCTCCTCATAGGATTGGGATGAGCTAGTTACCTTGTATCTTTCTTTTCTTGTCCTTGAATAATTGTAACCTCTTGTGTGTTCTTGGATCTAGCATATGTGTGATTGGATCTAGTCAATTTGGGTGTTTCCCCTCTCTTGTGTTCTTCATGTTTTTCGGAGATTTCCCCTCCAATTCATGAAAGATCTCCATCTAGGGTTCCACCCTACAACATCTTGGTATCATGAGCAAGGTTGATTCACATCTTGGAGTCCCATCCCCCCATTTTCTAGCTTGATTTTGTTGTTTTTCGTCCAAATTAAAAAATCCCCACAAAAATAGCCCCAAAAAAATTTCTTGCAATTTGTTGGATCTTGTGAGATTTGGTTGTTTTTCTCCATGGATTTGATGTTTGGCAAGTGGATCTAGCCCCTACCCAACAATCCCCACCCTTCCCACCACGAAATCCTCGCAATTTTGCATTTTCCCCAAATTTTCCGCCCAAATCGGAGCCCACCGGGCGCCCGCACCTCGACCCACCGGGCACCCGCACCCCCGGGAAATTTTTCCCTGACCACCCCGGGTACCCGCACCCTCCAACCTGGGTGCCCGCACCCCCCCCCCCCCGAATTAGCTCAACTTCCCCACCAATTTGGCCATAACTTCCTACTCCCAAGTCCGTTTTTCGTGTTCTTTAGTTCGATTGGAAGCTCTTGACACACCCCCATCCACATATATCATTACCACCACCATTAGCCTCCATCCAAAAATCATCCCAAAAACACCCACCTTCCGCATTTTACCGATTTTGAGTTGCGGTTTCCGTTTCCTAAGGTGTTTCGGCTACTTAGGAACGTGTGGCATCGATATCACCGCCATTCATCATCACCTCGGAGTCATCTTCGCCAAGATCATCACTGTTGTCACTGCTAACCATAAGAAAGGATGGTAACCTCAACGATGCTTACCTTTGCTTTTGCTTTGATAACCCGAGCCATTTTGCGTAGCTTACCCATCGAGACTACCAACTTGAGAATTGTCGGGCCACGCTATTGTGCACCGTAGTGATCGTGTTATCATCTTTGTGCCATAAGTCTCTCCCGTGCATACCTTACATAATTGTCTCATATCATACTTGGCTTGAGCATCAAGCATAGTGAAAAAAAAGAGAAAGAAAGACAAGCTTTTAAGCAAAAGAGGAGAAACAAAGAGCTTGTAAGCAATAGCATTGAGCCATTTTGCATAATCATATCATCTTGGTCGCCGCATACATAGCATAGTTGGGATTGAAGAAGGCACATTTCTCTCATAGGTTGGTCACAAGTGTATCTTGCCCATTTGAGCAATCGAGCTAGCGTCTCTCTAGCATTCGCACAACAAGAGCATTTTCCGTGGTTGCACATTTTCAACTCACCCTTGGTTGTGCGGATCCCATCTATCTTCCGTGTGTGTGTTCCTAGTGATATCCTTGGGTTTGATCTATTTGCTTTACTTGCATTTTTGTGAACCTTCTCAACCTTAACGATATCTTAACTAACATTTGCTTGAAATTTTTCCACCATCCTAACCAAGCTACTCCATAAGCCTTTTTACTTGTAGGTGTGAGAAACAAACCCGGTTCCAATTCGCCTATTGTGGCATTACATTGAGTGACACTTGTTACATCCTCAATCCTCGGAAAAGGTAACTTTGGTATTGTTCTCTCATTTTCCTACTCACCCCACTTGGTTATGATGGATAGGCCAAGTTCGTCGGTGAACCCGCTTTTCGAGGAGCAAGGTGTTGATCCTGGCTACGTCACCAAAAACCACTTCATCGCGCAACGAGCTCTACATCGAGAAAGCGAAGCATTGGGTGAACGCTTGGAGCAACTCGCCTCCGACCTTCGTCAATCGAAAACAAGGAACCGCAACTACATCAACGAAAAGTTCTCTACACAAATAGAAGAACTCCACAACATGATCGTGCGACGCCCGTCTTCCACATCCTCGTCATCAAGATGACACCACTCAAGCCGCCGATCAAGTCGGCAATCTTCAGACTAATCCTCTTATGAAGAAAGTCCTCCACGAGCCCGAGCCCCTTGACGTGATGATCCACGAGATCGCCAAGCTCAACAAAATCCATTCCATGGCAATGGCTTACAAGACCGAGTCCAAGCACGTGAAAGGGCGCGACAACAAGCGCAAAAAGAAATGGAGCAAGAGCAAATACCTCCTCAAGTGTAATGTCAACCATCTCAAGACGGTGATGCAATTCGACAAGCACAAGAGCGACGTCAAGCACAAGCCCTCGAACGTGAAGCTCAAGCACTCGAAGCTCAACGAACACTCAACGAGGCCACTAGAGCCGTCGAAGAGCGCAACCGCCAAGTCCGTGAACAAGAAGATGCACTTCGCCAAGGACGAAAAGAAGTGGCCGCTAGACTTGAAGAGCAACAAGAACGAAGAAGCCAAGTGCACATGCCATGTCCTCCTCCGTGACAAGAGCGACATCACGAGGACCGAGCATTTGAGGACCTTCCTCCTCGTCAAGAGCAACATCAAAACCGCCACTATGATGAAGAACTCCGCTACGGCAAGCTCAAGTTCACCATGCCAAAGTTCTCCGGAAGCAATGATCCCAAAGAATATCTCTCATGGGCCTTGAAGGCGGACAAGATATTCCGTCTTCACAACTACAAAGAGGAAAAGAAGATCGCCCATGGACTCCCTCGAGTTTCAAGACTACGTCTTCATTTGGTGGGAACAAGTGATCGAGCGACGACAAACAAGAGGCGAACCATGATAACCCACAAGTATAGGGGATCAATTGTAGCCTCTTTCGATAAGTAAGAGTGTCGAACCCAACGAGGAGCTAAAGATAGAAACAAATATTCCCTCAAGTTCTATCGACCACCGATACAACTCTACGCACGCTTGATGTTCGCTTTACCTAGAACAAGTATGAAACTAGAAGTACTTTGTAGGTGTTGTGGTATAGGTTTGCAAGAATATAAAGAGCACGTAAATAGAAACTAGGGGCTGTTTTAGGTAAAGAAGTAACAAAGTTAGTATAGCGAGTGTGGAAAAGTGGTGGTAGGAGTTGCAAAATTGTCCCTAAGCAATTGACTACTTTACTAGACCCATAGCAAGTTTTATGTGGGAGAGGCCACTGCTAGCATGTCATCCCTGACTTGGAATTCTATGCACTTATGATTAGAACTATTAGCAAGCATCCGCAACTAATAACTTTCATTAAGGTAAAACCCAACCATAGCATTAAGATATATTGGTCCCCCTTCAATCCCGTATGCATCAATTTCTATGCTAGGTTGAAGCTTCTGTCACTCTTGCCCTCCAATACATAGTCCTATCAACATACAACTAAACCTATGGTGTGATCCACACGCGGGCTCATATGATGGGCACCAAAGGACAGCAACATAACCACAGGCAAATTAAACCAATCATAGCAAATCACTAATTACCGATAGGACAACGAAAATCTACTCAGACATCATAGGATGGCAACACATCATTGGATAATAATATGAAGCATAAAGCACCATGTTCAAGTAGAGGGTACAGCGGGTTGCGGGAGAGTGGACTTCTGTAGATAGATGGGGGAAGGTGATGAAGATGTGGTGAAGATGAGGAGGTGTTGGTGTAGATCGTTGTCGCGATGATGACCCCAGTGGCTTTCCGGCGCCACCGGGAAAGAGGGAGAGAGAGAGCCCCCCTTCTTCTTCTTCTTCTTCTTCTTCTTCTTCTTCTTCTTCTTCTTCTTCTTCTTCTTCTTCTTCTTCTTCTTCTTCTTCTTCTTCTTTTTCTTCCTTGACCTTCCTCCTAGATGGGAGAAGGGTTTCCCCTCTGGTCCATGGCCTCCATGGCATGGGAGGGGAGAGAGCCCCTCCGAGATTGGATCTGTCTCTCTGTCTCTCTTTGTTTCTGCATTGTAGATTCTGGCCTTTCACCTTTCTTATATTCCCAGAGATCCGTAACTCCGATTGGGCTGAAATTTGGACACGATTTTTATCCGGATATTGGCTTTCTTGCGGCGAAAGAAGGGCACCAACCGCCTTACGGAGTGGCCACGAGGGCCCAGAGCGCTCCTGACCCCCTGGGGCGTGCCCCTCACCCGCGTGGGCCCCTCGGGCATCATCTCGCGTTGATTCCACTTCCCAAAATTCACATATATTCCAAAAAAAATCTCTGTTAATTTTTATCCCATTTGGACTCCGTTTAATATGGATTTTCTGCGAAACAAAAAACATGCAACAAATAGGAACTGGCACTGGGCACTGGATCAATATGTTAGTCCCAAAAACAGTATAAAAAGTTGCCAAAAGTATATAAAAGTTGTAGAATATTGGCATGGAACAATCAAAAATTATAGATACGACGAAGACGTATCAGCATCCCCAATCTTAATTCCTGCTTGTCCTCGAGTAGGTAAATGATAAAAAGATAATTTTTGATGTGGAATGCTACCTAGCATAATCTTGATCATGTAATCTAATCCTGGCATGAATATTAAGACACGAGTGATTCAAAGCAATAGTCAATCATTTGACATTAAGACAATAATACTTCAAGCATACCAACCAAGCAATTATGTCCTCTCAAAATAACATAGCCAAAGAAAGCTCATCCCTACAAAGCTCACCCCTCAAAATAACATAACCAACCAAGCAATTATTTTTGTTGAAAAGTTTTTGTAATCAAGATTCACAAAGTTTCCGTGAGCATGAACAAAGTTCAAGGAGCTCCCCCACTTCAACAATGCTTGTCCCTCTCACTTTCACTTTCCTTTTTGAAAAGTTTTGGGTTCCCCTCTTTATTTTTTTGTTTTTAAACTATATAAAAGCACTCAACATAAATAAATGACTCTCTAAAACTTCCGGGTTGTCTCCCTGGCAGCGCTTTCTTTAAAGCCATTAAGCTAGGCATATAGTGCTCAAGTAATGGATCCACCTGGATCCCAAGGTATATCAAAGCCAATCTTAATTAACAATGATTTGTGATTTAGTAGTGAGCACAAAGTAACATATATCATGCAACAATGAAGTCTAACTCTCTTCCTATGCATCGGCATGTCATAAAAGAACAATTCATGCACACATAGTAAAGGCCAATGCATAGTATAAACAGTTTCTTGCAATTTTATCATATTGGAAACATGGAGAGGCAGAGATGTAGTTCCTCTCTCATAATAATTGCAAGTAGGAGCAGCAATCACATGCATATTATATTCATCAAAATCATCATGTGTAGTAGTAAAACGCAACCCATCAATATAATTCTTAATAAGGGCAAACTTCTCCGATATAGTGTAGTCGGGAGAATTCAAAACGAAAATAGGACTATAATGCGTGGGTGCAATAGCAACAATTTCATGTTAAACATAAGGAATTATAGCAAGTTCATCTCCATAAGCATAATTCATATTGGCATCTTGACCACAAGCATAGCAAGCATCATCAAAAAGGGATATTTCAAAAGAATCAACAGGATCATAACAATCAAAATAATAATCATCCCTCGATAAGCACGAAGGGAAATTAAACAATGTATGAGTTGAAGAGTTACTCTCATTAGAAGGTGGGCACAGGTAGCTAATCTGCTCCTCCTCCTTTTGTTCTTCGCTCTCCTCAACATCTTTTTCATCCAATGAGCTCACAGTTTCATCAATTTCTTCTTCCATGGACTCCTGCAAAGTATTAGTCTCTTCTTGGACAGCGGAGGAGTCCTCAATATATGGTTTAACATAGGCATTAGAAGCATAATTATCATAACAATATTTAAGTATGGCAAAAATTTCAGATTTGTAAAGAGTAGCATCATACTTTCCAATCAAAGAAGCAATTTCATAAGCACCCTTAAAAGCAACAAATTCTTCAATTTATTGACCATCATAGTAATTATAAACAGCCTTAGCATACGAAGATACGATTCCATTATCACTAAACTCACATTGGTAGGGAAGGTGTTTCTTAGGGTCTTCAGGACAATAAGTAAAATCATATATTTCCCATAAATTCTAAGCATAGCATTGCAAACGATGAACTTGATCCAGTAAAAGTTTCCCTTTTTGAGATAAGCGGTGTCGCACATAACAATCATGCTCATCTAAAGATTTTTCCCTCAACTAAGCTAGTTGGGGTTTCAGCACGAGCACATAGGGATCGAAGATGATCCAAGTAAAAATCTTCAGGAGTGTGATAGATTTTGAGTGGTTCTTCAACCATTGGTGTAGTAGGTACAATTAATTTTTTTGGTATTTTGCGTTTCCTACCCATAACTAAAGATAGAAAACAAGAGCACAAAATAAAAAATACTTAGTGATAAAGCAAACAAGCACACACGAGAATATTCACCCCACGCTATAACTCCCCGGCAACGGCGCCAGAAAAAGGTCTTGATAACCCACAAGTACAAGAGATCAATTGTATCCTATTTCGATAAGTAAGAGTGTCGAACCCAACGAGGAGCTAAAGGTAGAAACAAATATTCCCTCAAGTTCTATCGACCACCGATACAACTCTATGCACGCTTGACGTTCGCTCTACCTAGAACAAGTATGAAACTAGAAGTACTTTGTAGGTGTTGTGGGATAGGTTTGCAAGAATATAAAGAGCACGTAAATAAAAACTAGGGGCTGTTTTAGATAAAGAAGCAATAAAGTTAGTATAGCGAGTGTGGAAAAGTGGTGGTAGGAGTTGTGAAATTGTCCCTAAGCAATTGACTACTTTACTAGACCGATAGCAAGTTTTATGTGGGAGAGGCCACTGCTAGCATGTCATCCCTGACTTGGAATTCTATGCACTTATGATTGGAACTATTAGAAAGCATCTGCAACTACTAACTTTCATTAAGGTAAAACCCAACCATAGAATTAAGATATATTGGTCCCCCTTCAATCCCGTATGCATCAATTTCTATGCTAGGTTGAAGCTTACATCCTCTTGCCCTCCAATACATAGTCCTATCAACATGCAACTAACCCTATGGTGTGATCCACACGCGCGCTCATATGATGGGCACCAAAGGAAAGCAACATAACCACAAGCAAATTAAACCAATCATAGCAATTGACCAATTACCGATAGGACAAAGAAAATCTACTCAGACATCATAGGATGGCAACACATCATTGGATAATAATATGAAGCATAAAGCACCATGTTCAAGTAGAGGGCACAGCGGGTTGCGGGACAGTGGACCGCTGTAGATAGATGGGGGAAGGTGATGAAGATGTTGGTGAAGATGAGGAGGTGTTGATGTAGATCGTTGTCGCGATGATGACCCGAGCGGCGTTCCGGTGCCACCGGGAAAGAGGGGGAGAGAGCCCCCCGTCTTCTTCTTCTTCTTCCTTGACCTTCCCCCTAGATGGGAGAAGGGTTTCCCCTCTGGTCCATGGCCTCCATGGCATGAGAGGGGCGAGATCCCCTCCGAGATTGGATATGTCTCTCTGTCTCTCTCTGTTTCTGCGTTGTAGATTCTGGCCTTTCACCGTTTCTTATATTCCCAGAGATCTATAAATCATATTGGGCTGAAATTTGGAAACGATTTTTATCCGGATATTGGGTTTCTTTCGGCGAAAGAAGGGCACCAAACGCCTTACGGAGTGGCCACGAGGGCCCAGAGCGCTCCTGACCCCCTGGGGCGCCCCCCCCCCTCACCCTCCTGGGCCCCTCGGGCATCGTCTCGCGTTGATTCCACTTCCCAAAATTCACATATATTCCAAAAAAATCTTCGTCAACTTTTATCCCATTTGGACTCTGTTTAATATGGATTTTCTGTGAAACAAAAAACATGCAACAAACAGGAACTGGCACTGGGCACTAGATCAATATGTTAGTCCCAAAAATAGTATAAAAAGTTGCCAAAAGTATATAGAAGTTGTAGAATATTGGTATGGAACAATAAAAAATTATAGATACGACGGAGACGTATCAAACCACCAATCACAACTTAGACGGAAATGAAGGATGTCATGAGAGCTCGATTCGTGCCTACACACTACACCCGTGATCTCTTCAAGAAGCTGCAACTCCTCAAGCAAGGCACGAAGACGGTGGAAGAATACTACCAAGAAATGGAGATTTCCATGATATGAGCCAATGTCAAGGAAGGCGACGAGAAACAATGGCACGCTTCTTGAACGGCCTCAACCACCCAATCAAGCGGATTGCCGACTTCCAACCATACTCAAACCTTCTCGAGCTAGTTCATCAAGCGACCAAGGCCGAGCGACAAGTGCAAGATGACTTCAAATACACCAAGTACTCGTCCAAGACCTACGGCTCCTACTCTCAAGCTCCCGCGACTTCGGCAACTCCTACCTCAACTAGCGCATCACCAAGTACCGGCGACAAGTCAAGTTCCAAGCAAGCTACACCTTCCTCGACTCGTCCTCCGGCAAGCACCTACAAATCCAAGACTCCCTCATCTTCGGCGCCACCGAACGACCCCGTCAAGACAAGTTATTTAAAGTGCTCCACATGTGGTGGCCGAGGGCACAAGTCCTTAGAATGCACCAACAAGCGTACAATGATCTTCAACGATGATGGCACATATGACTCGATGAGTGAATAAGAAATGGAAGCCCTTGAGCACATGGACATGCACCGGCGCGTGAACGAAGATGAAGATGATCAAGATTTTTGTGACAACGATTCAAGTCCCTCTCTCGTGGTCTCCAAGGTCTTGACGCTCCAACACCATCAAGATGAAGACCAACGATGCCACATCTTCCACACCAAGGCCGGCATCAACGGGCATTCCATGAAGGTCATCATCGACGGAGGAAATTGTCACAACTTGGCAAGTGAAGAGCTATGTTCCAAGCTGCAATTGGTCAAGAAGAAGCACCCTCGTCCCTACAAAGGTGCAATGGCTAAACGACTCCGGCACTATTCAAGTGGAGCATACGGTGCAAGTTTCTTTCAAGATCGGCGCCTACGAGGACACCGTGGAGTGTGACGTAGTTCCTATGACCATGTGCCATCTTCTCTTGGGATGACCTTGGCAATTCGACCACGTCCCCAACGGAAGAACCAACCACTATAGCTTCAATATGAAGGGCAAAGAGTATGTGCTTCGACCAATGTTACCAAGCCAAGTGATCGCCGACAAGCAAGCATCCGCCCATCATGGAGATACTAGTGAGAGAGTGAACCACCAAAAAGAAAGTGAGCGCCATGTAAGTGCATCTAGTGCCCCTTAGTGATTTTGGTGTATTGAAGACTTATAGGTTAAGGGACTAATGTGTTTATGAGTGTACACAGGTCTATAACTCTATGAGGAGTTTGATATTTACAGAGAAAGTCGACCCCTAAAAATGAAGTTCTTCGACTGAAGACTTTGGATTTCTGAAGACTTTCTGAAGACTTTGAAAGTGAAGAAATTGGTGTGACCTTGAAGACTGGGTATTCCTTTGAGGAACATGAAGCATGAAGACTTTTGTTTTCGTAGTTTCATTTTCTCTTTCTTGGGTCATAGGAAACACCGTACTGTTAAAAGGGGGCGAGGAAATACTAAGGAAAAATTTCCATGTGATGCTCAACTCAAAATCCTACACCTACCAATCCTTCGAGTGAAGCCATTGGAAATCTCATACAGTTCAGTCATATTCTTCAGTGACAGAGACGAAGTTCTTCTGGTCTCTGAGGAATTTGTTCTGACTGAGGAGTTAGGAATTCGCCAGTGCGGATTGCCTACACAGTGAGGAACATGATAGCCCTGAGGAATTTGAGCCTCAAATTTCCGACCATTGTTGTGCTACGCGCCAGCTGTCCCAAAATATCGTATCCACCTAACGGTCATATCATTGAAGGGCATTCATGTCTTATCATGTCGGGCTGCTCCCTAGGCTATAAATAGCCGCCCCCTACGACCACTAGCTGGTTGGCTGCTCCGAGAGAAATTGACACTTGTCATTTGAGAGCATCCCTTCCTCCGAGGACTTTGAGCGAAAATCATCGAGTGAGGAAAACCCAAACCCAAACACCTACAAACCAAAAGTGATTGAGCATCACTAAAGAGATTGATCTTGCGTGGATCCGACGCTTGTTACCTTTGAAGACTGTGCTTCTTCCAGACGGTTAGGCGTCATGGTCTAGAGCATCCAAGAGGAATTGTGGATCGCCGAGTGACCGAGTTTGTGAAGGTTCGGAAGTCACCTGAAGACTTCCCCCAGTAATCGGGCAAGGTCTGTGTGACCTTAGCTCAAGGAGAATACGGTGAGGACTGTGTGTCCGGGACTGTGTGTCCTCAGGTTTAAATACCTAGCCGCTCCAACCAGATGTACAACTGAGACAGCAGATGGAAATGGTCTACCAAATCATTGTCTTCACCAAGCTTATTGGTTCTATTTCCTCAACTCTTTCATTTCCTCATAACAGTGTTGTGTGCTTGTTCATATCTGTTTGAAGACTCTGACTGAAGACTTTATCAATTTCCTCAGTTCAATTTCTTCAGTCTGTTTGTCTTCATCATGTGTTATCCTGTGTTTACGCTTTCTGTACTTTGTGCTTGTCTTCATTTCATCATGATGACCATGCTTGTGTTCTGTTATGTTTACTTTTGAGTACTTATTCCATCAGTAAGTAGTTCTTCGCTAAGGAATTTCCTCACCCGCAAATTCCTCAGTGAAGAATTCATAAAAATCGCCTATTCACCCCCCCCCTAGTCGATATAACGCACTTTCAATTGGTATCAGAGCAAGGTACTCCCATGTTCTGTGTGATTTTGGTTTAACCACCTAGAGTTTTAGTTATGTCGACCGTAGGTATGAAGAAAGTGACATGGCCCATCTTCGACGGACACGATTATCCCAAGTTGAAGGCCATGATGAGGAAGCGCCTCATGGCTATGAACAGCAAGCTGTGGACCGTCACTGAGATTGGTCTTACCGATCTGTGCAAGATGGCAGAAGCTGATGACATTCGCAAGTTCACCCTTCTCAACCTCACGGCGAAGGACGTCATCTGCTCCTATATGTCTCAAAATTAGTTCAGGAATATCATGCATCTCGATCATGCGAAGCTTATCTGGGACCGTCTCTCTGAGGTCTATGAAGGTCATCGAACTCGTCATGATCCTTGGTTTGAGGATTTCAAGGAATCACTCAAATCGATGACATTCGAACCAGAACCATCATCCTCTACTCCATGCCTTATGGCAAAAAGTGATGAGGTAACTGAATGCTGCCTATGTGAGTCAAGTGATGAAGAATCTAGTGATGAATTTGGACCCAATTATGTCAAACTTGCTTCCCTTGCCACTAAACAACAAAGAGCTTTGGAAATTTTTTAATATATGCTAAATAAGAGTGATGATATGTTGGGTGAAGAAATGGATCGGTCGAAAGCTTTGGCTGAGAGTCTTCAGAGACTTCAGTCTAAGTTTGACACCCTTCAAGGTCATCATAACACTCTCTTATCTGATCATGAGAAGCTTTCTTATGAATTTCCTCAAAGAAAGCAAGATCTTGAGAAGCTAAGAGTGAGTTATGAAGATCTTCAGAAGGAGCGTGATTCATTGCTAGCTCAGCAAATCAGCGCTGCTCATAAAGAATTTGTTCCTCCATGCTTGAAGTGCATTGAATGTGAATCTGCTAATTCTTCACCTTAATGTTCAAATGCTTCTAATGCTACAAATTCTTCAACTGTCTCTGCTATCACTAATCCTCATCTTAGGACATTGCTAGTATCACTGATGATGCAGGGCTGAAGGAATTGTACATGACATGCATGTACAAAAGCCTCAAAGGGCATCAGAATCTTTGTGATGTGCTTAAAAAGCAGATCCTCAACAGGAACCCTAGGAAAGAGGGTATTGCCTTTGAGAGGAAACTCAATGTTGATGGTACATATTGGAAGCCTGAGCAGTACCTGTCGTGGAATTGTCACGGCAGTTGTCCTCTTGCAAGGACTTAGTCGTGGAGCCCTCGCAACTAGGAAGCTTTAAGGGGTTAATCGGGACAAAGGACACGAGAGGTTTATACTAGTTCGGCCCCTTGCGGTGAAGGTAAAGCCTACGTCTAGTTGGGTTGGTATTGCTTGATGTTTCGATGACCAGGGAGCGAGATACGCTATGCCCGGCTCTCGATGAGTTGTTTCTTGCCCAAAGGCGCCAGCGGGTCGTCCCCTTATATACACGGGTTGACGCCCTGCGGCCTACAGAGTCTCGGCCGGCTCATAAACAGTGTCCGGCTCGGTGACTAGCTAATTCTACCTTACGATACAAGTCATGCCATCATGGCGGTTTACCACTACGGGCCTTAAGTCGCCTGTGGGCTTTAGACCCTTTATTGAACCGCCATCTTCACGCTTGGTCTTGGGCTTCTTCTGATGAATCCCTCTTTGCGTAACCCGGCCCCTCATGGGCGGCTTACACAAATAGTTATATCCCCAACATTAGGCCCCAGATTGATTTGAACCTGTTCATGTCAATCTTAAAATACCTTAAAAATAAACCGCTACCTTACGTCTGTTCAAAGGTTTTAACCCGCCGTGACATCATCCTCTGGATCCGGGTTAACCCGCCGTGACGTCATCCTCAATTAAATTCATATTTTATTCCGTCACATCCTCCAACAGTTCTTTTGCCTTTACTGACCATTCCGAAAACCGAGGCGTCGGGGCCGCTGGATAATGATGTTGGCCTCCTCGTTTCTCGCACCATCTCAGTCGGCTTTCCCTTATAAATGAGTGCGACCTAGATCTTCCCCATTCTCCTTCTTCGGTCAGCTTCCTTCTCGCACTGTTTCTCTGCCGCTCGAGCTCTGCCGCCACCGCCGCCGCAGATCTCCTCGTCTTCTCCAACTCAGGCCGCTGCATCAACCTGACTTGACCAGAGAAGCGCGACGGACCCCTGCAACAGCTCTGCATCCGTAAGTCCTTTTCTTTCCCTGCTTTTAGATCTGCATTACGGCCTCCCGAGTTCGTCGGTGTTCATCGCCGCCCGTTGCAAATCCTTGATAATTTTCCCCTCCAGTGCTCCTTTTTGATCTTTAGACAGTTAGAACTACTGCGGTGGCTGTTCCGCACCCATCTTGAATAGAAATAGATCTCCTTTTCCTTGTTTAAAGGCCTCCTTCGAGTAGATGAACTTCTCTGCCCTGGTTTTTAGGTTTAGAAATTTTTCTTTTCAGAGCAACCGTTTGATCCAAAATAATTTCTGTAAACTATGAAACCTATTTGTTCCACACTTAGCCAAAAACTGCATCTGTTGAATCTGTTTAACCATGGTAGCCCATACGACCGGTTTAAGACAACGCCGGTTGTCAGTCTTGCTTGTTCTGGCGACTTAAGAAAATTTAAGTGACTTTGATACCGTAATGCTTTAAATATTACTGCATAGTTACCCATATGTCATTAGGCCCCTTCTTAAGCCGCCATTTTGAATAAACTTAAAATGCTTTCCTCCGGGTTAAATTTGACCCGGAACTTCTTATTTTGTCATAGGCTTCAATTTATACAATGGCACCCAAGGCTCCCAAAGCTCCTGTGACCTGCAACTGGGTCAAATCCTTTATTCTGTAAAGCACTTTGTCCGACTTTGTGAAATCCGGCCATCTGCCCAAGAGAGAGGTCATGTCTTATCGTGCTCCTAACCCGTCAGAGGAGAAGCCTCAACCCAAGGAAGGGGAGGTGATCGTGTTTACTGATCATATGAACCAGGGCTTCGCTCCACCCGGTTCAAAATTCTTCGTGGATGTTTTACATTTCTTCGACCTCGGACCTCAAGACATCGGGCCCAATTCCGTGTCAAATATTTGCAACTTCCAAGTCTTTTTGCGAGGTGTACCTTGGGGAAGAACCCAACTTACTTTTATTCAGAGAATTGTTTTACTTAAACCGGCAGAATGAACGCAGCCTAACGGGCCCGGGCCTGGAACTTGGTGGCATCTCGATTCAACGACGGAGAGACTGCCTTTTTCCTTATGCTGAACTGTCGAGTCATCCAAAGGATTGGAATCAGGCGTGGTTCTACTGCCAAGACACTTCTCCGGCTGACGAAAATCCTCTACCCGGCTTCCGCGCCTTGTGCCTTGAATCCAACCACCCGCTGCGAGATAAACTAACTGTCATTGAACGTCTGCCACTTGCTCCCACCATTAGTAAAATCAAAGCTCTTTTGGGAAATGGCTTGGATGGCATTGACCTAGTTCGAGTCTGGGTCGCTTGGCGAGTGATTCCGTTAAGCCGCCGCCCCGGCTTAATGTGCACTTACTCTGGAGAGAAGAATGACCCACTGCGGCATAGTCCCGACGACTTACCAGATGATGTGGTAGAGGCTACGACTCAGACGTTGCTGAAAGAGGGCACGGTGACTAGTAATTCCTTTGGCTTACTCCCTTTCTGCAAGAAGAACCCGGCCCCTGCAGTAAGCCATCAATCTCAATGAATACTCTTCACTATATTACACCTTGCTTTACTCATAACTCCTTTATTATTTTTCATAGGCCGATGATAACTTCTGGAAGGTCAAGTATAACCATGAGGCGGTCAAACAGGCCAGAGCGGCAAAAAGAGCCAAAAGGAAAGCCGCCAAGACTGGAACTTCGAAGAAGAGGAAGCCAAGCGCTTCGGATATGTTTAAGCTTGATGACACTGACGATGATGAAGAAGAGGTAACTTTTAACTCCCTTGACTCTTTATCATCACCTTGCTGACCTTAAATCTGTTCAGGAGGATAAGGGGAACAGCCAAGTCGTCGAGGAAGAGGTAACTATAATCTCCTCCGACTTCGAGCCCCTGCCGCGTCAGAAAATTCGAAGAGTAACCCGGAAAGTAAGATTTTCACATCCTTTGGCTTACCAAGATCCTCAATTTCTTTTGAAGCAACAGCAATTTGAAAGCCGGAGGCAGACCCGGACCAGCAAGGATATAGAGCTCTCCTCCGGCTTACCTGACATAACCAGGAAGCGTCGGGCTGAGGTTATCTGTTTACCCTTTGGCAGGCTTAATTCGTCAACATCTCAATCCATCTGACTCCAATTATCAGGATACCTCTCCTTCATCAGGCGAGTCTATGCAATCTAACATGCCAACTTTCAAGACTGCCCCTGGGTAATATAATTTTGTTTTCCTTATGCTTTTACCTTACTCATATTTTTGTACTCACCCTTCTGCTTTGTCCACAGCGTGCAGGTGAAGCCAAGTAAGAGGGAAAAAAGAGTAAACCGTCCCAAGACCCGGTCGTGACTGAACCGGAGCTTGGCACAGCCGCTCCTGACAGTTCTACCCATCAGCCGCCGCCTGAACCAGCCTCTGACATTCCAGTACCAACCTCTGATCCACCCGCTGAAGATACTCTCAACATCTCTGATAACCCGGAAGCTCCTAGCCCGACCAATACAATTGATCCAGAAGTTGAAATTCTGAAGACTCAGTTTGTTGAACCAGGTCTGCCAAGGAGGAACTTTTGGAGCACCGAAAGGCCAAGTTAGACATTGCTGACTATACTCATTTGAGCATTGGAGATATAATCTCTGGCTATATCAATCAAGTACATAGCGATCGTGACTGAGATTAACATGGTGAAGAAAATACAGCACAAATCTGAGGTATAACTTATGCTACTTTCCTTAATCATACTTTCATCAGATCAGCCCCCAAGTCTATTGCTTATGAATGAATATGTTGTAGACTTAGAAACCTGCTTAACATCGCCTTGTCCGGTTTATATGAAGATATTTAACCCGGTTGTAACATGATACCTTGAATTTGCAATACACATTAGCCCCAAGTGTCAAGTATCTTTGCTTGCAAAGTGCTTGGGACTTAATTTCTCATGAACTGGCATTGTACATTAAATTTCTTCAGCATACATTAGCCCCCAAGTGTCAAGTACCTTTGCTTGCAAAGTGCTTGGGACTTACTGATATCTTACCATGATTCTGACTATAACCCGACATCAATGCAGGCCACAACAAGTCAATTTGAGTCGGAGATTGCTGGCATGAAGAGCCGCCTGGCAGCTCAAGAACTTGAACTTCAAATGGCCAACTCCAAATTTGAATTCAGCTTCTCTGAACAAGAGAAGTTGAAGAAGAATTTTGATGCGGAGAAGAAAATCTGGGCTGACAAGAAGGCCTCACTGGTGACCCGGGCCGAGACAGCAGAAACGTCACTTGCGGAAGTAACAGCCGAGCTATCCAGGTTAAAACGCCAGATATCCCAAATGGTCTCAGCAATCTTCGGTAAGTTACTATATACAACCTTGAATATTGCAATCCTTCCTTTGATGGCTATTTTAATTGTCATCTCCGGCTCACCTTATATTTATGAACGCAGGCCCCAGGAGCACAAACCTCAAGCAGAATATGTTGATCAAGCTGAAGGCGGTTTACAATCTGGTGGAGCAACTGTACATCGGGTCACAACGTGCTTTGGCCGTTGTGGCTTTATCAAATGACGTTCCCCATCTCCTGCAAGATGTGCTAAAGCGGCTTGTCGTGCTACCCCAGCGGATCCAAGAGCTAAGACGGGCATCTGCCAGAACCGGGGCTATAGCTGCATTAAGCCGGGCCAAGGCGTTGCTTCCAGAATTAGACCTGGCAGACGTTGCTCTTGGATATCCCAGCTTGAAGGAAGACGGCTCTGACGAGACAGACTTTACCACTTGTGTGAAAGTTGTATGTCCTGTTGCTACTATCATTGGGAACGATATTGACCTTACCAAGTATCAGCCGGGCTATGACAGTGAGTAACGGAGAATTCCAACACCTCACTATGATGACGTCAGCCTGATCCCTCCAACTCGTAAGCACACCTTTGCCCCTGAAGTTGACCCAGCCGGTTTAATAGATGATGAAGCTGAGTTTGGAGCATTAAGCGGCATTGACTGGACCTCGTCAACCTTCCAGGACAGGGCAGCAGACGGAGAGGCGGAGAAGGATAACCCGGAATCTTCAAGCCCACCGAAGGAGTGAACCGCCAGGCGTTTATGACTTTGCAAAAACAATGCTTCATTATTCAGACTCGGGGAGTCTTGTAATAGGGTAGAAAAACCTCTCAATTTCTGTCATTCCTTCGCGCATATTTTTGACGCTTAATACTTTCGTAAGCCGCCATCGCTATATACTCCCAGCTTATGTTGATCTTTTCTTGATGTTTAAAAAAATCGCCTGCCTTATCCTGCATATAATACAAACAGAATTTCCTTGGCGACTTATCGCATCTGGGGTCACGTAAAGTATTGATAACCCGGAGTACGAACCAAAACATCATATAAAGGCCGGTTTATGGTTATAATCACAATAGCATACCTGCATCTTTTTTTGGTATTCTCGCCGGCTTATGTGACCCAAATCATGAGAGTGAGGTTAACTCTTGAAAGTTGGCACATATAATGTTCACCTGGTCCTTAATAATATCTACACTTACAAAGTATAATGAATAGTAAACTTAATTTGAAAGGCCTCTGATTCGAATACGATCAGTGAACCGTTCCAAAGGGGTTAAGCTAAGATTCAGATACGATCATATAGCCCCCAAGTGGCTTTGGCGATGCCGATCAAGTGGGTATCGACAGCTATGTTCTCTTTGGTTCAAATACGACCTATGTTAGAATAGGAAGCCCCCAAGTGACCATCGAATACGATCCACGTCAGACCCAAAGAGGTTAAGCTATGATTCAGATATGATCAAGAAGCCCCCAAGTGGGTTTGGCAGTATGCCGATCAAGTGGGTATCGACAGCTATGTTCTCTTTGGTTCAAATACGACCTATGTTTGAACAGGAAGCCCCCAAGTGATCATGGCTAGATTCAGATATGATCAGAAGCCGGACCAAAGGGAAAGCCGGATTCAGATATGATCTGCTCCCTGTTGGTTGTTTCCACCACCTGATAAAGAAGACATATAAACCTTTGAGGGTGAAAGGGACAGAGGTCCTGCTTTATTGCTTTATATAATATATACAGTTTTATAATATATACATCTTGAGAGCCGGTGGCTCAAGTATAGTAAGGCCGAAGATGAGCGATGTTCCACGGCCAGCGGGTCTCTTCCTCCGACTTACGTGAGTCTTTGTGCTCTCGAACATCGATGAGGTAGTATGATCCGTTGTTCAGATTCTTGCTGACCACAAAGGGTCCTTCCCAAGGAGGGGATAGCTTGTGCATATCAGACTGATCCTGGATGAGCCAGAGCACTAATTCGCCTTCCTGGAAGGCTCTGCTTCTAACCCGGTGGCGGTGATAGCGGCGCAGGTCTTGCTGGTAAATCGTTGAGCGGGCTATTGCCAAGTCTCGCTCCTCATCCAACAAGTCAAGTGCATCCTGACGAGCTTTTTCGTTATCAGCCTCAACGTAAGCCGCCACGCGGGGTGAGTCGTGCCGGATGTCACTTGGCAGGACTGCCTCCGCTCCGTACACCATGAAGAAAGGTGTATAACATGTAGATCTGTTAGGCGTAGTGTTGATGCTCCACAGTACAAAAGGTAGCTCCTCCACCCAACAACCCGGAGTTCGCTGTAAGGGGACTAAGAGCCGGGGTTTAATACCCTTCAGGATCTCCTGATTAGCTCTCTCTGCTTGACCATTGGATTGAGGATGAGCAACAGCTGAAACATCAAGCCGGATATGTTCTCGTTGACAGAACTCTTCCATGGCACCTTTGGAGAGATTAGTGCCATTATCAATTATGATGCTGTGTGGAAAACCAAAACGAAAAATCGCCTTTTTCATGAACTGAACCACCATGGATGCATCACACTTACTGACCGGCTCTGCCTCAACCCACTTTGTAAACTTATCCACTGCCACCAGGAGGTGTGTCTTTTTATCCTTAGACCTCTTGAAAGGTCCAACCATGTCAAGCCCCCAGACTGCGAACGGCCAAGTAATTGGAATCATCCTCAACTCTTGAGCCGACACATGAGCTCGTCGTGAGAATTTTTGACATCCGTCACATTTGCTAACCAGATCCTCCGCATCAGCATGAGCCGTCAGCCAATAGAAACCATGACGGAAAGCTTTGGCAATAAGAGATTTTGAGCCGGCATGATGAACACAGTCTCCTTCATGGATCTCAATGGCATCTCTCGACCCTCCGCAGCGACACACAACGTTGAAACGCCCCAGTAACACTGCGGTGATGTAACTCGCCATGAACAATCGTCATAGATTTGGATCGCCTCATGATTTGTCTCGCCAAAGTCTCATCCTCAGGCAACTCTCCCCGGGCCATATAGGCCAAAATACGGCATTGTCCAATCCGAGATGACGTTCAGGGCTGCCACCAGCTGTGCCCCCGGGTCTGGCACTACTAGTTCTTCCTCTGTAGGTATCTTGACAGAAGGATTATGCAAAACATTGAGAAAGGTGTTAGGCGGCACCGGCTTACGTTGAGATCCCAGACGGCTTAAAACATCAGCCGCCTCATTCTTCCTTCGATCAATGTGCTCCACTTGATAACCTTTGAAGTGCCCAGCTGTTGGGGAACGCAGTAATTTCAAAATTTTCCTACGATCACTCAAGACCATGGTGATGGCATAGCAACGAGAGGGGAGAGTGTCCGTCCACGCACTCGTGAGACCAAAGCGAAGCGTTATAACAACACGGTTGATGTAGTCGTGCGTCTTCACGATCCGACCGATCCAAGCACCGAACGTCGGCACCTCCGAGTTCTGCACACGCTCAGCTCGATGACGATCCCGGACTCCGATCCGGCAAAGTGTCGGGATGAGTTCCACAAGACGACGGCGTGGTGACGATGTAGATGCTCCACCGACGCAGGGCTTCGCCTAAGCTCATGACGATATGACTTCTCCCAAGCAGGCTTCGCCTAAGCTCTGACGATATGACCGAAGTGGAATATGGTGGAAGGGGCACCGCACGGCTAAGGAAAGATCCGTAGATCAACTTGTGTGTCTTGGGGTGCCCCCTGCCTCAGATATAAAGGAGCCAAGGGGAGGTGGCCGCCCAAGGGGAGGCGCAAGGAGTCCTACTCCCTCCGGGAGTAGGATTCCCCCTCCAATCCTAGTTGGATTAGGATTCCCGGAGGGGGAAAGAGAGAGAGGGGGCCGGCCCACCTTTCCTAGTCCTAATAGGACTAGGGGAAGGGGGGGGGGCGCGCGGCCACCTAGGGCTGGCCCTCTCTCCTTTCCACTAAGGCCCACTATGGCCCATGTAGTTCCCGGGGGGTTCCGGTAACCTCCCGGTACTCCGGTAAATTCCCGATTTCACTCGGAACCCTTCCAAGTCCAAACATAGGCTTCCAATATATCAATCTTTATGTCTCGACCATTTCGAGACTCCTCGTCATGTCCGTGATCACATCCGGGACTCGAACAAACTTCGTGCATCAATACTTATAAACTCATTATGAACTGTCATCGAAGCGTTAAGCGTGCGGACCCTACGGGTTCGAGAACTATGTAGACATGACCTAGAACTATTCTCGGTCAATAACCAATAGCGGAACCTGGATGCCCATATTGGTTCCTACATATTCTACGAAGATCTTTATCGGTCAAACCGCATAACAACATACGGTTGTTCCCTTTGTCATCGGTATGTTACTTGCCCGAGATTCGATCGTCGGTATCCAATACCTAGTTCAATCTCGTTACTGGTAAGTCTCTTTACTCGTTCAGTAATACATCATCTCACAACTAACTCATTAGTTGTAATGCTTGCAAGGCTTAAGTGATGTGCATTACCGAGAAGGCCTGGAGATACCTCTCCGATAATCGGAGTGACAAAACCTAATCTCGAAATACGCCAACCCAACAAGTACCTTTGGAGACACCTGTAATACTCCTTTATAATCACCCGATTACGTTGTGACGTTTGGTAGTACCCAAAGTGTTCCTCCCAAACGGGAGTTGCATAATCTCATAGTTACGAGGAACATGTATGGGTCATGAAGAAAGCATTAACATACTAAGCGATCAAGTGTTAAGCTAACGGAATGGGTCATGTCAATCAGATCATTCTACTAATGATGTGACCTTGTTAATCAAATAACAACTCCTTGTTCATGGTTAGGAAACATAACCATCTTTGATTAACAAGCTAGTTTAGTAGAGGCATACTAGTGACATATTGTTTGTCTATATATTCACACATGTATCATGTTTCCGGTTAATACAATTCTAGCATGAATAATAAACATTTATCATGATATAAGGAAATAAATAATAACTTTATTATTGCCTCTAGGGCATATTTCCTTCAGTCTCCCACTTGCACTAGAGTCAATAATCTAGATTACAAAGTAATGATCCTAACACCCATGGAGTCTTGGTGCTGATCATGTTTTGCTCGTGGAAGAGGCTTAGTCAACGGTCTGCAACATTCAGATCCGTGTGTATTTTGCAAATCTCTATGTCTCCCACTTGGACTTGGTCCCGAATGGAATTGAAGCGTCTCTTGATGTGCTTGGTCCTCTTGTGAAATCTGGATTCCTTTGCCAAGGCAATTGCACCAAAGATTGTCACGAGAAGATCTTCATCGGTCCCGATGCACTAGGTATGACACCTAGATCGGAAATGAACTCTTTCATCCAGACTCCTTCATTTGCTGCTTCAAGCAGCTATGTACTCCGATTCACATGTAGATCCCGCCACGACGCTTTGTTTAGAACTGCACCAACCGACAGCTCCACCGCTTAATAAAAACACGTATCCGGTTTGCGATTTAGAATCGTCTGGATCGATCAAAGCTTCGTCGACGTAACCATTTACGACTAGCTCTTTGTCACCTCCATATACGAGAAACATATCCTTAGTCCTTTTAGGTATTTCAGGATGTTCTTGATCATTGTCCAAAGGATCCATTCCTGGATTACTTTGGTACCTTCCTGCCAAGCTTATGGCTAAGCATACGTCAGTCTGGTACACAAGATTGCATACATGATAGAGCCTATGGCTGAAGCATAGGGAACATCTTTCATTTTCTCTCTATCTTCTGCTGTGGTCGGGCATTGAGTCTTACTCAATCTTATACCTTGCAACACAGGCAAAAAACCTTTCTTTGCTTGATCCATTTTGAACTTTTTCAAAATTTTATCAAGGTATGTGCTTTGTGAAAGTCCAATTAAGCGTCTTGATCTATCTCTATAGATCTTGATGCCTAATATGTAAGCAGCTTCACCGAGGTCTTTCATTGAAAACTTTTATTCAAGTATCCTTTTATGCCATCCAGAAATTCTATATCATTTCCAATTAATAATATGTCGTCCACATATAATATCATAAATGCTACAGAGCTCCCACTCACTTTCTTGTAAATACAGGCTTCTCCAAAAGTCTGTATAAACCCATATGCTTTGATCACACTATCAAAGCGTTTATTCCAACTCCGAGAGGCTTGCACCGGACCATAAATTGATCGTTGGAGCTTGCACACTTTGTTAGCACCTTTTGGATCGACAAAACCTTCCGTTGCATCATATACAACTCTTCTTCTAGAAATCCATTCAAGAATGCAGTTTTTACATCCATTTGCCAAATTTCATAATCATAAAATGCGGCAATTGCTAACATGATTCGGACAGACTTAAGCATCGCTACGGGTGAGAAAGTCTCATCGTAGTCAACCCCTTGAACTTGTCGAAAACCTTCGCAACAAGTCGAGCTTTGTAGACGGTTACATTACCATCGGCGCCAGTCTTCTTCTTAAAGATCCATTTATTTTCAATGGCTTGCCGATCATCGTGCAAGTCAACCAAAGTCCATACTTTGTTCTCATACATGGATCCCATCTCAGATTTCATGGCTTCCACCATTTTATGCGAATCTGGGCTCACCATCGCTTCTTCATAGTTTGTAGGTTCGCCATGGTCAAGTAACATGACTTCCGAATAGGATTACCGTACCACTGGGTGCGTATTTTATTCTGGTCGACCCTCTGAGGTTCAAGAGTAACTTGATCTCAAGCTTCATGATCATCATCATTAGTTTTTCACTAATTGGTGTAGTTGTCACAGAACCATTTCTTGTGATGAACTACTTTCCAATAAGGGAGCGAATACAATTATCTCATCAAGTTCTACTTTCCTCCCACTCACTTCTTTCGAGAGAAACTCTTTCTCTAGAAAGGATCCGAATTTAGCAACGAAAATCTTGCCTTCGGATCTGTGATAGAAGGTGTACCTAACAGCTTCCTTTGGGTATCCTATGAAGACACATTTTTCCGATTTGGGTTCGAGCTTATCTGGTTGAAGTTTCTTCACATAAGCATCGCAGCCCCAAACTTTAAGAACGATAACTTTGGTTTCTTGCCAAACCACAGTTCATAAGGCGTCGTCTCAACGGATTTTGACGGTGTCCTATTTAACGTGAATGCGGCCGTCTCTAAAGCATAACCCCAAAACGATAGCGGTAAATCGGAAATAGACATCATAGATCGCACCATATCTAGTAAAGTACGATTACGACGTTCGGACACACCATTTCTCCGTGGTGTTCCGGTATGGAGTTGCTAAACTATTCCACATTGTTTCAAATGTAAACCAAACTCGTAACTCAAATATTCACCTCCACGATCAGATCGTAGAAACTTTATTTTCTTGTTACGATGATTTTCTACTTCACTCTGAAATTCTTTGAACTTTTCAAATGTTTCAGATTTGTGTTTCATTAAGTAGATATACCCATATCTGCTCAAATCATCTGTGAAGGTGAGGAAATAACGATATCCGCCGCGTGCCTCAACATTCATTGGACCACAAACATCAGTATGTATGATTTCCAATAAATCTGTTGCTCGCTCCATAGTTCCGGAGAACGGCGTTTTGGTCATCTTGCCCATGAGGCACGGTTACTTAAGTACCAAGTGATTCATAATCAAGTGATTCCGAAGCCCATCAAGATGGAGTTTCTTCATGCGTTTTACAATCGATATGACCTAAACGGCAAGTGCCACAAATAAGTTGCACTATCATTATCAACTCTGCATCTTTTGGCTTCAACATTATGAATATGTGTATCACTCTGTCGAGATTCAACAAGAATAGACCATTCTTCAAGGGTGCATGACCATAAAAGATATTATTCATATAAATAGAACAACCATTATTCTCTGATTTAAATGAATAACCGTCTCGCATTAAACAAGATCCAGATATAATGTTCATGCTCAACGCGGCACCAAATAACAATTATTTAGGTCTAAAACTAATCCGAAGGTAGATGTAGAGGTAGCGTGCCGACCGCGATCACATTGACTTTGGAACCATTTCCCACGCATCGTCACCTCGTCCTTTGCCAAGTGCTCGACTATTCCAGTAGTCCCCTGCTTCGAGTTGCAAATATTAGCAATGTAACCAAGATCAAATACCAGTGCTACTACGAGCTCTAGTAAGGTACACATCAATAACATGTATATCATATATACCTTTGTTCACCTTGCCATCCTTTTTATCCGCCAAATACTTGGGGCAGTTCCGCTTCGAAGATCCGGTTTGCTTGCGGAAAACACTCAGTTTCAGGCTTAGGTCCAGACTTGGGTTTCTTCTCTTGATCAAGAACTTTCTTACTGTTCTTTTGAAGTTTCCTTCTTCTTCCCTCCGCCCTTTTCTTGAAACTAGTGGTCTTGTTGACCATCAACACTTGATGCTCCTTTTGATTTCTACCTCCGCAGCTTTTAGCATCGCGAAGAGCTCAGGAATTGTCTTAGTCATCCCTTGCATATTATAGTTCATCACGAAGCTCTTGTAGCTTGGTGGCGATGATTGGAGAATTTCATCAATGACACTATCATCCGGAAGATTAACTCCCATTTGAATTAAGTGATTGTTATACCCGGACATTTTGAGTATGTGCTCACCGACGTAACTATTCTCCTCCATCTTGCAGCTATAGAACTTGTTGGAGACTTCATATCTCTCAATCCGGGCATTTGCTTGAAATATTAACTTCAACTCCTGGAACATCTCATATGCTCCATGACGCTCAAAACGTCGTTGAAGACCCGGTTCTAAGCCGTAAAGCATGGCACACCGAACTATAGAGTAGTCATCAGCTCTGCTTTGCCGACGTTCATAACTTCGCTCAAGATCTCTGCAGCACTGTCACCCAGCGGTGCTTCCAGGGCGTAATTTTTCTCGTGCAGCAATGAGGATAATCCTCAAATTACGGACCCAGTCCGTGTAATTGCTACCATCATCTTTCAACTTCGCTTTCTCAAGGAACGCATTAAAATTCAACGGAACAACAAAGACGAGCCATCTATCTACATCAAACATAGACAAGCAAAATACTATCGGTACTAAGTTCATGATAAATTTAAGTTTGATTAATCATATTAAAAACTCCCACTTAGACGGACATCTCTCTAGTCATCTAAGTGATCACGTGATCCATATCTACTAAAACGTGTCCGATCATCTCGTGAGTCGGAGTAGTTTCAACGGTGAACATCACTATGTTGATCATATCTACTATATGATTCACGTTCGACCTTTCGGTCTCCGTGTTCCGAGGCCATATATGTTATATGCTAGGCTCGTCAAGTTTAACCTGAGTATTCCGCGTGTGCAACTGTTTTGCACCCGTTGGAGATGGACGTAGTACTTATCACACGCGATCATCACGTGTTGTCTTGGTTCTACGAACTTTGGCAACGGTGCATACTCGTGGAGAACACTTCTTGATAATTTTTAGTGAGAGATCATCTTATAATGCTACCGTCAATCAAAGCAAGATAAGATGCATAAAGGATAAACATCACATGCAATCAATATAAGTGATATGATATGGTCATCATCATCTTGTGCTTGTGATCTCCATCGCCGAAGCATCGTCATGATCACCATCGTCACCGGCGCGACACCTTGATCTCCATCGTAGCATCGTTGTCGTCTCGCCAATCTTATGCTTCCACGACTATCACTACCGCTTAGTAATAAAGTAAAGCATTACATCGCGATTGCATTGCATACAATAAAGCGACAACCATATGGCTCCTGCCAGTTGCCGATAACTCGGTTACAAAACATGATCATCTCATACAATAAAATATAGCATCACGTCTTGACCATATCACATCACAACATGCCCTGCAAAAACAAGTTAGACGTCCTCTACTTTGTTGTTGCAAGTTTTACGTGGCTGCTACGGGCTGAGCAAGAACCGTTCTTACCTACGCATCAAAACCACAACGATAGTTTGTCAAATAGACTCCGTTTAACCTTCTCAAGGACCGGGCGTAGCCATACTCGGTTCAACTAAAGTTGGAGAGACAGTCTTCCGCAAGCCATCTATGTGCAAAGCACGCCGAGGGAACCGGTCTCAGAAGCGTGCACGCTGAAGGTTGGTCCGGATCGTCTCGTCCAACAATACCGCTGAACCAAAGTATGACATGCTGGTAGGCAGTATGACTTGTATCGTCCACAACTCACTTGTGTTCTACTCGTGCATATGACATCAACGCATAAAACCAGGCTCGGATGCCACCGCTTGGGGGAACGCAGTAATTTCAAAATTTTCCTACGATCACGCAAGACCATGGTGATGGCATAGCAACGAGAGGGGAGAGTGTCCGTCCACGCACTCGTGAGACCGAAAGCGGAAGCGTTATAACAACGCGGTTGATGTAGTCAGACGTCTTCACGATCCGACCGATCCAAGCACCGAACGCACGGCACCTCCGAGTTCTGCACACGCTCAGCTCGATGACGATCCCCGGACTCCGATCCAAAGCAAAGTGTCGGGGATGAGTTCCACAAGACGACGGCGTGGTGACGATGTAGATGCTCCACCGACGCAGGGCTTCGCCTAAGCTCATGACGATATGACTTCTCCGGCGCAGGCTTCGCCTAAGCTCTACGACGATATGACCAAGTGGAATATGGTGGAAGGGGCACCGACACGGCTAAGGAAAGATCCGTAGATCAACTTGTGTGTCTTGGGGTGCCCCCGCCTGTGATATAAAGGAGCCAAGGGGGAGGTGGCCGCCCAAGGGGAGGCGCGCAAGGAGTCCTACTCCCTCCGGGAGTAGGACTCCCTCCAATCCTAGTTGGATTAGGATTCGGAGGGGAAAGAGAGAGGGGGCCGGCCCACCTTTCCTAGTCCTAATAGGACTAGGGAAGGGGGGCCATGACCACCTAGGGCTGGCCCTCTCTCCTTTCCACTAAGGCCCACTATGGCCCATGTAGTTCCCGGGGTTCCGTAACCTCCCTTGCATCTCTAAGAATTCTCGATTTCACTCGGAACCCTTCCAAGTCCAAACATAGGCTTCCAATATATCAATCTTTATGTCTCGACCATTTCGAGACTCCTCATCATGTCCGTGATCACATCCGGACTCGAACAAACTTCGTGCATCAATACTTATAAACTCATTATGAACTCACATCGAAGCGTTAAGCGTGCGGACCCTACGGGTTCGAGAACTATGTAGACATGACCTAGAACTATTCTCGGTCAATAACCAATAGCGGAACCTGGATGCCCATATTGGTTCCTACATATTCTACGAAGATCTTTATCGGTCAAACCGCATAACAACATACGTTTGTTCCCTTTGTCATCGGTATGTTACTTGCCCGAGATTCGATCGTCGGTATCCAATACCTAGTTCAATCTCGCTATCGGTAAGTCTCTTTACTCGTTCCGTAATACATCATCTCACAACTAACTCATTAGTTGTAATGCTTGCAAGGCTTAAGTGATGTGCATTACCGAGAAGGCACAGAGATACCTCTCCCACAATCGGAGTGACAAAACCTAATCTCGAAATCGCCAACCCAACAAGTACCTTTGGAGACACCTGTAATACTCCTTTATAATCACCCGATTACGTTGTGACGTTTGGTAGTACCTAAAGTGTTCCTCCGTAAACGGAGTTGCATAATCTCATAGTTACAGGAACATGTATGGGTCATGAAGAAAGCATTAACATACTAAACGATCAAGTGTTAAGCTAACGGAATGGGTCATGTCAATCAGATCATTCTACTAATGATGTGACCTTGTTAATCAAATAACAACTCCTTGTTCATGGTTAGGAAACATAACCATCTTTGATTAACAAGCTAGTTTAGTAGAGGCATACTAGTGACATATTGTTTGTCTATATATTCACACATGTATCATGTTTCCGGTTAATACAATTCTAGCATGAATAATAAACATTTATCATGATATAAGGAAATAAATAATAACTTTATTATTGCCTCTAGGGCATATTTCCTTCACCAGCCACAACATCAACTTCACGACGGTAAGCCGCCATTAAGGGATCCTTAGAATCCCACTTGCCTGATACTTGTTGAGCTACAAGATCTGAGTCACCCAAACACCTTACCCGGCTCAAATTCATCTTTTTGGCCATCCTGAGACCATGGAGTAAGGCCTCATACTCAGCTGCATTATTAGTACAAGGAAACATAAGCTGAAGCACATAACAAAATTTGTCACCTCGAGGGGAAGTTAAATCGACTCCAAATTTCCGAGCCTTCCAACTGCCTAGATCCATCAAAGTGAATAGTCCAATATGTGTGATCCAAGCTTCTCCTCGTGTGCCTCAGAATCTGTCCAATCATTAATAAAGTCCACCAAGGCTTGAGACTTAATAGCAGTACGTGGCATGTACTTCAAACCATGAGGCCCAAGCTCAATGGCCCACTTGGCGATTCGTCCTGTGGCTTCCCTGTTCTGGATGATGTCTCCCAAGGGGGCAGAACTTACCACAGTTATAGAATGACCTTGGAAGTACTGTTTCAGCTTCCGGCTTTCAATAAACACTCCATAAACAAGCTTCTGCTAATGGGGATACCTTTGCTTGGACTCTATGAGCACCTCACTGATGTAATAAACCGGCCGTTGAACCGGATGCTCCTTGCCAGCCTCCTTACGCTCCACCACGATGGCAACACCGACTCATGAGTTAGCAGCCACATATAACATCAACGGCTCTTTATCAATGGGAGCCGCAAGGACCGGCGGCTCAGACAACTGTCTCTTTAAATCTTCAAAGGCAGTATTAGCAGCATCACCTGCATAAAAGTGTATGTTTTCTTCATCATTCGACATACAAGGCAGGGCCTTCTCACCTAACTGACTTATGAACCGGCTTAAAGCTGCAACACGACCCGCCAGTCGCTGAACATCATTGATGCACGCCGGTTTAGCCAAAGAGGTAATTGCCTTGATCTTCTTCGGATTAGCTTCAATACCTCTGTTTGAAACCAGGAACCCCAAGAGCTTGCCTGCAGGTACACCAAATACACACTTTGCCGGGTTAAGCATCATCTTATAAACCCGGAGATTATCAAAGGTCTCTTTAAAATCATAAATCAAGGTTTCTTCTGTTTGCCTCCAGTTTACGACCCTCGAAACCTTTTCGCTACACCCGGTGCCGGTCCTAGCAACCCGCCCGAAGCAAATCAGTTTATGACGGCCGGAGCGGGAGGACCGGCTCAGCCTCGAGAGATGGCACCTCCTCATGGGAGTATGGCCCCACCCCGCTATGTACCAATACCACCAGGTCATTTTTCCAACCCCATGGAGAACTTAATCGCAGCATCGGCGCGCTGCTTACGGCTCTCCCAGTGGACGGTGATGATCCGACGGTGGTGGAGACCCGAAGGATCAGAGACCTCGTCCAGATAGACCTAGCTCAGCAAGAGACTTATTCTTACAGCCGGGACAGGATTCATTCAACTCCTCCGCCTTGGTTAGCTCCGGCTCGTCAAAACCGGAGTCCGAGTTACAGCAGGCACATGGAGTCAGAAGCTTTCTCAAGCAACGCCCAGCGCTATAACCCGCCCGGTGGATATAACCCGGTGCAGTACCGGATACGTCAGGAGGACGAGCGGGCGGCTCAGCTAGCGGCTCAACAAGCGGCTCATCAGGACCTTCCAGATTATCCCACGACTTCCGTTGAGGCGGGAGTGGCTACCAGAACCAGCGGTGTTCCTTGCTTAGTGCCAGCTTTACGCAATGTACGTTTACCCAAGGACTTCAAGGGACCTCGGAAGGTGCCGAATTACACGGCCGACTTGCAGCCCGGGGCGTGGGTTGAAAGTTATGAGATGGCCATGGAGCTGTTGGAGGTCAGCGATGCGGCAATGGCTAAGTACTTCACCATGATGTTAGATGGAATGGCCCGATCTTGGTTAAAGGGCTTGCCACCCAATTCCATTAGCTCATGGGCAGAACTGAAAGCCCGATTCATCCAGAACTTCAAAGACACTTGCAAGCAATCAATGTCGATTGTGGACCTGACAAATTGTAAGCAGGAGGAAGGTGAATCCATGACTCATTGGGTACGCCGGGTCAAGGAGATAATACATTCGTCTGACAAGATGGATGCCGGTTCTGTAGTCCTCATGTCGGAGAATAACTGCCGCTTTGAGCCGCTGAGACAGAAATTGGGGCGCCTTAAGCATGATTGCAATGATATGGGTACGCAGATGGCAGCTTTAGTCAAATATGATGATTCTGATAGTACCAAGGATCCCACGTCTGATGAGGAAAAGACAGGGAAGGGAAAGAAGAACGGCAATGGAAAGGGTTAGCAGCATAACCCAACGAATCAAGGAGGCAATAAGCGTAAGGCTGAGGGTAACCCAGAGTTTGTAGCCAACGCCAATGCACAGGGTAACAATCAAAAACGTAAGGGCAAGCCGCCCCCTCGGTCTGGCGGGTCAGGCCCATCTCTTGAGCACTTACTCAATGAGCCTTGCCCGAGACACGGCACCCGGGACCGACCCGCCACTCACTTATGGAAAGACTGCGCGATCATGAAGGCTTTCAAGAATTCCAACATGTTTGATGGCAATCATGGGTCGGGGGGCAGCTTAGGAGCCGGCGACTTTCACGGCCCGGGCGGTGGTTCAAGTTCCGGCTTTCAAGCAAATCAAGGCGGCTATAATCAACAGCAGTCTAGCCAAGGGGACAAAGAAGCAAAGAACAACAAAGTTATCAAAGCCACTCAAGCAAATGAATGGTGGGCGTGATCATGTGTTCACCACTAATTTGTGCAAACATGACCGGAAGGTTCATAAGAGGGCCGTGAATTCTGTTGAGCCATGCGGTTCCCGTTATTTAAGGTGGTCGAACAACCCATTGTATGGAGCAGGAAGATCACCTCCGGTTGATAATCCGTGTCAGTTGGCCTTGGTGGTAGCACCTCGGGTTGTGGATATAAATTCACTAAGGTACTCATGAACGGAGGTAGCAGCATCAATATCCTCTATTATGAGACCTTTCACGCATGGGATTGGTGATAAGAACTTGAGGACGTACAACACTGCTCTTTCATGGAGTGGTGCACAGTAAGTCGGATGACCCAGTTGGCAAGATTGAACTGGAAGTGGCCTTTGGAGATGAGTATGATTCTAGAGCTGAGAAACTAACTTTTGAGGTGGTCAAAATCAAGAGTCCATATCATGCTCTGTTTGGTCGGCCGGCTTATGCCAAGTTCATGGCACGGCCGTGTTATGTTTATCTGTAGCTTAAGATGTCGGGTCACAAGGGCACCATCACCGTGCATGGAAGTCGAAAGGTAGCCCTGGAATGTGAGGAAGGCGACGCGGCTTATGCTGAGTCTGTTTGTGCAGCAGAGGAGCTGAAGTATTATCAAGACAATGTTGACCCGGCGGATATGACCTCTCTAAAGAAGCCAACCACCGAGCATGACCCGGCGATGAAGTTTAAGTCGGCTGCTGAAACAAAGCTTGTTGATTTTACTCCAGGCGATTCATCTAAGCAGTTCAAAGACGCATTACCAATTTGGATCCTAAATAGGAAAGCGCTCATCGAGTTCATCCGTGAGAACCGGGAAATCTTCGCATGGAAACCTTCCGACATGCCGGGTGTACCGAGAGAACTTCACGAGCACACTCTCAATATTGATCCAAGTATAAGCTGGTCGTGCGCTTTCTTGACGGTTCAACAAAGAGAGACGGAAAGCTATTGGAGAGGAAGTCGCCGGCTCTTAGCGGCTGGGTTTATTGTGGAAGTTTTTCACCCGGAGTGGTTATTAACCCGGTGCTCGTGCTCAAGAAGAACGGCACTGGCGGATGTCTCGTGGATTACACGGACTTAAATAAGGCTTGTCCGGCTGATCCTTTGCTCTCCCCGTATTGATCAAATCATTGATGCTACGGCGGGTTGCGGCGTTGAGCTTTTGGATGCTTACTCTGGTTATCATCAGATCAAAATGGCAGTTAAGGACCATTAGAAGACGGCGTTCATCACTCTGTTTGGAGCCTTCTGCTATGTATCTATGCCATTTGGGCTCAAGAGTGCTCAAGCGACTTATCAGCGATGTGTACAGAACTGTCTCCACGATCAAATTGGGCGCAATGTTCATGCTTATGTGGATGACATCATGGTGAAGTCCAGAGAGGATTGAGTTTTCTGGTGCCTCCTTCTCATTACCTCATTAGATGCGTTCAGGCTCATATTAAGCTGCAAAGCCTCTGACTGGAGTTGCTGCGCCGGTGCATCAAAGGCCGCCCGTTCTGTAGCTAACCTGGTGTCCTCAGCTGCCAAGGCCTCCTTGGCCCGAGCTATCTCCTCATGCACCTTTGCCACCTCCGCGTTATGCTCATCTTGATTTGCAGGAATAACCGTGGCGGTTAACAGGGCCGTCAGCTTATCCATGAGATCCATCAGCACCTGAGCCGGCGGGCACACAGGGCCTCCTGCCCCGACCGCTCCTGACCCGGACGTTATGGCTGTTGCAGCCGTTGAGTTTTGACCGGGTTGAGTACCAGCCATGAAGACTCCTGCCCAGCTTGGCGGCTCATAGAAGTCCGGAATACTAGAGCCGTCAGAACAGCCCCCAAGCATGCCCTCTTGGACTTGATACAGCGAATCTGTTGAACCGCGGACGAATCATCGTCAAAGAGGACGGCCGTCTCACCACCATCTTCAGATCCTTTAGAATGTTCCTCTCCGTGGATGCAGCCCACGAAGGCACGCTTCATGCCAGGTTGAACTCGGGCGGGTCTCGCTACCGAGCCGCGTCTCGACGAGGTCGATGCAGTTGTCCGGCTCAGGGCCCGGCTCGCCAATCCGGCCGATGAAGACGTGGATTCCGCTGAAGGGGACCCGGTACCCGTACTCAATTGAGTCGGCATCGGGGCCCCAGCCTTCATTGTCGACGTAGATCTTGCCGCGACGACTCTTGGTCATCCGGCCCACTGCGTATCCCTTGAGCCCTTTGAAGCTGCCCTTCAAGAACTCAAATCCACCGTGCGCGAGCCCCACAGTGGGCGCCAACTGTCGTGGAATTGTCACGGCAGTTGTCCTCTTGCAAGGACTTAGTCGTGGAGCCATCGCAACTAGGAAGCTTAAAGGGGTTAATCGGGACAAAGGACACGAGAGGTTTATACTAGTTCGGCCCCTTACGGTGAAGGTAAAGCCTACGTCTAGTTGGGTTGGTATTGCTTGATGTTTCGATGACCAGGGAGCGAGATACGCTATGCCCGGCTCTCGATGAGTTGTCTCTTGCCCTAAGCCGCCAGCAGGTCGTCCCCTTATATACACGGGTTGATGTCGTGCGGCCTACAGAGTCCCGGCCGGCTCATAAACAGTGTCCGGCTCGGTGACTAGGTAATTCTACCTTACGATACAAGTCATGCAATCATCGCGGTTTACCACTACGGGCCTTAAGTCGCCTATGGGCTTTAGACCCTTTATTGAACCGCCATCTTCACGCTTGGTCTTGGGCTTCTTCTGATGAATCCCTCTTTGTGTAACCCGGCCCCTCATGGGCGGCTTACACAAATAGTTATATCCCCAACAGTACCCAAAACCTCATGGGTTGCTGCAAAGGGACCTCCAGTTGATCCATCCAATTTATCTGGCTTTACATGTGAATCTCCTCATTCTTCTGATGAGTCATTTGACTCCAACTATAAACTATTAAAAAATCAGAATGGTGAAGTATTTGCTAGATATGTTGGCACTAACTGCAGGAACGGTTCCCCTATGAAGAAAATCTGGGTTCCCAAAAGGTGCCTTGAAAGTCTTCAGGTGAATGTCCTCATGACACCACCTGTGAAGAATAGGAACCCCAGATCAAATTCTTCATATGGACCAAATTCTTCACGTTGATCAAATTCCTCAAAAGGATCAAAGTCCGCATATGATCATCATCGTGCTAACAACTCTGTTTCGAGGGAAGAGCTAGGGGCTATGAATATGTGCATTATTCTTCAAACCATTATGTTCATAAGTCCTCGAAGAATTTCTCTGCTTATTCATATGCTTACCCTAACACCTCTTATGTGAAATGAAATGGGCTGGCTTCTAAGCCACCTTTCTCATATGGAGCTCGCAGAGTGATGAACTCTTTGGCACCCCTTCAGATGTGGGTGGTGAAGAAAAAGAACTAATCTCTTCTGCGAAGTCAGTCTCCGTGACGTGCTCAAACGTCTGAAGAATTTTCTGGAGACCTGAAAATTGCCTGAAAGGACGCGGGCTAATCATTAAGAAATGAACTTTCATTTCTCACGTCCTCATACTGCTTTATCTGTTCTATTGCTTGATGAAATTGATCTGATGAATTGATGTCATATTCTTCACTAATGAAGTATATGAGTTCGTAAGTTGCACTAATTCATCTGCAGGATGATCAACCCAAAGCCACTGAGTGGGTTCTCGATAGTGGATGTACAAATCATATGACTGGTGACAAGAATCTATTGATGGATGCTCCCTTATCACCATCGCATCTAAAGCATATCATCTTCGCTGACAAAGGCAAAAGTCAGGTATTGGGCCTAGGTAAGGTTGCGATCTCAAAGGATCGACACATGGACAAAGTCATGCTTGTCGAGTCCTTAGGATACAACCTCATGTCTGCTCTCAATGCTTTGTGATCTTGATATGGTTGTTGTCTTTGGCAAGTATCATTGTGTTGTGATCATGGAAGTTGACAATTCCAAAGTCTTCAAGGCTTTAGGAGAGGAGACTTGTATATTGTTGATTTCTCTACAGACCACAACCAGCCATGTGCCTACTTGCAAAAGCTTCGTATATTGGCTATGGCATCGACGACTTGGTCATGCAGCATGAGGAATTTGCACACGCCATAAGAAGAAGCACGTCATTGGCATTGAGAATTTCAAATTCCTCAAGGATCACTTATGCGGAGCCTATGAAGCTGGAAGGATGACCAAGGCCAAGCATCCAGCGAAGACTATCATGACCACTACTCGACCATTTGAATTGCTTCACATGGATCTCTTCGGTCCTAATAATTATTCTGCAATTTCAAATGAAGCATCTCAATATGGCTTTGTTATTGTTGATGATTACTCTCGTTACACATGGGTACACATTATTACTTACGAACATGAAGTGCAGGAAGTCTTCAAACGATTTTCCTCGAGGGCTTCAACCAACTTTGGTGTGAAGATCAAGCACATCAGAAGTGACAATGGAACTGAGTTCAAGAATTCTTGTCTTGATGACTATCTTGATGAACTTGCTATTACTCATGAGTTATCTGCTCCTTATACTCCTCAACAGAATGGTGTCGTGGAGTTCAAGAACAGGACTCTTGCTGAGATGGCTCGCACTATGCTTGATGAATACAAAACGCCTCGTCGTTTCTGGATTGATGCAATTGATACTGCATGCCACATCATCAACAGAGTATATCTTCACAAATTCTTCAAGAAGACTGCCTATGAACTCCTCACTGACAAGAAACCCAATGTGAGTTATCACAAAGTCTTCGATGCTAAATGTTGGATTAGAGATCCTCATCATAACTCTAAATTTGCATCGAAAGCACATGAAGGTTTTATGCTTGGTTACAGAAAGGACTCGCACACCTACAGAGTCTTCAACAACGTTCTTCAGAAGGTTGTTGAAACTTTAGATGTGCGGTTTGATGAAACTAATGGCTCGCAAAGAGAGCACCTACCTTCTGTGATAGATGAACCAGCACCTGAGGAATCTATCAAGTTCAAGGCTACTGAGGATGTCATTCCTACCAAAGAATCTGCTGAAGAATTCATTCCAGAACGTGAAGAACGTCGAGCTGAGGCACCTGAAGAAAATGGTGCTGAAGAAAATGCTGATCAAATTCCTCGACGACAACCAGCTCATCCTCGCGTTGCAAAAGAAGTGTAAATTGAGAAGATCATCGATGACATTGAAGCACCAAGTCCTCTCACATGCTCAAGAGCTTCACATTTATCTAACTTTTGTGGGCACTTTGCTTTTGTCTCTATCACAGAGCCCGCTAAGGTAGATGAAGCATTTCTGGAGCCTGAGTGGATTCAAGCTATGCAAGAGGAATTACATCAGTTCGAGCTCAACAACGTCTGGGAACTGGTCAAATGTCCAGATCCTCGCAAGCACAATATCATTGGCACAAAGTGTATCTACCGCAACAAGCAAGATGAAAATGGCCTTGTGGTGAGGAATAACGGAATAAGGCACGGCTTGTAGCTCAAGGCTACACATAGGTTGAAGGAATTGATTTCGATGAAACTTTTGCACATGTTGCTAGACTTGAGGCTATTCGCATATTACTTGCTTATGCTAACCATCATGATATCACTTTATATCAAATGGATGTGAAAAGTGCATTCCTCAATGGTAAGCTTGAGGAAGAAGTATATGTTGCTCAACCCCCAGGTTTTGAAGATCCAAAGCATCCTGACAAAGTCTTCAGACTCAATAAGGCCCTCTATGGCCTCAAGCAGGCCCCTCGGGCGTGGTATGATACTTTGATGGAATTCCTCATGAAGAAAGGCTTCAAACACGGTTCACTCGATCCTACTCTTTTCACTAAATATTATGATGGTGAATTGTTTGTGTGCCAAATATATGTTGATGATATTATCTTTGGCTGTACTGACCAACGCTATAGTGATGAATTTGCCTATATGATGAGTGAAGAATATCCAATATCTATGATGGGAGAGTTGAAATTCTGCTTAGGTCTTCAAATTCGTTAACAGCGCAATGGCATATTCATATCTTAGGAGAAATATCTCAAGGATGTACTGAGGAAATTTGGCATGCAAGATTGCAAAGGCGTCAAAATTCCTATGCCCACAAATGGTCATCTATGCACTAATGAAAATGGTATTGACTTTGATCAAAAGGTACACCGCTCCATGATTGGTTCTTTATTGTATTTATGTGCGTCTAGGCCAGATATTATGCTTAGTGTTTGCATGTGTGCTCGATTTCAAGCTACACCGAAGGAATCACACCATAAGGCTGTGAAGAATATTCTTCGATATCTAGCTCACACACCAACACTTGGATTATGGTATCCCAAGGGCTCAGCTTTTGATCTCATTGGATATTCAGACTCTGACTATGCTGGTGACCGTGTGGACCGCAAGTCAATATCAGGCACATGAAATTTCCTCGGACAATCTTTGGTTTGTTGGTCCTCGAAGAAACAGAACTGCGTATCACTGTCTACTGCTGAAACTGAGTACATTGCTGCTGGTTCTTGCTGTGCTCAATTGTGGATGAAGCAAACTCTCAAGGACTATGGCGTCAACGTGAAGAATGTACCTCTCTTCTGTGACAATGAGAGTTCCATCAATATTGCTCACAACCCAGTTCAGCACTCGAAGACAAAGCACATTCAGATTCTTCATCATTTTCTTCATGATCATGTGTTGAAGGGCGACATTTCTATTGAGCATGTGAAGACTGAAGAACAGCTAGCCGATATCTTCACAAAGCCCTTGGATGAGAAGAGATTTAGCAAGTTGCGGTGTGAGCTAAATATCTTAGAATCTTCGAATGTCCTTTGAAAAGGACACACATCCTAACACTTATGCAAAATTGATGACTTAGATGTGCAACACATGAAGAAACGTTTTTCTTCAATCAATGAAGACTAACACTCTATGTTTGAAGAAATTAACGAAGAATTTGATTCTCAGAACCCTACGACAATTGTACATGGTGTCTGAAATCATCATTCTTATACGGTGGGTCACGCCACCACAAAAGTTGAAAATCTTCAATTTGAGTTTTTCCTCGTTTTGAAATTCCTCAGTTGTTCATGTTCTTCAACTTTGCATTGTCTTCACTATTTCTGTCGTTTTTCTTCATTGGTTTTATATATATATATATATATATATATATATATATATATATATATATATGAGTTTATGTCCTCTACAACATTCACTTATTGCTATTTCTTCAAGTTGCTTTTTACGCTAAGTGAATGTGATCGGACCCTTCCCTCTCTGCTAAACTCAACCCAATCTATTCACAAATTCTTCATGTGCGTTCTATTTGAATCTCGTTCGAAATCTTCACTGTGTCCTTGTCAGCTGAAGAATTTGCGAACGGAACTTTTAACCTATCCTATCCAAAAATTTCATTTTGCCGCTCAAATCGTTTCACATCCCACGAAAACACTTATCTATTGACACACGATCTCCACTTCTCAGTACGTGGGTGACACATGTCAAGCGAATGAGAAGGGTCAAGGGCACGTTCGTCCAATTTCTTCGGGCGAACAATTTTTCACCCTGGCTATAAATACCCCCTTCCCTTCCTCACTTCTCTTTTACTCCGCTCGACCTCACTCCAGCTCGAGCTTCTCAAACCCTAGCGCTGCCGCTACTTCATCATTGCCGGTGAGGAAGAGCTTCACTGCCTCGACCTCGTCGCCACCGTACTCGCGCCGGTCGCAGATTTCTTCACTCCGCCGCCGTCGTAGCTATCTTCCTCTGCCGATTTAGGGCGTGGAAGATCTGCACTGACGAACTTCACATCTCCACTTCCCAGTTCATCGTGTTCTTCGTCCAGGGTAATTAAAAGTTACTTTTTCTGCCCTGTTTGATTCAAATGATTACTACAAAATCTTCAAAGGTGTTTTTCTTCAAATTCTCACACACTAAACACCTCACATGTCATATGTTCTTGATTCATTTCTCTAAGCTATATTTTTCTTCAAGATTCCTCAATTGTGTGGATTTCTGATCTGTACAACTCTGGAACCTAAGACAAAGAACGCTTAGTGAAATTCTTCAAGGCTCATCTGGTCAAATTCTTCAAACTTGTTCTTTTTGAAAAACCTCTGAGAATGCATATGACCTCTCCAAATTCCTTGCAACTATACTCTGTTCACAGGTACTCATGTCCGCTGTGGAATCACTAGGTTCTCATCAACTTAACTCATTTGTAGCGTTCCTCGAAGAAAAGTTGCATACATCTTCAGAGAATTCCATCGTTCAAATTCCTCATCTGAAGAAAATGGCTGATGGAAAGAAGCCACAGAAAGGAGGAAAGAGGCCTGCAATCAATACTGCATTTTAAATCCCTGATGACATATATAAGGATTATTGCACTCCTGATGAGGCCAAGTTCGGAAAAGAGGACAAAAATCAGCGCAAGGTGCGCATACAGAGGATAGAAAGGAGATGGGCAAGAGAGTGGAGGGAGTACAGGTATGTAACTCCCAAGTACATGAGGAAATTCGCACTCAATCCTCCATGCCCAAGACCTCCATTGGCACCTGGCCAAGAAACAGATCCCACTAGCCTCAAGCGCGGTGAGGATTATCCTGAAGAATGGGCCAAGCGCCAGGCCAAGTTGGCTAGACAAGCCAGAGAAGCAGTGAGGAAATTCAACAAAGACTCTGCTGCTGCTGCTGCCACTGCTGAGGCCTCTGCTAGCAAGCCGAAGAAGGCCATGGCAAAGAAGCCTGCGAATAAGCCAAGTGCTTCACCTTCAATGCCCTCAAGGCCAAGTTCCTCAGCAATGCACTCACCGCCAGAATCTTCAAAGCCCTTACGGCCAACTCCTCATGCTGCTCCCGCTCCAAAGTCCTCAGCTCCTCCGACAAAGTCTTCGGCTGCTCCGACTAAATCCTCAGCACCTGTGCATCTCGCCACGTGCCAAAGGACTGCTGGCATATCTATTGCCTCAGGAGCCTCTGCAAGTTCCTCAGCTGCTCCAAGTTCCTCAGCTGGCCCCTCTCTGCTGAAGAACAAAACCACTACTGGACAAGGTCCTCGACCAAGTCCTCACAAGAAGCAGGTTGCTTTCCAAGTGCCCTCTGATGATGATGAGGCTGATGACGAAGAACTTGCTGAAATCATCAGAGACAGACAAGTCAAGGCCGCTAGTGCCAAAGGAAGCAATCTTCCACTGCTTTTGGATCCGAAGCTAATCCTAGACTTCATCGATCTCTGGCACAAGGATCCCAACACATCTTTGCCTGAGATGAACCTCACACCAGGTCAAAGTCATGTTTTGACTGCCTTCATTGAAGAAGAGAAATGGAAATTTGAGAAGGCAAGGCAGCTGAAGAAAGCTTAGTATAGGAAGGAGCGCTTCCTGAAGAAAAACGTTGTCTCAATGACAACTGAAGGTTTAGTGAAGATCCAGGCTGAAATCAAAGGCCTCAGCGATGACTTCAATGCTTACTATGCTGATTGGCAAGGAGCCAAGGTCAGGTTTGTAAAACCGACTGAGAAGTTCACTTCAAAGGTTGCAGCTCCATCGCAACCAGAAATTCCTCAAACTGAAGCATCTGCTCAACCAACTGAAGAGCACGCCAAAGACCGGCGATGAAAATCAGGTCATCAAGAAAATGTGAGTTCCGTGGCTGATGACTACATTCCACCGAAGAATTGCCGTATGGCCCACTAGTGGTGCGCTGAAGAAGATGAAGAAGTCAGGCAACCGCATCGCCAGCTCGAAGAAATTCAACCAGATTCCTCTGCTCCTCCTGTGCCTACCCCAACTCCGATCCTTCCATCTGCATCAGATGTGAAGAAGACCAAGGCTGCAGAGCGTGCATCGGTGAGGAAAAGGAAAGCATCAGCTTCATCAGATCCTTCAGCACCGAAGAAGATGAAGAAATTGACAAGCTCATTTGCAAATCCAATTAATGTTGTTCCTGTTTCCAGCATACCATCAAAGGAAATCGTTCCTTTCGATGAATAATATGTGATCCCAAGTGGATCTGATGAAGACATTCCCTCTACTGCTTCCTCGGAGCAGATGTATGAAGAAATTGAAGTGGATGCAATCCCTTCAACTCCAATTGTCTCCTCGCCCATGCCTCAGTTCACAGCTGAAGAGGCCGGCGTTGATGAATTGGATGAACAAAATTCTGACGTGGACATTGGGAGTACTACTCCATTGATGAATGATGACTTTTGGGGAAGTCGGCATCCCAACTCTCCTCTGTTCACGCCATTGCAACAAATCCCTCAGTCCCCTGCACAAACTGTTCAATTGGGCCCTAAAGAAAATCAACCCACTGCATCTGTTCATGAAGAAATTCCAGCCACTAGTGCTGAAGAAACTGTTGCTGCCGAATCATTGGAGACGCAGACTGCCACTGAAGAGGAACCAGAAATTCCTCAGCCTGAAGAACCTGAGATTGCGATTCCTGAGGTTGTGATGCAACTGACTGACACTCCTCAACCCAAGCCAAAGGATCCATTCTCAAGGAAGCAAAAATTCAAAACTGATGATTTCTTCGGCGAGCACGTATTCTTCACTGATTACAACCCCTATGACTCTGCTCGCATTAGGAAGAGGCGTTTCTGGACTGCCAGCCAGGCAAATTTTGATTCCTCAGTGTTGTTCAACAAAGACAAAGTCTTCGATCATGAGCACATTCCTCATGTGGACATGGAATCTCTGCCGTGCTTGGTGCCAGTCCTCAGTGTTCTTCACGACGCTGGACTGTTAAATTTCTGCACTGACATCTGTGATTGGAATGAAGAACTCATTCTTCAATTTTATGCAACGTTGCACATTACCGAAGACTCTGAAGATGTGAGTTCATGGGTGCTGGACTAGATGACTGAAAATACTCACTATAAGGCACCAGCTACTGAATTGCTTCGTTCTTTGCCTCTCGGTCCTCCCCTTGAAGCTGCTCGTTGCATGTACCAAGAGCCTGAGCTTACAGACCACTATATGCAAGTGCCATTGAAGCCAGATCAGGCCCCAAGGACCAAATTCCTCGTGAAGGAATTGTTATATGTGCCTAGGACTGTCTATCGCATTCTGACGAAGACATTGAGTCCTATCAAGGGCCACGATTCGAATGAAGAAGAAGTTGTTGGCATCATGAAAAATCTGCTTTTCAATATCATGCATGGCGTTCGTGTCAACTTCCATGATTTCTTCATGAGGAATCTAGCCAATGTCGCAATGTCACCATTTGAGTTGAAGCCTTATGCTCCGTGGATTATGAGATTCATCAGAACAAGGCTGATTTTCAGAATCACCTCAGCTACTTGCCCCCTGATTGAAGTCCTCAAACAGACATTTTCCTCAGCTGATGACAAGGGAAAGGCTGTTATAGATGAAGGCATTCGTCCATTGGATGGTCAATTTCGCAAGGCTACATCCTACTTCACCAATGACGACTCTGCCACTCATGATTCTGCCGCCAACGCACCCAAGCCAAATCCTCAAGGCACAGCTCCCAGGGTGATGACTGATCGTGAGCTTCTCCTCAGTCTTCACCAGAAGGTTGATCGCAATCACAAATGGGTCAAGCGTCAGTTTGGTTCAATTATTCACAACATGACTGCTACTCACAATGCAGTGAAGAAAAACCATTACTACCTTCATGAAACCCTCAACTGTACCTAGGTTGTTCTGTCTCACATTTATAGCGAAGAAGATCTGAAGAAAATGGATCTCAAGGAAGATTTTGACTGGTCTGCTCCTCCACTGAAGAAATACAAGAAGGTCAAGGTTCCTTCCTTGGTGGCCAGCTCCTATTCTTCATCGAGCGACACTGACGAGCATGAAGACTTGGAGGACACTGCGGCAGGCCCAACATCAACAAACAACCCCAAAAACGCTGACGCTCCTCCATCAACATGATATTCTTCAGGGGCGTTAGTCCTCATTTTCAACCCTTTTGGTCATTCAATGACAAAGGGGGAGAAATTTGAGTTAGTCTTCAAGCGGGTCTATCTATTTGGGCGTTTTTTTCTAAGTTACAACTCTCATTCTTCTGATGACTTTGTTGGATCGAGTTGTAAACTTAAACTCTATGGTGGCCTGATACTTTTGTTGTGATTTTCTGCATGCTTATTCCTCGCTAATGTTAATGCACGCATGCTGAATTACATCAGTCGCCATATTTCATCATGCATTTCACGTTCTTCATATCATATGTTAAATGCGTGTATGAATTACAAGATATAGGGGGAGATCTCCATGATTATACTCTTCAAGTGTGCATTGCTTCAAAAGCAAATTCCTCACTATGCACATCTTCAGGGTGAGTTCTTCTATATCTTGCAATCAAATTCCTCAATATGAGTATTTACACTTCATATGTTTATCCCCGTTGAGAACTTAACCTATATTGTCATCAATCACCAAAAAGGATTGTAAGTGCATCTCGTGCCCCTTAGTGATTTTGGTGTATTGAAGACTTATAGGTTAAGGGACTAATGTGTTTATGAGTGTACACAGGTCTATAAGTCTATGAGGAGTTTGATATTTATAGAGAAAGTCGACCCCTAAAAATGAAGTTCTTTGACTGAAGACTTTGGATTTCTGAAGACTTTGAAAGTGAAGAAATTGGTGTGACCTTGAAGACTGGGTATTCATTCGAGGAACATGAAGCATGAAGAATTTTGTTTTCATAGTTTCATTTTCTCTTTCTTGAGTCATAGGAAACACCGTACTGTTAAAGGGGGTCGAGGAAATACTAAGGAGAAATTTCCATGTGATGCTCAACTCAAAATCCTACACCGACCAATCCCTTCGAGTGAAGACATTGTAAATCTCATACAGTTTAGTCATATTCTTCAGTGACAGAGACGAAGTTCTTCTGGTCTATGAGGAATTTGTTCTGACTGAGGAGTTAGGAATTCGCCAGTGCGGATTGCCTACACAGTGAGGAACATGATAGCCCTGAGGAATTTGAGCCTCAAATTTCCGACCGTTGCTGTGCTACGCGCCAGCTGTCCCAAAATATATTATACACCTAACGGTCATATTATTAAAGGGCATTTATTTCTTATCATGTCGGGCTGCTCCCTAGGCTATAAATAGCCACCCCCTACAACCACTAGCTGGTTGGCTGCTCTGAGAGAAAGTGACACTTGTCATTTGAGAGCATCCCTTCCTCCGAGGACTTTGAGCGAAAATCATCGAGTGAGGAAAACCCAAACCCAAACACCTACAAACCCAAAGTGATTGAGCATCACTGAAGAGATTGATCCTGCATGGATTCGATGCTTGTTACCTTTGAAGATTGTGCTTCTTCCAGACGGTTAGGCGTCATGGTCTAGAGCATCCAAGAGGAATTGTGGATCGCTGAGTGACCGAGTTTGTGAAGGTTCGGAAGTCACCTGAAGACTTACCACGAGTGATTGGGCGAGGTCTGTGTGACCTTAGCTCAAGGAGAATACGGTGAGGACTGTGTGTCCTGGACTGTGTGTCCTGAGGTTTAAATACCTAGCCGCTCCAACCAGACGTACGACTGTCACAGCAGTTGGAACTGGTCTACTAAATCACTGTCTGACCGAGCTAACTGGTTCTATTTCCTCAACTCTTTCGTTTCCTCATAACTGTGTTGTGTGCTTGTTCATATCTGTTTGAAGACTTTGACTGAAAACTTTCTCAATTTCCTCAGTTCAATTTCTTCAGTCTATTTGTCTTCATCATGTGTTATCTTGTGTTTACGCTTTCTGTACTTTGTGCTTGTCTTCATTTCATCATGATGACCATGCTTGTGTTCTGTTATGTTTACTTTTGAGTAATTATTCCGCTGCAAGTAGTTCTTCGCTAAGGAATTTCCTCACCCGCAAATTCCTCAGTGAAGAATTCATAAAAATCGCCTATTCACCCCCCTCTAGTCAATATAACGCACTTTCACGCCATAAGCCAAAATTGAGCGACTCTTCGCCAAGAGAGAAAAACTTAGTCCTTCTAGCCACAAAAAGAGAGATGAGAGAAGTGTGTGAGAACCCGTCAAGTGTCATCCACTTTGTCCTACTTTGCAAAGATGAGGTGGCAAAAACTAACACTCCTAATCCTCTTCCACTAGTGTTCTCTAAATTGTTGCAGGAATTCGAGGATGTCTTCCCCGATGAGCTACCTCCCGGTCTTCCTCCTCTACGTGGCATTGAACATAGGATCGACCTCATCCCTGGATCACCTCTTCCAAACAAGGCTCCCTACCGTGTCAACCCCGAAGAAACTAAAGAGATCCAATGGCAAGTACAACAACTCATCGACAACGGCCATGTAAGTGAAAGCTTAAGCCCTTGTGCCATTCCGGTTATACTTGTGCCCAAGCAAGATGGTAGTTTTCGCATGTGCTCCAATTGTAGACCCATCAATGCTATCACCGTTAGATATAGGCATCCCGTACCTCACCTTGATGATATGCTAGATGAGCTTAGAGGTGCCTCCATTTTCTCAAAAAAATTGACCTTAAAAGTGGCTATTATCAAATCCGCATACAAGAAGGTGATGAATGGGAAACCGCTTTCAAAACTAAATTTGGCTTGTACGGGTGGTTGGTTATGCCTATGGGTTTATCGGAAGCTCCCGGTACTTTCATGCGTCTTATGCATTTTGTGCTTCGTCCTTACATTGGATTGTTTGTTATGGTCTACTTCGATGACATACTTGTTTTTAGCAAATCCATCAAAGATCATGTTAATCATGTTAGGGCCGTGTTGCAAACTCTTCGCAAGGAATGTCTTTATGCCAACATGAAAAAGTGCACGTTTGGTGTTGACAAGCTTGTTTTCTTGGGTTTCATTGTTTCTTCAAAGGGTGTGCATGTTGATGAGTCTAAAATTGAAGCAATTAAAACTTGGCCACAACCCACTAATTTGCAACAAGTGCATAGTTTTCTTGGCCTTGCGGGTTTCTATCATCGCTTTGTGAAAGATTTTAGCACCATTGTCGCACCATTGCATGCCTTGAGTAAGAAGAAATGCTCCTTTTGTTTGGGGACCTTTGCAATCTACCGCTTTTGATGAGCTCAAATCTTTGCTTACTCATGCTCTGATTCTTGCTTTGCCCATGTCGGATCACGGGTTCCGGCAGACCCTTAAGGTTCGAACTCTGGGGTGCGCGCGGGGATCCAACCCTCCACCGTCTCGTACCTCGCCGAACCGCAGAGACCTAAACTACTAACAAGAACAACACAAGAGACGCAAGATTTATACTAGTTCGGGCCACCGTTGTGGTGTAATACCCTACTCTAGTTTGTGGTGTGTGGATTGCCTCTGGGGCTGACGAAGAACAGTACAGGGAAGAACAGCCTCGCGAGGGTCTGTTCTTGGTGGGTGTGATGAACTGCTAAGTGGTATCCCGTTGCTCTAACCTGAGGAGCGGGTTTCTCTCTCTCTCTCCGGATTCCGAATGCTCGATCCAATCGTCCTCTGTCCCTCTGAGTGTGGCTACCCCTATTTTATAGGTGAAGGCCCTGGGCCTCTTCCCAAATATTGAGCGGGAAGGGCGCCAACAATTGGCCATTTTGAAGGGGAACAGCGGGTACACTTATCCTGACTAAAGTTGGTCCTCGCCTGCCAAAGGCTCTGGTGATGACGCCGCTTGGGCTCCATGATGATCGCATTCCAGCCGTTGGGGCTGGTCTTGGTCTTGTTGCAATCAAACGGATGCCTTTGCTCGATGCCCTTCCTGCGCTTGCCCCTTTGCACCAAAGAGGAAAGGAGGACGCCAGCTGCTGGCTGGCGCCTGATCGCGCCCTTGGTCGTCATGGCTTACGTCACGGGCACCTCGCGAGGTACCCCGCCTTGAACTCTCCGCCTCCTCGTGAGCCAGCTCGACGAGGTCGCTACCGAGGAAGCTCTTGGTCGCCCGCCTCATGAGGCTTGGCCTCGCGAGGGTCTTGAGCTTGTGTTGATGAAGATGGGCCATCCTGGGCCTCCTTTGAGCCACGCCGCAGCCGCAGTGTGCAAGTCTGGGGACCCCCGTTCCCAGAACACCGACAGTAGCCCCCGGGGCCACGACGCGCCCGGACTTGGCCGTGCAGAGAGGCGAAAGGGCAAGTGCGAAGCGTTGTGGGCCCTAACAGCCTGCGGCCTTGGGCACCGCATGGCGGTTGATTGGACGTGGGCGCCTCTGCATTCCCACGATGCCTTGGTAACCGCCCGGATTCGACAGGTCCTTGCATGCAGAGTTGGGCATGATGACTGGTGATCGTGGAGGCCGATGGTTGGCCTACGCAGGCTATAAGTACGGAACGGCGTGCGCTCCTCCAGTCTATCCTTCTGCTTCTCCTTTTCCTCGTCTCGTCTTGCTGCCATGGCTCCGATCCGCCGGTTCTCCAGGAAAGAGAAGGGAAAGGCTCCTCAAGAGGATCCTGACCCGCTCCCCGCAAAGAAGCGGCTCGCTCTCTGGTGTCAGGGTAGGAGCGCGCGCGAGGAGGCGCCCGTGCCCTAGTGCGTGCAACCGCCACCAGGGTTTCCTCTTCCCTTGTACGCGCAGATTGGTGGCCCTGAAGGAGGTGACGCTGGGCGCCACGAGCGGCGCCGTCGACGACGCCGGCGGGTCACGAAGGTGTGCGTCTTCCCCCCTGGAGTCCATGCCGAGGGCTCCTGCCGGGAATTCGTGCTCCGCGTCGCCGCGCCTCCTAAGTCTTGGATCCGCCTTCCTTCTTTCTTCGCCTCCATCGTCCGGCAGGGGGAGCCCCTAGGGCTCTGGCTGCAGCACGCCGGCTGCGGCACCCTCGCGACCGGGGCAGAGGTCGCAGTAGTTGCCCCGGGCGAGGCCTTCATGACTCGTGGCTGGAGCGAGATCGCCTGGTCTGCAGGAAGAGGCGCCCTCACGATCTACCCGAGTACGACGGTGCTTCGGTGATGTCCTTCAAGCTCTTCGACGCGGAGGGTCGCCGGCTGGAGTGCTGCCCCGGGAGAGGCGGTCGGGGTTCTACTGTGGTGAGACAGAGGCCAACCGCCCGCTCCCTTGGCAGCTTCCCAGGTGACAAAGGCGCCGGGGGATCCAGCGAGGCTGAAGCTCTTCGCGATGCCGAGACGGCGACGACAGCCACGAGCCCTCGAGCCTGCGCCGCTCCGGGGCGAGCGAGCTCTTTTCAGGTCGCCGCCTCGACTTGGATGGGGTCGGCTTGACCGGGTGGCCCATCGTTGATGATGGCGTCTGCCGCGGTGGTCCCTCAGAGATAGGACTCCTTAGGATTCGTGTCTTTTGTTCCTGCAAGGAGCCAAGAATGCACCCCGCGGGGGCTTGTAAGATATTTGTAGCTTCGTTTGTCAATATGATCCTTGCTATGAGGCAATGCGGGATGCTCATTCCATTCTTGCTCAGTCCCTTCCTTTCAGACCTCATGAGGGCTTGGTGCTCTGTGCCGACAGGTCCCAGTCCCAAGGCGGCGTCAGCCGTCGCTGGTATGCCAGGTCGCGATGCCGTGGTCAAGGCCAGGAGGTGAGCGGCCCGAGGTCCGGTAAGAGCCTCTGAGTCGCGATGCTCAGGGGGTCCCCCTTGGCGCTCAAGCAGCCATCATTCGGTGAGAAAGGGGAGCGACGTTGCTAACATGGAGTTGCATTGAGTGTGGGGATGGTGTTGCGATGACTAGTGTGTCCGGGGGGCGACTTATCTCGAGGGTTAGGGCGATGCTTCCCGGCGCAGCCATCATTCTGTGGCGAGGTCGTTCCGTGCTCCTCGGAGGGGCCCTGCAGGGTTACCACAAAGGGAACAAGAGCTCGCCGGGGCGATTGTTAGTCCCGCCATTAGTTACTTTGGAGTGGCGCGAGAGGCCTTGCAAGGTGTGCTGGGGCACTCTTGAGCCAGCGAGGGACTCACGAGGCCCTACCTCAAGGCGGGTTGCGCCTGGCTCTGGGCCTTATTTTCGAGTGTGTTCCTGCAAAAATGGCTAGATGTCGGTGCTCTCGCCTTGGTCCGGCTCTTGGGCTGGTCTCTCACTGTCATTTGGCAAGCCAGGTCACGATGCCATGGACAAGACCAGAGGGTGAGGGCCGGAGAGCCGGTAGGAGCCCTGAGTCGTGATGCTCAGGCACCCCCCCTTTAACGCGCAAGCTGGATTAGATGACACAACTCTACGTCTCGGGTCCCGGCTCTCGGGCTGGTCTCTACCGTCGCTGGCAAGCCAGGTCGCGATGCCATGGACAAGACCAGAGGGTGAGGGCCGGAGAGCCGGTAGGAGCCCTGAGTCGTGATGCTCAGGCACCCCCCCTTTAACGTGCAAGCTGGGTCGGAGGCAACAACTCTACGTCTTCGGGTCCCGGCTCTCGGGCTGGTCTCTACCGTCATTTGGCGAGCAGTCGCGATGCCATGGACAAGACCAGAGGGTGAGGGCCAGAGAGCCAGTAGGAGCCCTGAGTCGTGATGCTCAGGCACCCCCCTTTTAACGTGCAAGATTTCGCCACCCAGGAGAAGGCACCGAATAACAAGCATGGTGGAGCATAATCCTAAAGGAAACGCATGAAAGATACATGCCGCTGGGGCTAGCCCAAGCGGCTTGGGGATGATGCAGCCCGAGGGGCGCCCCCTAACAGGGTAAGCTAAGGACATGAAATAAAAGGGATACATGCCGCAGGGACGGACCCACGCGGCCTGGGAATAATGCGGCCCTGAAGGCGCTCCCAGCCGGAAATAAAACTTAAAGATGTCACCTGGTGATGTTGGGGATGAAGGGTCGTTGATGTAGCAGACTCGGTGGGCTGCGGGAGCCGATCCTCACGAGCCCCTAGGCTCAGGGCCTCGGGAGGCTCAGGCGCGGGCGGCCCCTCACGGGCCATCTCCATCTCCGCCAGGGCTGCGGCGTGCCTGACCTCTTGAGCCTCCAGGATGGTCCTCATGAGACGCTGGTGTGCAGCAGCCGCGTTTGGCAGGCCATAAGGCATGCGTACGTAGCTGTGGGGCGGGCCCTCGCAACGTCCCACCCGCGAGGGACAGAGGCGCTCTTGAGATGCGGCTCGGTTGAGCCCTGGTACGTCGATGCAGACACGCAGCCCACCATCCTCGCCTGGATGGGGGGCCACAGCGGGTAGGCGGCGGCTGCCCCTCATGATCCTTGACTCCTGTAACTCCTGAATGGCCTTGCTGATGAACTCTCGGGGGCTCTGTCCTCCTGGTCTTGCTCCTGCTTGCGGGAAACGTGCTTCGAAACACGCCTCCACGTGGTGCCCAAGCGCCTCCCTCGAGACCTTGGCGAGGTCGGTGGCCCTCCAGGGGAGAGCCCCCGAGCCCTGCCTGAGGAGGGCGTCGGGCGCGCTTTCCTATGCGATGGAAGGAGGCTCCCCCTGGCCCGGTGCGGGCCCTGAGGGGCCTGTCTCTTGATGAGCCGGGCCGGTCAATGTCTTCTTCTTGGGTGCTGCCTCGGGAGGCGTCCTGCCGCTGTGGTCTGGGTCTTCCAGCGACGCGGCCTGGAAAACTCGCTCCAAGGAGCACACTGCATCTCTCTCTTCACAGGGCACCGTGATGACCCCGCCGCGTCCTGGCATCTTGAGGATGTTGTAGCCATGGTGGGTCACGGCCATGAACTTGGCCAACGCTGGGTACCCGAGGATGGCGTTGTACGGCAGGCGAATGTGGGCGACGTCGAAGTCGATGAGCTCGGTGTGGTAGTTATCGCGGGCCCCGAAGGTGACAGGAAGGCGGACCTGCCCGATCGGGACCGTGGAGCCGTCGGTGACTCCGGAGAAGGGCTTGGTTGGCTGAAGCTGGCTGTAGGGCACTTGAAGATTGTTGAAGGTCTCCACCGACAGACGTTGAGCCCCTGCTCCGCCGTCGATGAGGGTCTTGGTGACCAAAGCACGTTGTCGATGATTGGGGAGCAAAGCATTGGGAGAACTCCGGCTGTGGCTGCGCACTTGAGCTGATCCACTGAGCTGAACGTGATGGCGCACGCCGACCACCTGAGAGGGCGCGTGGACTCAAGCTTGGGGAGGACTGCATTCACTTCACGGGCGAACTGCTTGAAGATGCGGTGGGAGGCTGGGTCTTGGGCTCCGCCCAGGATGCAGGCGATCGCCTTGCCTTCTGGAAGCCCCATCCCCTCGGCCCTAATGACGGTCTTCGATTCTCCTCGGCGGTGGCGGTAGCGGAGGGAGGCCTGCGTTCCCTTGCGGGCGATCCTCACGAGGCTGATCCCTCCAGCCCCCCTCGCGAGGTGGGTCTTGCCAGCGGTCCTCGCGAGGTTGGTCGCGCCACCCTTGGCGTGGGCCGCGGTCTTCCCAGCGTCCTGCATTTCTTCCTCCTCCTCGGCCGTAGCCCCGGTCGCTGCGCTCAGGGCGTCTGCCGACCCTTCCTTCACAAGACGGACCGGAGCTCTTGACATTCATTGGTGTTGTGGGTGTGGAGGTCGTGGTACACGCAGCACCGGCTGCCCTTGGAAGACTCGGGCTGATCTCTGCCCGCTTGGTGTCCGGTTCGCCACAGTACGGCAGCCCCTTTGCGCTTTACGTCCTTGGCCTTGGACTTCTTCTCTTCGATCCGCGGCAGCAGCTCGGGGAGGAGAGGCGCCCTCCTCCGCCTGGCGCACTTGGTCGCCAAGTTGAACAGCTCGAGGAGGTGCACAGATCTTCATGCATCGCCAGCGCCTCCTTCATCTTGACGTCAGCGCCGCCGTCGGAGAAGGCAGAGATGATGGCCTCCTCCGTCACCCTGGGGATCTTGAGGCGCGCGTTGTTGAAGCGCTGGATGTACTTTTGCAGGGTTTCCCCTGGCTGATGCTTGATTCTGCGCATGTCGCTCACGGCGGGTGGCCGGTCGTGAGTACCTTGGAAGTTGGCGATGAAGCGGGTGCGCATCTCGGCCCAGGAAGAGATCGTGCACAGGGCCGCATTCAGAGCCAAAAGGGCTCTGGCCCTTGAGCGCCATGGGAAACCAGTTCGCCATGACCTTTTCATCTCCGTTGGCAGCCTCGATGCCCAGCTCGTGAGCTGGAGGAACTCCGTAGGGTCTGCCGTGCCGTCGTGGCGTGGGGGCAGGTCTGGCTCGAACTTGGCGGGCCCCGCGGCGACGCCGCAACTTCGATCTTGGCGCGGCAGCCCGCCGTGGCGCGGGGGCCTCGGACGGCCGAGCTTGGTCTTGCAGGCCTCCCGCACCTTGGCTGGGGGCAGCGCAGGGTCTTGACGTGCTTGAGCGGGGAGCGCTCGGGCAGCTTCTTGTGGGCGAGGAACTTCTTGGCAGCTCTGCTCTTGCCGCGCCGGCGCCTGGCGGAGCGGGTTCCACCTGGGGTCAGCGCTTGGGGCTGTGGCGCCGTCTTGAGGAGGAGGCGGCTGAGGCGCCCCGAGAGCTTCATCGCCCGCGCGGGGCGGGGTGCGGTGCAGCTAAACGGATGGCGCGGGGTCGCCTCCCGCAGCGCGGACGAGCTCGGCGACGCGGTCGAGCCATTCTTCGTAGATGTTGTCGACGGGGCGGTAGCGCAGGAGCTTGTTGGCCGCGATGAGTGCAGCTCGGGCCTCCATGGCCGCGCGGGGCGCGCGCGACGAAGAACCAGCGGGGGTGAGCGAAGGCGTGGCGGTGCGGCCGTCCCGCCTCATGGACGGGTGCTGGGACGACGCTTGTTGCTCGTTCTCCGCCGGGCCGGTGGCGGCATTGACAACAAGTGACGGGGAACGACGAGGACGCCCGCCGACGGGAGCCGTCTGGGCGACATGGAAGCGAGGGCGTTTCGGCGCTGGCGCGTGCTCGACGAGCGCCGAACATGGTGGCGGTGGTCGAGGAAGAACGAGGCGACGAAGCAGAGATTCCGGCGCACCCCTACCTGGCGCGCCAAATGTCGGATCACGGGTTCCGGCAGACCCTTAAGGTTTGAACTCTGGGGTGCGCGCGGGGATCCAACCCTCCACCGTCTCGTACCTCGCCGAACCGCAGAGACCTAAACTACTAACAAGAACAACACAAGAGACGCAAGATTTATACTAGTTCGGCCACCGCTAGGTGTAATACCCTACTCTAGTTTGTGGTGTGTGGATTGCCTCTGGGGCTGACAAAGAACAGTACAGGGAAGAACAACCTCGCGAGGGTCTGTTCTTGGTGGGTGTGATGAACTGCTAAGTGGTATCCCGTTGCTCTAACCTGAGGAGCGGGTTTCTCTCTCTCTCTGGATTCCGAATGCTCGATCCGATCGTCCTCTGTCCCTCTGAGTGTGGCTACCCCTATTTATAGGTGAAGGACCTGGGCCTCTTCCCAAATATTGAGCGGGAAGGGCGCCAACAATTGGCCATTTGAAGGGGAACAGCGGGTACACTTATCCTGACTAAAGTTGGTCCTCGCCTGCCAAAGGCTCTGGTGATGACGCCTGCTTGGGCTCCACGATGACTGCATTCCAGCCGTTGGGGCTGGTCTTGGTCTTGTTGCACTGAAACGGATGCCTTTGCCTGATGCCCTTGCCTGCGCTTGCCCCCTTTGCACCAAAGAGGAAAGGAGGACGCTGCATGGGCCGGGCGCCTCGATCGGGCGCCCTTGGTCGCCATGGCTTACGTCCACGGGCACCTCGCGAGGTACCCCGCCTTGAACTCTCCGCCTCCTCGTGAGCCAGCCTGACGAGGCCGTGCTCGAGGAAGCTCTTGGTCGCCCCGCCTCATGAGGCTTGGCCTCGCGAGGTCTTGAGCTTGTGTTGATGAAGATGGGCCGTCCTAGGCCTCCTTTGAGCCACGCCAGCAGCCGCAGTGTGCAAGTCTGGGGACCCCCGTTCCCAGAACGCCGACAGCCCAACTTTGAAAAAACTTTTGAGGTTCATCGCGATGCTAGTGGTCAACTTAACTATCCCATCCATGAAAAAGAATTGCATGCTTTAGTGCGTGTATTACATGTTTGGGAACATTATCTTAGACCGCATGAGTTTTTCATACATACCGATCATGAGACACTTAAGTACCTTAAAGGTCAAACCAAGTTGAATAAACGGCATGCTAAATGGAGTGAATTTATTGAATCTTTCCCCTATGTGATAAAATACATTAAGAGCAAAGAGAATGTTGTCGCGGATGCCCTTTCCTGAAAATGCATGTTACTTACTCAACTTGAATTGAATGTTGTTGGATTTGATCATATCAAAGATTTGTATGAGCAAGATGTGACTTTTGCTACTCCTTATGCTAAGTGTGTGACGCATACTTCTTGGGAATGATACTATATCAAATATGGTTATCTTATGAGAGCTAACAAACTATGCATTCCCAAGTCTTCTCTTTGTTTGTTACTTTTGCAAGAGGCTCATGGAGGTGGAATCATGGGATACTTCGGACGAGACAAGACTTTCGCCACACTCTCCAAGAACTATTTTTGGCCCAAGATGTTTCGCGATGTCTCACGCTTCACCACCCGGTGCTCTACATGTTGCAAAGCTAAGTCACAATCTCAATCCCATGGTTTACATATATGCCACTACCTATTCCACATCAACCTTGGGAACATATTAGCATGGATTTTGTGCTTGCTTACCTAGGACTCAAAATGGCAAGGACTCCGTATTTGTTGTCGTGGAGTGATTCTCTAAAATGGCTCATTTTATCCCATGCAATAAGATAGACGATGCTTCACATGTTGCCAATCTCTTTTGTAGGGAAATCTTGAGGTTGCACGGCGTGCCAAAGACAATTGTGTCGGACCGAGATGTCAAGTTCTTAAGCTACTTTTGGAAGACGCTTTGCGCCAAGCTCGAAATCAAGCTACTCTTCTCTGCGCCGTATCATCCTCAAACCGATGGCCAAACGGAAGTCACCAGCCAGACGCTCGCCGCTCTCCTACGCGTGTTGATAAAGAAGAACATCAAGGAGTGGGAGGAGTGCCTACCTATCACCGAGTACGCCTACAACCGTGCAAGACACTCTACCACCGGCAAGTCCCCTTTCGAGGTTGTCTACGGCTTCAACCCATTGTCTCCATTGGACATACTTCCCCTACCGCTTCGAGAACAAGCAAACATGGACGCTAGTGCAAGAGCCACCTACCTCAAGAAGATGCATGAAGAAACACGTTCCACGATCGAGCGCCAAGTACAACGACTCGCCTCCAAGCTCAACATCCACAAGTCTCTGATGGTGTTCCAACCGGGTGATCTATTATGGTTACATCTACGTAAGGAACGCTTCCCCAAGGAGCGCAAGTCCAAGCTACTTCCGAGAGCCGATGGACCATTCAAGGTGCTCGCACGCTACAACGACAACGCCTACAAAGTCGACATCCCACGCGACAAGTACAACGTAAGCGACATCTTCAACGTCAAAGACTTGGTTAAGTACCATGATGATGAAGAGCACGATCCACGGACGGATCTCTCCCAAGGGAGGGAGATGATGCGGAGCATCCCTCGGCTACCCGCACCAACACTCCATCACCACCGCAAGCACCGAGAGGACCGATGACAAGAGCACGTGCACGCAACATCGAGAACAAGGTCAATTCTATCCTCTTCGAGTTTCTTTCGGATTCACATGAGAATTGGGTTCTACCTCAAAGAGACTCGCTATGCATTCTTCGGCACCAAGAAGATGATCGTGTGAAAGAGAAGACGGAGACTCAAGCATCCGTGGAGCAAGGGAGAGGATAACACGAAGAGGGAAGAAGGGAGCAAGGAGGAAAAAACCCTTGGACACCCCGGGTGCCCGGCCCCTCCAACACCGGGTACCCGGCCACCCTCCCCCGGGCGCTGCCCCGCCTTGCCCCGGGTACCCGACCCCTTGGGCTCCGGTTGCCCGGGCCCCTTGCCCAGCCGCCTGCCACCCCCGGGTGCCCAGGACTTGGGCCCCCTGGTTCCCGGCCTCTGCCCCGCCAGCTGCTGGTGGCCGGGGGCTTGGACCCCCGGGTGCCCGGCCACACTCCAGCCGGCCCCTGACTTGGCCGGGTGCCTGGTCCCTCCGGAGCTCATGGCTCTGACCGGTCCGGGTGCCCGGGCCACTTTTCCCCGGGTGCCCGGACCCCTCCGAGGGCCTGCGTGCCTCTTTGGGGCTTTGCCCTTGTATCCCCCTCCTCTCTTATTTCATCTCAAAACTATAAGTACGCCCCACCTAGCTCATTGGAGAGGATAGCAAAGTATTGGATAGACAAAGAGAGAGCTTTGCTCATCTTCCTCCTCTTGGAGATCTAGACCTCTTCTTGGAGAGGCTCCTCTTGGAGATCAAGGCCTCCTCTTGGAGAAGATCCTCTTGTGGATATCAAGGCCTCCTCTTGGAGAAGGATCCCAATCATAGGATCATCAAGACTTCTCTCCTCATAGGATTGGGATGAACTAGTTACATTGTATCTTTCTTTTGTTGTCCTTGAATCATTGTGACCTCTTGTGTGTTCTTGGATCTAGCATATGTGTGATTGGATCTAGTCAATTTGAGTGTTTCCCCTCTCTTGTGTTCTTCGTGTTCTTCGTGTTCTTGGGGGATTTCCCCTCCAATTCATGAAATATCTCCATCTAGGGTTCCACCCTACAACACGGTGTCTTGGTGGCGGCGATGAGGGCTTCTGCTCGACAACGCATCCCTCCTCCTCCGGATCCTGCGGTGGCGGAACCCGCCGCGAGGGGACGAGGAAGGGGATGAGGTCAAGGTCTCCGCGGTGCCCGAGGAGGAGGAGGGCAGGGAGGTGCCATGGCGGCGCCCCCGCCGGTGTCTCCTCCCCCGATGGAAGGCCACGTCGGTAACCAACCTCGGGAGCTCATCATCAGGCTATACAAGCCCCTGTGTGGTCATGTTCGCCTTCCAACTCCCTTCGCTCAGGAGATGGAGCCTGAACAAGCACGTGCTCTGAGGTTGCACATGAGGGGCTGCGGGAATGGTAACATGCGGGGCGATGTTGATTTCCCCGCCCTCACGTGATGTACCTCTGTCGTGGTTGGAAGACCTTCGCTTGTGCCCACGGCATCTCGGAGGGGCACGTTCTCCAGTTCAAGTTAATGGAGAGCGGCCTGCTCTCCGTCAAGATCTTCGGGTGCTCGGGAGGTCGCTTAGGGTGCTGCGCAGAGAGCTCAACCGATGATGAAAGCTCCTCCTTGAGTGGGAGCTACGAGGAGGACAGTGACAGCGATGACTACGGTAGCGGGCGGGGGAGCGACGACTTTGACTCCGGCTGATTGTCGCCCGCACCATCTTCATCAGGCGGCAGCACCATCATCTGCATCCGCATCTCCTTCACGGCAGCGTGATTTGCCGGGAGTTGGATGCAGAGGTGGGGATGGTGCTCCAGGGCTCCTCCAACAGTCTTCCAGCAGGACCCCGGCAGGACCCCGGCAGGCTTCCTCGCGGGCTGCAGCTCCGTTAACCCTGCCGTCTCCTGCTGGCCCTGGTGGCGGTGGTCGACGGGGCCGCTGATACGTCCCCAATGTATCTATAATTTTTTATTGTTCCATGCTATATTATATTCTGTTTTGGACATTAATGGGCTTTATTAAACACTTTTATATTATTTTTTTGGGACTAACCTATTAACCGGAGGCCCAGCCCATAATTGCTGTTTTTTTGCCTATTTCAGAGTTCCGCAGAAAAAGAATATCAAACGGAGTCCAAACGGAATGAAACCTTCGGGAACGTGATTTTCGGAACGAACATGATCCATAGGACTTGGACCCTACATCAAGACATCAACAAGGAGGGCATGAGGTAGGGGGGCACGCCTACCCCCCCCCCCCCCAGGCGCGCCCTCCACCCTCGTGGGCCCCACGTTGATCGACCGACGTACTCCTTCCTCCTATATATACCTACGTACCCCCAAACTACCAGATACGGAGCAAAAAAACCTTATTCCACCGCCGCATCCTTCTGTACCCGTGAGATCCCATCTTGGGGCCTGTTTCGGAGCTCCGCCGGAGGGGGCATCGATCACGGAGGGCTTCTACATCAACACCATAGCCTCTCCGATGATGTGTGAGTAGTTTACCTCGGACCTTCGGGTCCATAGTTATTAGCTAGATGGCTTCTTCTCTCTTTTTGGATCTCAATACAAAGTTCTCCCCCTCTCTCGTGGAGATCTATTCGATGTAATCTTCTTTTGCGGTGTGTTTGTTGCGACCGATAAATTGTGGATTTATGATCAAGTTTATCTATGAACAATATTTGAATCTCCTCTGAATTCTTTTATGTATGATTGGTTATCTTTGCAAGTCTCTTCAAATTATCAGTTTAGTTTGGCCTGCTAGATTGATCTTTCTTGCAATGGGAGAAGTGCTTAGCTTTGGGTTCAATCTTGCGGTGTCCTTTCCCAGTGACGGTAGGGGCAAAAAGGCACGTATTGTATTGTTGCCATCGAGGATAACAATATGGGGTTTATATCATATTGCATGAGTTTATCCCCCTACACCATGTCATCTTACTTAAGGCGTTACTCTGTTCTTATGAACTTAATACTCTAGATGCATGCTAGATAGCGGTCGATGTGTGGAGTAATAGTAGTAGATGCAAAGGAGTCGGTCTACTTGTCTCGGACGTGATGCCTATATATAGGATCATACCTAGATATTCTCATAACTATGCTCAATTCTGTCAATTGCTCAACAGTAATTTGTTCACCCACCGTAATACTTATGCTCTTAAGAGAAGCCACTAGTGAAACCTATGGCCCCCGGGTCTATTTTTCCATCATATTAATCTTCCAACACTTAGTTATTTTTATTGCCTTTTATTTTACTTTGCATCTTTATCATAAAAATACCAAAAATATTATCTTATCATATCTATCAGATCTCACTCTCGTAAGTGACCGTGTAGGGATTGACAACCCCTTATCGTGTTGGTTGCGAGGATTTATTTGTTTGTGTAGGTGTGAGGGACTCATGTGTGGTCTCCTACTGGATTGATACCTTGGTTCTCAAAAACTGAGGGTAATACTTACGCTGCTTTACTGTATCACCCTTTCCTCTTCAAGGGAAAACCAACGCAGTGCTCAAAAGGTAGCAAGAAGGATTTACAGGCGCCCGTTCTTGGGGAATCTACTTAAAAGTCAACATACCAAGTACCCATCACAAACCCTTATCTCCCGCATTACATTATTTGCCATTTGCCTCTCGTTTTCCTCTCCCCCACTTCACCCTTCCATTTTATTCGCCCTCTCTTTTCCGTTCGCCTTTTTCTCGCTCGCTTCTTGTTTGCTCGTGTGTTAGATTGCTTGCTTGTCATGATGGCTCTACCTCAATTTGGTGATCTTCACCTTAAAAGGTTGGAAGAGATCGAAAGCAACGTCAGGAGTTTTATGGTCTTACAATTTGAGCATAATAATTTCTTTAGAAACGAGCTTAAGGAACAAAAAAGCTTTATGGGTTATATGAATAAAGAGCTCGATGATATGTCTAAATAATTTGATGGTTTGAAATCTGAAATTGCTCATCTTGAGAAGTTAATAGCTGAAGATTCGGATAAGCAGGCCACCTTAGTTAATAAGATGTCCGCTAAGCCGGATTTTTTTTTATGAAAATAAAGATCAAGATCTAAAAGTTATTGATGTGTCCCCTATTAAATCTTTGTTCTGCAATATGAATCTTGATAATGATGGGACTGAATATGATCCACCTTTACCTCCAAAAATTCGGAGTTTTTAGATCTTGATGCTAAAATTGATAAAAGTGGGAATGAAGAGGTCAAAACTCTAGATATTAATGCACCCACTATTTTGGATTTCAAGGAATTTAATTATGATAATTGCTCTTTGATAGATTGTATTTCCTTGTTGCAATCCGTGCTAAATTCTACACATGCTTATAGTCAAAATAAAGCCTTTACCAACATATCGTTGATGCTTTGATGCAATCTTATGAAGAAAAACTTGAGTTGGAAGTTTCTATCCCTAGAAAACTTTATGATGAGTGGGAACCTACTATTAAAATTAAAATTAAAAATCATGAATGCTATGCTTTGTGTGATTTGGGTGATAGTGTTTCCACGATTCGAAAAAATTTATGCGATTTACTAGGTTTCCGTGAATTTGATGATTGCTCTTTAAATTTGCACCTTGCGGATTCCACTATTAAGAAACCTATGGGAAGAATTAATGATGTTCGTATTGTTGCAAATAGGAACTATGTGCTCGTAGACTTTATTGTTCTTGACATAGATTGTAATCCTTCATGTCCTATTATTCTTGGTAGACCTTTCCTTAGAACGATTGGTGCAATTATTGATATGAAGGAAGGCAATATTAGATTCCAATTTCCGTTAAAGAAAGGCACGGAACACTTCCCTAGAAAGAAAATAAAATTACCTTATGAATCCATTATGAGAGCCACTTATGGATTATCTACCAAAGATGGCAATACCTAGATCTTCCTCGCTATTATGCCTAGCTAGGGGCGTTAAACGATAGCGCTTGTTGGGAGGCAACCCAATTTTATTTTTAGTTTTTTCGCTTTTTGCTTCTGTTTAGGAATAAATATTTGATCTAGCCTCTGGTTAGATGTCTTCCCTATAGGATCTTCTTGGATGATAGTTATTTGATCTTGCTGTAAATTCCAGAAACTTCCTGTGCATGAAAATAATTGTTAAAAATCACCAGAACGTGATAAAATATTGATTCCAATTTATGCTGATCAATAAACAGATTTTATAGGCCTCACTATTTTGTTAGATGTTTTGGAGTTCCAGAAGTTTGCGTTAGTTACATATTACTACAGACTGTTCTGTTTTTAACAGATTCTGTTTTTCGTGTGTTGTTTGCTTATTTTGATGAATCTATGGCTAGTAAAATAGTTTATAAGCCATAGAGAAGTTGGAATACATTAGGTTTAACACCAATATAAATAAATAATGAGTTCATTAGAGTACCTTGAAGTGGTCTTTTGTTTTCTTTCGCTAACGGAGCTCACGAGATTTTCTGCTGAGTTTTGTGTTGTGAAGTTTTCGAGTTTTGGGTGAAAGATTTGATGGATTATGGAACAAGGAGTGGCAAGAGCCTAATCTTGGGGATTCACATGGCACCACAAGATAATATAAGGACACCTAAAAGCCAAATCTTGGGGATGCCCCGGAAGGCATCCCCTCTTTCGTCTACCTCCATCGGTAACTTTACTTGGAGCTATATTTTTATTCACCACATGATATGTGTTTTGCTTGGAGCGTCTTGTATTATTTGAGTCTTTATTTGTTAGTTTACAACAATCATCCTTGATGTACACACCTTTTGAGAGAGTCACACTTGATTCGGAATTTATTAGAATACTCTATCTGCTTCACTTATATTTTTTGAGCTATATAGTTTTGCTCTAGTGCTTCACTTATATCTTTTAGAGCACGATGGTGGTTTTTTTATAGAAACTATTGATCTCTCATGCTTCACTTATATTATTTTGAGGATCTTAAAAGAGCATGGCAATTTGCTTTAATTAATATCATGAGAAATTTGATGCTTGACAATTGTTTTGAGATATAAAGGTGGTAATATCATAGTTGTGCTAGTTGAGTAATTGTGGAATTGAAAAATACATGTGTTGGAGTTTGTGATTCCCGTAGCATGCACGTATGGTGAACCATTATGTAACGAAGTCGGAGCATGAGGTATTTGTTGATTGTCTTCCTTTGTGTGGCGGTCGGGATCACGCGATGGTTAACTCCTACCAACCCTTCCCCTAGGAGCATGCGTAGTAGTACTTTGCTTCGAGGGCTAATAAAATTTTGCAATAAGTATATGAGTTCTTTATGACTAATGTGAGTCCATGGATTATACGCACACTTACCTTTCCGCAATTTTCTAGCCTCTTGATTGCAGTGCATTGCCCTTTCTCACCTTGAGAGTTGGTGCAAACTTATTTGGTGCATCCAAACCCCGTGATATGATACGCTCTATCACACATAAACCTCTTTATATCTACCTCAAAACAGCCACCATACCTACCTATCATGGCATTTCCATAGCCATTCCGAGATATATTGCCATGCAACTTTCCACCGTTTCATTTATCATGACATGCTCCATTATTGTCATATTGCTTTGCATGATCATGCAGTTGACATTGTATTTGTGGCAAAGCCACCATTCATAATTCTTTCATACATGTCGCTCTTGATTCATTGCATATCCCAGTACACCGTCGGAGGCATTCATATAGAGTCATATTTTGTTCTAAGTATTGAGTTGTAATTCATGAGTTGTAAGTAAATAAAAGTGTGATGATCATCATTATTAGAGCATTGTCCCAAGTGAGGAAAGGATGATGGAGACTATGATTCCCCCACAAGTCGGGATGAGACTCCGGACTAAAAAAAAGGGAGGCCATAAAAAAGAAGAGAAAAGGCCCAAATAAAAAAATGAGAGAAAAAGAGAGAAGGGACAATGTTACTATCCTTTTACCACACTTGTGCTTCAAAGTAGCACAGTGATCTTCATAATAGAGAGTCTCTCATTTTGTCACTTTCATATACTAGTGGGAAATTTCATTATAGAACTTGGCTTGTATATTCCAATGATGGGCTTCCTCAAATGCACGAGGTCTTCGTGAGCAAGCAAGTTGGATGCACACCCACTTAGTTTCTTTTTCAGCTTTCATACACTTATAGCTCTAGTGCATCCGTTGCATGGCAATCCCTACTCCTCGCATTAACATCAATTGATGGGCATCTCCATAGCCCGTTGATTAGCCTCGTTGATGTTAGACTTTCTGCTATTTTGTCTTCCCACATAACCCCTACCATTATACCTTATTCCACCATAGTGCTATATCCATGGCTTGTGCTCATGTATTGCGTAAGAGTTGAAAAGGCTGAAGCGCGTTAAAAGTATGAACCAATTGCTTGGTTAAAATCGGGGTCGTACTTGATATGAATATTTTGTGTGGGGAAGATGGAGCATAGCCAGACTATATGATTTTGTAGGGATAACTTGCTTTGGCTATGTTATTTTGATAAGACATAATTGCTTAGTTAGTATGCTTGAAGTATTATTGTTTTTATGTCAACATTAAACTTTTATCTTGAATCATATCAAATCTGAACATTCATGCCACAATAAGAAAATTATATTGAAATTATGCTAAGTAGCACTCCACATCAAAAATTCTGTTTTTATCATTTACCTACTCGAGGACGAGCAGGAATTAAGCTTGGGGATGCTTGATATGTCTCCAACGTATCTATATTTTTTTATTGTTCCATTCTATATTATATTCTGTTTTGGACATTAATGGGCTTTATTATACACTTTTATATTATTTTTGGGACTAACCTATTAACCGGAGGCCCAGCCCAGAATTGCTGTTTTTTTTGCCTATTTCAGAGTTTCGGAGAAAAATAATATCAAGCGGAGTCCAAACGGAATGAAACCTTCGGGAACGTGATTCTCGGAACGAACGTGATCCAGAGGACTTGGACCCTACATCAAGACATCAACCAGGAGGGCACGAGGTAGGGGGCGCGCCTACCCCCCAGGGCGCGCCCTCCACCCTCGTGGGCCCCCTGTTGCTCCATCGACGTACTCCTTCCTCCTATATATACCTACGTACCCCCAAACTACCAGATACAGAGCAAAAAACCTAATTCCACCGCCGCAACCTTCTGTACCCGTGAGATCCCATCTTGGGGCCTGTTCCGGAGCTTCGCCGGAGGGGGCATCGATCACGGAGGGCTTCTACATCAACACCATAGCCTCTCCGATGATGTGTGAGTAGTTTACCTCTGACCTTCGGGTCCATAGTTATTAGCTAGATGGCTTCTTCTCTCTTTTTGGATCTCAATACAAAGTTCTCCCCCTCTCTCATGGATATCTATTCAGTGTAATCTTCTTTTGTGGTGTGTTTGTTGAGACCGATGAATTGTGGGTTTATGATCAAGTTTATCTATGAACAATATTTGAATCTCCTCTGAATTCTTTTATGTATGATTGGTTATCTTTGTAAGTCTCTTCGAATTATCAGTTTGGTTTGGCCTGCTAGATTGATCTTTCTTGCAATGGGAGAAGTGCTTAGCTTTGGGTTCAATCTTGCGGTGTCCTTTCCCAAAGGATGAGGGGCAGCAAGGCACGTGTTGTATTGTTGCCATCGAGGATAACAAGATGGGGTTTATATCATATTGCATGAGTTTATCCCTCTACATCATGTCATCTTACTTACATGTTACTCTGTTCTTATGAACTTAATACTCTAGATGTATGCTGGATAGCGGTCGATGTGTGGAGTAATAGTAGTAGATGCAGGCAGGAGTCGGTCTACTTGTCCCGGACGTGATGCCTCTATACATGATCATACCTAAATATTCTCATAACTATGCTCAATTCTGTCAATTGCTCAATAGTAATTTGTTCACCCACCGTAATACTTATGCTCTTCAAAGAAGCCACTAGTGAAACCGATGGCCCCGAGTCTATTTTCCATCATATTAATCTTCCAACACGTAGTTATTTTTATTGCCTTTTATTTTACTTTGCATCTTTATCATAAAAATACCAAAAATAGTATCTTATCATATCTATCAGATCTCACTCTCATAAGTGACCGTGTAGGGATTGACAACCCCTTATCCCGTTGGTTGCGAGGATTTATGTGTTTGTGTAGATGCGAGGGACTCGTGCGTGGTCTCCTACTGGATTGATACCTTGGTTCTCAAAAACTGAGGGAAATACTTACGCTGCTTTACTGCATCACCCTTTCCTCTTCAAGGGAAAACCAGCGCAGTGCTCAAGAGGTAGCAGCCGCCTCCGCCGTGCTTTCCATCAAGGCATTCCCTCGCGCTCCCGTTCCCGCCGGGCTACCTCTCATGGAGCCCGAGGGGAGCGTGCCGGGCTCCCACCCAGGCGCTCCTTTTGCCCTCCTCGCCTTCGACTATCGTGCCTAGGAGGAGATGGACAAGAAAGGGCATTACGGAGCACTTATCTTTTTTCAATCTTAAATCTGTAGGCGCATGCCAAATTTTAATTCAAATAATGTAATCTCTCGAGTCCATGTTTGTGTCTTGTAATGCTTGTACTTGTATTAGCATATTAATGAAAAAGATGAACCTTGCCGGGAACCCGTGCATGTGTATGTCCATGCAGAGGTGAGATGCCTCTTTAATATAAATAAACAAGTTTTTCCCTGGCAGGCTATCCTGCCGGTACCCTCTTTGTCTCCCGGAGAGCTGCGTCTACCGGGTTACAGACAAAGGGACCAGCCCCCCGCCAACTTCTTTTTACCAAAGGCCACTGCGACCATCCTGACCGAAGCAACGTTCGAGTCAGAGATGGGAGCACCAAAGTCTCAAAAGAGTGGCGAGGTTTTCTTAGCAAAAGTTATATCTTACAGAACACTAATGGATAGGAGGTAGAACTTATCTGCTTGGCCTGCCGGGGATCTCTACGCCGAACAATCTTCCCGACTCCTTGTCAAAGCCAAGTACACGGCAGGAACCTGCAGCTTCATGCATGATGCGATCCTATTTATATGCATATGCAAATGCTCATGAAATGCTTATGCAGTGATCTTGGAATGCTCATGCATGCTATCTTGGTCGCCCCCCCCATAGTGCTTCTTTATTTTCTCTTGCACAGGGTCATCGCCCTGGCTTTGTACAAGGGGTTACATGCAGATGAGGCAAGGCTCATACAAAGGGTGGCTGAGGCGGGGCCCGACAATGCGCCTTCTTGGGTAGTACTTGTGGAGATGCTCAATATTCCATGAGTTTTGCAACTGAGTGCCATCTCCGGTCTCCAGACGGACTGCGCCAGGTCTGGTGACTCATACTACCCGGTAAGGGCCTTCCCACTTTGGTGACAACTTGTTTGTACCCTTGGCGGACTGAACGCGCCTAAGGACAAGGTCACCTTCCTCAAAACACCGGGCATGAACCCTGCGGCTATGATAGCAATGCAGGGCTTGCTGGTAGCGCGCAGCACGCGTAGCAGCCCGGAGACGGTTCTCCTCGAGTAGCACAACATCGTCACGTCGGTGCTGATCTTGTGCTACTTCATCGTAGTCAAGCACTCGAGGCGACCTGTAGATGAGTTCCGTGGGGATAACTGCTTCTGCCCCGTAGACCGGGGAGAAGGGAGTCTGCCCGGTAGCTCGGTTTGGTGTCGTTCTAAGGGACCAGAGAACTACCAACAGCTCCTCGATCCACCGCCTGTCGTGCTTCTGCAGCGTATCAAAAGTTCTTGTCTTGAGTCCACACAACACTTCAGCGTTCGCCCTCTCAGCTTGTCCATTGCTCCGGGATGTGCCACAGAGGCGAATGAGATCTTGCATCCGAGGGCATGAACATATTGCATGAAGGCGCGGCTCGTGAACTGGGTGCCATTGTCGGTGATGATCCTTGCCGGAACTCCAAAACGACACACCAATTCTTTCAAGAACTTGATAGCTGACTGAGCAGTCACCTTTCTCACGGCAGTCACTTCCGGCCACTTTGTAAACTTGTCGATGGCAACGAACAAGAATTCAAAGCCCCCGATTGCTCGGGGGAAGGGGCCGAGGATATCGAGCCCCCAGACCGAAAATGGCCATGATAGAGGGATTGTTTGAAGAGCTTGGGCAGGCAGGTGTGTTTTCTTGGAATGGAACTAGCAGGCTTCACATTTCATGACTAGATCGACCGCATCTTGGAGGACTGTGGGCCAATAGAATCCCTGCCGGAATGCTTTCCCAACTAATGCTCTTGATCCAATGTGGGAGCCACACATTCCTTTGTGTATCTCGGCCAGCAGTTCCTTTCCTTCTTCCCGGCAGACACTTCAATTTCACACCGTTGGGCCTCCTTCTGTACATAGTGTCATTGACAAACTGATACATACTGGCTCTCTAGGCTACTTTTTCAGCTTCATCTTGGTCGCGGGGAAGCTCTCTGGTTTGGAGGAAGTGGACAATGTGCCTTGCCCAAGTTGGAGCCTAGGGCTCGGCAACAAGGACTAGCGGCACCTCCTCTGCTGCGGGAGCACATGCCTCATTCACGGGGTCCATGGGCTCAGCTGGAGGGGGTGGCCGGCAGGCTGTGAGGAGTTGTTTCCAGCAGGGTCTCTGCCAGGAGCGGACGGCTCTACCGGGAGAGGCTTACTGTAGTCCAACTTTCTCCTTTTCCGGGCCATTGTCGCTGGGGATACGGAGGGCTGAGTGAGATGGAGAACAAAAGTCCCTGGTTCCACAGGAAGCTTCTGTGCAGCACATTTTGACAAATGATCAGCTATTGAAAGGATCGAGAAGAGGTGTCTAGAGGGGGGTGATTAGACACTAAGTACCGAAAGTTGCAGTTTTTAACTCTTTAAGTTCAAGTGGAGTTTTGGCACAAGTTTAACAATCACAATACATAATTCAAGCAAGCATGCAAAGAGTATATGAACAGCGGAAAGTAAAGCATGCAACTTGCAAGAATGTAAAGGGAAGGGTTTGGAGGATTCAAACGCAATTGGAGACACATATGTTTTTGTCGTGGTTCCGATAGGTGGTGCTATCGTACATCCACGTTGATGGAGACTTCAACCCACGAAGGGTAGCAGTTGCGAGTCCATGGAGGGCTCCACCCACGAAGGGTCCACGAAGAAGCAACCTTGTCTATCCCACCATGGTCGCCGCCCACGAAGGACTTGCCTCACTAGCGGTAGATCTTCACGAAGTAGGCGATCTCCTTGCCCTTACAAACTCCTTGGTTCAACTCCACAATCTTGTCGGAGGCTCCCAAGTGACACCTAGCCAATCTAGGAGACACCACTCTCCAAGAAGTAACAAATGGTGTGTTGATGATGAACTCCTTGCTCTTGTGCTTCAAATGATAGTCTCCCCAACACTCAACTCTCTCTCACAGGATTTGGATTTGGTGGAAAGAGGATTTGAGTGGAAAGAAACTTGGGGAAGGCTAGAGATCAAGATTCATATGGTAGGAATGGAATATCTTTGCCTCAACACAAGGGTAGGTGGTTCTTTCTCAGAAAATGTGTATTGGAAGTGTAGGTTCGTTCTGATGGCTCTCTCCACGAATGAAGAGTTGGTGGAGGGGTATATATAGCCTCCACACAAAATCTAACCATTACACAAAACTTGCCGAACTCGGTGGGACCGAATTGAGAAACTCGGTCAGACCGATTTAGCAAATCTAGGGACCGTTAGGATTTTCGATGGGACCGACATGCAACTTGGTAGGACCGATATGGTTAGGGTTAGGGCATAATGTAATCTCGGTGAGACCGATTACACAAACTCGATTGGACCGATTTTGGTAATAAGCTAACCAGAGAGTTGGTCAGGCAAACTCGGTGAGACTGACACACAAACTTCGGTGGGACCGATTTTGGTAATAAGCTAACCAGAGAGTTTGCATTGTAATCTCGGTAGTACCGATTACTTAAACTCGGTGAGACCGATTTTGGTAATGGACATACACAGAGAGATTACGATCCCATCTCGGTGAGACCGAGATCCCTATCGGTGAAGAGTTGGTGGAGGGGTATATATAGCCTCCACACAAACCTGGTTCGTTCTGTGAGCCGATCTGGTTCTATTGCCGGAATACCGCTCCTAAGCACCCTTAAAAGCAACAAATTCTTCAATTTATTGAGCATCATAGTAATTATAAACAGCCTTAGCATACGAAGATACGATTCCATTATCACTAAACTCACATTGGTAGTATAGCGAGTGTGGAAAAGTGGTGGGGTATATAAACAAGCTGAGGTAAAGATTGGAACCAAACCTGGTTCTATTGCCGGAATACCGCTCCTAACAGCGAGAACCCCTTGCCGGGCTACCGCCCTCACCGGCTTAGCAACCATCACCCATTGCCTTTACGCTTGACCGCCGCAGAACGGAAGAATTTTGCGCCTCAAATTATCAAACTCCGGGCTCTAATGGCCAATGGCTTAACTGGTATTGACCTTGTTCGATGTTGGGTTTCTTGGGGCATCTTGCCATTAATCCGCCGCCCCGGATTGACGCACGAATACACTGGTAGCGTAAAAGACCCTCAAAGACGTCACGAGCTACCAATAACTGAGCTTGAAGTCACTGAGACAGTGAAGAAGATGCTCGATGAGCCGATCTCCGTCTGCAGCCAAACCGGGTTGGCCCCATTCTGTGTTTCCAACAAACCGCTGCATGTAAGGCTCCGCTCATCGCTTCTTCCGATATTAATGCCTTATTGATATATATTAATCCTTGTTACTTCAAAGCTAACAGCTCCTTCGAAACGAACCAAACCGCCCGGGTTCCTCGTAAAGTCCAAGACCACCAAGAAAGCTGGTAAGAGGAAAACTGCCGAGTCTTACGATCCGCCGGAAGAAGAAGATTCGTCTGAGGTAAAGCTTGATTTACTTTGTCCCTTTTATCCTTCATCCTATTGATAGCTTTCAATTCCTGTGATGATGTCAAGCCGATCATGCCGATCCTGTTGAGGTAATCCTTCTTTCTTCCGAATCTGATCTTGTGCGGTTAAAAGAATTCGCCGCATAGTCCGGAAAGTGAAAAATCTCACTCCGTGCTCATTTGAATCCGAACCTTTCTTTGAAGACACAACAGTCAAGAGCGCCAGACGACCCGCAAGACGGTCAACAAATTACATCGTCCGGTTTACTCCGACACCCCAACCCGGAAGCGCCGCCCGTAGGTGATTTGTTCTCCTGAAAAGCGTTATCCTTCGAAAGGTTTCTTCCGATGTCCTCTCAATCCGTCTGATCCGAATTATCGGGCCTCTTCCAACTCATCTGGCGGTTCATCAACCACTCAACTGCCTCCTCTTAAAGTTGCTGCGGGGTAAGCATAATGCTCTTTTTTGTTTTCTTCGCTTTTGCCGGTTCATCACATTCTAACTCTGAATATTGCAGCACCAAGGCTCGCTTAAGTAAGAAGGCGAAAACCCTTGACCCTCATCAGGATGTTGATCCAGAGAAGACTCCAGAGCACCATGGCGAAAAGCCTGAAGTTGCTAAAAACAGTTCTGCCGGGTTGAACCAAGACGACAATGCTAATCCGCCAGAGGTTGAACCGGATGCCCAAGTGGAAACCTCACATCCTGCTCCACCGAGTCCTGCAGCGGAACAGGTAGCAGTTGCTAAAACGCCGAGCCTGGGTATGAAAACACCAAGCCCAAGGAAGAATGCCAATCCGGCCAGCCCGACCAAAGATGATGATGTCGTAGTGACGGCACCGCCTATACCGCCCACAGCAATCCGGTCGCTTTATCAAAACACACGGCCAAGGAAGAGTCTACTGCCATGAGTAAAGAGAAGGGCAAACTGATCTGCTGCCTTATGATAACTTCTCTGCCCAAGAAATTCACTCCGCTTCTGAACCGACTCTACACAAGTGGTGACTTGAAGCCGCTCGTGAATCGTATGAAGGAACGCTATGAGGTAAGGAGTTATGCCTCTCTTGTACTTTTGTTGTGTAGTAGCCCCCAAGGGCCGGTTCAACTGATCATAGTTAAACCGGGACTTAATATAAAACTCATACGTCTCAAACTTCAGTGCTGTAGCCCCCAAGGTCCGGTTCAACTTAGCATAGTTAAACCGGGACTTAACATGTATCACCATGGCAAGATGAGATCAATTAGCCATTAGCCCCCAAGTGCCAAGTTGAATACCTGTATTGAGCTTGGGACTTCATAATGAAATAACTAACGTGATCCATTTTTTATCGAGTGAGATATACCAAGAAACCGTACAGCTCAAGGACCTTCGTGCCAATCTGAAGACTCAACAAGCAGAAGCCACCAAGGCCAAAGATGAATTGAAAACTGCCTTGACCACTATGGAGCAGCTCAAGGAGTGGTATAAATCCGAGCAGGCCAACTGGGACACCGAGAAGGCTGGTTTGCTAAAAGCAGGCGGAAGATCTTTGAAGCGGCTCTTAAACCGGTGATGTAAGAGCTCACCGGACTAAAGCGCCAAATTAATGCCATGACCTCTGCGATCTTTGGTAAGAGATTTTCTTGATTACTATTCCGTTTTGATATTTCCGCCAGTTTAACCTGAGTTGTCTTAAACCGGTATAGGGAAGCGTATTGCTCATCTGGGTTCTGATATGCGGAAGAAGCTCAAGGCTACATACACGCTGATTGAGCAGCTGTATACCGGCACCAATGAGTCATATGCGCTTACGTCAGATGATAACACAGCTCCGTCCTTGATCAAAGATACGCTGGACCGGCTATCCATGATTCTGGCACAACTTGAAGGGTTGAAACGATCCGCGGCCCGGGCTGGCACTTTATTGGCTCTAACTCGCGCCAAGGCATGGATAGCGGACCTTGACCCGGCTGACATAGCCAAGGGCTTCCCCAGCGCTCAAGAAAACGGCGAAGCCTTTGATAATGACGCCCTCAAACGAATAACAAAGGAGATGCGTCCTCTGGCGAGTCAACTGGCAGCAGAAGCCAACCTGGCGGTTTACCGCTCTTTCTATGATGCAAACAACAAAGGGTGGAATTTGTCATTCCGAAGTGCGAAACTTGTTCCTCAATCTGTAAGCACACTTATGCCCCTGACGTTGATCCGGCTGAGCTTATAAGTGAAGAGGCTGTCTTTCAGGCTTTAAACCGGATTGACTGGTCTACCAATGACTTCCGGCCATTGGGTGATGAGGAGGAAGAAGCTGAACCGACGCCGCATTTACCCATCTTCTTCACGCCAACCCGGCGAGGAAGCTTAATCCGTCAAGCGGTTGATGCATCATAAGCTGCTAGTCATAACGCCATTCGAAATGTTGGGCCTCGGAAGGCCTTGTAATAGAATAGCCAACACTTTTGTTTTTGAATATGCCTTTATGCCTTGATGCGCAACCTTCGCAGAGGTGCTGATACTTTTGATTGAATAATCGAAACCTTCAATCTATTTCGCTGCAATCACAAATTCTTAAACTGCCACGGCGGCTTGTGTCGCCAAATTGCTTGTGACGCTCATATGTATATGTAAGGAAATATTGAGGTATATGATCAAAATTTTGTGATACAAAAATACACCTTGTTGTCGGGCATGAAGTCGGCTTAGCCAACCTGGAAGCGGAGGTTGTATAAACCATTACCGTCAAAGGAGAAAACAGCTCATGTGTTTATAATGCCGGTTTACCATGTAAACCATGCCGGGTCATGTTAAGCCCCCTGTTACTCCATAATGGGATGTTAACAGGAAAAGTCAAACCGGAAAAGTTATTTCCGGATTAAAATAAACCAAAGCCGTGAATTGACTGGTTGAACCGGTTTGAAAAAATGTTATCGGTTTAAAAACGCAACAAAAAATGTTATCGGTTTAAAAACGCAAAAAAAATCAAATAATAATTTGCAGAAAGAGGCTTTACTGAGCCGATCAGATGGCATTACCATGGTCGGACACGACCAAGCTCCCAATAAGGTGTAGCTATGGTTCAAGTCAGCCAGGTCCCCAACTGAAACCGTGGCATTATGTCGATCAAGTGGCGTGGCAATGGTTCGGGTTCGACCAAGCCCCCAAGTGACTCTATGGCCTTAGGCCGATCAAGATGCGTGACTGGTTCAGACTTGACCATGTCCCCAAGTGATCTGGTGGCTTTCGCCCATCAAGAGGTGTGGCATTGGTTCGGATACGACCAAGCCCCCAAGTGACATCTAAAAGCTTCCAAAAAGGAAGCTCAGGGGGGAAACCGGAGGCCGTTTTAAGGCAACCACTCCATGTACCCAAACCGGATGCTTACAGAACGGATACCCCGCTTTAGCAGAGGCTCCGGTTTTATTGCTTGTATTCATAATATATACATTGTCATAATATGTACATAAGGAGAGCCGATGGCTCAGGTATAATAAGGCCGAAGATGAGCTATATGCCACGGCCTGTTGGTCTCCTCTTCGGCGTGCGTGAGTCTTTATGCTCTCGAATATCGATCAAATAGTATGACCCGTTGTGCAGATTCTTGCTGACCACAAAAGGCCCTTCCCAAGGTGGGGATAGCTTGTGCATATCTGCTGGTCTTGAATGAGCCAAGCACCAAGTCTCCTTCTTGAAAGGTTCTCGTTATGACCCATCGATCGTGATACCGACGAAGATCCTGCCGGTAAATCGCCGAGCGAGCAGCCGCCATATCTCGCTTCTTCATCCGGTCGATCCAAAGCGTCCCGCCGTCTTTGTCTCATTATCTGCCTCAACATAGGCCGCTACACGAGGTGAGTCATGACGGATATCGCTGGGAGGACCGCCTCCGCTCCATAGACCATAAAAAGCGGTGTGTATCCGGTGGATCTGTTAGGGGTAGTATTTATACTCCATAACACGTAAGGTAACTCTTCTACCCAACAGCCCGGCGTCCCTCAGAAGGGACCATAAGCCGGGCTTGATACCTCTCGGGATCTCTGATTAGCTCGTTACGCTTGACCATTGGACTGTGGGTGAGCTCTATCAAGAAACGCTGTCAAGCTGGATGTGCTCACGTTCACAAAACTCCTTCATGGCACCTTTGGACAAATTGGTACCATTATCCGTGATTATACTGTGGAAAACCAAACCGGACGATCACCCTTTTGATGAATCGAACCGCCGTGGCGCATCACACTTGCCAATGTGCTCGCCTCGACCCACTTTGTGAATTTATCAACTACCACCAACAAGTGTGTCTTTTTGTCCTTGGACCTTTTAAAGGTCCAACCATGTCCAACCCCAAGTCGCATAAGCGGCCAAGTAATTGGAATCATCCTCAATTCTTGGGCGGTATATGAGCACGTCTCGAAAACTTCCGCAACCATCACATCGCTGACCGGATCTTCCGCATCGGCATGGGCGATCAACCAATAAAAACCATGGCGGGACGCCTTAGCCACCAAGGATTTTGAACCGCGTGGTGACCACGATCCCCTTCGTGGATCTCACGCAATATTTCACAGCCTTCCTCGGGGACACACAGCGTTGAAACGCCTCGACACCTTCGCAATGATGCAACTCGCCATTAACAATGGTCATAGACTTAGACCGCCGAACTATCTGCCGGGCCAACATCTCATCTTCTGGTAACTCGCCCCGGCTCATGTACGCCAAATCGGAATGACATGCAGGGCTGCCACCAATAGAGCCTCCGGATCAGGAATAGCCAAATCTGCTTCATAGGGGAGCTTGACTGACGGGTTGTGCAGTACGTCAAGGAAGATATTGGGCGGGACCGGCTTGCGTTGAGAGCCCAACCGGCTTAAAGCGTCCGCCGCTTTGTTCTTCCGACGATCCACATGGTCCACCTGATAGCCTTTAAAATGACCTGCAACAACATCCACCTCCTGACGATATGCAGCCATGAGTGGGTCATTGGAATCCCAAGTGCCTGACACTTGTTGGGCCACCAAGTCCGAGTCACCGAAGCACTTAACCCGGCTTAGATTCATCTCCTTAGCCATCCGAAGACCATGGAGCAAGGCTTCATACTCAGCTGCATTGTTAGTACAAGGGAACATTAAGCGGAGGACGTAACAAAACTTTTCACCTCGTGGGGAAGTTAACACAACTCCAGCCACCGAGCCCTCCAACTGCCTGGACCCGTCAAAGTGGATGGTCCAATAGGTATGATCCGGCTTTTCTTCAGGCGCTTGTAACTCCGTCCAATCATTAATGAAATCCACAAGTGCCTGGGATTTTACTGCCGTCCGAGGTACATACCTTAAACCGTGCGGCCCAAGCTCTATGGCCCACTTAGCAATCCGCCACCGCTTCCGGTTACGTATGATATCGCCAAGGGAGCTGAATCGACCACCGTGATGGGATGCCCTTGAAAATACTGCTTCAGCTTCCGCTTGCCATAAAAACTCCATACACCAGCTTACGCCAATGCGGATATCTCTGCTTGGACTCAATGAGCACCTCGCTGATGTAATAAACCGGACGTTGAACCGGATACTCCTTCCTGCCTCCTTCCGTTTCTACCACAATGGCTACGCTTAACTGCCCTGGCATTAGCGACAACATATATGAAGCGGCTCCTTGTCAATGGGAGCGGCGAGAACAAGCGGGTTGGCCAATTGCCGCTTTAAATCCTCCAATGCTTCATCGGCGGTGAACTCCAGACAAACTGATCCGTCTTCTTCAGCATCTGGTACAAAGGAATGGCCTTCTCTCCGAGGCGGCTGATAAACCGGCTTAGCGCGGCAATCCGACCTGCCAAACGCTGGACATCATTAATGCACTTTGGCTTAGCCAAGGAGGTGATAGCCGTAATTTTCTCCGGATTAGCTTCAATCCCCCTGTTGGACACAAGAAAACCCAATAACTTGCCTGCCGGAACACCGAAAACACATTTGGCGGGTTAAGCATCATCTTGTACACCCGCAAGTTGTCAAAGGTTTCTTTCAGATCCTCAATCAGTGTCTCCTTCTTCCTTGATTTAACCACAATATCATCCACATAAGCATGCACGTTACGGCCGATCTGTTCGTGCAAGCAATTCTGTACGCAACGCTGATAAGTTGCTTGGGCGCTCTTGAGCCCAAAAGGCTTAGACACATAGCAAAAGGCTCCAAAGGGAGTAATAAACACTGTCTTCTCCTGGTCCTTAACCGCCATTTTGATCTGATGATATCCAGAACACGCATCCAAAAAGCTCAAACGCTCACAACCCGCCGTAGCATCAATAATCTGGTCAATGCGGGGGAGGGCGAAAGGATCTCTTGGACAAGCCTTGTTAAGATCTGTAATCCACACACATGCGCCAAGTGCCGTTTTCTTAAGGACCAACACCGGATTAGCAAGCCACTCTGGATGGAAAACTTCAACAATAAAACCTGCTGCTAAGAGCCTGGCAACCTCTTCTCCAATGGCCTTGCGCCTTTCCTCGTTAAACCGCGAAGAAACTGCTTTACCGGTTTGTACTTGGGATCAACATTAAGAGTGTGCTCAGCGAGTTCCCTCGGTACACACAGCATGTCAGAAGGCTTCCATGCAAAAATGTCCCGATTCTCACGGATGAACTCGATGAGCGTGCTTTCCTATTTAGGATCCAAGTTAGCACTGATGATGAACTGCTTGGACGAATCACCGGGCACAAAGTCAACAAGTTTAGTCTCAGCCGCCGATTTAAACTTTAGATCCGGATCATGATCTGTAGTTGGTTTCTTCAACGGGGTCATATCCGCCGGATCAACATTGTCTTTATAGTACTTTAGCTCTTCGGTGGCACAAACCAACTCTGCGTAAGCCGCATCACCTTCCTCACACTCTAAAGCGATCTTGCGGCTCCCATGAACCGTTATCGTCCCTTTGTGACCCGGCATTTTTAGCTGCAAATAGACATAACAAGGTCGCGCCATAAACTTGGCATAAGCCGGCCGCCCAAACAGGCGTGGTAAGGGCTTTGAATTTTCACCACTTCAAATGTCAATGTTTCCGATCTGGAGTCATGTTCATCCCCAAAGGCCACCTCCAGAGCTATTTTACCAACCGGATATACTGACTTGCCAGGCACCACACCATGATACATTGTGTTGGACGGCTTGAGATGTTTATCCGTTAGCCCCATACGACGAAAGGTCTCATAATACAGGATGTTGATGCTGCTCCCTCCGTCCATAAGCACCTTGGTGAACTTGTATCCTCCCACCTGAGGCGCCACCACTAGGGCTAGCTGACCCGGACTGTCAACCCGGGGAGGATGATCCTCTCTACTCCACACAATAGGCTGCTCTGACCAGCGTAGGTAATGCGGCACGGCTGGCTCAACAACGTTGACTGCCCGCTTCTGAAGTTTCCGGTCTCGCTTGTCCAAGCTAGTGGTGAAGACGTGATCGCCCACCATTCAACCGCCGGATTGCTTTGATAACCCGATTTATTCTGCTGATTGTAACCACCTTGGTTGTTACGATTGTTCGATTGTTACGCCCGCCGGATTACCATTAAACCTGGACCGGAATTTCCTCCACCGTAACCCGGGCCGGACCCTGAACCGCCGCCGGGCCCCTGATCGTACCGGAAAGCATTAGAACTTTTGAACTCCTGCATAATGTAACAATCCTTCCAGAGGTGGTTTGCTGGCGCCTCCTTCGTCCCATGCTTGAACGAGGTTGATTCAGCAGATAATTCAACCGGTCCGGATTGTGATTATGCGCACCACCTCGGTTCAGATGTTTATCCTTGCGCCGTTGACCCTTGTCCTGCATGTTGGTGTTGGCTATGAAGCCCATGTTACCATTCGCCTTACGCTTGTTTCCTCCATTACCCGCCGATCGATGTCTTTGGCCTCTGGAGTTGCTGTTCGCTTTCCCTTCCCTGTTTCATCCTCCTCGGACTCGGGATCCTTGGTACTATCGTAATCAGCATACTTCACTAAAACGCCCATGAGAGTGCCCATGTCATTGCAAAACGCTTCATGCGACCCAGCTTCAATTTTAAAGGCTCGAACCGGCGGTTGCCCTCTAGGGTTAAGATTGCGTAATCGGTGTTGATCCGGTCTCAAGAATGTAGAACTTGAACGCAGGCGCACCCAATGGGTTGTGGATTCTCCTCACAGTACACAAGCCGCCAAGTCCACCACAGACATGGGCTGCTTACGTGTGTCTTTGAAATTCTGAATGAACCGGTCCGCGAATCGGGTCCATGAACTGATGGAATTGGGTGGCAAAATTTTTCCAACCAAATGCGGGCCGTGCCTTCAAGCATCATGGTAAAATACTTTGCACATGCAGCTTCATCCACATCCAAAGATCTCCATGGCCATCTCATAGCTTTCTATCCATGCTTCGAGCCGATCGGCGGTATAATTGGGCACCTTGCGTGGCCCCTTGAAATCTTTCGTCAAGCGTATATTAAGTAAAGCGGGGGACGAGGCAAGGCACCCCAAAGAGCTAGATGTAACTCCTGTGCTCGTTGATAGTCGGTCGAACCGGGCGCAAGCCGATAATCTTGATGTCGTCGCTAACTCGGCCCCCACGTGCCTGGCCCGGTCCACCACCTCTTGAGCGTTTTGAAACCACCGCCGGGTTGTTGCCATGAGGTGCACCGCGCTGCGCATTACTTGACACGGCCGGTTCATCTGCATGCCTGCTATAGCTCCAGCTCAGGCGGGGGGTGGAGTGGATCCGTTCGCGGCTGTTTGAATACGCTTCCTATTGGACCAGAGCCGTCCTAAGGAGCTCATTGACCCGGCGTGTTTCCACCGCCTGTGGTGAATCGCCTTCGATTGGAATCGCCTCCAACCGCGCCGCAGCCGCAACAAGGTTATCCATCGGGTTGGAGTAGTGACCTGGAGGTGTTTGCACAGCTTGAGGCGCGCCGGCATGATGGCGAGGTAGATCTATCACACGAGGCTGAATCGGCACGCCCGTCTCGTGCTTCCGCCCGGTTCATCATCGGGCGGCGGATTACTGGTCCCCTGCTCACAGGGTGTTGAAGAGGTCTCTTCCTCGAAAACCGAGGGCAAACGGGATCTGTACTTTCTTTTCATGACTTCATGCGACACATTACTGATCTAGCATGAGCCTATAAGCTGCGCATCAAAGCGGGCCGCTCGCCACCATCCTAGCGTCATATGCTGCCAGATCCGCTTTAGCCTGAGTGATTTGCTCCTTCACCTTTGCAATCTCTGCGTTATGCAGATCTTGATCTGCCGGGTTAGCCTCTGCCATGAGCACAGCCAACGCATCAAATAGTTCTGATAAAACTTGAGCCGGCGGGCGCACAGGGCCTCCTGCCCCGGCTGCCACCGCCGCTGTCGAACCGCGACCATTGTCGCGTGAGGTTGAGGAGTGAAGTGTCGCTTGTGTACCGCCATGAATATTCCAACCCGGTTGGGCAGATCAAAGGGGTCCGGAATCATCACCGTCGGAACAGCCCCCAATCCGGCCATCTTGCAGCTGGTACAGAGATTTAGTTTCTCCGGTCGACGACTCGTCATCCGAGTAGACAACGGTTTCGCCACCTGATGCTGATCCGTCCTCGTAGTTTCTTCCGTGGATGACTCCCACGAAAGCATGCTTGACAGCCGGTTTAGCCAGGGCAGGTTTCGCCCGCTGAGCCGTCTCGACGAGGTCGGTGCAGATGTCCAGCTCAGGCCCTGGCTCACCGATCTTGCCGATGAACACGTGTATGCTACCAAAGGGGACCCAGTACCCGTACTCAATCGAGCCGGCCTCGGGGCCCCAGCCTGCATCATCGATGTAGAGCTTGCCGCGACGACTCTTGGTCATCCGGCCCACAAAGATAGCCTTCGAGTCCTTCGAACTTGCCCTCTAAGATCATCAAACCATCGTGCGATAGCCCCTACGGTGGGCGCCAACCGTCGTGGAATTGTCACGGCGGATGTCCTCATGAAAGGACTTAGTCAAGGGCCATCGTACGGGTTAACTTAGAGGGGTTAAAGCGGACGCAAAGACACGAGAGTTTATACTAGTTCGGCCCCTTCGATGAAGGTAAAAGCCTACGTCTAGTTTGTGATGGGATTGATGTGATTTCGGTGACTAGGGAGCAATAGCTTCGCCTAAGCCTCGAATTGTTGTTGTCTGTCTTCAAACCGCCACCGGATCGTCCCCTTATATACACGGCTTGACGTCCGGCCGGTCTACAGAGTCCCGAGGCCGGCTCATACAAGTGTCCGGCTCGGCCTCTTCTTTCTCTTACCATACAACACAAGTTACATGGTTATGGCGGTTTTACCATTATGGGCCCTAATTCGCCCCTGGGCTCCGGGCCTCTAAGCTCTACAGCAATCGCCACCTTCCGAGTCTTCGTGGGCCCCAATTATGGCCGAGGGTAAACCGGCCCCTTCAGGGCGGTTTATATTCAGTAGTTACATCCCCAACAGGTTTGGTCCTTGAGTCACAGCACAAAGCACTGATAAAAATGTGATGCTTGTAGAGGACAAGATTTATTAAGTGGAGTTGGATCAAGAGTAGTGCAGGAATAAATGGCAAAATGTTTTTCCTGTTGCCAAATCGGTGGCACCGAGTGGTATGCTTCGTTGCACCGAACAACTTCGGTTAGACCGAAAACAAGAAATCGGTGGAACCGAGTTCATCACAAAGAAAAACACTTGTCACCTCAGCTCACTGGACAAGTAAGATCTCACAAGGATTTGCAAGGAATTAACTGAAAGATTTGCAATGAATTGGATGCAGGGAATGCAGAACAAATAGAAAAGAAAAGAAATCTAGATGAAGTTTTTTTGAAAGGGGAAACAAATATGCATGAGACAAATGCAAAAGGAAACACAAGAGAACTTCATCTAGAATTGGGCGGTGACAAAGTCACCTATGTTAGAGTATATTGACTTAGGAGTCAAGTGAGATCACTTGATCATAGGTCATACTCATCGTTTAAGATAAAAATGGGGTTGCCATTTTTCGTTTAAGCATCTTGATGTATTCACATCTTGTCGAGTTGCTTTGACTCATGACTTGCAGTAAAGCTTCTCTAAGATGGAATAACATACCTTGGGTGGTGGTGTTGATCGTGATCATGTAGTTGAACTTGTGTGGGTTGCTCAAGGTTGATGTAGCTCATCAAGAGTTGGGAGCACCAATTGGAATTTGAGTTCATCTACCTACATGGGTTAGTTCTTGCAAGGAAGAGCACTTGTGTATCCAAAATGACAATCATGAAACTCAACATAGATTTTGTCAAAGGATATGTTTGAACGGTTTCGTGCTTCCCATCTTCAACCACCATTGTGTAGAGACTTGGTGATGTAGAGATTGCTCAAGATGAGAGTGAGTTGCAATCTCATAGATTTAGATTCATCCAAGTACCTACAAGGGTTAGATAACATGCAAGATGCAAATATATCCAAGACATAAGATTATCATCATAAGAGAAATATCAAGGATTAGTCATAAGCTCAAGTCTTGCATGTATCCAATGGAGTTCCCACTCCAAGTTTGAAGCATCAATGATGTTCAATTCTCCTCTTGACCTGCAAAACACTTTCTCATCAAGTGGTTTAGTGAATATATCCGCTAATTGCTTGTCGGTGCGAACATGCTTAAGATTAATGTCACCCTTAGCAACATGATCTCGAATGAAATGATGACGAACTTTAATATGCTTAGTTCGAGAGTGTTGCACGGGATTGTGAGCAATCTTTATAGCACTTTCATTGTCACAAAGTAATGGAACATGTTTCACATATATCCCATAATCTTTAAGAGTTTGGGTCATCCAAAGTAATTGAGCACAACATGAACCAGCGGCAATGTATTTCGCTTCGACGGTGGATAAGGATACCGAGTTTTGTTTCTTGGAAGACCAAGATACAAGAGACCTACCAAGAAATTGACAAGTGAAAGTGTAACTATCCCTAGGTGGTTTTGGTAATTCATAACAACATATAGCACATTGAGCCAATACTATTCCAAGATGAATATTTCAGGAAAGCTCAAGGAATGGCATGGCATGGATGATGAAAGTGGATCCCTCAAAATATTAAGGACAAAGGATTGGCTCAAGCTCAAAAGCTCAAGACTCTACGTTTTATATTTTAGTGATCCAAGATCACATTGAGTCTATAGGAAAAGCCAATACTATCAAGAAGGGATGAGGTGTTGCTTAATGAGCCTCTTGCTCCATGTGCTTAGTGATATGCTCCAAAACCCTCCACTACTTTCTCACATCCACTTATGACCTAAACCCAAAGTCAAACTCGGCCCTACCGATTCTTTCTATCCGGCGCCACCGAGTTCAGATGTCATAGCCACTGCCACAAAACCCAAGGCAAATCGGTTTCACCGATAGGGATCTCCGTCTCACCGAGATGGGATTGTAATCTCTCTGTTTCCCTTCGTAACGTTTCGGTCCAACCGAAGTGAGCGATCGGTCCCACCGAGATTACAATGTAAACTCTCTGTTTCCCTTTCGTAACTTTTCGGTCTCACCGAAAGAGCGAATCGGTCCCACCGAGTTTACGACCAACTCTCTGGTTAGCTAATTACCAAAATCGGTCTCACCGAGTTTGTGTAATCGGTCTCACCGAGATTACATTATGCCCTAACCCTAACCATATCGGTCCTACCGAGATGCAAGTCAGTCTCACCGAAAACCCTAACGATCACTAGGTTTACTAAATCGGTCCGACCGAGTTTGATGATTCGGTCCCACCGAGTTTGGTAAATTGTGTGTAACGGTTAGATTTTGTGTGGAGGCTATATATACCCCTCCACCCCCTCTTCATTCGTGGAGAGAGCCATCAGAACAAACCTACACTTCCAACTTACCAGTTCTAAGAGAGAACCACCTACTCATGTGTTGAGACCAAGATATTCCATTCCAACCACATGAATCTTGATCTCTAGCCTTCCCCAAGTTGCTTTCCACTCAAATATTCTTTCCACCAAATCAAAATCATGTGAGAGAGAGTTGAGTGTTGGGGAGACTATCATTTGAAGCACAAGAGAAAGGAGTTCATCATCAACAAACCATTTGTTACTTCTTGGAGAGTGGTGTCTCCTAGATTGGCTAGGTGTCACTTGGGAGCCTCCGACAAGATTGTGGAGTTGAACCAAGGAGTTTGTAAGGGCAAGGAGATCGCCTACTTCGTGAAGATCTACCGCTAGTGAGGCAAGTACTTAGTGGGCGACGGCCATGGTGGGATAGACAAGGTTGCTTCTTCATGGACCCTTCGTGTGTGGAGCCCTCCGTGGACTCACAAGAACTGCTACCCTACGTGGGTTGAAGTCTCCATCAACGTGGATGTACGATAGCACCACCTATCGGAACCACGACAAAAACATCCGTGTCTCCAATTGCATTTGAATCCTCCAAACCCTTCCCTTTACATTCTTGCAAGTTGCATGCTTTATTTTCCGCTGCCAATATACTCTTTGCATGCTTGCTTGAATTGTGTGAAGATTGCTTGCCTTGTTTAAAGATAGCTAAAATCTGCCAAAGTCTAAAATTGGGAAAAGGTTAAGTTTTTATTGGTCAAGTAGTCTAATCACCCCCTCTAGACATACTTCAAGGTCCTACAAGTGGTATCGAGCTTTGGTCTCCATTTGCTTCGATTTCCATAGCTTTTGGTGGTCATAGCCTTGGTTTCACAACCTAGGAGAGTATGGCGTCTAGCGAGGGAAATTATCATCGTAGAGGTCCTTACTTTGATGGCACTAATTTTGCTAGTTGGAAGCATAAGATGAAAATGCATATTCTCGGACATAACCCCGCCGTTTGGGCTATTGTGTGTATTGGCTTGCAAGGTGAATTATTTGATGGGAGAGAACCGAACCGTGAAGCTAGCGCGGAAGAGTTGAAGATGTTGCAATACAATGCTCAAGCTTGTGATATCCTCTTCAATGGATTGTGCCCCGAAGAATTCAACTAAATCAGCCGTCTTGAGAATGCAAAGGAAATTTGGGATACTTTGATTGATATGCACGAAGGTACCGACTCGGTCAAGGAATCCAAGTTGGATGTGCTCCGAAGTCAGCTTGACAAGTTCAAAATGAAGGATGGTGAAGGTGTCGCTGAAATGTACTCTAGGCTTGCTCTTATTGCAAATGAGATTGCCGGCTTAGGAAGTGAAGAGATGACCGATAGATTCATCATCAAGAAGATCCTAAGAGCATTAGATGGAGAATATGATACCGTGTGCACATTGATCCAAATGATGCCCAATTACAAAGATCTCAAGCCTACAGAAGTCATTGAAAGAATTGTTGCTCATGAGATGTCACTCAAGGATAAGGAGGAACTTCAGAACAAGTTGAGTGGTGCTTACAAAGCCTCATGTGAAGCCCCCACATCATCAAGTGAGAAACAAACCTTCAATGAAGAACTGAGCTTAATGGTGAAGAACTTCAACAAATTCTACAAGAGTAGAAGCAAATAAAGAAGCTCTAAGTCAAGGTCCTACAATGACAAAAGATCTTCTAGTCGAGAGCGCAATTGCTACAATTGTGGGAGACCCGGGCACTATTCCAATGAGTGTACGGCACCCTACAAAAGAAGAGAAGATTCTCCCAAGAGAAGAAGTAGAAGAGAAGAATCACCACCAAGAGAGACAAGGAGTAGAGATGATCGTTATGAACGAAGACCCTCACGGGGAAGCAAGGATTCAGAAGGAAGGACAAGTCATCAAAGAGCTACACAAAACGAAGACATCAAGCTCATGTTGGTGAATGGGTATCCGGCTCCGACTCCGACCATCACTCGAGAGAAGCTATCACTCCGACTCCGAATACACTCAAGATGAAGGTGTTGCCGGTCTAGCACTTGTGTCAACCAACTCCTACGATATATTTGAATCACCAAATGAAGGAATTGGTAGATGCTTCATGGCCAAAGGTCCTAAGGTAACACACCCTGAGTATGTTGATTTTGATGTTGATGAAGATGACTTGTTAGGTGATGATGATTTACTTGTTGACAACTCTAGTGATGAATACTATGATGAAACGTCAATTAATCATGCTAATCAAGTTGAAACGAATGACAATGATAAGGAGAAAATTGAGCGTCTAACTAAAGAACTAAACACTCTTAAGTTAGCTCATGAAACTATCTTTGAAGATCATCGAGAACTTTTAAGGGCTCATGAGAAGTTACGCTTTGAAAAGCTCAATCTTGAGCAAGAGCATGAGTTCCTAAAAGCAATCAATGATGATCTTCGTAAGAAAAGTTCTTCTTACATTGCCAAGCGTTTACTCCTATCTACTTACATGCCTCAAGTCAAGTCTAGTAACAAGAACAAGAAAGATTCTTCCTCTAGTAGTAACAATAATAATGCTAAATCCAATATTGTTGCTTCTAGTAGTTCTCTTGATTCCACTTGAGCAAGAAAACAACTTATTGAAGGGAATTATAGAGAAAGGTGTATACAAGAGTCTTGCCGGGAGTAAGCAATTTGAGGAAATTGTACTCAAGCAAGGAAGGCACCGGAAGAATCAAGGTGTTGGTTTTGAACAAAAGTTCAATGCCAATGGAGTTGAGTGGGAAGAAGATCAATACCCCAAGATGAAGTTTGTTCCTCAACAAGAGAAGTATGATCCTACTTCCTTCAAGGGAACACAAGCACAAGATGATCTTCCACCACAAGACCACAAGAACAAAGGCAAGGACAAGCTTCAAGAGGAAATTGATGCAGTTGAAGAAGCACCTAAGGCCTTGGTCAAGTGGGTTCCCAAGACTACGTCAAGTTCTACCTCATCAAGTACAACTACTACACCAAGGATTCCCATCAAGTTGATGTGGATCCCGAAGAAGAAGAACTAGAGAGTTCTTGAGGGTGACTCCGCCAACATTCTTCACTCATATATTTATGGCAAGGACAAGTGCAATCAACTTCCATATCTTGCACTAGTTCAAGGAGTCACAAACCCTCATGTTGGTAAGGCAAGGGACAAGGTAACCTAAAGTTTTCATGGACATCATTTTGTGTGTGCATCACTCTATGTCTATGGATATCGTTGTTTGTTCCTTGTGGGACTAACCCATGTAGGCATTGAAAGTGCAACTCACTCCAAAGGATTGCTCCAAACGATCTACATCAACATTGAGCATCCACATCTTCAACACCTACATGAAGTCATCATCGACAAAACCCAAGGTTAGTTTATCCCTCTAAGGGGGGATCTCACATCTAGGGGGAGCTTAACTCTAAGAATTGAGTCAAAGCAACTCTAATGATGTGAACACATAAATGCTTTATGTAAAAGTGGTAACCCCACTTGAGCTTAAACGATGAGTATGACCTATGATCAAATGTTCTCACTTGACTCCTAAGTCAATATACTCATATATAGATGACCTAGTCATCGCCAATTGTTTGATAGATGATAGAATTGGTTGTGCATGCTTTGTCACATATTTCATTTGTCATCTTATTGTGTGAGCATGTTGGTTGCATATTTATTCATTCGAGGACATCCACTTGTTGTTTTCATTGTTTGGCTTTTCTTTCTTTGGCCAAGTGGATGGACAAGAATGCCTAAGAACCTTCTCTAGCTATCTATGCTTTTCTCGTCTCAAACTCTATTCATGCTACATCACAAAATTTGATCAAGTCAGATTCGAACCACTCTATGTGAGGAGCACTCGGAGTCCCCGATTCGTCATAGACTTAAACTTCCAAAACTTGTTTGTGATTTTCGGTCTAACCGATTCCTCCATTTCGGTCATACCGAGATTACTAAGTCGATCTAGGTTTTCATCTCGGTGCAAACGATTTGTACTTTTCGGTCACACCGAGTTGTACCACTCGGTCACGCCGACAGGGTCGGGCTATATATATCGCATGGGCAAAATTTGGAAAACTTTCTCCGAATCTTCTCGCCCGCGCATAGCTAGCTCTGCCAACTTGGTCTACGGATCGTCAACTTCGTCGCCAGCCGCCTCCTGTTGCTGGTCTCCGCCGCCGTCAATGGAATTCCCCTCCGCCATTGCCGCCGTAGCGAGTTCCCGCCAAACTAGGGTATGAACTCGATCATAGTGATTTCCTCGTCCGATTCTCAGCACATTGTGTTCATTATGCATCTTGCCACGATTGAAATACTCATATCCAGTCAAATCAATCCTTAGAATAGTTGCGATTCGAAAATTTAGGGTTAGGTTTCCGCCGAAACCATCTCGGACCCACCGAGTTGAAAAACTCGGTCCCACCGATTTGGCTAATGCCATTGCACTAGTAAGTCTCGGTCTGACCGAGAACTGCTAATCGGTGTGACCGATTTTCGAACCTTGTGAAACCCTAGCAGTCTCGGTGCCACCAAACTGTGACTCGGTCTAATCGAGTTCACTAGTTTAGGTTCCAAAATTGCTTCGGTATCACCAAGTTTGAAAATCGGTAGATCCGAAATGTCTTCAGTGGGAAACTAAAACTAAGTTTTTTGAATCATTCTTTTGCAAAAATCTCTGCATTTTGTGATGCTCATCCACTCTACCTCATCTATAACTATTCACGAGTGGTCGAGTCAGTTGAACAAAGCATGTCGGACCAAAGTGATAGCGAACAAATCGAAGAGCAGATCCAATTGAGCGAGGGCACTAGTCCCTCAAGCAGCTCAAATGAGGGGAGCGAAGCACTCAGAAATTTGCCCAAGGCTGCCACAAGGTCAAGAAAGAAGAAGACCTCAGAGTCTGAGGATGAGGATTATGTGGCAGTGGAGGATGAGGCAAGCTCCAAGAAGAAAGTGCTCAAGAGGGAGTTCAGCTCATCTGTAGTGAATCCTGGTTTGAAAATCAAAAGGCCAGCAGGCAGACAACCCATGTCCAAAGCCAGAGTGTCTACTCAAGCTCCTTTGGAATCTCAACCCAAAGAGCATGTTGCTGCAGAGGGAAAGAAAAGGAAAGAAAGGGTCAAGAAGACCATGGCAAGAGTGATTGGGAAGCCTTTCATGATGGAAGAGGAAGAAGAAGAAGAGGTTGCAGAACCAGCACCCAAGGCACAAAAGCTGATGGGTGATGCTATCAAATCAGGGGCTGCAACTTCAAAGCCCAAAGTTGCCCCCAAGATCAAGAATGCACCCAAGAGGAATACCAGGAGCATTCCAGCAGCTAAAAAGAACAAGGCCCCAATGCCGGAGGCTGAGGCTGAAGAAGATGAAGAAGGGAAGGTCCTAAGGAAGCTCAAACCCAAGATCCCAGACCACAACGATGCTCATCTTGTGGCTAAAAACATGAAGATTAGGAGAGATAATGGGTTGAGGCTATGGAGAGAGTCAGATCCATATGCCACAAGGAGAAGGACTGCTGTGGGCTACAGGTTTCACACCAAGGAGCAGCAGGACTTTTATGAGACTATCTTGCTGGATAAGAAGCCCATAGTTTGCGATATGAGATGGGTCAACTGGACCTACATGAAGGAGAACGCAGAACACTACCCTGGAGTATATGATAGCTTCAGTGCGTGTGGAGTTGCTGATTTTGTTGGGCAGAAGTTCACCAACTGGAACGATGAACTTATCATGCAATTCTACTCCACAACACATTTCTATCCAGATGGCAGGATAGTGTGGATGTCAGAAGGGACCAGATATCGGTCTACCATAGAGGAATGGGCAAGTTTGATCAATGCCCCAAAGGAAAGTGAGGATGACCTGGACATTTATGGTAAAAGAAAATGGATCATAACTCTATGTCACACATGTACAAGGAGATCCCGGATGATGCACTTGAGACCTTCAAGTTTGGATCACCCATTTTACTGCTGTCGGGGCTGCCTACGATCAAGCTGGATCTTAAGGCACACTCTATTGCCCAAGTCGGTGACCATAACATGATTAGAGGGCATGCAATCAATTTGCTTCATGTTTTTGATGTGCCTCGAAATTCAAGGTCATGAGCCTCATAGTCGAGACAATTAAGAGGACAAAGACATATCGAAGAGAAGTTGTGGTTATGCCCCACGTATATGTGGAGTTGATAAACTCAAAGATGGGCACATGAAAGTATCTATTGGATAAGGAACACATGGTTCTCTATCCTGAATTTGAGGATAATCGAGTTGTCATGACTGAGAATGAACCATCATCAGTGCAAGCTCAGGAGAGAAAGGAGAAGGCAAGGCAAGAGAAAGTCGCAAAGATGCCAACTCAAGCGAGGCATCTGATTACTTTCAAGAACAAGCAGGAGCAGCTTGGTTACTTAATAGCATCAACTCTACGGATTGAGAAGGGGTTGGCCACCTAACTCAAAACCAGGAGAGCACTGAGAGAATCATGGAACAAAAATTCTATGATCTTGATGTCAAAGTGGCCGAGATTCGGTCGGTATGGAGTAGTTACAAGATGATATGCAGGAGAGGAAGGGCAAGACGACAAGCGATGCATTTGCCAGAGTGCCTAGAGCTCGGAGGTCATTGCGGTGCCAACTCCAGACACCAGAGCCACTTCTTCAGCTCCAGCTACAGCTCCATCTCAACCAGCTCCAACCCCAACTTCTTCAGCTCCTACCACGTCTACTGATGCGTTCATCCTTGGAGTCCTGTCTACACCACCACCAGGAGACCAAGCCTGAGAGACGACATAGTGCTATGCATTTTCTAGGAACTTTTTGGTAACTTGTTGCCAAAGGGGGAGAAAAATGTATAGATCATAGGCTTCGAGAGAGAGAGAGAGATTTGCTTTTGTTCACTCTTGTCTTTTTGGTTGAACTTTATTTGCTTTGATTGCTTGAGATACTATGCATTACCTGTGAGACATTGATGATCATGTGTTTGATCATAAGCTACACTTATGCCTTTTATGACATTATCTTATTTATCCTTATATGATCATTCACTGTGCTTGGTGATGAGTGCATGTATTTAATCGTTATTATTTTGAGCGCTCCACCAAGATGTATGTGACATGGAAGAGTAACCCATGAGCCTAATTTCTTGTGCATTTGTAGTCCAAAGCAAATTTTAAAATATGCACAAATTTAGGGGGACCTCTTGCTTATCACATACTTCTCAAAGCGATGTTGTTTTTCAATTTTATTATCATTTGTCGAAGCTTTGATCTATATGTTGTCATCAATTACCAAAAAGGGGGAGATTGAAAGTGCAACTATCCCTATGTGGTTTTGGTAATTCATAACAACATATAGCACATTGAGCTAATACTATTCCAAGATGAATATTTCAGTAAAGCTCAATGAATGGCATGGCATGGATGATGAAAGTGGATCCCTCAAAATATTAAGGACAAAGGATTGGCTCAAGCTCAAAAGCTCAAGACTCTATATTTTAGTGATCCAAGATCCCATTGAGTATATAGGAAAAGCCAATACTATCAAGAAGGGATGAGGTGTTGCTTAATGAGCCTCTTGCTCCATGTGCTTAGTGATATGCTCCAAAACCCTCCACTACTTTCTCACATCCACTTATGACCTAAACCCAAAGTCAAACTCGGCCCTACTGATTCTTTCTATCCGGCGCCACCGAGTTCAGATGTCATAGCCACTGCCACAAAACCCTAGGCAAATCGGTTTCACCGATAGGGATCTCGGTCTCACCGAGATGGGATTGTAATCTCTCTGTTTCCCTTCGTAACGTTTCGGTCCAACCGAAGTGAGCGATCGGTCCCACCGAGATTACAATATAAACTCTCTGTTTCCCTTTTGTAACTTTTCAGTCTCACCGAAAGAGCAAATCAGTCCCACCGAGTTTACCTGACCAACTCTCTGGTTAGCTAATTACCAAAATCGGTCTCACCGAGTTTGTGTAATCGCTCTCACCAAGATTACATTATGCCCTAACCCTAACCATATCGGTCCTACCGAGATGCATGTCGATCCACGAAAATCCTAACGGTCACTAGGTTTACTAAATCGGTCCGACCGAATTTGATGATTCGGTCCCACCGAGTTTGGTAAATTGTGTGTAACAGTTAGATTTTGTGTGGAGGCTATATATACCCCTCCACCTCCTCTTCATTCGTGGAGAGAGCCATCAGAACAAACCTACACTTCCAACTTACCAGTTCTGAGAGAGAACCACCTACTCATGTGTTGAGACCAAGATATTCCATTCCAACCACATGAATCTTGATCTCTAGCCTTCCCCAAGTTGCTTTCCACTCAATATTCTTTCCACCAAATCAAAATCCTGTGAGAGAGAGTTGAGTGTTGGGGAGACTATCATTTGAAGCACAAGAGCAAGGAGTTCATCATCAACACACCATTTGTTACTTCTTGGAGAGTGGTGTCTCCTAGATTGGCTAGGTGTCACTTGGGAGCCTCCGACAAGATAGTGGAGTTGAACCAAGGAGTTTGTAAGGGCAAGGAGATCGCCTACTTCATGAAGATCTACCATTGGTGAGGCAAGTCCTTAAGTGGGCGGCAGCCATGGTGGAATAGACAAGGTTGCTTCTTCGTGGACCGTTCGTGGGTGGAGCCCTCCGTGGACTCACAAGAACCGTTACCCTACGTGGGTTGAAGTCTCCATCAACGTGGATGTACGATAGCACCACCTATCGGAACCACGACAAAAACATCCGTGTCTCCAATTGCTTTTGAATCCTCCAAACCCTTCCCTTTACATTCTTGCAAGTTGCATGCTTTATTTTCCGCTGCCAATATACTCTTTGCATGCTTGCTTGAATTGTGTGAAGATTGCTTGACTTGTTCAAAGATAGCTAAAATTTGCCAAAGTCTAAAATTGGGAAAAGGTTAAGTTTTTATTGGTCAAGTAGTCTAATCACACCCCCCCTCTAGACATACTTCAAGGTCCTACAACAAGCACCCGAAGTGGACTTTCTATCAACCTTGTCACCGGCATAGTCCGAGTCGGAGTAGCCAACAAGATCGAAAGAGGACCTCTTAGGATACCAAATGCCAAAATTTGGTGTATGGATTAAGTATCTCACTATCCTTTTCACGGCCTTAAGATGACATTCCTTAGGAGCAGCTTGATATCGTGCACACATGCACACACTTAGCATTATATTGGGACGTGAAGCACATAGATATAACAATGAACTAATCATAGAGCTATAAACTTTTTGATCAACCGGTTCACCATCTTTGGTCAAATCAAGATGTCCACTAGTAGGCATGGGTGTAGTCATACCTTTGCATTCTTGCATATTGAACTTCTTGAATAAGTCCTTGGTGTACTTCGTTTGAGAGACAAAGGTACCTTCCTTAGTTTGCTTGATTTGCAAACCAAGAAAGAATTTGAGTTCACTCATCATAGACATCTCAAACTTCTCTGACATTAGCTTCCCAAACTTTTCACTAAAATGAGGGTTAGTAGAACCAAATATAATATCATCGACATAAATTTGGCATACAAATAGTTCCCCACTAACCCTTTTTGTAAAAAGAATAGAACCAATTTTACCAATTTCAAAGCCTTTTTCAATAAGGAACTTGGTCAAGCATTTATATCACGCTCTAGGAGCTTGTTTAAGACCATAAAGAGCTTTGTGAAGTTTGTAAACATGATCAGGTTTCTTAGGATTAACAAAGCCGGGAGGTTGCTTAACATAAAATTCCTCCTCAATTTCACCATTTAGAAAAGCAATTTTAATGTCCATTTGGTACAAGGTGATATCATGGTGATTAGCATAGGCAAGTAAGATGCGAATGGACTCAAGTCTAGCAACGGGAGCATATGTCTCACATAGTCCATACCTTTGACTTGTGTGTAGCCTTGGGCGATGAGACGTGCTTTGTTGTGAACTACTTGTCCATCTTCATCTTGCTTGTTGCGAAACACCCATTTGGTACCGATGATGTTGTGGTTGTTGTCGGGCTTCTCAACCAATGTCCACACTTGATTTCTCTCAAATTTGTGTAGCTCTCCATGCATAGCGTTTATCCAATCTGAATCTTCCAATGCTTACTCAACCTTCATAGGTTCAATGCTAGAGATGAATGAATAGTGTTCACAAAAGGTAGCTAAAAGAGTTTTAGAGCGAGTGATTCTCCCGGTTTGGATATCATTGTAGATTTGCTCGACCGGATGATCTTTAGCAATTCTTGCTCGAACTCGCGAAAGCTTTTGCTTGGGTCTTGGTTGAACATCTTCTTCATCTTGTTCTTCTTCTTGGCCTTCTTCATTGTTGGCGTTGTCATTCTCTTGTCGTGGTGGAGAAGGAGGTTGTTGATGTTCGTCTTGGTGCACTTCCTCGTTTTCTTCATCTTGGTGTGTCCCACTTGTGGATGCTTCCATATCAACTCTTGGTTCACCTTGTCGTGAGGTAGAAGCTTCCACTTGGAAGGGCAAGGTACTCTCCTTCACCTCCGTTGGACGAATCTTGCCAATAGACAAGTCTTGAATTGCTTCCGAGGGGTCTTTATCTCCTACATCAATTGGCAGTTGCTCTACTTGCGAGCCATTAGATTCATCAAACTTCACATCTACCGTTTCTTCAACCTTTCAGGTGAAATTGTTGTAGACACTGTATGTGTGAGAGTTTGAGCCATAACCAAGTAGGAAACCTTCATGAGACTTAGGAGCAAATTTAGAACGACGATGCTTATCAAGAATGTAGCACTTTGAGCCGAATACTCGAAAGTATCCAACTTGGGGTTTGTTACCGGTGAGAAGCTCGTATGTCGTCTTGCCGAGTAGCTTGTGAAGATACAAGCGATTTGTTGCATGACAAGCTGTCTCAACCGCTTCCGCCCAAAAGTGCTTTGGCCTCTTGTACTCATCAAGCAGCGTTCTTGCCATTTCAATGAGTGTCCGGTTCTTCCTCTCAACAACTCCATTTTGTTGAGGTGTGTACGTAGCCGAGAACTCATGTGAAATCCCTTCTTCGTCAAGAAAGGTGTCCACATTTGCGTTCTTGAACTCCGTTCCGTTGTCGTTGCGAACCTTCTTGATCTTCACTTCAAATTGATTTTGGGCCTTCCTAGTGAAGTTTTTGAAGATCTTTTGAACCTATGATTTATCATCGAGAAAGAACACCCTCGTAAATCTTGAAAAATCATCAACTATAACTAGACAAAAAGAATTTCCACCGAGACTTTGGTAGGCGTTGGGACCAAAGAGGTCCATGTGAAGTAGCTCGAGTGGCCTCCTTGTGGTCATGATGTTCTTCACGGGATGCCTCCCTCCAACCTATTTACCTGCTTGACAAGCACTGCAAAGTCTATCCTTATCAAATATGACATCGTTAACGCCAAGGATATGATTTCCTTTAATAAGCTTGTCAAGGTTTCGCATACCAACATGACCTAGTATTCTATGCCACAACCAGCCTTTAGAAGATTTAACAATAAAGCAAGTTCAAGGTTGAGCCTTTTTAGTGAAATCAACAATGTATAGATCACCTCTACGTACATCGGTAAAGACCATTTTATGATTATCTCTACGAAACACTTGGCAATCTACTTCAATAAATAGGACATTGAAACCGAAATCAGCAAGTCTAGATACTGAAAGTAAGTTGTAGCCAAGAGATTCAACGAGCATGACATTTTGTATGGAGCTATCATGTGAGATGGCCACATTACCAAGGCCTACCACCTTACCCTTTGAATTATCACCAAAAGTGACATATTTTCGAGGGTCGTCGTTTTCAGCAAGCTCACGGAACATGTCTTTATCTCCGGTCATATGATCAGTGCATCCACTATCAAGGACCCATTCCTTTCCTCATGTCTGCGAAGATTTGCCATAAGACCAAAGTGTCACATTGCATCGTCAAGATCATATTCACAATCATCATCCTCATCATAGTATCCATGTTCAACATCGTCAAGTGGTGGATCAAATCCTAGAGAGGGTAATTCATTAGACAAATGATCATCACAATGGTCATCTTCATGAATTCTAATAGCTTCAGAAATAATATCACTAATAATTCCAACATCTCCTTTGGCACGAATAAGGTTTGTAATCTCAAACAAACAATCACCAAACATAGGATAACTAGAATTCATCTTATTCAAGGCAATAGACCTATGGAGAATTTCATCTAAATTTTTCAAGGAATAATCTGGAAATCGTTCCTCAAGAAATTTTCATATGGTATAGGCACAATCAAGAGTAGGCAAACTAGCAATCAAGTTTTTGGGCAATCCTATTATGATAAGATTGATGGTTCTAAGATTGTGAATCATGTCAAGATCCTCTTCGGGTGTGGGATGCAAGGGATCAATATGAGATGCACAAGGGCTAGCAATGTACTTGTTCAAATGATATTGATTGAAAACTACAAGCATCTCATTTTCCACTCATGAAAATATTCTCCATCAAGAATAGGCACTCTATGTCTAAGACTCCCAATAGTAGACTCATCCATCTTCCTCCAATGGTGTTTAAACCAAAGCAATGGAGACCAAAGCTCTGATACCAATTGAAAGGGATCGAGAAGAGGTGTCTAGAGGGGGGTGATTAGACACTAAGTACCGAAAGTTGCATTTTTTAACTCTTTAAGTTCAAGTGGAGTTTTGGCACAAGTTTAACAATCACAATACATAATTCAAGCAAGCATGCAAAGAGTATATGAGCAGCGGAAAGTAAAGCATGCAACTTCCAAGAATGTAAAGGGAAGGGTTTGGAGGATTCAAACGCAATTGGAGATACAGATGTTTTTGTCGTGGTTCCGATAGGTGGTGCTATCGTACATCCACATTGATGGAGACTTCAACCCACGAAGGGTAGCGGTTGCCTTGAGTCCATGGAGGCTCCACCCATGAAGGGTCCACGAAGAAGCAACCTTGTCTATCCCACCATGGTCGCCGCCCACAAAGGACTTGCCTCACTAGCGGTAGATCTTCACGGTAGGCGATCTCCTTGCCCTTACAAACTCCTTGGTTCAACTCCACAATCTTGTCGGAGGCTCCCAAGTGACACCTAGCCAATCTAGGAGACACCACTCTCCAAGAAGTAACAAATGGTGTGTTGATGATGAATTCCTTGCTCTTGTGCTTCAAATGATAGTCTCCCCAACACTCAACTCTCTCTCACATGATTTGGATTTGGTGGAAAGAGGATTTGAGTGGAAGGCAACTTGGGGAAGGCTAGAGATCAAGATTCATATGGTAGGAATGGAATATCTTGGCCTCAACACAAGGGTAAGTGGTTCTTTCTCAGAAAATGTGTATTGGGAGTGTAGGTTCGTTCTGATGGCTCTCTCCACGAATGAAGAGTTGGTGAAGGGGTATATATAGCCTCCACACAAAATCTAACCGTTACACCCAACTTGCCAAACTCGGTGGGACCGAATTGAGAAACTCGGTCAGACCGATTTAGCAAATCTAGTGACCGTTAGGATTTTTGGTGGGACTGACATGCAACTCGGTAGGACCGATATGGTTAGGGTTAGGGCATAACGTAATCTCGGTGAGACCGATTACACAAACTCGGTTGGACCGATTTTGGTAATAAGCTAACCAGAGAGTTGGTCAGGCAAACTCGGTGAGACCGATTACACAAACTAGGTGGGACCGATTTTGGTAATAAGCTAACCAGAGAGTTTGCATTGTAATATCGGTAGTACCGATTACTTAAACTCGGTGAGACCGATTTTGGTAATGGACATACACATAGAGATTACAATCCCATTTCAATGAGACCGAGATCCCTATCGGTGAGACCGATTTTCCTAGGGTTTGTGGCAGTGGCTAAGACATCTGAACTCGGTGGCACCGGATAGAAAGAATCGGTGGGGCCGAGTTAGACTTTGGGTTTGGGACATATGTGGATGTCGGAATGTAGTTGAGGGCTTTTGAGCATATCACTAAGCACTTTGAGCAAGCAAGCCATTAAGCAACACCTCATCCCCTCTTGATAGTATTGGCTTTTCCTATAGACTCGATGTGATCTTGGATCACTAAAATAGAAAATGTAGAGTCTTGATCTTGAAGCTTGAGCCAATCCTTTGTCCTTAGCATCTTGAAGGGGTTCCACATCCTTCTAGTCCATGCCACTCCATTGTTGAACTTGTCTGAAACATACTAGATGAAAGTGTTAGTCCAACAAGAGATATGTTGACATTAATTACCAAAATCACCTAGGGAGCACTTGTGCTTCTAGCTATGCTGTTTTCCGCACGGGGTACGTGCCCTGTTTGCAATCCGTCAAAGCGCTCCTCCAATCTCCTCACTTCCTCGACGTATGCCTCCATCAATGGACTTTGGTAATCCTTGTTGACTTTTCTCACCATGAGTTGTGAATCTCCTCGAATGATCAGCTTCTTAATTCCCAATTTAGCTGCAATCCTGAGCCCGGCAAGGAGCCCTTCATACTCAGCTGTATTGCTGGTTGCTTCTTCCCGGGTAAAATGCATTTGGACGACGTACTTCAAGTGCTCCCCGGAGGGGGCGACAAGAAGCACGGCAGCTCCTGCACCTTGTAGGGAAAAACACCATCAAAATACACAATCCATTCTTGGGGCGATTCCTTGCCGGGGATAACTGTCTCTGTCACTTCCTCATCAGGGGTTGGCGTCCATTCTGCAATAAACTCTGCCAACTCCCTGCTTTGAATAGTTGATGTGCTCTCAAACTTCAAACCAAAGCTGGATAACTCCAAAGCCCACTCCACTATTCTGCCGGTAGCCTCAGGGTTTCGGAGTATCCTTTGCAACGGAAAACGAGTAACAACCGTGATCTCATAGGCTTGGAAGTAGTGGCGAAGTTTCCTTGAGGCCATAATGAGACCAAAGATCAACTTCTGCACGCCAGATTACCTCGATCTAGCCCCCTGTAACAAGGAGCTGACAAAGTACGCTGGGCTCATTGTTGTCCTTGGGTTGCTCTCGTTCCCGTTGAGGGAGTCCTGGATTAGGGGGTCTTCGGACAGCCGGACTATATCCTTTGGCCAGACTATTGGACTATGAAGATACAAGATTGAAGACTTCGTCCCGTGTCCGGATGGGACTCTCCTTGGCGTGGAAGGCAAGCTTGGCGATACGGATATGTAGATCTCCTCCCTTGTAACCGACTCTGTGTAACCCTAGCCCCCTCCGGTGTCTATATAAACCGGAGGGTTTAGTCCATAGGAGAGACACCAATCATAATCATAGGCTAGCTTCTAGGGTTTAGCCTCTACGATCTCGTGGTAGATCAACTCTTGTAATACTCATATCATCAAGATCAATCAAGCAGGAAGTAGGGTATTACCTCCATAAAGAGGGCCCGAACCTGGGTAAACATCGTGTCCCCAGCCTCCTGTTACCATCGGTCCTTAGACGCACAGTTCGGGACCCCCTACCCGAGATCCGCCGGTTTTGACACCGACATTGGTGCTTTCATTGAGAGTTCCGTTGTGTGTTCGGCAAAAGGTCGATGGCCCTCCTGCAGATCAATTGCGACTTCGGCATCTTCGTCACCAGCTCGACTGGTCACCTTGGTTCGACCAAGTACTGCACCCTACCTTCGATCGTCATGTTCGGATGAGGACCTTCATCAACATCAACTCCGATCTCTATTAAGATCATGGAGGAATCATCCATGGCGCTCAGGGGCTCAACGTCAACATTGCCCTCAGGCGACTGTGCTGTTTTTCTGGACAGCGAACTTGTATCCGCAGCCTCCGCCTCCTCGAGTGTCGCTTTAACGATTGCTTCGGTGGAATTGTGCGGAATTGAGTCTACTACGACCCTGGAAAATTTCGTCGATTTCCGATGGAGGAATCTCCGGCAATCTCCGATATACCGGAGCCGCATTGAATCTGGATGAGAATCCGGACGAGTTTGGAGTGTGGTGTCCAACATCTAGCTCGGACGTCCTTTGGAAGATCCAACCGTTGATCAGCTGTGAAATTCCTATATCTACCACCTGTCAAAAATTCAGCTCGATCTGACCGTCCAAACTCCGGGAACCTCCCGATTAGTGCATCACTTTTCAGACATGTTTCCTACGCGAATACGGACCCGACCCGAATTCATGTTTCTTTGTGAACGTGATATTTGACAACCTTTTTAAAAGGAATTTTATTCTAAGGTATTGCGCATTGTTTTTAACACGCGCCCATAAAATTTTAATCCTCCTCTAAGGTAATCTTCGCCATCACGCTGGTGTCAAACCAGTCCGGCAATATAGCTCCATGACTGCCGACCTGCGCTAGACATGTCGTCGCTTTTTGAGCCGAGCTCAACTTCTTCGGATACTCACCTCGGTGAGCCGAACAAGAGTTCGGAATCGCCAAAGATAAATCATCACGAACATCACCGCCCCATGGGTTACACGGAGCGGGCACACCGGCATCGCCGCACGGCCACTTCAGCAAGCCAGTATTGACCACGTCACAAGTTACGACCTGCATCGGCATGGCCGAACTGTTGCTTCATCGAGCCAATGTCCACCAACGCCGAACTACTTCAACAACTCGGCTGACATGGCAGCTGCAACATCTCCTCATCGATCTGCTCCGTCTCCTCATCCGGACCGGGGGCTTCGTCACCCCTTCATCAGCACACTCCGGTAACTTCGGCGACACCAGCCGACCAGCTTAAATCACGTCACCGACCGGGGGCTTTGCCTCGGCGAGTCAACCTTTACCAGCGTCGCTATGCCACCGCTTCATCGCCATCAGGCAATGGGTATGCGGATTGAGTCCCAATTTTGGGAGTTGCTTTTCTTTGGACTGCTACAACGAATAAACCAGGTGCTATTAATCCTAACAATTTTTGCTTGTTGGGTTTATTTTTCTTAAGGAATTATTTGTCTGGTTTGTTCCACCATCTATACACAGGTCTATCAAACGGCGGCCACATTAAAAACAGTCGCGTGGTGGCTCGGTCAGTTTCCGTACATAGTTCGGCGAACGCCGCATCCGAGTCCGGACCGCCACCGCAAATTCAGGCTTTGTCATCATCACGCCGATGCCTGCATCGACATTGGCTTCGGCGCTAGGCCACATCTCTTTAAATAAATTATTTTTGCGCAAAGCAATTATGCAAGGATTATATATATTATTATTATTTCCTGGACAACACTATTTTACATGTGCAGGTAATGGACTTGGACTGCGTCGCGTGGTCTCTTCGGCGTCACTCTACCGGCCTACATTGGTCGTGCTATGTCGCCACTTCGGATTGTCGAGCTCTTCGCTCCGCCACCTCGAGACCGGCTTGGGGGCTGGGACCTTGTCCCGCATCAAGCTAGGACCGCGTCATCAACACCGAGCACATTAACTAGCTAAGTCGCTTTCATGCTAAAAAACTTTCAGTTTTAAATTTTGTTCGGTCCGACCAAGCATTATACCTTTTTTGACAAAAGGTTGTTTGCGAAAAACTTCCTTGTCCAAACTTTGTTTGTGACACACAAATTCAAATACCCCGTTTACTTGGGGGCTCCCTTGCTGGAGCTTTTCCTCTTGCATACGATTATACTTGTACGGCTTCGTTCCTTGTTCGTGTATTATGCCATAATATGCACCATATTGACCTAAGTGATTTGCAAGCTGGGTTGCCTTTCTCCTGTGTTTACCCCTACGTTCCCGATTGTTCGTCTAGTGAGTAAAGGGAGCACCTCTACGATTGTCACGATCGGGTCACCCGAGCCGGACCTCAGACTGGGTGAAGCCGAAAGCTAGCGCTCTTACTGTTTTCAATTATGGTCGGCACATAACGGAACTCATGAGTACAAAAAATCTATTACACAAGTCTCATAGTAACAATGAGCACTGAATAAAGGTATCGGTGGGGGTACTATTTTCTTCGAAGATGCTTCTTACACTTCATTAGTAATATAGCATAAGTTCCCCGAAGCGCTTTATGTCTGTTATGTACCTTATGGCCTGATTGCCTGGTTATCGGAAACACCGTCGATATTATCGACAGGTGGAGTACATCACACTTTTCGGTCCTTGACCGAAAAGGGAGAAGCCGATGGTCGGTTAAGACGCGTTTAAAGTCCGGGTGAACATAGATATGATATAAGTACTTTGGTACATACAATCATTCTTTTTCCCAAGTCACTTGGGGGCTCTTAAAGTTTATTTGAACCGTTTTATGATAAGTGTTTTTCTTCTTAGTCATTGCAAAGCTTTTATTATTATTATTTATCACTCCTTTTTCGACGCGAGTGTGCGGTCAATAGCCGGGGAGTCTAATTTCTCTCTCAAAGTCGCTCGAACTTAGTTTGCTAAACTAGCCTCGGAGAAGCACTCCGCCTTCAGGATAAGGAGGTTGAAGCCGTAGGCTGACCCGCTTGAAGTCTTGAGATAGGATGTGTCATTATAAATCACGGCAGTAAACACAATTTTATAAGTCCAATTTTTGATTTGTCACCGATCACTCGATTTAGTTCGGACGTCCAGCTTTTACTGAAGTTTTTGGGTTTTCAAGCCTATGGCACTTTTAAACTATTTGTGCGTTTCCAGCATTGGTCTCATGATTACAGCGTCGGACACCTTTAGGGATTCGCAAAAACATTCTCGGATATTGCTTTATATGCATCGGTTTGAATTGTGTCTTGATCAATAGTTGGGTTGCCGGCTCTGTGCTTACCTCCTACGTTCCGCTTTGTTCGGCTAGGTGTGCAAAAGGAGAACCACTGCGATTGTGCTTCCAGCTCGCATGGTTAAGCACCTCAGTGGAGAAAGCTGAAAACTGACTGTCACAATAGGCGTAAAGTGGTCAGCGATCCGATGACTATGTTAAATGACGGGCCGTTCATAACATTGGCCGAAGTGTTTACGGCTTGACCTCGACTGTCGCCGAACACTAACCAGAGGCTAGTAACTGGCCTTCCAACTTTAAGCTCCTATGACTAAGTGAAAGTTATAAAGCCCGCATATCTGATTGCTTCGTTTCTGCTAACACAACCGCCTCCGGGCACCGAGACGTCGGCTAAGGGTTGTTTTGTTAGTGCGGAAACACCCTGTATAGTATCTACCAAGGGGTAGAAGCCGACGATGGGCCACTTTCAACTAATAAACGGTCGCAATGGAGTCAAAATAATGATGTAAAGTACTTGGATACATAGAATCATTACACATAATCTGTGATTTTACTCTGGATATCGATCCTTAATTCGGCCACCCGTGCCCACATTAAGGCTCGGGGCCACCGGCTTTGCGCTCATTATTTACAAACATTAAAGGGCACATCGATCTCCTGATCCGTGTTGCCACCCGACCGATGTCTCGTGGGCTACCGCATTGCCTATTCAACGCAGAAAATTCAAAGGGCTCAGTGTTCGGCTTGATTGAACTATGGGAAGCGCGTCTTCGGACAACAATAAGTACCATCTGGACCTATCTGGCATCAAGCTATATATCACTGCGACTTCTCACGACCCTCTCTCAGGGGCCCGTTCGCCGATCACTACAATCTCTAATATATTACACTGTATTTTTATTCCTATGTCTGCCAAGCTAGGAATTAATCCTCAGGCCGATTTCGCGCATCGACCTGAGTCTCAGGGGCTACTAGGATCAGTGGTTTCATGTTTTCCTTCAGGTGCATCTCGGGTTTTGGACTGACACACACCTTGAGAGTTACTGGATATACATATACTGGCTATACATCTCGACAGAGAATAAACTGCACCAGTTAAAAATATTCACCAAAATCAGCCCGCGGTCGGGGTGGTGCACCACCTTGGAGGCAGTCCGGCATAAAGCTCGGACGCCAGCGGCTAGCTCCATAAAGGGCATTTCCGTCATTAAGCTCGGCTAAACTCCTTCAACTTTTTTGGACCAAGATGATCTATGACATCTTGGATATAGTTCGGCGTTGGAGCTTGGGCACAGTCCGGCGTTGGAGCTCAGATACATTTGGGCGCTAGAGCTCGAGTGCACAAGAACGGACGAACTAGGGGGAAAAAGGCCTAGGTAAAAAGGCTGAATCCTTGTCCCTTTATAAGGGCGGAAGAGGCGATGCGCCTCCCCATTCACCTGGTAAAATCGCTTACTCCCCAAGCGCCGTAATTGATGGCGCAGTTGGGTTACCCACACCCGTATTGATGAGAATCCCGTGATAAGGGGACACGATCTCTGCTTCGACAAGGCGTGCCAAGGAAACCGCCTCGCGATATGTGCGGTGGCTGGTTATGGAAAACGGTTCGGATAAAGACCGGGCCGTGGCGTGATGTCATGCGGCAAAATGTGTCAGCAGATTAGATTTGTGGAAATATTATTTTCTCTCTACGGTGGTATGTGGAACTTGTTTTGCAGAGCCGCACCGTCCTTGTGTTCAAGATCTTCTATGGAGTATTCGGAGGAACCCGCCTTGCAATGTCAAGACAAATTTATGCTACGGACTCATCGTCATTGAAGCCTGGTTCAGGGGCTACCGAGGAGTCCTGGATTAGGGGTCTCGGACAGCCGGACTATATCCTTTGGCGGACCGTTGGACTATGAAGATACAAGATTGAAGACTTCGTCCGTGTCCTGGATGGGACTCTCCTTGGCGTGGAAGGCAAGCTTGGTGATACGGATATGTAGATCTCCTCCCTTGTAACCGACTCTGTGTAACCCTAGCCCCCTCCGGTGTCTATATAAACCGGAGGGTTTAGTCCATAGGAGAGACAACAATCATAATCATAGGCTAGCTTCTAGGGTTTAGCCTCTACGATCTCGTGGTAGATCAACTCTTGTAATACTCATATCATCAAGATCAATCAAGCAGGAAGTAGGGTATTACCTCCATAGAGAGGGCCCGAACCTAGGTAAACATCGTGTCCCTAGCCTCCTGTTACCATCGGTCCTTAGACGCACAGTTCGGGACCCCCTACCCGAGATCCGCCGGTTTTGACACCGACATTGGTGCTTTCATTGAGAGTTCCGCTGTGTGTTCGGCAAAAGGTCGATGGCTCGCCTGCGGATCAACTGCGACTTCGGCATCTTCGTCACCAGCTTAACTGGTCACCTTGGTTCGACCAAGGACTGCGCCCTACCTCCAATCGTCATGTTCGGATGAGGACCTTCATCAACATCAACTCCGATCTCTATCAAGATCATGGAGGAATCATCCGTGGCGCTCAGGGGATCATCGAGGGTGGCGCTGATAGTGGAAGTACCATCAACGCCAGCCAGCCCTGCCGGGACCTTCTTCACTTGGGGTGCGGCGACCTTGGATCTCTTGCTGTTAGAACACTCCGGCACGTCATCAATGGGTGCCATGCACTCTGTGGGTGCATGCTTCCCGGACTCTTTGCCGGAGTCCCTACAATGTCTCTTCTTTCCTTTAATTTCCTTGGCGGGAGCTGTCTTTGCCGCGACCGCATCCCGGTATATCTTGTCCACACAAATGGTTACGTCCTTCTCATCTGATGGGATGGTGATGACTCCCAATGGCCCAGGCATCTTCAAGGTATAATAGGCATAGTGGGATGCCGCTGTGAACTTAGCCAGGGTCGGGCTTCCAAAAGTCCCATTGTGCGGCAGGGGGAGATCAGCCACATCAAACACAATCCTCTCAGTCCGGTAGTTCAGTTCTCCCCCAAACGTTACCGGCAATGTGATCTTTCCCTTAGGATGGCTCCTGCCGGGATTAACTCCTTGAAACATGCCGGTAACCTCTAGCTCTTCCTCTCCTATCTGAAGCTTACTGATAACAGTTGGGGAAATCAGATTCAACCCGCCCCCGCCGTCCACCAGCATCTTTGTGACCTTGAGGTTGCGAATTGTTGGGGAGACCAACAATGGCAAACACCCTACTGCAGTGGTACGACTAGGATGATCCTCCTCGTCAAAGATGATGGGCGTACGAGACCATTTGAGCGGCTTCTGGGCCTCTGGCGCTGGTTCCACGGCATTGACTTCTCGTGCCCACCGTTGGAGCTGGCGGTGAGAAGTATGCAGAGATGCACCTCCGTCAATGCACAGGGCGTCCGTGGCCTTCTGAAACTCCTGCTCATTGGTTTCCTCTTCATCCCCTCCATCACTCTCATCATCACAGGTTTCCTTCTCTCGACCTCTGCCGGGCTTTCCTTGGTTCCGAAAGGGTTTGCCGAGCCGATTTACTTCATCGCCTCTACCCTTACCGCTAGCAACTTTCTGACCTTTTTCCTTATCACGCTTCTCATACTCTGCTCTCTGTTTCTTGACAATCTGCTCAACCTGATAACACTCTTGAAGGTCGTGGCCCTTGGTCTGATGAATCTTGCAATACGGCCCATCACCTTTCCCGGCTTTCTCGGTAGCAGCGGCTTCCCGATAATTAGTGCACACGACAGCTTCCTTGCCAGGGGCCTCATATTTGGCCTTCTTACCGGTACTAGGTGCACCCGATCCTTCAACAGTCATCACTGCCTTATCCCTTCGCTTCTTACTGTGTTTCTTGCTTTTCTTCTGATTGGTTGATTCATCATCATCTTTAAATCAACATTGGTGCAATCTTCCTCTCCGGGCAACTTCCTTCCCTCCTCCATCCGAGCACACTTATCTACCAGTGTGTAAAGCTCCTTCACAGTCTTGGGAAAACGTACATTCATCTTGGAATGAATGCGACAGTTGCGCACATTGGATTGGAAGGCAGCTATTACGGCTGCCGGATGGATATTTGGGATATTTCTATGAGCTTTGTTGAATCTCTGTAAATACTTACGGAGGTTTCTCCTTCCTTCTGTTGGAGAAGCTGCAAGTCGCTGGGCCTGCCGGGTTCTTGATGGCCGCTCGTGAAGGCGTCAATGAACTCGTGGCATAGGTCAGCCCATGACAGCTAACGAAATGGAGTTCTCCGGTAGGTGCATCAGCCAAGACCTCACATTGGACTTGAGGGCCAAAGGGAAGTAGTTGGCAAACACCTCTTCATCTCTTAGCCCAGCAGTCTGAACAACAATGGTGTAGATGCTCAGGAACTCCGCCGAGTTCAGCCTCCCATCGTACTTCTCAGGTATCTCTGGCTTGAACGTGCAAACTGATGGCCAACGGACTTGCTGCAGCTCGCTAGTAAAGGTAGGGTAGCCAACCTCGAAAGGTAGGCACCCACCAACACTGAGTGCGGGCTCATCGACGTCAGGCCGTCGCACCCGTCGGTCCGGCGGATGTCGTCACGACGTTGCTCGATGACGACGCGTGTTTCTCCTCTTAGCCTATCCTCCGAGGCTCGTCGTTGGCCTGGGCGTGCTCGAGGGTCAGAAGAGGCCATCGAGACGTTGTCGGGGTCTTGATTTTGTTGCGCTTGTGCTAGTTGCCGCGGTGGGGACTGCACCGTGGGGATGGCCACTTCCGTACGGTCAGCAACATGAGTTGTTGTTGTCGCTTGGGGAGGTCGCAGTGGGCCAGCTCGCCTTGAGCCCCCAGCTTCAGCGAAACCGAGCAGGCTTTGGGTGGTGGCACGCCATTCGTCCATCTGCTCGACCGCTGGCAGAAACCTCAGCAGCAGTTGAGCCCGCGCCATGGCCTCCGAAGCCGTAATTGGCATGGATGATGATGAAGTCGACCGTACCGTCACTCGGCTCCTGACGGTGCCAGCAGCGGCGACACTGCGCCCCCACTGCTACTACGAGTGACCACTTGGACGTGGTGCGGTGAAGGCGCTCGAGGGCCAGCGGCTCCACCGGGCGCAGTAGCTTGGTTGACCCGTCCCGGAGGGGGTGCACGCATGGTGGCCGCACCCGTGGTGGGGGTGGCCAGAGGGCGGCGATTCGCCCCGGTCCGGGCACCGTTGCTGCGGCTATGTCCATTGGCAGGGAAAAGGGCACAGATGGAGTAACCCCTTCACCCGTACCTTGGGGAGCGTGGCCGTCGGGGTGTTGCTGATGCTGCTCTCCTCCGGTGCCTCCTGCTCCTGCGTCGGCTGCAGGGGAAGTGGTGATGGTGCCGCCTGCTCCGAACACATCCCCAGTAGCGTCTGCGTCCTCGTGTGCCTCCCCAACCCCCGCGGCGTTAGAGGCCGCAAGCGATGGAGCCTTCGAGGTGGATGGGTGAGCCGAAGGACCGGGTTCTTCTTGGGCACCATGGTCGATGGCGTCGTCGAAGATGAAGACGGTGATGAAGTCGACGAGCTGCACACGCCTTCAGGTTCGCGCAAGCGAGCCCCCTACCTGGCGCGCCAAAGATGTCGCGGGAAACCACAACCACCTATGGGACCAGGAGGTCCCTTGCTAGTTCGGCAGGGGGGCGACGCGTTGCACAAAGAGTAGACAAGCGTGGGACAGCACGAGAGAGATCACACATGGAGTTCTACCCAGGTTCGGGCCGCCGCGAGGCGTAAAACCCTACTCTTGCTTTGGTGGATTGATGGTGGAAAGGTGGTGGTGGATCATAGTGCACTTGCCTGACAAGAGTTGCCTCAGGGCGATGGTGACTAGGCGCATATAGGGGTGTGAGTTATCCAACCTTCTAACCCTTTCTCAGGTTGCCATGGGCCTCCTTTTATAGATCAAGGGGTTACCACAATGTCAAAGTAGTCATTACACACTGATAAGATAGCAAATAGTGCTATCATACCTAACTCTATGGGCTGATAGGGCGCATTAAATGCACCACTCAATGTCACATCGTTGGTTGCTCGGCAAGGCTTGCTGGGCTATCTTGCCAGCTCCAGGCCTGCTCGCTTGACACGTCGCAGGACGGGTGTCGTCTGTGGGTTTCTCCTGTAGAAAATGGCTGCAATGTGGCGAATGGCTACCACTTAATCACTTTGCGGCTTGACACCACACTGATCGACGACGTGGGTCGTGATAGAGTGGTTGGTGAGGTGGTTTTGCCTTCATGAGTCCTGGCAGGCTCTGCCGGGATGCTTCGGTTGTCTGCTTCTGGGGGTGGCCTTGCCCCTTACTGGGCTCGCCTGCCCGGCAAGGGAGGCTTTTCTCTTGACGATATCCTACTTCTCTGGCTTGATCTTGGTCCCTCTGATCTGCATGTTGGTCCTTCGAATCTTTGGGGTTCTTGCACTCTGATTTGGGCTGATGCTTCAATCTTGTTCTCGTGCCAGTGCACAGTCTGGGCAACAGACCCAGGGTATTTTGTACCGACACACATCAACTTCATAATTTTTGTATGTACTCCATGCATGAACCGCGCCAGAACCAAACTTCTCATTACTCTAGGGAAAATCGTTATTTCTATCTATAGGTCGCACCATGGAACAGAACCAAATTTTACAAGTTACAAGTTCAAAAGGGACCCCCACACGGTTGGTCCGGCACGCCGCTCAAGGGGTAATGCGTGCTGTGTTGCATTTTCACTTACAAGTGGGACCGCAGTTGTGCAAACCGACTATCGGCAAACCCCCACCCCGCCCACCACGCGATGGCTGAGTTAGATAAAATAGGAGGGAGAAGAGATGGCTGTAGCACGGACTCCAAGAAAATTGGTGTCGGATGGGACTCGTGTGGGTAGCGTGTGCCGTACCGCTAGACGTGAATGCTAGTTATGGCCCATGCCACCCCATTATATCGAGTTGCTGGTTACGTAGAGCGAACACATTATGTCTCCAGGAGTACGGTACACCACTAGTACTACTCACGTTGTTGCAAAATTTCCTGGAGTCCGTGCTCAGCCCTCCTCTCTCTCTCTCTCTCTTCTCAGCTAGCCAGCAGACACGGAGCCCATTGTCTATTTGCTCACATGCAGTCCCACATGTCAGTGAAAATGCAAGACGACCCACTGAACCTGCACATCTTTCACCTCGGCGTCTTTGGTGATGAAAAACAAATCAATAAAGATCTTTGGTGGACGCTTTTGGAGTTACTCAAGAGTAAGATTCTATTTACGCTTTAACCCAAGATGCACATCACGTGGCTTCAACTAGCACTCCATTTTCTTGCATGACTAGCAATGTGCCCGTGCTATGCACGGATCTAGAGTAGAATAGTACTTGTTCACAAACTTGAAAGAAAACACTCTTGTTTTGATATACATATATACCACTAAAAATATATTACTTTTCACTCAAAATATATTTCTCAGGCTATTTTGATGAGGTGAGGGACGGATGTGGTTGCTTTCAAGATAATAAGGGGTTTTATGCAAATTGGAGCAGAGAAGTGGGCTATTGTTGCAAAAATGCCACAACTTACCTCACAGCCGTTAGATGCAGATCTAATGGTCAGAAATGACGGATGGTAGACACACCACCATCACCAATTGAGTCTTTTATAGGAGTAGAGACACGACCTGGATGTTGGATGTCCCACGTGTCGGCAAAAGGAGGAAGAACTCGACCAAATCTTCTCCACATTTAGACCGGAGGAGTAGGAAACACGGCAAGCCCTGTGCCTACATCATACTACGTACAAGCCCACCTCACGCAGTCACGCTATCACCATATTTCTCGGCCTCTGTGCGACAACTAGCTCTAGTTGATGGTATACTACTAACTAGAACTAACTACACCTAGCTCTATTGTGCTAGCATACTCCACTATTAGGTTGGCTCTATGTGATGTGGCAACTTCATATAACCTGATGTTGGCTATACTACAATGGTACTCACACTCCAAGAAGTGACTCGAAAACCATTCATAAATTGAGTTTATGACATGCATATGCAAATGTACCGTTCATTACATACAACAAGTCATCAACACATAACGACAACGAGGATACATGTTGGATTATAGATTATTTCCAACAAAACATTCTAGTAAATACTAAAGTTTTTATCACACAACAAATAACAAGCAATGAAATGAACTTCAACTCAACCAATCCTCGGTGTTGGAAACACTTGCTTTGAACCATAGGTAAGCCTCTGGGAAGGGCCAGCTATTGTCAATATCGAGACTAACGCAGGACTGATCATCCAGGATGAAGCAGCCTATATCAGGACGCATATTGTGATAGCTAGGGTAGGGAACTATAGCAATGTCCGAGGTATAGATACAGTTGCTTCTCATAAATGGTAGTAACGTTGTGTCAACAGCAGCTGGATCGCCTTTCACCATCATTGGATAGTTTTGTCCAAGGAAGAGCGAGTTTTCTCCAAGACTGTCAATACTGAACCAGGGAGAAGGTGTTGGCTCTAGCACTTCTTGGACTCACCCTTTAGCTTGCTCACAAACTTGGTGAACTCATTCTCATCAACTTTGTCCACCTCACTATCATCAACACAATCTAACAATGAAGGAGTAGTAATGATGGTGGTTTTGATGTTAGTAGTTACCTTGTTGATACCTTTGGCCATGAGACACTTGGCAATGGTGTTTTCGTTGGGGGCGCCGAAGAGAGACACCTTGGAGGGGGAAGATGTTGCAATGGCAATCGTTGTCGTTGCCATTCCTTCTCCACCTGTATCTTCCTCATCATCATCGGAGGGGGTACTCTTCATGTGCCACCAAGCCCTTTGGAGGAGACTTCTTGGTGAAGTTGTTCTTGCTAGGGAAAGACTTGGCTTTGTCTTTGGAAATGAGTTTTCCACCATTGTCTTCCCTCTTCTCGTAAGGGCAATCCACCACAAAGTGATTCACATTTCCGCAATCGTAGCAAGTCCTTACTCGTTGCTTGTTCTTTGACCCACTTGAGTTGTTCTTGGTGACGTTGGGCCTTGAGTTCCTCTTGTTGCTCCAAAATTACCTTGATGCAAGAGCCATGTGCTCATGGTAAGCACATTTGGTGTCCTCGGGGCCACACTCCTCTTATTCTTCATATTATTCTTCCGAAATGGCCTTGGCCTTCAAAGCAAGGGTGGGAGTGCTTTTCTTTGACCGGACACGAGCAAGAGCATTGTCGGCGGTCTTATTCATGATGTTCATGGCAATGAACTCATCTGACACTTCACTTGAGGTTAAGGTGTGAAAATCCGGCCTTTGATGAATCACGGAAGACATGGCCTTGTTGAATGTCATGATGGCCTTGAGAAACTTTCTCTTGATCCAAGCGTCATCCATATCCTTGCTCCCATGGTCTTGGAGAGCGATCACAAGCGTAGTCACCCTCTAGCAGAGATCACGCAGATCCTCATCTTCTAGCATCATGAATTCATCGGCGTCATCAAGGACCACTTCAAAGTTGGGCCGTTGGATGCTTGAGCTCCCCTTGTACATAGAAACAATGTGCTCCCAACAATCCTTTGCACGAGTGAAAGGACATAAGTGAGATAGATCTTCAGGTGGGACCGCATCTTGAAGGATGAACAAAGCGGAGTGATTGTATTGATTGTCCACTTCTCTTGCGGTAAAGTTGTTTGGATCATGCGGGTAGAAGCCTTGCTAAGGTTAGTTGAGCAGTGATTCAAATGAGACTTAATGCGAAAAGACCCAATTAGCAAAATCACCCTTAACAAGCTTGGGAGGAGGCCCATAATTATTAATGCGAGGTGTAGGGACCGGTCCTCCATAGACCAGGGGAGGGGGAACCGAGGCAAAGGTTCCCATTCCATTCTTGTCGCGAGGGGAAGAAACATGAGTACCTTTAGCCGCTTCCTTAGCGGAATTGGCCTTCGACTCCGATGTGGTGGGATTAACCACAAGCAAAGGACCGGGAGAAGCTTTCATCCCCTCAAGTAATTCTTTAAGCATGGACTTGACTTCGGTCGTCATAGACGTCTTAAGTGAAGCCATAGCTTCCTTTAAGTCGTCTCGAGTGATCGAAGTAAACTCCACGGCCTCGGGCACTTCCTCCCCGGTATCAACCATACTCTTCGGGTGGTGAAACCCTTAATAAAGATACTAGGCTTTGATACCAATTGAAAGGATCGATATGGTTGACTAGAGGGGGGGGGGGTGAATAGGCAACTACCAAATTTTAACTTTTCTTAACAAATTAGGTTTAGCAACAAATAGGTTGTCTACATGTGCAACTAGGTGAGCAACCTATATGATGCAAACAACAACAACAACAAGTGCAAGCAAAGGAAACAACACAACAATAGCTTGCACAAAGTAAAGGGAAGAGATAACCACAAGTGGAATCGGTGGAGATGAGGATGTGTTACCGAAGTTCCTTCCCTTTGGGGGAAGTATGTCTCCCTTGGAGCGCTGTGGAGGCACAATGCTCCCCAAGAAGCCACTAGGGCCACCGTATTCTCCTCACACCCTCACACAATGCGAGATGTCGTGATTCCACTAGTGGTGCCCTTGAAGGCGGCGACCGAACCTTTACAAACAAGGTTGGGGCAATCTCCACAACTTGATTGGAGGCTCCCAACGATACCACGGAGCTTCACCATAATGGAATGTGACTCCGAGGTGACCTCAACCATCTAGGGTGCTCAAACACCCAAGAGTAACAGGATGTGCAAGGGATTAGTGGGGGGAATCAAATTTCTCTTGTGGAAGTGTAGATCTGGGCCTTCTCAACCAAACCCTAGAAAATAAACAAGTTTGATTGGCTAGGGAGAGAGATCGGGCAAGAATGAGCTTTTGAGCAACAATGGAGCTTGGGGGAAAGAGGTAGGTCTTCTTGGGAAGGAGACCCCCTTTTATAGTGTGTGTGTGTGGGGGGGGGGGACAAATCCAATTGTTATGCATCTCACAACCCGCAGATGAACGGTACTACCGCTCCTATGAGCGGTACTACCGCTCGTTACAGGATACACAGGAGAAAGAAGAAACAGGGGAGAAAAACAGATGAATGGGCGTTGGTAGCCACGGTGGTAGGAGCGGTACTACCGCCTATGGGCGGTACTACCGCTTCAACTACCGCTGCTACAACCGCCCTTTTTCTGGGAACAAACGAGTAGCACGGCAGTAACCCGGAGGCACCACTGTAGAACTCGACACGATAAATCAAGGTCCCAGCCACGAGCGGTAGTATGAACGGTGGTTACAGCGGTATTATCGCTTGTGGCTCTTCTCCCCTACTCTGATGCAAATGGGGGACAACTCCAAGGAACAGAAGGGGACGATGGGTGCAAGGAGAGTGTACGTGTTGATTCCACCCAAACCATTCCGATGCGGACCCCCTCTTGATAGTACGGTTTTCCCTACGACTCAAGTCCACCAAAAAAGAAACACGGGAAAGAAAACCGTCTTCTCTTGAAACTCCGAGGGGCACGGATCGTCTTCTGCCATATGCTTGATAGTATGAAAAGCTCAATGCACACGATTAGTCCGCAAACATGTTGTCATCAATCACCAAAACCACTTAGGGAGAAATATGCCCTAACACATGTTTCCTACTTAAGCGTTGAGCATTGTAAATCAGTGACGGAGCCAAGACACGGTCCCATTGGCCACGACTCAAGCTGCGAAACCCTTGCACAAACTATATTTTACATCATAGCCCATTGTAGATGACTGTAGCACTGAAGCGGGCACGGGGCCTATGCTATCATGGCTCCTCCCTATTGTAAATGTTGGTATGTGAGCAAAGAAGCGACATCGCTTGCTATGCTCTTAATTTTAGTAAGCCAAAAATTGCGATGGGTGACGTTTCTTCAACATTCAATTCGTCCATGGCAACTACTAAGTATCAAAAAGATGTTATCCCATAACATGTGACAAAAGATATTGCCTTATCCGCTGAACATCACTATGTTCTTTTTTGTTCTCAACCATATCTAGAACCAAAGAAAAGGAAACCTTTTCTGTCAATGAACGGTTGCCTCATATCTCAGCAAAATTGGTCGGTTTCTTTTGTGGAAACCTTCCTCCACTCATTATGACTCCAATAACATGTTGCCTTACCACCCATAAATAGGGATGGCAATGGGTACCCATTACCCGCGTACCCTGCGGGTAAAAACCCTATTAGGGCATGGGTATGGGTCAAAAAGATACCCACGGGTACATAAACAGGAAAATTGCATACCCATCGGGTATAGTGGGTATGGTTTAGTATAACCCATACCCATGTACCCATGTACCCGCATATATTCTGACAAATAGACCTTATATATTATTATCCACATATTAAACATATTATATGTACATAAATCCGACAGCCCTAACAAGACCTCATCATGCATTCATGTTAGGCCGCCGCACCACAATAGCTAGCCCAAGAACGAGTATGCGTTGATGTCATGATGTGTTGTTGTTTATAAATTATTGTTATAAGTTGTTGTTTATGACTATGTAATGCTCAAATTGGTGTGTTGCAAATCTGGGTAATTTTACCCGCGGTACCCACTTAGCCTGATGGGTGACGGGTATTGGGAAAAATTATACACATCAACGGGTATGTGCACGGGTAATGGGTAAGGTTTGGGATGATGGGTAAGGGTATGGGATGGCTCCACCCGTACCCAAACCCTGCGGGTGCCATCCCTACCCATAAAATAAGAAAAACATGTGTGTCCATGTCCAAACTAAGACACATTATCTTTTGTGACAAGTGGTGCCTAGCAGCCACCTTGATTCACAAGGAATCAAGTAGAATCATCAATCTCATTTGGGAGCAACCTCATGGTCCTTGGTTTGCATGATTTCCAAAACAATGTAATATCATGCCATTTTGAGTACTACATGTTTTAAAATTATGTTTCATTGACCAAAGAAAAACTGAACAAATATTTCCATGAGGGAGATGTCATGATGTTTTGTATCAAATGTAAGGGGAAAATCTAATACAAATAAAACAACCCATATATAGCCCTTTCACTCAGAAGTATTCTCAAAGTTTATTATCTACATGGCTAAAACTTATTAATATTCACGTTCACGGAACCATCGATCAAGACTGATTAAATGGTGGTTATACCTTAAGCATTTCACCTAATGGATGGACCATCAATCTTGTACCCATTAATTTAAGGGGTTTTATTGTGCAAAGTAGATAAACAAATGCAAAAGTCCATATAATATACTCCATGTTTTTATTATATTATGACATTTTGATTCCTATACAAATTAAAATTATATTTGATTGCTCAAAGAAAAAAATACAATGTTTACAAAAAGGTAGAGTCGAATGTTGTGAACCTAATGTAGGGATAGAAAATGCTCCTACAAATAAACGCTATAGCTCTCATCCTTTCAACGAGAAATCAGCTCAAATTTAAAACCTACGTAGCTAATCTTATCAATATTCTCGTCAAGGAACCGATGAGTGGACTACCTAAATAATGGTAACTAAGTAGGTGATCCGAGTTAATCTATACCTTTTAATATGAGAACAATGCCAACTTAATATGCAATCATGTACGAAAGGGACCATCTCAATATGCAACTACACATAGAAAAATGCTAGTTGTATTCAAAAAGTATTTTACAACTATGTAGTAATGTAATGCAATATTTTATATGTATTTTTAGTTATGGTTCTCGTATCATTGATATGAATATAATGTTACCAAAGCAAGTTGAAATATATTGTAACCAATTCCCGCAGTGGAGTACTCCCTCCGTTCTTAAATAATTGTCTTTCTAGGCATCTCAAATGGACTACAACATACAGATGTATGTAGACATGTTTGATTGTGTAGATTCACTCATTTTGCTCAGTGTGTATTTACTTGTTAAAATCTCTAGAAAGACAATTATTTAGAAACGTAGGGAGTACATTCTAATTTTGTCTAATAAATGGACCACCAATCTCGTATCCATTTAGTGTAAGAGATCTTATTGTAGTAATAAAAGAAATCAACAGATACAAAGAATCCACATCATGCAATCCATATCACTAGACTATTCAATCTTATACAGATATGCATCCATACTAATATTTATTTTGAAAATCATCCATATTAATATGGAAAATCTGTATTTAACCACCAAATAAAATCCAGGCTGTACAATATCTGGTGGCATGTCTTGACTGCGAAGGTGAAGACTTCCAGCAAAATCCAAATATCACCGCCAGCACATAAAAGTTTTTTTTTTGTACAGATAAGGAAAATCCAGGAAAATTCCCAGCTCATCTCTCGCCGTATACTTCTTATACGCTTTGCCTCCCTCGCGGACGATACATACACGACGCACCACCAGAGGAGAAAAAGAAAAGGACGGATCAAATCAATCAACCAGATATAATAGATTAAAAAAAATAAAAATCCACAACCCTAGCCTGCCTGCCATGACGCGGGACGGCGTGCCACCGGCGGCGCCTGCCGGCGGCGGTGCGGGGGACGGGCCGAGGCGGTGTTCGCAGTGCGGGCACCACGGGCACAACTCCCGCACGTGCACGGCGCGCCCCGTGAAGCTCTTCGGCGTGCGCATCGGCGACAAGCCAATCAGGAAGAGCGTCAGCATGGGCAACCTCGCGCAGCTCGCGGAGGGTAGCGGCGGTGCCAGGGCCGAGGGGTACGGCTCCGAGGGCGACGACGACAAACCCCACAGGAAGCGAGGTGGGATTTTTATTTTCCTTATCTCCCCTGTTTTAGCTTACGGGAGATGAGATTCTTTGTTTTGTTGCATGTGTATGGAGGTTTAGTCTCTGTTCTGTAAAAAAAATGTGCTCTGATCGCCCTGTGATGTTCTTTACGTAGTTAAGACGATTGTTTGTTGTAGTGTGCAAATATGTGGTTTTGTTGTGAAGGTGCAGTTTTTCTGTTGGCTTTTAAGATGGCAAGTGAGAAAGTTTTGATTTTACTGTGCCGATCGAAGTAGTTTTCTGAAACTTTGCGGAAAGTACTGCTTTTAATCTGGTAGGTTCGGTGTTTGTTGGGATTTTTGTTTGGTTTACGATGCCTAGTGGTGTGCAAAATTAGCAAACTACTCCAACTTAATACTTGCTTGAGAGCTATTTTAGTGTTTAGTTCATCACTTTGTCCCGTTACTGACAGATTTGGGGGTTTACTGGTGGTGAGCGGTGCTTGTGACTGCTTCTTGTCATCAGAATTTACTCCCTCCGTCCTACAATATAAGATCGTTTTTCAAGCTATGTTAGACGGAGGGGGTACTTTTTTTTTTGAAACAAATCTGAACTTGTGCTTCTATTCCGCTGTTACCATTCAAGCTTGTGGCCTTGTCACTTAATTGGCTAAATGATTTTATTGCGACCCAGAAATAATATTCTTTACAGTCACCAATATCATTAACTAGGTTACACTCACACTCCATATTTTGTACATGGTTTGCATTCTTTTAATGTGTAATGGTATACAGTACTGTTATAACTTTCCATGTAACTTCATGCGTGTTCTTTATTCTGTTGGCATTGCTGATTTTTGTGTTTGATTTAAAATTTTGAATGAATATGTCGAATTTGCATTGAAGAATGCCATTTATTTTGTTGGGTGACAGGTGAATCATGGTCAGAAGAGGAGCACAAAAATTTTCTACTTGGATTGAACAAATTAGGAAAAGGTGATTGGCGTGGCATATCCCGTAATTATGTTGTCTCGAGGACACCTACTCAAGTTGCTAGCCATGCTCAGAAGTATTTCATTCGCCAAACAAATGTTAATAGGAGAAAGAGAAGATCAAGCCTCTTCGATATGGTTATTGAGGATGTGAGCATCTCTCCCTACCTTTCTATTTCTCTGCATGTAGTGTTGAGGTGCAACCAGGTCCAGCTGATTGCACTTAGGCAAACATGTCGTGATGCATTCTTAAGATTGGTGCTTATTCTTTTCCTCTTTGTTCCTGTTGCCTTAGTAAGTTCTCGTATAGCTGTTAGCATAGAATCACCATGTTATATGAAGTGAATAAGACATCTCAAACATAATTGTTTTTTTAATATTTATTGCTTGTCCCCCAGTGTACCAATTGCTTATGATTGTTTTATGGTTTTTAATCAGCCTGGTGACCAGCCACTCTCCCGTTCATCGTCACAAGAGATGCCGCTCTCCCGTTCATCTTCACAAGATGTAGAAGAGTTCGTAGATGATCTACGATCTGTTACTGCTCCTGTGACACTACCCGCTCCTATGCCCGTGATAACATCTGTTTCTGTCCCACCGCCAGTGCCAGTAATGGCACCACCTGCTCCTGTGCCTATGCTAACATATGCATCAGCCCCATCGCCAGTTCTAGCAATGGCACATCAACCTCAGGGCAATGAATCGGCTGGTTCAAGTTCAATTGCTGGAGAAGCAGGGATGGTGATGCCACAAGTGATGCCCCCATATGGTTATCCTCCTCCAATGATGATTCCTGCACCTCACTATGTCCAAGCAGTTTTTCCGTATCCATACTATGGCTATGCTCCAATGTTCTATGGGCCACCAGTCTCTATGCAAGCATCATCACCAGGTACAGTACAAGCATCACATGAGCCTGTCAGGCCTGTTGCCGTCCACTCAGCTCCCCCGGTAAATGTTGAAGACCTGTACAACATGTCCAAACTCAACCTGAAGGGTGACTCAAGTACCAACGGTGTTGCGCCTAACTTGGCGTTGCCTCCAAATCCAAATGGGAGACCAGAGAGGCAATCTGCTTTCCATGGAAAAGGGCCTGAGAATGGCTCATCGAACGGACTAATCCCGACAAAATGATTCTGTGGCTAGACCTTTAATGTGTATGTAACCCTTAGCCATTTATTATAGTATAAAATCATGATATAGCTTTCTTGGTCATGTTTCGTGAGTAAATTTACTGTTAGTCTGTCATCAAGGTTGCATTTGTGTTTTGCCCTATTGATTTTTCCAAATTCACATCGATTCTCATACATGACAGAGTTGGATTGTTGCACTTACATTTCTGCACATATTTTTTGCGCCTTTCTGAGTATAAATCTCACAGGTTACCTCTACAACAGAACTAGTATCAGGGCCACTCTTTCTTGTGGATGAGGTAGGGTTGAGCTATCTTGATCAGAAAAAATATCATGTTATGTATTGTTTCTTCTGCCATCGATGAATGTCGAGATTTTAAATTGAAAATGTATTTCGTATCTTGTTCTGCGTTGCACATTGATGGTGAGTGGCCCATCGGATACGTAGTACTCCCTCCGTCCCAGTTCGCAGTTCGCAAGGCAAAGTTTTCAAATATCTTGGCCCAAGGTGAATTTTCATTGGCTCTGATTTTCCACGTAAAAACGTTAACCATCGGCGCTGCAATTAATTTGGAAAGTGAAAAGAACTTTATTTTCTAGTCTTTAATTGATTTGACGCGATATTTTCCTCTGCCCCGCGCGTTGTTTCCGCCTCGCGCGCTCCTTCCTCCTTCGGCGCGATATTTTCCCCTTAAATTTTGCTATCGCGCCTAGATTTCTTTCCTAAACCAGAGATTTGATTCCGCGCGCAAGGATTTCGTTCCAAACTCAAACGAAAGCAGCGCCCAGATTTCTTTATATAGCCATGGACTTACGTAGACGAACAGCCCAGGCTAGCGCCAATCTCATCTCCTCTCCTCGATTTCATGGCGTCGGACGGGGGAGACGAGGGACATCGTCGTCCGCCGCCTCTTGGCCTTCGAGGCTCGACTCGCTGCCTTCCTTCCTCGTTCGGCGATGGCGGCGGCCTTCCTCCACTTCAGATTCGTCATGGCGGCGGCCTTCCTCCACTCGGTCTTGCGTGTCGAGGACCACCGCCGTCGTTCTCCATTGAACGGCTGCCTCTACACCGTGTCCAGCCCAGCGGCCGGAGGAGACGCCGCGTCGGTCTGTTGCGCCCACCTCGATCTCCTTCTCCAAATCAGGCAGGCTCGTCGAACTGGGCCACCTCGCCGGGCGGGAGCGGCAGCGCAAGCGCCGCCGAAAGGACGTCCTCCTACGCCGGCTTGAACATCATGAACGGCTCCATCTGCGTCGGACCAAATTCGTCCGTATTCTGCACGAGAGGTACGTAGTCCTTCTTGCATGATCAGGATATGCTGTCTCGTTCGACGATTGCATCAGGAAACTGCCTGCGAGTCGCTGCTGCAGGATGTTTGCCTCCGCTGATCTCCTTCCTTGTAGCTGTTTACAGTTTTGCCGTTGTTTTAGTTCTTTCTATGTTGTTTTGCTGTTGTTTTAGTTCTTTCTAACATAAACCCTAATTCATCTCGGTGTCAGCCACAAATGCATTCTCATCTTCGGCAACTGCAGTGGTGTTGCGACCGCAACGAGAACACACACCATCTTCACCTACTCCAACAATCGTCGCGTAGTCCTTGCACCAGTAGTCGTCACAGAGAAGTGGATTTTCACACACATCACAAGGTGCCACGTCCATTGGCACCGGCAAGGAGCAAGCTAGACAACGGAATATCGACGAATCACCTCGAACACCACAGTTACGGCACATTGCCGGGAACAAGCATCCATCACATGAAGATTCCAACGTAGTCCTTCGTCCAATCGCAAGATTGGTGTTGCGAATGTACCTTGCCCTAGCCGAGAACCTTGAATCACCAGCTCCGACATTCGTTCCACGATCTACTTTCTGAAAAAGATCTTGAATGGTTGTGTAAATCCTCTCAAATTCATCCTCAAGTTCTTCCACCTCGCCTTGTGTGACTTCCACCTCGCCATCTGCCTCCTCCACCTCGGCATCTGCCTCCTCTACCTCGGCATCTACCTCCCCCACCTCGGCACAGACCTCCTCCATGCCCTCCACGTCCATGATAGTTGGGGGGAGATGAGGCAATGAACTGAATGTGTGGGAAGAGGAGGAACATGCGTTGCCATTTTATACAAGTTTCGGCATGCAAAACAGTAACCGTTTCACACTGCATTGTGGAAGAGTAAGATGAGAGGAAGTACTTCAACACGCATTAGAATTGTGGTGCATGCAGCGTGGGAAGAGGAGTAAGTGTTGTGGTGCATGCAGATTTAGTGGAGTGGTTTCCCACGGTGAAAGAGGAGTGGATCAGCTTTTGCATGCAAACATTGATGGACTACTAGTGCCAAATTGAATACAAATGTGCCTAGGGGGTGGAAGATTTTGGGACAAATAGTTTTTGGGATTTTGCCTTGCGAACTTGGACGGAGGGAAAAGCCCCTCCATTCATTGATCGTCAACAAACTGGGCAGTATCTGCAGCATTTGGTTCTCTCAAGTACTCCAGGCCAAACACTGCAACCCAGTTTTGCAGAACTTGTACAATGATGCAAGGCATGTGGACTCATTCATCGGACATACTCATCCACAAGATCACCAGAAATTCCGTATGCAAGCATCCGCACAGCTGCATTACATTTTCGGTAAGAGGAGAAGCCAACCTTTTGAAGGGCATCATACTTGCATTTGAAGCAATCGTCAGACTCTACCACTCCCTCCCAAATGCGTTGAACACATGCCTCGCCATCCGGAAGCATCGCCAGAAAAGCTTGGCATTGAACAGTGGGGATGTGAGCTGTAAATAATTGCTATAGATTAGGCAATGGTCGTTCTCCCTATTACATTCAACCCCGAAGCATGGCCCGGGATTGTCCCCCTAAACATGGGCCGCATCCTAGAAATGTGCTTGTTCACGCTCATAGTAGCAACCACAAAATCCTCGTCGTCGGATGATGAATTGTCCGGTGAACATATGACGTTATTGTAAAAGAACTCATCCAAGCTATCCACCATGGTACCTTTTGGGCAAAAGGCCGAACACCTTGCGGGCGACTACGGAGGCGGATGTGATGGAGTCACGGCCGGCGAATGGCAGCGTCCTCTCCCCGTACGGGCAGCAGGCCCGTCGAAGCCCGTCGAGGTAGAGGCGGTGCCGGCAACCTTAGGTAGGCGTGTCTTCTCGTGCTCCGATAGCGGCGAGGAGCGGCCGCAAACGCCAACAAGAGTCAGCGCCTGTGGATTCTGTGGCGGTGGGGAAGTGAATGGATGCGACGGTGACACCTGGGGCAGTGGCGAAGCAGCCGGAACTGGGCGGCGGTGGCGAGGGCGGCGAAGCCGTGGTGTACAATGTGGAGGGGGAGGGCGAGAATGGTCGTTGTGCCACAGACGGGTGGGCCAGGGGAGGACAAGGGAAGGGCGTCGTAGGCGTCCGCGACTTGTCTACGCAGACGCAAACCCTAGCCCAAATTTGGGCCAGGAATGGGTCGTGGCGGACAAAAAAGGGCATTCGTCAGTTTGCGTCATCGCGTTGGGCTGTATTTTCTGTCCACGCGGATCCAAATGTACGCGACTAGACGAAATGCGTCGGCGCGTTGGAGTTGGCCTAAGGGCATATCCAACGGTAAAACTCAAAGGGACATCCTCAATTGTCCGTGGACAGCTGGGCGGGCATTGACCATCCAAGCCTAGCCCTAAAAAAACCTCATTTTCTCCTCAGAATGCAAAATCTTCGATATAAATAGATGTTCGACATTACATTTGACATACAAATATACAATAACTATTCTCTAAAGTTATTAGTAACTAATCTATTATCACCACGGCCGGAGACATGGAAGACAACTTCTCCTCGAACACATCAAAGTTGGCATCATCGGTGTCGGCTACATCTCTGACGAGAGCGGCGATAATTTCCTTTTCGGCATAGAAGCAGGTGTTGCCGCTGCTCGTCCTAGCCGCCTTCTTTTGCTGGATGGCCTAATTGGGGGCATCAACATGCTTTTCAACATGCGGCCTTGGCTCCTGCCTTGTGTCGGGCAGCGAGTTTCTCCTCCATTGCACATGCGACATGATGAGTGGCGCACTCCTACGCCCCCGTTTGGAGTGAGGAGCGGTGAGCACCTCCTCCTGCTTGGTTTGGGCGGCGACACGAGCGGTGCATGACTCTTATTCCTCGACGGTGGTGGATTCCTGCTCACATAGCGGCAACACATACAATATCTAATGGGGAGGGCATGCAGCAGGGAGGGCGCCATGGTAGTGCGGGTTCTTGGTCTTTGAGTGGCAATTAAGGGGAGGTATGAACATCTTAGGGGTCGGGGGAGGAGAGGGGGCACCAAGGCTTGTGTGAGGTTGAAAGCACAAGTGCTCCCTGGGTGGTTTTGGTAATTAATGTCAACATATCTCTTGTTGGACTAACACTTTTATCTAGTATGTTTTAGACAAGTTCAACAATGGAGTGGCATGGACTAAAGGATGTGGAACCCCTTCAAGATGCTAAGGACAAAGGATTGGCTCAAGCTCAAAAGCTCAAGACTCTACATGTTTTTCCAATTTAGTGATCCAAGATCACATTGAGTCTATAGGAAAAGCCAATACTATCAAGAGGGGATGAGGTGTTGCTTAATGAGTTTCTTGCTCCATGATGCTTAGTGATATGCTCCAAAAACCCTCAACTACTTTCCCACATCCACATATGTCCTAAACCCAAAGTCAAACTCGGCTTCACCGATTCTTTCTATCCGGCGCCACCGAGTTCAGATGTCTTAGCCACAGCCACAAACCCTAGGCAAATCGATCTCACCGATAGGGATCTCGGTCTCACCGAGATGGGATTGTAATCTCTCTGTGTATGTCCATTACCAAAATCGGTCTCACCGAGTTTGAGCAATCGGTACTACCGAGATTACAATGCAAACTTTCTGGTTAGCTTATTACCAAAATCGGTCCCACCGAGTTTGCCTGACCAACTCTCTGGTTAGCTTATTACCAAAATCGGTCTCGTCGAGTTTGTGTAATCGGTCTCACCGAGATTACGTTATGCCCTAACCCTAACCATATCGGTCCTACCGAGCTGCATGTCGGTCCCACCAAAAATCCTAACGGCCACTAGATTTGCTAAATCGGTCAGACCGAGTTTGTTGATTCGGTCCCACCGAGTTTGGTAAATTGTATGTAATGGTTAGATTTTGTGTGGAGGCTATATATACCCCTCCACCTCCTCTTCATTCGTGGAGAGAGCCATCAGAACAAACCTACACTTCCAACATACCAGTTCTGAGAGAGAACCACCTACTCATGTGTTGAGGCCAAGATATTCCATTCCTACCATATGAATCTTGATCTCTAGCCTTCCCCAAGTTGCATTTCCAATCAAATCTTCTTTCCACAAAATCCAAATCCCGTGAGAGAGAGTTGAGTGTTGGGGAGACTATCATTTGAAGCACAAGAGCAAGGAGTTCATCGTCAACACACCATTTGTTATTTCTTGGAGAGTGGTGTCTCCTAGATTGGCTAGGTGTCACTTGGGAACCTCCAACAAGATTGTGGAGTTGAACCAAGGAGTTTGTAAGGGCAAGGAGATCGCCTACTTCGTGAAGATCTACCGCTAGTGAGGCAAGTCCTTCGTGGGCGACGACCATGGTGGGATAGAAAAGGTTGCTACTTCGTGGACCCTTCGTGGGTGGAGCCCTCCATGGACTCACAAGAACTGCTACCCTTCGTGGGTTGAAGTCTCCATCAACGTGGATGTACGATAGCACCACCTATCGGAACCACGACAAAAACATCCGTGTCTCCAATTGCGTTTGAATCCTCCAAACCCTTCCCTTTACATTCTTGCAAGTTGCATGCTTTACTTTCCGCTGCTCATATACTCGTTGCATGCTTTCTTGATATGTATTGTGAGTGTTAAACTTGTGCCTAAAATCCACTTAAACCTAAAGAAGTTAAAAACTGCAACTTTGGTACTTAGTGTCTAATCACCCCCCCTCTAGACACCTCTTCTCGATCCCTTTCAATTGGTATCAGAGCTTTGGTCTCCATTGCTTTGGTTTAAACACCATTGGAGGAAGATGGATGAGTCTACTATTGGGAGTCTTAGACATAGAGTGCCTATTCTTGATGGAGAATATTTTCATGAGTGAAAAAATGAGATGCTTGTAATTATCAATCAATATCATTTGAACAAGTACATTGCTAGCCCTTGTGCACCTCATATTGATCCCTTGCATCCCACACCCGAAGAGGATCTTGACATGATTCACAATCTTAGAACCATCAATCTTATCATAAGAGGATTGCCCAAAAACTTGATTGCTAGTTTGCCTACTCTTGATTGTGCCTATACCATATGGAAATTTCTTGAGGAACGATTTCCAGATTATTCCTTGAAAAATTTAGATGAAATTATCCATAGGTCTATTGCCTTGAGTAAGATGAATTCTAGTGATCCTATGTTTGGTGATTGTTTATTTGAGCTTACAAACCTTATTCGTGCCAAAGGAGATGTTGGAATTATTAGTGATATTATTTCCGAAGCTATAAAAATTCATAAGCAAGATCATTGTCAAACTCACTCTAACGAATCACCCTCTCTAGGATTTGATCCACCACATGACAATGTTGAACATGGATACTATGATGAGGATGATGATAGTGACTTCGATCTTGATGATGCAATGAGACATTTTGGTCTTATGGCAAATCTTTGGGGATATATGGCAGGTGGAAAGGAATGGGTTCTAGATAGTGGATGTACCGATCACATGATCGGAGATAAAGACATGTTTCATGAGCTTGCTGAAAATGATGGTCCTCGAAAGTATGTCACCTTCGGTGACAACTCAAAGGGTAAGGTGGTTGGCCTCGGTAAGGTGGCCATATCACATGATAGCTCCATACAAAATGTCATGCTCGTTGAATCTCTTGGATACAACTTACTTTCAGTATCTAGACTTGCTGATTTCGGTTTCAATGTCCTATTTACTGAAGTAGATTGCCAAGTGTTTTGTAGAGATAATCATAAAATGGTCTTTACCGGTGTGCGTAGAGGTGATCTATACATTGTTGATTTCACTAAAAAGGCTCAACCTAGAACTTGCTTTATTGCTAAATCCTCTAAAGGTTGGTTATGGCATAGACAATTAGGTCATGTTGGCATGCGAAACCTTGACAAGCTTATTAAAGGAAATCATATCCTTGGAGTTAATGATGTCATATTTGATAAGGATAGACTTTGCAGTACTTGTCAGGCAGGTAAACAGGTTGGAGGAAGGCATCCTGTGAAGAACATCATGACCCCAAGGAGGCCACTCGAGCTACTTCATATGGATCTCTTTGGTCCCAACGCTTACAAAAGTCTCGGTGGAAATTCTTTTGGTCTAGTTATAGTTGATGATTTTTCAAGATTTACTTGGGTGTTCTTTCTCGATGATAAATCGCAGGTTCAAAAGATCTTAAAAAACTTCGCTAGGAAGGCCCAAAATCAATTTGAAGTGAAGATCAAGAAGATTCGCAGCGACAAGGGAACGGAGTTCAAGAACGCAAATGTGTACACCTTTCTTGACGAAGAAGGAATTTCACACGAGTTCTCGGCTACGTACACACCTCAACAAAATGGAGTTGTTGAGAGGAAGAACCGGACGCTCATCGAAATGGCGAGAACGATGCTTGATGAGTACAAGATGCCGAAGCACTTTTGGGCGGAAGCGGTTGAGACAGCTTGTCATGCAACAAATCGCTTATATCTTCACAAGCTACTCAAAGAAGACAGATACGAGCTTCTCACCAGTAACAAACCCCAAGTTGGATACTTTCGAGTATTCGGCTCAAAGTGCTACATTCTTGATAAGCATCATCGTTCTAAATTTGCTCCTAAATCTCATGAAGGTTTCCTACTTGGTTATGGCTCAAACTCTCACACATACTGTGTCTACAACAATTTCACCCGAAAGGTTGAAGAAACGGTAGATGTGAAGTTTGATGAATCTAACGGCTCGCAAGTAGAGCATTTGCCAATTGATGTAGGAGACAAAGATCCCTCGGAAGCAATCCAAGATTTGTCTATTGGCAAGATTTGCCCAACGGAGGTGAAGGAGAGTACCTCATCCGTCCAAGTGGAAGCTTCTACCTCACGACAAGGTGAACCAAGAGTTGATATGGAAGCATCCACAAGTGGGACACACCAAGATGACGAAAACGAGGAAGTGCACCAAGATGAACGTCAAAAACCTCCTTCTCCACCACGACAAGAGAATGACAACGCCAACAATGAAGAAGGCCAAGAAGAAGAACAATATGAAGAAGATGTTCAACCAAGACCCAAGCAAAAGCTGACACGAGTTCGAGCAAGAATTGCTAAAGACCATCCCGTCAAGAAAATCTACAATGATATCCAAACCGGGAGAATCACTCTCTCTAAAACTCGTCTAGCTAACTTTTGTGAACACTATTCATTCATCTCTAGCATTGAACCTATGAAGGTTGAAGAAGCATTGGAAGATCCGGATTGGATAAACGCCATGCACGAAGAGCTACACAACTTTGAGAGAAATCAAGTGTGGACATTGGTTGAGAAACCCGACAACAACCACAACATCATCGGTACCAAATGGGTGTTTCGCAACAAGCAAGATGAAGATGGACAAGTAGTTCGCAACAAAGCACGTCTCATCGCCCAAGGCTACACACAAGTCGAAGGTATGGACTATGGTGAGACCTATGCTCCGTTGCTAGACTTGAGTCCATTAGCATCTTACTTGCCTATGCTAATCACCATGATATCACCTTGTACCAAATGGACATTAAAAGTGCTTTTCTAAATGGTGAAATAGAGGAGGAAGTTTATGTCAAACAACCTCCCGGCTTTGTCAATCCAAAGAAACCAAATCATGTTTACAAACTTCACAAAGCCCTTTATGGTCTTAAACAAGCTCCTAGAGCGTGGTATAAATGCTTGACCAAGTTCCTTATCGAAAAAGACTTTGAAATCAGAAAAATTGATTCTACTCTTTTCACTAAAAGGGTCAACGGAGAACTATTTGTGTGCCAAATCTATGTTGATGATATTATATTTGGTTCTACTAACCCTCATTTTAGTGAAAAGTTTGGAAAGCTAATGTCGGAGAAGTTTGAGATGTCTATGATGAGTGAACTCAAATTCTTTCTTGGTTTGCAAATCAAGCAAACTAAGGAGGAACCTTTGTCTCTCAAACGAAGTACACCAAGGACTTATTCAAGAAGTTCAATATGCAAGAATGCAAAGGTATGACTACACCCATGCCTACTCATCGACATCTTGATTTGACCAAAGATGGTGAACCGGTCGATCAAAAGGTTTATCGCTCTATGATTGGTTCATTGTTATATCTATGTGCTTCACGTCCCGATATCATGCTAAGTGTGTGCATGTGTGCACGATATCAAGCTGCTCCTAAAGAATGTCACCTTAAGGCCGTGAAAAGGATAGCGAGATACTTAATTCATACACCAAATTTTGGCATTTGGTATCCTAAGAGGGCCTCTTTCGATCTTGTTGGCTACTCCGACTCGGACTATGCCGGAGACAAGGTTGATAGAAAGTCCACTTCGGGTACTTGTCAATTTCTTGATAGATCTCTTGTGTCTTGGTCTTCCAAGAAACAAAACTCGATATCCTTATCCAACGCCGAAGTAGAATACATTGCCGCTGGTTCATGTTGTGCTCAATTACTTTGGATGACCCAAACTCTTAAAGATTATGGGATATATGTGAAACATGTTCCATTACTTTGTGACAATGAAAGTGCTATCAAGATTGCTCACAATCCCGTGCAACACTCTCGAACTAAGCATATTGAAGTTCGTCATCATTTCATTCGAGATCATGTCGCTAAGGGTGACATTAATCTTAAGCATGTTCGCACCGAAAAGCAATTAGCGGATATATTCACTAAACCACTTGATGAGAAAGTGTTTTGCAGGTTAATAGGTGAATTGAACATCATTGATGCTTCAAACTTGGAGTAGGAACTCCATTGAATACATGCAAGACATGAGCTTATGACTAATCCTTGATATTTCTCTTATGATGATAATCTTATGTCTTGGATATATTTGCATCTTGCATGTTATCTAACCCTTTTAGGTACTTGGATGAATCTAAGTCTATGAGATTGCAACTCACTCACATCTTGAGCAATCTCTACATCACCAAGTCTCTGCACGATGGTGGTTGAAGACAAGGAAGCACGAAACCATTCAAACATATCCTTTGGCAAATTCTATGTTGAGTTTCATGATTGTCATTTTGGATACACAAGTGCTCTTTCTTGCAAGAACTAACCCATGTAGGTAGATGAACTCAAATTCCAAGTTGTAACGCCCCGAGACCGACGCTCCAGAAGACTTCCATATATTCCGGGTTTCGCCGTGTGTTTCATTTGTGCCGCCCTTTTATTTTTGCATTGCATCATGTCATCATGCCATCATCTCATAAATCTTTTGCAACTCAACTAAATAAATTGTATGGATCCTCGGTCCATTTAAATCGAGGGGTATTCACAATGGTGATTTCTCTTTATAACATATCCTCCCAATATTTAGGGAGCTATATTAAACCATTCCATAACACACTTGCGTGGTTCTTCAAATTTCCTTTTTATCCAACTCAACTTCTTTTCTTCCTTTGGTGCCTTTTTAGTAAAATTGAGTTGCAATTTTACTTTATCCACAAATGTTCCAAATCAGCCCATAAATCACATCTAGTGTGTAGGGCCATCTCCTATAATTTCAACCCATTTGGAGTTCATTCGAATGGGTTTCAAAATTCAAACATGTCGAGTTAAATTCTACATGTGTGGATTTTACATTCTCTAAAAATCCTCGGGCCATTTTTGTTAAATTCCTCATATTTTTGTGAGCCTAAGGAAATGCCCTCCTAGCCTTTCTCTTCTTCCTTTTTTCCTGCTAGAGAGAGAGAGAGAGAGAGCCTAGCAGGCCCCCTGGCCATTCTCCTCCCCACCAGCTCTAACCCTAGCCCCAACCGATCCAGCCCAGCGCTCTCTGCCGATCCCCATCTCTCCCCTCGTTCCTCCTCGCGGCCGCCACACACCGCATCGCCAGGAGAGCCATCTCTCGATCCGCTCCCTCCTCTCGATCCCCATCTCCCTCTCGCCTCTCACCTCGCCTTGCCGCCCGCGACCAGTCTTGAGAAGCCAGCGCCCGCCAGCTCGACCGCTCCTCCCTCCTCGCGCGATCCCCTCTCCCTTTCCCCTCGCCGCCTCCTCCCTCCACCGGCGCCATCCGTCCCCGTCGCCCGAGCGCTCAAGGAGAGCAGCTCCTCGAGCTCGTCGCCACTGCCTCCTCCCTCCGCCAAGCGACCGCCGCCGCCCTCAACCCTCCTCGCCGTCGTCCATGGCGACGCCGCCTCCGCACCTCCGCGGCCTTGGCCTCCCGGGTGCTGCTGCTGGCCCATTGTCGAGCTCGTCGCCCGCCTCCGAGGTCCTCCTGCCGCCGCCTTGGTCCTGCCGGAGCTCCTTGCCGCATCTCTGCTGCCCGCTTTGACCGGCGCCAAGTCCCTCGCCACGACCTTTGTTTTCCCTACTGTCGCGTGAGCATCGGCGCTTGCTCTCTTGCCCGCGTAGTGCTCGCGTGGGCCACTTCGACCGGTGACCTCACGAAGTTCGTGGAGCAAGACCTATGACCTGTAAAGCGACTATGCGGATTCGCCAAGTACCCCTCCAACAAGACCGACGCCTGAACAAGCACACCGGCTCTGTGGATTTCGCCAAGTACCACGACATACGGCGCCCGAACGACCACCAAACCGGAAACGCCAAGTACCCCTACGCGTGAAGACGCCAAGTCCGTTTTGGGATTCATCAAGTACCGCTATCGATGACTCGAACATCCACGAAACGTGTACCACTACTATCGCGAGTACCTCTACCGTCGTCAAGACCGGACGGACAAGTACCACGACAACATGTGTTCCACTACCGTCGACCCTCGAAGACTGCATGGACGTCAAGTTCCTTGTCGTGACCCCGAACATCTACGAACGTGTACAACTACTTCCACTACGGCCCGTGTACCACTACTTCCTTCGACGAACTTGACCCGTTCCGAAAATGCACGCTTCGAAGGTATACCGTCGAGACGACCGCCCGTGAACGAATGCTTGTGTGTTGTATGAGATGCACCGTTTTCACCATGTCCGAATTGTCATTCGTTTACATGCCACTAACCCGTGGGAACCCGGTAGTCGGGAGCACCCCACCATATCTAGCATGTTCCGCACATCCGCACGCTTTCTTTTGCACCGACATCTCAATCGAGTTGTCGGAACCGGAATGTTGCCGTGGCACCATTTCCGTTGTCGTTGCCGTGGTATCCTTTTTCGTTTCTGCCACGACGACAAATGCTTCATAACGCTCTTGTCAACATTTTCATAAAATTGCATAAAACTTGCATATGTCATCCGCATCATGATAACAACATTTAAATGTTTAAAATTGTTGTTGCATTAAATTGCTAAATGCATATGGGGATTTCCGGAATTGTTGTTTGTTGTTCCGGCCTCATTTAAAATTGCCTAGATGGTATAGTTTTGTTATGCTTCACCACTTGCCATGTTAACCAACATTTAATATTGCTAGGTACATAACCAAGAGCGAACTAAATAATTCGAATGTGGTGTTTCGTCAATATGCAACTCGTTGCATATTGGGTTCCATTTAACTTGTAGTTTTGTTTGTGCATATTGCCATGCCATGCTATTTAAACCGGACATGCATCATACTTGGTTGTGCATCATGCCATGTTTGTGCTTGTTGGTTTACCATGTTGTTTGTTTGTTTACAGGTTGCTTCTCTCGTTAGCTTCGGTTCTGTTCGGAGTTGTGAGGATTCGTTCGACTTCGGCCCGTTTGTCTTCTTCATGGACTCGTTCTTCTTCCTTGCGGGATTTCAGGCAAGATGACCATACCCTCGAAATCACTTCTATCTTTGCTTGCTAGATGCTCGCTCTTTTGCTATGCCTATGCTACGATGCCTACCACGTGCTATATTATGCCCCCCACATTGCCATGTCAAACCTCTAACCCTCCTTTCCTAGCAAACTGTTGTTTGGCTATGTTACCGCTTTGCTCAGCCCCTCTTATAGCGTTGTTAGTTGCAGGTGGAGATGAAGTTTGTTCCTTGTTGGGACATGGAGATGTTGTTCCTTGTTGGAACATGTTTACTTGTTGGGATATCACAATATATCTTATTTAATTAATGCATCTATATACTTGGTAAAGGGTGGAAGGCTCGGCCTTATGCACAGTGTTTTGTTCCACTCTTGCCGCCCTAGTTTCCGTCATATCGGTATTATGTTCCCGGATTTTGCGTTCCTTACACGGTTGGGTGATTTATGGGACCCCCTTGATAGTTCGCTTTGAATAAGACTCCTCCAGCAAGGCCCAACCTTGGTTTTACCATTTGCCACCTAATCCTTTTTCCCTTGGGTTCTGCAGACTCAAGGGTCATCTTTATTTTAACCCCCGGGCCAGTGCTCCTCCGAGTGCTGGTCCAAATTAGAGCCACTTGCGGTGCCGCCCCGAGGCAACTTGGGGTATCGTCGGTTGCCGTACGTACTGCTCATCCGGTGTGCCCTGAGAACGAGATATGTGCAGCTCCTATCGGGATTTGTCGGCACATTCGGGCGGCTTTGCTGGTCTTGTTTTATTCTTTGTCAAAATGTCTTGTAGTCCGGGATTCCGAGACTGATCGGGTCTTCGGTAGAAGGAATATCCTTCGTTGACCGTGAGAGCTTATAATGGGCTAAGTTGGGACACCCTGCAGGGTATTATCTTTCAAAGCCGTGCCCGCGGTTATGAGGCAGATGGGAATTTGTTAATGTCCGGTTGTAGAAAACCCGAAGTTGATCTTAATTAAAATACACCAATCTTGGCGTGTGTAACCGTGATGGTCTCTTCTCGGAGTCCGGGAAGTGAACACGGTGTTGGAGTTATGTTTGACGTAAGTAGTTTCAGGATCACTTCCTGATCATAGTTGTTCGACCGTGCCTTGCTTCTCTTCTCGCTCTCTTTTGCGAATGTAGCCACCAGATATGCTAGTCGCTTGCTGCAGCTCCATCTCACTACCTTCTCCTACCCATAAGCTTAAATAGTCTTGATCTCATGGTGTGAGATTGCCGAGTCCCTGTGACTCATAGATACTTCCAAAACCAGTTTGCAGGTGCCGATGAAACCGTGCAAGTGACGCATCCGAGCTCAAGGAGGAGCTAGATGAAGATCTTGTTCATTGTGTTGTTTCATTTCAGTTGATCAGTAGTGGAGCCCAGTTGGGACGATCGGGGATCTGTGTAGCATTTGGGGTAGTCTTCTTTTATTTTGGTTCCGTAGTCGGACCTTGATTGTATCTGTATGATGTAATGCTTTATTCATGTAATGGTGTGAAGTGGCGATTGTAAGCCAACTATGTATCTCTTTCCCTTATGTATTACATGGGTTGTGTGAAGATTACCTCACTTGCGACATTGCTTTCAATGCGGTTATGCCTCTAAGTCGTGCTTCGACACGTGGGAGATATAGCCGCATCGAGGGCGTGACACAAGTGGTGCTCCCAACTCTTGATGAGCTACATCAACCTTGAGCAACCCACACAAGTTCAACTACATGATCACGATCAACACCACCACCCAAGGTATGTTATTCCATCTTAGAGAATCTTTACTCCAAGACATGAGTCAAAGCAAGTCGACAAGATGTGAATACATCAAGATGCTTAAACGAAAAATGGTAACCCCATTTTGAGCTTAAACGATGAGTATGACCTATGATCAAGTGACCTCACTTTACTCCTAAGTCAATATACTCTAACATAGGTGACTTTGTCACCGCCCAATTCTAGATGAAGTTCTGTTGTGTTTTCTTTTGCATTTGTCTCATGCATATTTGTTTCCCCTTTCAAAAAAAAACCTCATCTAGATTTCTTTTCTTTTCTTTTTCCTTCTTTTCTATCTGTTCTGCATTCCCTGCGTCCAATTCATTGCAAATCTTTCAGTTCATTCCTTGCAAATCCTTGTGAGATCTTACTTGTCTAGTGAGCTGAGGTGACAAAGTTTTTCTCTGCAATGCACTCGGTCTCACCGGTTTTATGTTTTCGGTCCAACCGAATCCTTTCGGTGCAACCAAAGCAAACCACTCGGTGCCACCGATTTCACTACAGGAAAAACATTCTGCCACTTGTTTCGCTTTACTTTTGATCCAGCTCCACTCAATGAATCTTGTCATCTACAAGCATCACATTTTTATCCAGTGCTTTGTGTTGTGACTCAAGGACCAAACCCATTCACAAAAAATTCCGTAAGGCCCTTCTTGGAAATTGATGTCAAAGGGGAGAGAGAGATCACATCAAAGCTTATCACTTAGAGAGATCCCATCAAAACTTATCACTTCCAAAGGGAGAGAGAGTATCACCTCCATAGGGGGAGAGAGAGATCTCCAGGGGGAGAGAATACTCAAACAGAGAGTAATTCTCAAGGATCTTGGATGCTTGATGTTCAAGAGGAGAGATGCCACATGTCTTCTTGAGGGGAAAGAAAGACATGTTCATATGTGCTTATTTGCATCAGCTCTCTGTTTCTTTGTCTCTTTGAGCTCTGATTTTGCTTTTTGCTCTGATTTTCTATTCCCTATCTTCTCCCAATATCCCATGCTAGATTCAGGGGGAGCAAGACATCTAAGGGAAAGAAATGATTTTAAATTCTTTGCATATCTTTACCTTTGGGGACATGTCAATATTAAATGTGGTACTTAGTACTCACTCTCTACATGTCATCCCAGTCTTGGTATTCTTGTGGTTTCTTCTGTTTGCTCTGGCTAGTAAGTGTACCTATGTTATCTAACCTTGTTTACGTAGGTTCATTCCATCCTAAGCCAACTCAAGACCACAAGGTAAGTATATGCATCACAGTCATGTGTATGAGAAATTCTTGCTGATGTACATATTGTTTGCAAGAAGGACTCATGAGCATGAAGGTACATTTCCCACATACACATTTATTACTATCTGTTGCTCTGATGCATATAACCAAGATACATGTAACACATTGCTTACTTTGTCATGTTCATGCATTCACATGCTTCTATATTCCATATTCACATGATTGCATACATGTAGGGGGAGCCTATGCATGTTACATGTCTTTCCAAAGCTTTACTTGCTATTCTCTATATTTTTATCTAAAGCTTTGATGTATGTTGCCATTAATTACCAAAAAGGGGGAGACTGAAAGCACAAGTGCTCCCTGGGTGGTTTTGGTAATTAATGTCAACATATCTCTTGTTGGACTAACACTTTTTATCTAGTATGTTTTAGACAAGTTCAACAATGGAGTGGCATGGACTAAAGGATGTGGAACCCCTTCAAGATGCTAAGGACAAAGGATTGGCTCAAACTCAAAAGCTCAAGACTCTACATGTTTTCCATTTTAGTGATCCAAGATCACATTGAGTCTATAGGAAAAGCCAATACAATCAAAAGGGGATGATGTGTTGCTTAATGAGTTTCTTGCTCCATGATGCTTAGTGATATGCTCCAAAAACCCTCAACTACTTTCCCACATCCACATATGTCCTAGACCCAAAGTCAAACTCGGCTCCGCCAATTCTTTCTATCCGGTGCCACCGAGTTCAGATGTCTTAGCCACAGCCACAAACCCTAGGCAAATCGGTCTCACCGATAGGGATCTCGGTCTCACTGAGATGGGATTGTAATCTCTCTGTGTATGTCCATTACCAAAATCGGTCTCACCGAGTTTGAGCAATCAGTACGAACGAGATTACAATGCAAACTTTCTGGTTAGCTTATTACCAAAATCGGTCCCACCGAGTTTGTGTAATCGGCCTCACCGAGTTTGCCTGACCAACTCTCTGGTTAGCTTATTACCAAAATCGGTCTCACCGAGTTTGTGTAATCGGTCTCACCGAGATTACGTTATGCCCTAACCCTAACCATATCGGTCCTACCGAGTTGCATGTCGGTCCCACCGAAAATCCTAACGGTCACTAGATTTGCTAAATCGGTCGAGACCCGATTTGTTGATTCGATCCCACCGAGTTTCAGTAAATTGTGTGTAACGGTTAGATTTTTGTGTGGAGGCTGTATATACCCTCCACCTCCTCTTCATTCGTGGAGAGAGCCATCGAACAAACCTACACTTCCAACTTACCGATTAGAGAGAACCACCTACTCATGTGTTGAGGCCAAGATATTCCATTCCTACCATATGAATCTTGATCTCCAGCCTTCCCCAAGTTGCTTTCCACTCAAATCTTCTTCCCACCAAATCCAAATCCTGTGAGAGAAAGTTGAGTGTTGGGGAGACTATCATTTGAAGCACAAGAGTAAGGAGTTCATCATCAACACACCATTTGTTACTTCTTGGAGAGTGGTGTCTCCTAGATTGGCTAGGTGTCACTTGGGAGCCTCCAACAAGATTGTGGAGTTGAACCAAGGAGTTTGTAAGGGCAAGGAGATCGCCTACTTCGTGAAGATCTACCACTAGTGAGGCAAGTCTTTCGTGGGCGACGACCGAGGTGGGATAGACAAGGTTGCTACTTTGTGGACCCTTCATGGGTGGAGCCCTCCGTGGACTCACAAGAATCGTTACCCTTCGTGGGTTGAAGTCTCCATCAACGTGGATGTACGATAGCACCACCTATCGTAACCACGACAAAAACATCCGTGTCTCCAATTGCGTTTGAATCCTCTAAACCCTTCCCTTTACATTCTTGCAAGTTGCATGCTTTACTTTCCGCTGCTCATATACTCGTTGCATGCTTGCTTGATATGTATTGTGAGTGTTAAACTTGTGCCGAAACTCCACTTAAACCTAAAGAAGTTAAAAACTGCAACTTTGGTACTTAGTGTCTAATCACCCCCCCCCCCCCTGTAGACACCTCTTCTCGATCCCTTTCAGAGGTGAAGTGAGCGTAGCGAGGGGAGGTATGCAACACGTGGTTAAAAATGAGAAACGAGGGAAAGTGGAGGCATTATACAATGGGTCAGCAGGAAGCGGAGATATCCGGTGTAAAAATGAGGCGACCGTCGGGAAACAGAGGCATTTGACGGTCAAAATGGGTGCTTCCGGGCTGTCAAAGTCCGGAGTGATGGACACACGGACTCTCCTACTCCGCATCTTGACCTGGGGCCTGGTTAAGGGATTTCAGATGTCCAGACATGTCTGGCGCAAATTAGGGGCCTGCACTACAGGCCTAAACGTTTCCAAAGTGGATATTTGAGGCCAGTGTAAGTATGTGTACTAGACATGCCCTAATAGAGTTTACGGAAAAGTCGATGTACCATGTAAGTCCCTATAGCAACTCTATTGGAGTTGCCATATCTGTCGTCGCCATATTGCATATGGCGGAGGGTAGAGGTTAGCCAGGAGACGCGCAAATTCAGTCACCATATCTCAGCATTCACTTTTATTTTATTTTGTTTTCCTCATTCAAATGCTTCGATTCCCCCAAATTTAAACATATCACCCCTTCCCCTCCTCGAGGGTGTGTGGTTTCCCCTTCTCCGATATGTGTACCTTCCTTTGCTTCAATGACCTAAAATCTATTATTACCATTCATGTTTCCTCCCAAAATTCTTGCGGCCAATGGCGCTCGGATACACCTTGGTGAACTGATTCTCCTCATCTTTTTGTCCAATTGTCATCCAGCGCTCCTCAATTTTGAGCCTACACTCCTAAATCTCTTCCTTATGTCGTCTACTCTCTTGCATAGCATCCCATCTCGCCCTCTTCTCTTGGATCTTCTTCTCCAACATCTCTATCTTTTGTTTCTTCCTCTTCTTTGCTTACCTATTCCTTGTCCTCATCAACTCATCGATCTTTTTTATCACCTCCACCTCTCCTTCTCACTTGAGCTTCTCCTTTCCTATTTTCCTCCCATCGGGTCGACACGTGATATATGCCGGAGGTGGGACTTCAAGACACCCTTTCCTCAACACCGTCATCACCATCTTCATTGTTGTCCATCTCTAGAGAGGATTTGTTGCACTTCCCAGTTTTGGACTGCCATAAACATTCCTCATCTTTCACTTCTTGTCATCATTGATCGTCATTCACTTCTCATTACCTTCCAACAAATTCTAACAACTTTGCAGGCCCAACGATTCACCCTTAGACTTGGCCATTTGTTGGTATCTCTCTTGGGCTTAGAATGCTGAAAGTAATGCAAATGTGGCAACCAAAAACCAACAAGTTTCCTTACATATTGGTCAATGGTGACACTGCTAGGACGAGCATGCTTCACTTGCTCCAAAAAATCTGCTCAACAATCGCACATCTCCTGAATCGTACCCCATAGATTTGTGAGAGATTTGAGGTTATGATTCGTTACACCCATGATGATGTCTGAAACGCTCCTCGATGCACTTCCAATACATTGCGCTAGTTTGATCTTTCCTAGTGACCGGATCGAGAGATACTCCCTCATTTTCGGTTTATAAGGCTCAATTCAAAAATCTCATCAACCCATGTAGATGATGAGTGGTGGAATACCTTTTGAAGTTTGCAAAAGCACCCAATTAATGCTCTTGTTTTTCTCAAAAAAGTATGTTTACCAATGCATTAATTGCAATGCATGCATGCATAAATTACATGCATTGGTCAATTTTCTCTTAGTACTTGCATACAATGATTTAATGCACCTTGGAATCTGAGCATGTGATGGGAAACAACCAAATTGAGCCTTATAAAATGGAAAAACTAAAATTTTGAAATAAGCCCTATAAACCGGAAAGGAGGGAGTATATCTTGCCTTTTGCCTCACACGAGTAATATCCTGATCCGCAATATAGTTTGCATCCCAAATTGTTTTCTTCCTCCACAAGCCAGGGTGTTGGAGTTGATTAAGTTCCATATCTCGATCGTCCGCTTACAAGGGCTCAAAATGCGACAACAATGCACCCTCAAGATTGGAATCATTTTACCCATCGATATCACCTATCATACCATTGAGAAATGATTTTTCATTGACCGCCCGTCCCAAAAAATAAAATAATCATCGTTGAATCACAAACATTGAAAATTTGTCAACATTTTTCCATAGTCACCTCACTTCCAAATCGAACAAAAACTGGATACAAGGATAAGAATGACTTTTGTTACCTCTTCATAGTCTCTAGGCTGACATAGAACTGGAAAGGCACCCAGTTTGTCTCGCCACCGGGATGAAGGGATGAGGGTAACGATGTGGCCAATTGTCTTATTCTTCAGTCTATTCACTAATGACGACCGCAGCGTGATACATCTCCAACGTGTCTATAATTTTTGATTGTTTCATGCTATTAACCTAGTGCCCGGTGCCAGTTGTTTTATGCATGATTTTTGTTTTACAGAAAATCAATACGAAATGAAGTGCAAACACGATGAAATTTTACAGAGATTTCTTCTGGACCAGAAGGGACCCTAGAAGGTTCAGGAGGAGGCCAGAAGACTCATGGGAGAGCCACAAGCTCACACAGCGTGCCCCCAAGGGGGCGCCTGAAGGAAATATGCCTTAGAGGCAATAATAAAGTTGTTATTTTATATTTCCTTATATCATGATAAATTTTTATTATTCATGCTAGAATTGTATTAACAGGAAACTTGATACATGTGTGGATACATAGACAAAACACCGTGTCCCTAGTAAGCCTCTACTAGACTAGCTCGTTAATCAAAGATGGTTAAGTTTCCTAATCATAGACATGTGTTGTCATTTGATGAACGGGATCACATCATTAGGATAATGATGTGATGGACAAGACCCATCCGTTAGCTTAGCATAATGATCGTTAAGTTTTATTGCTATTGCTTTCTTCATGACTTATACATATTCCTTTGACTATGAGATTATGCAACTTCCAAATACTAGAGGAATACCTTGTGTGCTATCAAACATCACAACGTAACTGGGTGATTATAAAGATGCTCTACAGGTATCTCTGAAGGTGTTTGTTGGATTGGCATAGATCGAGATTAGGATTTGTCACTCCGAGTATCGGAGAGGTATCTCTGGGCCCTCTCGGTAATGCACATCATAATAAGCCTTGCAAGCAATGTGACTACTGAGTTAGTTACAGGATGATGTATTACAGAACGAGTAAAGAGACTTTCCGTTAACGAGATTGAACTAGGTATGATGATACCGACGGTCGAATCTCGGGCAAGTAACATACCGATGACAAAGGGAATAATGTATGTTGTCATTACGGTTTGACCGATAAAGATCTTCGCAGAATATGTAGGAACCAATATGAGCATCCAGGTTCCGCTGTTGGTTATTGATCGGAGAGGTGTCTCGGTCATGCCTACATAGTTCTCGAACCCGTAGGGTCCGCACGCTTAACATTCAATGACGATTTTGTATTATATGAGTTATGTGATTTGACGACCGAATGTTGTTTGGAGTCCCGAATGAGATCACGGACATGACGAGGAGTCTCGAAATGGTTGAGAGGTATTGATTCATATATAGGACGATAGTATTCAGACACCGGAAGTGTTCTGGGGGTACCGGGTACGTATTGGGTCATCGGAAGGGATTCCAGGCAACCCCCGGCAAGCTATATGGGCCTAATGGGCCAAGAGTTGGACAGAGTAGCCCCAAAAGGGGCTGGTGCGCCCCCTATAGGCCGAATAGGAGGAGAAGGAAAGGAAGGGAAGGGAGAAGGAAAGGGGAGGATTGGGCCTCCCCCTTTCCTTCCCCTCCCCCTCTCTTTCCTTCCCCCTCCGATGGATATGGAAGGGGAGGAGGCCGACTTGGAGGAGGCGCCCAAGTAGGATTACTCCTACTTGGGGCGCCCCTTGCATCCCCTCTCCCTCTCCCACCTATATACATGTGGGGAGGGCACCGCTAGAACACACATCAATTGTTTCTTAGCCGTGTGCGGTGCCCCCCTCCGCAGTTTACTCCTCCGGTCATATTGTCGTAGTGATTAGGCGAAGCCCTGCGCGATCACATCACCATCACTGTCACCACGCTGTCGTGCTGACAAAACTCTCCTTCGACACTTTGTTGGATGAATAGTTCGAGGGACGTCATCGAGTTGAACGTGTGCAGAACTCGGAGGTGTCGTACGTTCGGTGCTTGATCGGTTGGATCGCGAAGACGTTCGATTACATCATCCGCGTTAAGCTAATGCTTCCTCTTTCGGTCTACGAGGGTACATGGACACACTCCCCCCCTCTCGTAGCTATGCATCTCCTAGATAGATCTTGCGTGAGTGTAGGAATTTTTTTGAAATTGCATGCTACGTTTCCCAACAGCGCCACCTGAGCTTATGGGTCCCACGCAACTCCGTTTGACCTAATTCCACTTCTTTAAATTCCCATAAATCCCCAAACCAATAGAGAGCCACCCAAAACAATTTTTCCGCCACCGGGAGCTTTTATTCTTCCGCGATCCCATCTGGAGGCCTTTTCCGGCACTATGTCGGAGGGGGAATCGATCATGGAGGGCTTCTACATCATCCTTACCACACCTCCAATGATGTGTGAGTAGTTTACCACAGACCTACGAGTCCATAGTGATTCGCTATATGGCTTATTCTTTCTCTCCGATCTTCAATACAATGTTCTCCTCGGAGGTCTATTCAATGTAGTCTTCTTTTGCGGTGCATTTGTTGGGATATGATGAATTGTGGGTTTATGATCAGATTATTCATTGAAAGTAATTGAGTCTTTTCTAAACTTTATTATTCCTGATTATTATAGCTTTGTATTTCTCTCCGATCTATCCATTTGATTTGGCCAATTAGATTGATTTATCTTTAGTGAGAGAGGTGCTTTGTAGTGGTTCAATCTTGTGGTATCCTCACCTCGTTACAGAAGGGGTAGCGAGGCACATATTTGTATTGTTGCCATTAAGGGTAAAATGATGGGGTTTAATCATATTGCTTGGTTTTATTCTGTCTACATTATGTCATCATACTTCATGCATTACTCTGTTTGTTATGAACTTAATATGTAGAGAGGCAAGCATAGAAGTGCTCTCGAGGTGGAGTAATAGTATTAGACGCATAACTGTTTCGGCCTACTTGTCACGGACGTAATTCTTATATACATGATCATTTCCATGAATAACATCATAACTATGCGCTTTTCTACCAATTGTCCAACAGTAATTTGTCTACCCACCATATGCTATCTTTACGAGAGAGAGAAGCCTCTAGTGAAAACTGTGGCCCCCGAGTCTACCTTTATCATATTACAAAAACCAAAAATACCTAGTTGCAATTTATTTACTTTTATTTTACTTTTCAGTTTATCTATCTACCACTACCAGATTTGATCCTTACAAGTACCGAGTTCAAGGGGATTGACAACCCTCTTGCCCCTGTTGGGTGCAAGTATTTGCTCTTGTGTGTGGAGGTACTGCTTACTACAAATTTGCGTGGTTCTTCTATTGGTTTGATAACCTTGGTTCTCACCGAGGGAAATACTATTCGCTACTATATTTCTTCACCCTTCCTCTTTGGCGAAAATCCCAACGCAACTCACAAGTAGCATGGCGCCACCGAGGGAATGAAGGTTAGCGCCTACATGTGGTAGCATAGGGTTTGCCACCATTGTTCCAGACTCGTCACCGGTAGGCTGGATGAGGTGCTGGCCTAGGCGGTGGTAGCTGATAGTCAAAGCAGCAACCCTTGAAGTCACACGATCCATCTCCAAATAGAAGAGGAAGCGTCCATGGCTTCAACCAGGGTTGGATCTCCCATAGAGACATTGGTGTGAGATGAAACCCTTGATTTTTGAAATTTCTTCATTATTTTTTTATTAATGATCGTTTCTTTGTATATATCACACCATCAGTATGAGAGTGACACCACACTACAAAATTTGCTCTATTTTTACGACCTTTCACTTGTGTCACGTATAACCGTTTTTTCGTCATGAAAAATACGCCAGTGACGTTTTCCAGCCGTCACCCCCACCGTCACCTAAGCGCCATCATAAAAAATAAAATTTTGACAGTACCACTTTTTTCGTCACGCAAGATCGCATTTTAGGTGACGAAATAAAAAATGTCATCGTTGGCCGTTTTCGTTGAAGGCCCAAAATGTCACCTATGATAGCCCAATCTGTCACCAAAGATCTTTTTGGCAACGATAATCAGTTACCGGTGATCGGTCCGCGGGTTTGACTGGTCAAAGATTTTGACAGGTGGGGCCTGATAACCCACAAGTATAGGGGATCGCAACAGTTTTCGAGGGTAGAGTATTCGACCCAAATTTATTGAATCGACACAAGGGGATCCAAAGAATATTCTCAAGTATTAGCAGTTGAGTTGTCAATTCAAACACACCTGAAAGACTTAATATCTGCAACAAAATATTTAGTAGCAAAGTAGTATGGAAGTAACGGTAATGGTGGCAAAAGTAATAGTAGTAGTTTTTGTAGCAATCGTAACAGTGGCAAAAAGTAACTAAGCAAAGATCAATATGTGAAAAGCTCGCAGGCAATGGATCAATGATGGATAATAATGTCAGATGCGATTCCTCATGCAACAGTTATAACATAGGGTGACACAGAACTAGCTCCAGCTCATCAATGTAATGTAGGCATGTATTCCGAATACAGTCATACGTGCTTATGGAAAAGAACTTGCATGACATCTTTTGTCCTACCCTCCCATGGCAGTGGGGTCCTATTGGAAACTAAGGGATATTAAGGCCTACTTTTAATAGATTACCGGACCAAAGCATTAACACCTAGTGAATACATGAACTCCTGAAACTATGGTCATCACCAGGAGTGATCCTGATTATTGTCACTTCGGGGTTGCCGGATCATAACACATAGTAGGTGACTATTGACTTGCAGGATAGGATCAAGAACTCACATATATTCATGAAAACATAATAGGTTCATATCTGAAATCATGGCACTCGGGCCCTAGTGACAAACATTAAGCATAGCAAAGTCATAGCAACATCATTCTTAGAACATAATGGATACTAGGGATCAAACCCTAACAAAACTAACTCGATTACATGGTAAATCTCATCCAACCCATCACCGTCTAGCAAGCCTATGATGAGATTACTCACGCACGACAGTGAGCATCATGAAATTGGTGATGGATGATGGTTGATGATGACAATGGCGACGGATTCCCCTCTCCAGAGTCCCGAACGGACTCCAGATCAGCCCTCCCGAGGAAGATTAGGGCTTGGTGGTGGCTCCGTATCGTAAGACGCGATGAATCCTTCTCTTTGATTTTTTTCTCCCCGAAAGTGAATATATAGAGTTGGGGTTGAGGTCGGTGGAGTCCCAGCGGGCCCACGAGGCAGGGGGCGCGCCCCAGGGGGGCGCCCTACACCCTCGTGGATAGGGTGTGGGCCCCCTGATTCTGATTCGTTCGCCAGTATTTTTCATTAATTCCAAAACGTGCCTCCATGGATTTTCAGGTCATTCCAAGAACTTTTATTTCTGCACAAAAATAACACCATGGCAGTTCTACTTAAAACAACATCAGTCCGGATTAGTTCTATTCAAATCATGCAAGTTAGAGTCCAAAACAAGGGCAAAAGTGTTTGGGAAAATAGATACGTTGGAGACGTATCAACTCCCCCAAGCTTAAACCTTTGCTTTTCCTCAAGCAATTGAGTTGAAAAACTGAAAGTGATAAAGAAAAACTTTTACAAACTCTGTTTGATCTTGTTGTTGCAAATATTTAAAGCCAACATTCAAGTTTTCAGCAAAGATTATGAACTAACCATATTCACAATAACATTTAGGTCTCATGTTTACTCATATCAATGGCATAATCAACTAGCGCATAATAATAATAAATCTCGAATGACAACACTTTCTCAAAACAATCATAACATGATATAACAAGATGGTATCTCACTAGCCCTTTCTGAGACCGCAAAACATAAATGCAGAGCCCCCCTGAAGATCAAGACTGACTAGACATTGTAATTCATGGTAAAAGAGATCCAGTCACAGTCATACTCAATGTAAATTAATAGCAATGCATGCGAATGGCAGCAGTGCTCTCCAACTGGTGCTTTTTAATAAGAGGATGATGACTCAACATAAAAGTAAATAGATAGGCCCTTCGCAGAGGTAAGCAGGGATTTGCAGAGGTTCCACATTTCGAGTTTTGAAAGCGAGAGATAAATAATATTTTGAGTGGCATACTTTCATTGTCAACATAACAACCAAGAGATCTCGATATCTTCCATGCTACACACATTATAGGCGGTTCCCAAACAGAATGGTAAAGTTTATACTCCCCCACCACCAACAAACATCAATCCATGGCTTGTCCGGAACAACGGGTGCCATCCAACTATCCACAATCCTGGGGGAGTTTTGTTTGCAATTATTTTGATTTGATTTGAGTGTGGGACTGGGCATCCCGGTTACCGGCCATTTTCTCTTGAATGATGAGCGGAGTCCACTCACCGTGAGAATAACCCACCTAGCATGGAAGATATAGACATTCCTAGTTGATACATGAGCTATTCGAGCATACAAAACAGAATTTCGTCTGAAGGTTTAGAGTTTGGCACATACAAATTTACTTGGAATGGCAGGTAAATACCACATATAGGAAGGTATGGTGGACTCATATGGAATAACTTTGGGCTTTATGGAAGTGGATGCACAAGCAGTATTCCCGCTTAGTACAAGTGAAGGCTAGAAAGAGACTGGGAAGCGACCAACTTGAGAGCGACAACAGTCATGAACATGCACTACAAAAAAATACACTTCCGTGATGATACGTGTTTGTCACAGTAGGTCGCGTTTTTTGTCATGCATGTACATCCATGACAAATTTATGACAGTCATACATGTGCTGTCGTAGAAGTGTTCCATGACATTACCAAAATTATCATCACAGAAGTGTCCACTTCCATGACGATAAATCGCGCGTCCGTAAGTGCTTTTCGTCAAGGGTGACCGACACGTGGCATCCACCGTAACGGAACGCCGTTAAGCTATCGGGTCGGGTTTTGGATCCGATAACCCGTTAACAGCCCCGACCAATGGGAAATTTCCACATGTAAAATTCTTATTGGCTGGACGAAACACGTGTCAGCTCGTCAGTGAGTCAGATAGGCACCTATGATATATCGACACGTGCCACGGCCCACCACTGGCCCATTTAGCTTACAAAGCCGGCCCGTTTGACTTGGTCAAAAGTTAACGGGCCGCCCATGAAAGCCTGTTAACGGTCTCTTTGCAAATAGCCCATTTTACGGCCCGTTAACTCACGGCCCGTTAGGCACTAAAGGAAATCGGCCCAAGAACGTCATGTGGGCCGTCGAATATAACACCAGCCCATTTCACTTTCGGCCCATGTATGGCCCACGACGTCTTTCGGCCCATATGAGGCCTTCGTATCTTTCGGCCCTTTACATGCCCACGGTGACTCTAGCCCATAATGAACAGTAATTTTCGTTGTGCCGTTAACGGCCCGTGATTTACATGGGCCGTTTCCATTCCGTGTTAGCTTCGGCCTATTAACGGCCCATACGTTCTTGGGCTCCTTTTCGCCCTCGACATTTCCGCCCACATCTTGGCTGTTTCCCTAATGGGCCAAATTCGCCCATGGCAAGAGTCGGCCCGTTCTTGGCATGTTCCCCAAATGGGCCAAATTCGCCCATGGCAAGAGTCGGCCCACATCGCCTGTTACCCTAATGGGCCAAATTCGCCCATGGCAAGAGTCGGCCCGTTTACGCCCGCCGTCCTATATTACGGCCCATTAACGACCCGTTATGCCCGTGATGAAATTAAGCTTTTGCGATCCTACGGCTGTTAACGGCCCGTTAAGTCTTTGAGCCGATACCAATTACGCCTGACACGACCCATGTAGACCCATTTGTCCGACGGCCCGAGGCCCACCGATTCTGAGCCCATTTATCGACGGCCCGAGGCCCACCGATTACTGAGCCCATTTATCGATGGCCGTGAGGAGACCCATGGATCCTACGGCCCGTATATGGCCCATGGGTAGTTGCGGCCACTAGCAAACCAGGGAAAAAGAAGAATATGAAATAAATAAGGCCGAAACTAACACTAGGCTATTAAGGCGATTGCACAGATTACATCCACTCGACATCAAAGATCGCCACCAGTGCAAATATAGGGAACACCCTACACTATACAAAAATGGCTTGCTGTTTTCTTTTCAAATTTAGGTGGCTGCATCGTTAAGAATAAATTTTGTATCTCACCAAAACAAATTACAACTATATAACAAAAGGAAGGTTGGCATAAAACTTAATGATCTAGCGAGATAAATGCACCACCGTAAGTTGAGCTTCGGTTCATTTGACCTGACTGTTACATTTTCATACTGTATTGTCCGATGGAGCACCATAACCCTCGCCTTCATTTCCCCTAGGGTCTGGTTTCAAAACCATGCATATCTTGACGACATTGAGCATTGTTTCTCCCTGTTTCACAAAGGGCCTCTGTTAGGGAATGGACTTGTGTCTGGAGCGCAGATACATCATTGCTTTGAGCTTGCATATCTTGATCATGAGGCAGTTTGGACGATATTGCCTTAACAACCAACCCAATATTACGCAGGAACGTGCTTTTGGCAATGTTAGTGGACATGTACTGACCCACTACAGCAAGAGCTGACATTGCGGTTATAGTTGCCTCGCCACCTTCAGAAGGTGGCGGTTCCACCATTTTTTCGATAGCTCGCTGAAAAGTTGAGGTTTTACATTAGTAGTACCAGAATAGAAGATATTAAGGAGGCAGCAAAACCAAACAAAATAGCTTTGGTCTATTGAAGGACCTTGAAGTATGTCTAGAGGGGGGTGATTATACTACTTGACCAATTAAAAACTTAACCTTTTTCCAATTTTAGACTTTGGCAGATTTTAGCTATCTTTGAACAAGTCAAGCAGTCTTCACACAATTCAAGCAAGCATGCAAAGAGTATATAGGCAGCGGAAAATAAAGCATGCAACTTGCAAGAATGTAAATGGAAGGGTTTGGAGGATTCAAATGCAATTGGAGACACGGATGTTTTTGTCGTGGTTCCGATAGGTGGTGCTATCGTACATCCACATTGATGGAGACTTCAACCCACGAAGGGTAACAGTTCTTGTGAGTCCACGGAGGGCTCCACCCACGAAGGGTTCACGAAGAAGCAACCTTGTCTATCCCACCATGGTCGCCTAAGCCCACGAAGGACTTGCCTCACTAGCGGTAGATCTTCACGAAGTAGGCGATCTCCTTGCCCTTACAAACTCCTTGGTTCAACTCCACAATCTTGTCGGAGGCTCCCAAGTGACACCTAGCCAATCTAGGAGACACCACTCTCCAAGAAGTAACAAATGGTGTGTTGATGATGAACACCTTGCTCTTGTGCTTCAAATGATAGTCTCCCCAACACTCAACTCTCTCTCACAGGATTTGGATTTGGTGGAAAGAAGATTTGAGTGGAAAGCAACTTGGGGAAGGCTAGAGATCAAGATTTATGTGGTTGGAATGGAATATCTTGACCTCAACACATGAGTAGGTGGTTCTTTCTCAGAACTGGTAAGTTGGAAGTGTAGGTTTGTTCTGATGGCTCTCTCCACGGATGAAGAGGAGGTGGAGGGGTATATATAGCCTCCACACAAAATCTAACCGTTACACACAATTTACCAAACTCGGTGGGACTGAATCAACAAACTCGGTCGGACCGATTTAGTAAACCTAGTGATCAAGTTAGGGTTTTCGGTGGGACCGATGTGCAACTCGGTAGGACCGATATGGTTAGGGTTAGGGCATAACGTAATCTCGGTGAGACCGATTACACAAACTTCGGTGAGACCGAATTTGGTAATTAGCTAACCGAGAGTTGGTCGAGTAAACTCATTTGGGACCGATTTGCTCTTTCGGTGAGACCGAAAAAGTTACGAAAAGGGAAACAGAGAGTTTACATTGCAATCTCGATGGGACCGATCTCTCACTTGGTTAGACCGAAACGTTCTGAAGGGAAACATAGAGATTACAATCCCATCTCGGTGAGACCGAGATCCCTATCGGTGAGACCGATTTGCCTAGGGTTTGTGGCAGTGGCTATGACATTTGAACTTCGGTGGTGCGGATAGAAAGAATCGGTAGGGCCGAGTTTGACTTTAGGTTTAGGTCATATGTGGATGTGAGAAAGTAGTGGAGGGTTTTGGAGCATATCGCAGCACATGAAGCAAGAGGCTCATTAAGGAACACCTCATCCCTCCTTGATAGTATTGGCTTTTCCTATAGACTCAATGTGATCTTGGATCACTAAAATGTAAAATGAAGAGTCTTGAGCTTTTGAGCTTGAGCCAATCCTTTGTCCTTAATATTTGGAGGGATCCACTTTCATCATCCATGCCATGCCATTCATTGAGCTTTCCTGAAATATTCATCTTGGAATAATATTAGCTCAATGTGCTATATGTTGTTATGAATTACCAAAACCACATAGGGATAGTTGCACTTTCAATCTCCCCCTTTTTGGTAATTGATGACAACATATAGATCAAAGCTTCGACAAATGATAATAAAGTTGAAAAACAACATCGCTTTGAGAAGTATGTGATAAGCAAGAGCTCCCCCTAAATTTGTGCATATTTTAAAATTTGCTTTGGACTACAAATGCACAAGAAGTTAGGCTCATGGGTTACTCTTCCATGTCACATATATCTTGGTGGAGCGCTCAAAATAATAAAGATTGAATACATGCACTCATCACCAAGCACAGTGAATGATCATATAAGGATAAGCGAGATAATAACATATAACAAGCATAAGTGTAGCTTATGATCAAACACAAGATCATCAATGTCTCACAGGTAATAGCATAGTATCTCAAGCAATCAAAAGCAAACAAAGTTCAACCAAGAAGACAAGAGAGAACAAAAGTAGCAAATCTCGCTCTCGAAGCCTATGATCTATACATTTTTCTCCCCCTTTGGCAACAAGTTACCAAAAAGTTCCTAAAAAATGCATAGGACTATATCGTCTCTCAGGCTTGGTCTTCTTCTGGTGGCGTAGAGATGGCTCCTTGGACGAAGACTTCAGTTGATGTGGTAGGAGCTGAAGGAGTTGGTGCTGGAGCTGGTTGCGCTGGAGCTGTAGCTGGAGCAGATGAAGTGACTCTGGTGTCTGGTACTGGCTCTGCAGCTGATCTCTGAGCTCGAGGCACTCTGGCAAATGCATCAGTTGTTATCCTGCCCTTCCTCTCCTGCATGTCATCCTGTAGCTGCTCCACAACTGACTGAATCTCAGTTACTTTGACATCAAGATCATAGAATTTTTGTTCCATGATTCTTTCCAGGCTCTCCTGGTTTTGAGTTAGGGTGGCCAACCCCTTCTCAATCCGCAGAGTTGATGCTATCAAGTAACCAAGCTGCTCCTGCTTGTTCTTCAAAAGTACTCGGATGCCTCTGCTAGAGTTGGCATCTTGGCAGCCTTCTCTTTCCTTGCCTTCTCCTCCTTCTCTTGAGCTTGTACTGATGATGGTTCATTCTCAGTCATGACAACTTGATTGTCCTCAAATTCAGGATAGAGAACTAAGTGTTCCTTATCCAACAGATCTTTCCCTGTGCCCATCTTTGAGTTAATCAACTCCTGAATTTGTGGGGCATGTCCACAGCTCCTCTTTTGGTCTGCTGCTGTCCTCTTGATAGTTTCAACTATGAGGCTCATGACCTTGAACTTCTGGGGCACATCAAAAATGTGAAGCAAATTAATTGCATGCCCTCTGATCATGTTGTGGTCACCTAATTTGGGCAACAGAGTGTGCCTTAGGATCCAGTTGATCGTTGGCAGCCCTGACAGAAGAAAATGAACCGATCCAAACTTGAAAGTCTCAAGTGCATCATCTGGGATCTCCTTGTACATATGTGACATTGAGTTGTGATCCATCTTCTTCTTGGCATAAATGTCTAAGTCATCTTCACTTTCCTTTGGGGCATTGATCGGACTTGCCCATTCCTCTATGGTTGATTGGTATCTCATTCCTTCAGGCATCCAAACTATCCCGCCATCTGGATAGAAATGTGCTATGGAGTAGAATTGCATAATGAGCTCATCATTCCAGTTTGTGAGCTTCTGCCCAACAAAATCTGCAACTCCACACGCACTGAAGCTGTCATATACTCCAGGATAGTGTTCTTCATTCTCCTGAATGTAGGTCCAGTCGACCCACCTCATATCACATACTATGGGCTTCTTATCCAATAAGATGGTCTCATAGAAGTCCTTTGCTCCTTGGTGTGGAACCTGTAATCTACAACAGTCCTTCTCCACGGTGGCATATGGATCTGACTCTCTCCATAGCCTCAACCCTAAATCTCTCCTGATCTTCATGTTCTCAGCCACAGGATGAGCATCATTGTGGTCTGGAATCTTGGGTTTGAGCTTCCTTAGGACTTGCCCTTCATCATCTTCCTCAGCAGCAACATCAGGCATTGGGGCCTTGTTCTTTTCAGCAGCTGGTATACTCCTGGTATTCCTCTTAGGTGCATTCCTGGGCTTGGGGGCAGCTTTGGGTGCTACTTTGGGCTTTGAAGTTGCAGCCCCTGACTTGATAGCATCACCCATCAGCTTTTGTGCCTTGGGTACTGGTGCAGCATGTTGGGGAACGTAGCAGAAATTCAAAATTTTCCTACGAGTCACCAAGATCTATCTATGGAGAGACTAGCAACAAGGGGAAGGAGAGTGCATCTACATACCCTTGTAGATCGCTAAGCGGAAGCGTTCAAGAGAACGGGGTTGAAGGAGTCGTACTCGTCGTGATCCAAATCACCGGAGATCCTAGTGCCGAACGGACGACACCTCCGCGTTCAACACACGTACAGCCCGATGACGTCTCCCACGCCTTGATCCAGCAAGGAGAGAGGGAGAGGTTGAGGAAGACTCCATCCAACAGCAGCACAACGGCGTGGTGGTGGTGGAGGAGCGTGGCAATCCTGCAGGGCCTCGCCAAGCACCGCGGGAGAGGAGAAGGGAGAGAGGTAGGGCTGCACCAACATGCGAAGAACTTCGTGTGTTGGGCTGCCCCTTTGCCTCCACTATATATAGGGGGAGAGGGGGGGCTGCGGCCCCACCTAGGGTTCCACCCCTAGGGGCGGCGGCCAGCCCTAGATCCCATCTAGGGGGCGGCCAAAGGGGGGGAGGAGTGCCTCGCAAGTCAAGTGGAGGCCCTCCCCCTTAGGGTTTCCCCTCTCCCATGCGCATGGGCCTTGGGGGGGGGGGCTGGTGCCCCTGGCCCATTAAGGCTAGGGCGCCCCCTAACAGCCCATGCTGCTGTATTGGACGTGGTGGAACAATTTCCGGACCTCCGGACCCCTCCGAAATCCTCCGAAACCTTCTCGAAGCTTCCCGCTACAATACCAGAAAAACCCGAACTTTTCCCGGAACCCGAACAACAACTTTCCATATATAAATATTTACCTCCGGACCATTCCGGAACTCCTCGTGACGTCCGGGATCTCATTCGGGACTCCGAACAACATTCGTTAACCACATACAAACTTCCTTTATAACCCTAGCGCGTCATCGAACCTTATGTGTAGACCCTACGGGTTCGGGAATCATCTTGAACATGACCGAGACGTTCTCCGGTCAATAACCAACAGCGGGATCTGGATACCCATGTTGGCTCCCACATGTTCCACGATGATCTCATCGGATGAACCACGATGTAAGGACTCAATCAATCCCATATACAATTCCCTTTGTCTAGCGGTATTGTACTTGCCCGAGATTCGATCGTCGGTATCCCGATACCTTGTTCAATCTCGTTACCGGCAAGTCTCTTTACTCGTTCCGTAACACATCATCCCGTGATCAACCCCTTGGTCACATTGTGCACATTATGATGATGTCCTACCGAGTGGGCCCAGAGATACCTCTCCGTCACACGGAGTGACAAATCCGATCTCGATTCGTGCCAACCCAATGAGACACTTTCGGAGATACCTGTAGTGCACCTTTATACCCACCCGATTCGTTGTGACGTTTGGTACACCCAAAGCATTCCTATGGTATCCGGAGTTGCACAATCTCATGGTCTAAGGAAAAGATGCTTGACATTAGAAAAGCTTTAGCATCTGAACTACACGATCTTTGTGCTAGGCTTAGGATTGGGTCTTGTCCATCACATCATTCTGCTAATGATGTGATCCCGTTATCAACGACATCCAATGTCCATGGTCGAAAGCTGTAACCATCTATTGATCAACGAGCTAGTCATCTAGAGGCTTACTAGGGACATGGTGTTGTTTATATACCCACACATGTATCTGAGTTTCCTATCAATACAATTATAGCATGGATAATAAACGATTATCATGAACAAGGAAATATAATAATAACTAATTTATTATTGCCTCTAGGGCATATTTCTAACAGTCTCCCACTTGCACTAGAGTCAATAATCTAGTTCACATCACCATGTGATTAACACTCACAGGTCACATCGCCATGTGACCATCATCCAAAGAGTTTACTAGAATCAATAATCTAGTTCACATCACTATGTGATTAACACTCAATGAGTTCTGGGTTTGATCATGTTTATGCTTGTGAGAGAGGTTGTAGTCAACGGGTCTGCAACATTAAGATCCGTATGCACTTCCCAAATCTCTAGGTCATATTGTAAATGCTGCTTCCACGCTCCACTTGAAGCTATTCCAAATGGTTGCTCCACTATACGTATCCGGTTTGCTACTCAGAGTCACTCGGATAGGTGTTAAAGCTTGCATCGACGTAACCCTTTACACCGAACTCTTTATCACCTTCATAATCGAGAAACATGTCCTTATTTACTCCAAGGACAATTTTGATCATTGTCCAATGATCCATTCCTGGATCATTCTTGTACCCCTTATAGTGACTCATGGCAAGGCACACTTCGATGCGGTACACAACATAGCATACAATAGAGCCTACGTCTGAAGCATATGGACGACCTTCGTCCTTTCTCTCTCTTCTGCCGTGGTCGAGCTTTAACTCTTAACTTCATACCTTACAACTCAGGCAAGAACTCCTTCTTTGACTGATCCATCTTGAACACCTTCAAGCTCATGTCAAGGTATGTGCTCATTTGAAAGTACCATTTAGCGGTTTTTGATCTATCCTCATAGATCTTGATGCTCAATTTTCAAGCAACTTAATCCAGGTTTTCTATTGAAAAACACTTTTCAAATAACCCTATATGCTTTCGAAATTCTACATCATTTCTGATCAACAATATGTCAACAACATATACTCATCAGAAATTCTATAGTTCTCCCACTCACTTCTTTGGAAATACAAGTTTCTCATAAACTTTGTATAAACCCAAAATCTTTGATCATCTCATCAAAGCGTACATTCCAACTCCGAGATGCTTACTCCAGTCCTTAGAAGGATTGCTGGAGCTTTGCATACTTGTAGCGTCTTTCAGGATTGTCAAAACCTTTCCGGTTGTATCACATACAACCTTTCCTCAAGAAAATTGTCGAGGAAACAATGTTTTTTGACATCCTATCTGCAAGATTTCATAAATAATGCAGTAACTGCTAATCCAATTCCAACAGACTCTTAGCATCGCTACGAGTGAGAAAGCCTCACCGTAGTAAACTCCTTGAACTTGTCGGAAAACAACTTTAACGACAAGTCGAGCTTTCTTAATGGTGATACTTACCATCATTGTCTGTCTTCCTTTTAAAATCCATCTTTACCCAACGTCCTTACGACCATCAAGTATTTCTTCCAAAGTCATGGATCCTCTCTCGGATGTTATGGCCTCGAGCCATTTGTCAATCCAGGCCCACCATCGCTTCTCCATAGCTCGTGGGTTCATTGTTGTCTAGCAACATGACCTCTAAGACATGATTGCGTACCACTCACGAAGTAGTACGTGTCCTTGTCGACCCTCGAGGTCCGGTAGTGACTTGATCCGAAGCATCATGATCACTATCATCGACTTCCACTTCAATTGGTGTAGGTGCCACATGAACAACTTCCTCGTGCCCTCGCTACACACCGGGTTGAAGTGATGGTTCAATAACCTCATTAAGTCTCCACCATCCTCCCACTCAATTCTTTCGAGAGAAACTTTTCCTTGAGAAAGGACCCGTTTCTAGAAACAATTACTTTTGCTTCCGGATCTGAGATAGGAGGTATACCCAACTGTTTTGGGTGTCCTTTGAAGATGTATTTATCCGTTTTGGGTTCGAGCTTATAAGGATGAAACTTTTTCACATAAGCGTCGCAGCCCCAAACTTTTAAGAAACGACAACTTAGGTTTCTCCAAACCATAGTTCAAACGGTGTCATCTCAACGGAATTAGGTGGTGCCCTATTAAAGTGAGTGCGGTTGTCTCTAATGCCTAACCCATGAACGATAGTGGTAATTCGATAAGAGACATCATGGTACGCACCATATCCAATAGGGTGCAACTATGATGTTCGGACACACCATCACACTATGGTGTTCCAAAGCGGTATTTATTGTGAAACAATTTCCACAATGTCTCAATTGCGTGCCAAAGCTCGTAACTCAGATACTCATCTCTATGATCATATCATAGAAATTTTATCCTCTTTTCACGATGATCTTTAACTTCACTCTGAAATTACTTGAACCATTCAATAATTCAGACTTGTGTTTCATCAAGTAAATATACTCAACATCTACTCGAATCATCTGTGAAGTAAGAACATAACGATATTCACTGCATGCCTCAGCACTCATTGGACTGCACACGTCAAAATGTGTTACTTCCAACAAGTTGCTATCTTGTTCCATCTTACTGAAACCAAGGCTTTTCAGTCATCTTGCCCATGTGGTATGATTTGCATATCTCAAGTGATTCAAAATCAAGTGAGTCCAAACGATCCATCTGCATGGAGTTTCTTCATGCGTATACACCAATAGACATGGTTCGCATGTCTCAAACTTTTCAAAACGAGTGAGTCCAAAGATCCATCAACATGGAGCTTCTTCATGCGTTTTACACCAATATGACTTACATGGAAGTGCCACAAGTAAGTGGTACTATCATTACTATCTTATATCTTTTGGCATGAAGATGTGTATCACTACGATCGAGATTCAATAAACCATCCCTTTTAGGTGCAATACCATTAAAGGTATTATTCAAATAAACAGAGTAACCATTATTCTCCTTAAATGAATAACCGTATTGCGACAGACATAATCCAATCATGTCTATGCTCAACGCAAACACCAAATAACAATTATTATAACACCAATCTCGATGGTAGAGGGAGCGTGTGATGCTTGATCATATCAACCTTGGAAACACTTCCAACACATATCGTTAGCTCACCTTTAGCTAGTCTCCGTTTATTCCATAGCTTTTATTTCGAGTTAATAACACTTAGCAACCGAACCGGTATCTAATACCCCGGTGCTACTAGGAGTACTAGTAAAGTACACATTAACATAATGTATATCCAATATACTTCTATCGACCTTGCCAGCCTTCTTATCTACCAAGTATCTAGGGTAATCCTGCTCCAGTGGTTGTTCCCCTTATTACAGAAGCACTTAGTCCCGGGTTTGGGTTCAACCTTGGGTTTCTTCACTTAGAGCAGCAGCTGATTTGCCATTTCATGAAGTATCCCTTCTTGCCCTTGCCCTTCTTGAAACTAGTGGTTTCACCAACCATCAACAATTGATGATCCTTCTTGATTTCTACTTTCGCGGTGTCAAACATCGCGAATATCTCAAGGATCATCATATCTATCCCTGATATGTTATAGTTCATTACGAAGCTCTAGCAGCTTGGTGGCAATGACTTTGGAGAAACATCACTATCTCATCTGGAAGATCAACTCCCACTCGATTCAAGTGATTGTTGCACTCAGACAATCTGAGCAAAGCTCAACGGTTGAGCTTTTCTCCCTTAGTTTGCAGGCTAAGAAAATCGTCGGAGGTCTTATACCTCTTGACGTGGGCACGAGCCTGAAATCCCAATTTCAGCCCTCGAAACATCTCATATGTTCCGCGATGTTTCGGAAACGTCTTTGGTGCCTCAACTCTAAACCGTTTAACTGAACTATCACGCAGTTATCAAAACGTGTATGTCCGATGTTCGCAACATCCACGCAGCGACGTTTGGGGTTCTGCACAATCGAAGCGGTGCATTAAGGACATAAGCTTTCTCTTGATCGTATAATCGCTCATCGCCAACTTTCAACTATATTTTCTCTAGGAACATATCTAAAACAGTAGAACTATAAGCGCGAGCTATGACATAATTTGCAAAGGGCTTTTGACTATGTTCGGGATAATTAAGTTCATCTAATGAACTCCCACTCGAGATAGACATCCCTCTAGTCATCTAAGTGATTACATGATCCGAGTCAACTAGGCCGTGTCCGATCATCACGTGAGACGGACTAGTCATCATCGGTGAACATCTTCATGTTGATCGTATCCTCCATACGACTCATGCTCGACCTTTCGGTCTCTTGTGTTCCGAGGCCATGTCTATACATGCTAGGCTCGTCAAGTTAACCTAAGTGTTTCGCGTGTGTAAATCTGGCTTACACCCGTTGTATGTGAACGTAAGAATCTATCACACCCGATCATCACGTGGTGCTTCGAAACGACGAACTTTCGCAGCGGTGCACGCTTAGGGGAACACTTTCTTGAAATTTTAATGAGGATCATCTTATTTACTACCGCCGTTCTAAGCAAATAAGATGCATAAACATGATAAACATCACATGCAATCAAATAGTGACATGATATGGCCAATATCATTTTGCTCCTTTTGATCTGCATCTTGAGAACTCCATGATCATCATCGTCACCGGCATGACACCATGATCTCCATCATCGTGTCTCCATGAAGTTGTCTCGCCAACTTATTACTTCTACTACTATGGCTACCGGTTAGCAATAAAGTAAAGTAATTACATGGCGTTTGTTCAATGACACGCAGGTCATACAATAAATTAAGACAACTCCTATGGCTCCTGCCGATTGTCGTACTCATCGACCTGCAAGTCGTGATTCCTATTACAAGAACATGATCAATCTCATACATCACATATCATTCATCACATTCTTCTTGGCCATATCACATCACATAGCATACCCTGCAAAAACAAGTTAGGCGTCCTCTAATTGTTGTTTGCATGTTTTACGTGGCTGCTATGGGTTTCTAGCAAGAACGTTTCTTACCTACGCAAAACCACAACGTGATATGCCAATTGCTATTTACCCTTCATAAGGACCCTTTTCATCGACTCTGTTCCGACTAAAGTGGGAGAGATTGGCACCCGCTAGCCACCTTATGCACCAAGTGCATGTCAGTCGGTGGAACCTGTCTCACGTAAGTGTACGTGTAAGGTCGGTCCGGCTGCTTCATTCCACAATACCGTCGAAACAAGATTGGACTAGTAATGGTAAGCATATTGAACAAAATCAACGCCCACAAATACTTTGTGTTCTACTCGTGCAAAGGATCTACGCAATAGACCTAGCTCATGATGCCACTGTTGGGGAACGTAGCAGAAATTCAAAATTTTCCTACGAGTCACCAAGATCTATCTATGGAGAGACTAGCAACAAGGGAAGGAGAGTGCATCTACATACCCTTGTATATCGCTAAGCAGGCGTTCAAGAGAACGGGGTTGAAGGAGTCGTGATTGCAGTGATCCAAATCACCGGAGATCCTAGTGCCGAACGGACGGCACCTCCGCGTTCAACACACGTACAGCCCGGTGACATCTCCCATGCCTTGTTCCAGCAAGGAGAGAGGGAGAGGTTGAGGAAGACTCCGTCCAACAGCAGCACAACGACGTGGTGGTGGTGGAGGAGCGTGGCAATCCTGCAGGGCTTCGCCAAGCACCGCGGGAGAGGAGAAGGGAGAGAGGTAGGGCTGCGCCAACATGAGAAGAACTTCGTGTGTTGGGCTGCCCCTTTGCCTCCACTATATATAGGGGGAGAGGGGGGGCTGCGCCCCCACCTAGGGTTCCACCCCTAGGGGCAGCGGCCAGCCCTAGATCCCATCTAGGGGCGGCCAAAGGGGAGGAGTGCTGCCAAGTCAAGTGGAGGCCCTCCCCTTAGGGTTTCCCTCTCCCATGCGCATGGGCCTTGGGGGGGCTGGTGCCCCTGGCCCATTAAGGCTAGGGCGCCCCCTTACAGCCCATGCTGCTGTATTGGACGTGGTGGAACAATTTCCGGACCTCCGGACCCCTCCGGAATCCTCCGGAACCTTCTGGAAGCTTCCTGGTACAATACCAGAAAAACCCGAACTTTTCCCAGAACCCGAACAACAACTTTCCATATATAAATCTTTACCTCCGGACCATTCCGGAACTCCTCGTGATGTCCGGGATCTCATCCGGGACTCCGAACAACATTCGGTAACCACATACAAACTTCCTTTATAACCCTAGCGTCATCGAATCTTAAGTGTGTAGACCCTACGGGTTCGGGAATCATGCAGACATGACCGAGACGTTCTCCAGTCAATAACCAACAGCGGGATCTGGATACCCATGTTGGCTCCCACATGTTCCACGATGATCTCATCGGATGAACCACGATGTCAATGACTCAATCAATCCCATATACAATTCCCTTTGTCTAGCGGTATTGTACTTGCCCGAGATTCGATCGTCGGTATCCCGGTACCTTGTTCAATCTCGTTACCGGCAAGTCTCTTCACTCGTTCCGTAACACATCATCCCGTGATCAACCCCTTGGTCACATTGTGCACATTATGATGATGTCCTACCGAGTGGGCCCAGAGATACCTCTCCGTCACACGGAGTGACAAATCGATCTTGATTCGTGCCAACCCAATGACACTTTCGGAGATACCTGTAGTGCACCTTTATAGCCACCCAGTTATGTTGTGACGTTTGGTACACCCAAAGCATTCCTACGGTATCCGGGAGTTGCACAATCTCATGGTCTAAGGAAAAGATACCTGACATTAGAAAAGCTTTGGCATAGGAACTACACGATCTTTGTGCTAGGCTTAGGATTGGGTCTTGTCCATCACATCATTCTACTAATGATGTGATCCCGTTATCAATGACATCCAATGTCCATGGTCAGGAAACTGTAACCATCTATTGATCAACGAGCTAGTCATCTAGAGGCTTACTAGGGACATGGTGTTGTTTATATACCCACACATGTATCTGAGTTTCCTATCAATACAATTATAGCATGGATAATAAACGATTATCATGAACAAGGAAATATAATAATAACTAATTTATTATTGCCTCTAGGGCATATTTCCAACACAGCAACCTCTTCTTCTTCCTCTTCCTCCATCACGGAAGGCTTTCCTATTACTCTGGCCATGGTCTTCTTGACCCTTTCCTTCCTTTTATTTCCTCAGCAGCAGCAGGCTCTTTGGGTTGGGATTCCAAAGAAGCTTGAGTGGAGACTCTGGCTTTGGACATTGGTTGTCTTCCTGCAGGCCTTTTGATCTTCATTCCTGGCTTAACTGCAGTTGAGCTGTACTCCTTCTTGAGCACTTTCTTCTTTGAACTAGCCTCATCCTCAATTGCCACATAATCCTCATCCTCAGACTCTGACGTTTTCTTCTTCCTTGTCCTTGTGGCAGCCTTGGGCAAATTGCTGGGAGTGCTTCTGCTCCCCTCATCTGAGCTGCTAGAGGGACTAGTGCCCTCACTCATGTGAATCTGCTCTTCTGACTTGTTCTGGCTGTCACTTTGGTCTGACATGCTGCACACACATCGCTGACCACAGCGTGAATAGTTATAGATGAGGTAGAGTGGATGAGCATCACAGAATGCAGAGTTTTTGCAAAGAATGATTCAAAAAAACTTAGTTTTAGTTTTCCACGAAAGCATTTCGGATCTACCGATTTTCAAACTCGGTGATACCGAAGCAGTTTTGGAACCTAAATTAGTGAACTTCGGTCGGACCGAGTCACGATTTAATTAACCTTTGAGGCTGCTAGGGTTTTACAAAGTTTTAAAATCGGTCACACCGATTTGTAATTCTCGGTCAGACGAGAGTTACTAGTGCAATGGCGTTAGCCAAATCGGTGGGACCGAGTTTTTCAACTCGGTGGGTCCGAGATTGTTTCGGCGGAAACCTAACCCTAAATTTTCGAATCACATCTATTCTGAGGAGTGTTTTGACTGGATAGAGGTGTTTCAATCGTGGCAAGAAGCATTATGAACACAATGTGCTGAGAACCAGATGAGGATAGCATTGTGATCGAGTTCATACCCTAGTTCGGCGGTGAACTCGCTACGGCGACAACGGCGAGATGAATTCCGTTGATAGCGGCGGAGACCAGCGATAGTAGGCGGCTGGTGACGAAGTCGACGATCCGGAGACCTAGTAGGCAGAGCGAGCTATGCGCGGGCAAGGAGTTTTGGAGAAAGTTTTTTAAAATTTGCCCGTGTGAATATATAGCCCGACACTGTCGGTGTGACCGAGTGGAACAACTCGGTGGCACCGAGATGCATAACTGATATGATTCTGACAACTCGGTATGACCGAAAATTTCAAATCGGTTGCACCGAGATGAAAACCTAGATCGACTTAGTAATCTCGGTATGACCGAAATGGATGAATCGGTCAGACCAAAAATCACAAAGAAGTTTTGGAAGTTTTAAGTCTATGACGAATCGGGGACTCAAGGTGCTCCTCACACAGAGTGGTTCAAATCTGACTTGATCAAATTTTGTGATGTAGCATGAATAGAGTTTGAGATGAGAAAAGCATAGATAGCTAGAGAAGGTTCTTATGCATTCTTTTCCATCCACTTGGCCAAAGAAGAAGAAACCAATCAATCAAAACAACAAGTGGATGTCCTCGAATGAGTAAAATATGCAACCAACATGCTCACACAATAAAATGACAAATGAAATATGTGACAAAGCATGCACAACCAATTCTAGCATCTATCAAACAATTGGCGATGACTAGGTCATCTATATATGAGTATATTGACTTAGAAGTCAAATGAGAACATTTGATCATAGGTCATACTCATCGTTTAAGCTCAAGTGGGGTTACCACTTTTACATAAAGCATTTATGTGTTCACATCATTAGAGTTGCTTTGACTCAATTCTTAGAGTTAAGCTCCCCCTAGATGTGAGATCCCCCCTTAGAGGGATGAACTAACCTTGGGTTTTGTCGATGATGACTTCATGTACGTGTTGAGGATGTGGATGCTCAATGTTGATGTAGATCTTTTTGGAGCAAACCTTTGGAGTGAGTTGCACTTTCAATACCTACATGGGTTAGTCCCACAAGGAACAAACAAGAATATCCATAGACATAGAGTTATGCACACACAAAATGATGTCCATGAAAACATTAGGTTACCTTGTCCCTTGCCTTACCAACATGAGGGTTTGTGACTCCTTGAACTAGTGCAAGATATGTAAGATGATTGCACTTGTCCTCGCCATAATGATATGAGTGAAGAATGTTGGCGGAGTCACCCTCAAGAACTCTCTAGTTCTTCTTCTTGGGGATCCACATCATCTTGATGGGAATCCTTGGTGTAGTAGTTGTACTTGATGAAGTAGAACTTGACGTAGTCTTGGGATCCCACTTGACCAATGCCTTAGGTGCTTCTTCAAATGCATCAATCTCCTCTTGAAGCTTGTCCTTGCCTTTGTTCTTGTGGTCTTGTGGTGGAAGATCATCTTGTGCTTGTGTTCCCTTGAAGGAAGTAGGATCATACTTCTCTTGTTGAGGAACAAACTTTGTCTTGGGGTATTGATCTTCTTCCCACTCTACTCCATTGGCATTGAACTTTCGTTCAAAACCAACACCTTGATTCTTCTGGTGCCTTCCTTGCTTGCGTACAATTTCCTAGAATTGCTTACTCCCGGCAAGGCTCTTGTATACACCTTTCTCTATAATTCCCTTCAATAAGTTGTTTTTTTGCTCAAGTGTAACTTGGCTAACAGAATCATTAGTGGAATCAAGAGAGCTACTAGAAGCAACAATATTAGATTTTGCATTATTATTGTTACTACTAGAGGAAGAATATTTCTTGTTCTTGTTACTTGACTTGACTTGAGGCATGTAAGTAGATAAGAGTAAACGCTTGTCAATGTAAGAAGAACTTTTCTTACGGAGATCATCATTGATTGCTTTTAGGAACTCATGCTCTTGCTCAAGATTGAGCTTTTCAAAGTGTAACTTCTCATGAGCCCTTAAAAGTTCTCGATGATCTTCGAAGATAGTTTCATGAGCTAACTTAAGAGTGTTTAGTTCTTTAGTTAGAAGCTCAATCTTCTCCTTATCATTGTCATTAGTTTCATCTTGATTAGCATGATTAATTGACGTTTCATCATAGTATTCGTCACTAGAGTTGTCAACAAGTAAATCATCATCACCTAGCAAGTCATCTTCATCACTATTAAAATCCACATACTCGGGTTGTGTTACCTTAGGACCTTTGGCCATGAAGCATCTTCCAATTCCTTCATTTGGTGAATCAAATATGTCATATGAGTTGGTTGACACAAGTGCTAGACCGGCAACACCTTCATCTTCAGTGTATTCGGAGTCGGAGTGATAGCTTCTCTCGGAGTGATTGTCGGAGTCGGAGCCGGATACCCATTCACCAACATGAGCTTGATGTCTTCGTTTTGTTTAGCTCTTTGATGACTTGTCCTTCCTATCCGAATCCTTGCTTCTCCGTGAGGGTCTTCGTTCATAACGATCATCTCTACTCCTCTCTCTTGGTGGTGATTCTTCTCTTCTACTTCTTCTCTTGGTAGAATCTTCTCTTCTTTTGTAGGGTGCCGTACACTCATTGGAATAGTGTCTGGGTCTCCCACAAATGTAGCAATTGCGCTCTCGACTAGAAGATCTTTTGTCATTGTAGGACCTTGACTTAGAGCTTCTTTCTTTGCTTCTACTCTTGTAGAATTTGTTGAAGTTCTTCACCATTAAGCTCAATTCTTCATTGAAGGTTTGTTTCTCACTTGATGATGTGGGGGCTTCACATGAGGCTTTGTAAGCACCACTTGACTTTTTGTGAAGTTCCTCCTTATCCTTGAGTGACATCTCATGAGCAACAATTCTTCCAATGACTTCCTTTGGCTTGAGATCTTTGTAATTTGGCATCATTTGGATCAATGTGCACACGGTATCATATTTTCCATCCAATGCTCTTAGGATCTTCTTGATGATGAATCATCGGTCATCTCTTCACTTCCTAAGCCGGCAATCTCATTTGTGATAAGAGCAAGCCTAGAGTACATTTCAGCGGCACCTTCACCATCCTTCATTTTGAACTTGTCAAGCTGACTTTGGAGCACATCCAACTTGGATTCCTTGACGGAGTCGGTACCTTCATGCATATCAATCAAAGTATCCCAAATTTCCTTTGCATTCTCAAGACGGCTGATTTTGTTGAATTCTTGAGGCACAAGCCATTGAAGAGGATATCACAAGCTTGAGCGTTGTATTGCAGCATCTTCAACTCTTCCGCTTAGCTTCACGGTTTGGTTCTCTCCCATCAAAGAATTCACCTTGCAAACCAATACACACAATAGCCCAAACGGTGGGGTTATGTCCGAGAATATGCATTTTCATCTTATGCTTCCAACTAGCAAAATTAGTGCCATCAAAGTAAGGACCTCTATGGTGATAATTTCCCTCGCTAGACGACATACTCTCCTAGGTTGTGAAACCAAGGCTATGACCACCAAAAACTATGGAAATCAAAGCAAATGGAGACCAAAGCTCTGATACCACTTGAAGGACCTTGAAGTATGTCTAGAGGGGGGTGATTAGACTACTTGACCAATTAAAAACTTAACCTTTTCCCAATTTTAGACTTTGGCAAATTTTAGCTATCTTTGAACAAGTCAAGTAGTCTTCACACAATTCAAGCAAGCATGCAAAGGGTATATAGGCAACGGAAAATAAAGCATGCAACTTGCAAGAATGTAAAGGGAAGGGTTTGGAGGATTCAAACGCAATTGGAGACACGGATGTTTTTGTCGTGGTTCCGATAGGTGGTGCTATCGTACATCCACGTTGATGGAGACTTCAACCCACGAAGGGTAGCAGTTGCGTGAGTCCACGGAGGGCTCCACCCACGAAGGGTCCACGAAGAAGCAACCTTGTCTATCCCACCATGGCCGCCGCCCACGAAGGACTTGCCTCACTAGCGGTAGATCTTCACGAAGTAGGCGATCTCCTTGCCCTTACAAACTCCTTGGTTCAACTCCACAATCTTGTCTCGAGGCTCCCAAGTGACACCTAGCCAATCTAGGAGACACCACACTCCAAGAAGTAACAAATGGTGTGTTGATGATGAACTCCTTGCTCTTGTGCTTCAAATGATAGTCTCCCCAACACTCAACTCTCTCTCACAGGATTTGGATTTGGTGGAAAGAAGATTTGAGTGGAAAGCAACTTGGGGAAGGCTAGAGATCAAGATTTATGTGGTTGGAATGGAATATCTTGACCTCAACACATGAGTAGGTGGTTCTCTCTCAGAACTGGTAAGTTGGAAGTGTAGGTTTGTTCTGATGGCCCTCTCCACAGATGAAGAGGAGGTGGAGGGGTATATATAGCCTCCACACAAAATCTAACTGTTACACACAATTTACCAAACTCGGTGGGACCGAATCAACAAACTCGGTCGGACCGATTTAGTAAACCTAGTGACCGTTAGGGTTTTCTGTGGGACCGATGTGCAACTCGGTAGGACCGATATGGTTAGGGTTAGGGCATAATGTAATCTCGGTGAGACCAATTACACAAACTCGGTGAGACCGAATTTGGTAATTAGCTAACCAGAGAGTTGGTCAGGTAAACTCGGTGGGACCGATTCGCTCTTTCGGTGAGACCGAAAAGTTACGAAAGGGAAACAAAGAGTTTACATTGCAATCTTGGTGGGACCGATCGCTCACTTCGGCTAGACCGAAACGTTACGAAGGGAAACAGAGAGATTACAATCCCATCTCGGTGAGACCGAGATCCCAATGTGCGAGACCGATTTGCCTAGGGTTTGTGGAAGTGGCTATGACATTTGAACTCGGTGGCGCCGGATAGAAAGAATCGGTAGGGCCGAGTTTGACTTTAGGTTTAGGTCATATGTGGATGTGAGAAAGTAGTGGAGGGTTTTGGAGCATATCACTAAGCACATGAAGCAAGAGGCTCATTAAGCAACACCTCATCCCTCCTTGATAGTATTGGATTTTCCTATAGACTCAATGTGATCTTGGATCACTAAAATGTAAAATGAAGAGTCTTGAGCTTTTGAGCTTGAGCCAATCCTTTGTCCTTAATATTTTGAGGATCCACTTTCATCATCCATGCCATGCCATTCATTGAGCTTTCCTGAAATATTTGTCTTGGAATAGCATTAGCTCAATGAGCTATATGTTGTTATGAATTACCAAAACCACCTAGGGACAGTTGCACTTTCATCTATATACAGAACTTATTCTTGTGAACCCATGTAAAATATTAGTTGTATTTTATTGCAAAGTACATAATAAAACCAAGTTCCAAACATATGACCATGTACCATCGCTAATGTATTGTCTATTTCTTCACATTGTATTGAGGGCTAAGGATAAAGAGACGAAGTTTATAATACGGTAAGCATAGTATGACATCATTCATATCACAAAACAACCGAGAAATGCATAAAAGACAATTGTAACGTTGTGTGGGCAAGTCCGGGACGGAACTAGATTACGGGTCAAGATCAAGGAACATCACTCCTCCCTTTTAAACCTTGTAAGGTGCAATGATACGCTAAGACAATTGTGTATAAAATTGAAAAGAGTAATACACATTGGCTGCAAACCATGCGCTCAAGGCACAAGTCGAGTAAGTATTAGTTAAAAGGCATGAGGATTAAGGACTTACAACAATGACTTTGATCGGTGTAGTCATGCCCTTCTTCTTGCTGGTGTGACAGTCCTTGAAGATTTCCACAACATTTGGTTTAGGTACTTTTTGGTCCTTGCGGGCTTTCCTCTGCATTTCGAACAAGTCAATATAGATCTGATAATATGGTACAGCGAAAAGAGTGAAACATCAGCTAATTACAAGAGCCTCGCGATTGTGCAATATAGCTACGAGATCCCGTCTGCATTGGAATTTCACTTTCGTGACGGTTGGCCTTGTTCTTTGAACAGTTCACCTACAAGAAGATAGATTTGTGTGGCACATGCGTCAATAGGACTTCAACATGTGACCTGATCACATATATATAATGTACCGATACTTGAATCGCACCGGTGTTTAACAAGGCCCTCCAGTCTTCATCCGATATATTTTCCAATCGAGATGTTTGGGAAAGTTCACCGTTAGCCTTGCCTTCAAAGTGAGTTTTCCTCAAGTTATACCGACAACGCCGCAGAAGCGGACTTGAAAACATGGGTGCAAGCTTGTCCGGTTGCGACATCTTGGCTATCCAACTTGAACCTCATCTGTTGAAAATTATGGGAGTCTCATTATAATCAACCTAGAAAGTTTGGGACAGAGCAAGACAATATTTCTACTTTCCATACATATCCATACTTATAGATAAATGGTCGAGGAAGGTGTTGAACTGTGTTTCGTCTTTGTCATTCCTGCATCAATCCATGTTGGGAGGATACGTACATGACACCTAACAACAACCGCTGCCTCGATACTAACTTGGTGACTCAGAGCATCACATGGCCTTTTTAAACCTGCCTCAAAACGGATCTCCATTCTTCCTCCTCTAGATTTAGTTAACCTATCGAGCATTATCCCGATGTTTGTTTCCTCTTGCGCCTAGGTGCTAGTCCAACAACGAACATAGGAAGTGTTAGTGTACATCAAACCGTGAGACTACATATAAAGAAGCATGCAATCAGTAATTTGACTCCAAAGAACTACCTTCTTGCTGTTGAAGCTCACAAGGTTCATCTGATATTGCCAACTCGTCTTGTGTCAAGAGTGCTTAGGAAGTAGTGTCGGTGGCAAGGGAGCTTGGGAACGTCTTTGCTAGCTCGATTGGCCTTACGAGTATGTCGTGCACCGGTAGTACTTTGGTAGGTGTTGCAAGAATTAGGGCTGTCTCTGCTTGTTTGGTGGCAGCTATTTGTTTCTGCTTGGCTTTTTGCAGCTCGTGTAGCATGGGATGCCGTGTTTGTAGAATTTTCCATCGGACTTTCACCTTCTATTGCACCATCGCATTACCAGAATCTGCAGGATTCATCCGCTTCTCATTCCCTGCCATTCTGTGTTTCTTCCTCTTTCTCTATGCCATGTTAAGTCAAGCCGACAAGAAAAATGAATAACAATTTAGTTCTTCAGAACAAATTGATGCGTGATGCAGACAAACTGAACTTTGATGTTAGATAACCACATGATAGGAGGATGTAATATGTATGAAAAACAGGACGGAAGAGATAACCGTAACTATGATGTGTAAACTAAGAAGAAGACATTTCACCAAATTAGAAGCAATGCAATGGAAGGTAGACACCATATGAAAGATGCTACAAATATCGCTCCGCCAAGTTAATGTTGTCTCAAAGATAAATGGCGTTTAAACAAATGTGAAGCAAGACAAGAAATAAATCATATGCAAGATGCAAACAACATCACACTACCATGTTAGAGGTCTCTCGTCATTAGTGCCATTGCATATTCACAAGATTGCATATTCACAAATTATGATGTGTAAACTAAGGAGAAGGCATTTCAACAAATTAGAAGCAATGAAAGCTAGACACCATATGAAAGATGCAACGAATATCACTCTACCAAGTTAAAACTGTCTCTGCCATAAGTGCCATTTCAACAAATTAGTAGTACAAGCTAGAAAAGAATGTGAGATGTAACCTATATCACACTCCAAGTCAAACGTGTCTTATGATAAGTGATTGTTGCAGGTTACACAACAGTAGTAATTTGATGTAAGAACATGGTGTGATAGGCGTATATTTTATGTTCTAGAAACAGAACACGTGTCTTATTCAAGTATAATGTGTAAAGTAAGCAGATGGAATTCAACAAAATTAGAAGCAATACAAGCTAGACATCACACATAACATGCAACCACATATAACGATTGCCAAGTTAGAGGGAGCACCGGTGATCTTTGCACTAGGGGAGACGTGCTCATCATAAACACAACTTTGTTGAGTGTCTATGCATGTGTTGTCTTGGAAATCATCTTGGGGTGTGGAGGATAAGAAAGCTGTAGAGGCCCTCCGTTTGGAAGGAGCACCTTTATCCGCTGCCTTGCTAACTTCCTTCCGCTTTATTGATTTTGAATTGTCAAGTAAAACCGACAAGAAAAAGCAATAAAATTCTCTCTTCGTAACTCATTCATGCATGATAATCGACAATCACTACTTTGATGTAAGGCAAACACATGATACCAGGATGGAATATTTACGAAAAAACAGGACGGCATGGCATGTTCATAACTGTTTGTGTAAACTAAGCGTAAACCATTCCAGCAAATAAGAAGCAATGCAAGCTAGACACCACATGAAAGATGCAACCAATATGACTACGCCAAGTTAAAAGCGTCCCATCATAAATGGAATTTCAACAAATTAGAAGCGGCGCATGCTATAAATCATATGAAAGATGCAACTAATATCGCATCGCATATACTAAATGTGTCTCATCATATTGGTTGATGCGGGATACAAAAAACAATAGTTTTATGTAAGGACATGCTTAATAGACAGATGTACTATGTACTAACATACGAGGAAGGCATGTCACATTAACAGTATAATGTCACATTTACAGGAGTATAAGCTAAGCGTACTAGCACATGCGCTTTAACCAGATTGGAAGAATTACAATCTAGACACCATATGCAACATGCAACCACATATCATGCTGCCAAGTTAGAGCAAGCACTGCGATGCTAGTGTAGGGAAATGTCAGTAATCAACTACAGAGCTATGTTCACTATCTTCATCTAGCATTTCTGTTTCTTGAGAATCATGTCAGGAGGATGACGCTGCATTCTTTAAATGAGGAGTAGTCCCCTTGCCTGCGTGCCTCGTCATAAGTGATTGATGAGGGATACACAAGAACATTAGTTTGATGTAAGAACATGGTTAATACATAGATGTACTAGTATGTACCAAAACAGAAAGGCATGTCATATTCAAAGGTATAATGTGTAAGCTAAGCGGATGCAATTTAACCAAATTGGAAGCAATACAAGCTAGACATCCGCTGGAGTGGTGAACATGATCATCTAGGACCCGAGAGCCTGGTGGGAGGCGGGCTGCTTCGCCACCATCGCGGCTTTTAGTTGGCTTCGTGTGATGCCCTGTCTTTCTTTGGGCTTGTCCTTTGGCTCGGCCGGTCTCGACTAGCTATTTGTCTTCCGTGCTCACGGGATGGTGGTTCATGTAAAAATATATTTCCTTATCTTAATAAAGACCGACTTCGCCTTTCGAATACAAGCTAGACACCATATGGAACATGCAACCACATATGACACCGCAAAGTTAAAGCAAGCACAGGATGGTGGTTCATTGCGGCGAGGTCATCAACTCCGAGCTACGTTTACCGTCTCCATCTGTGACACTGCACCCTTTATAGCGTTATAACGTGTCTTGCCTACCAAAGACATAAGTCGAGCGACTTCTCTCTTTTCTTTGCTGCTTCTCTTTCGGCAGAGAGTCTGAAATACCCTTGCATAAAAACACAATAGTGAGAGTATGGGTGAAGTGTGTGCGTAACTAGTGCAATCGTAAAAGTAGCAGATAGCGTGTGGCTGAAAAATAAATGACATGAGACATATGATAGCTCTACAACATTGCATGGCAAACAAAATTAGATTCTACTCCGTATGATTTTGTAATATATGAGCACAGGAAATGCAAGTACTCCAAAGACACCACCACATGTGGTCATATCTAAGATAACAGCTTGATTTGAAAATAAATAGGTCAGTTGATTTTTTAATGAACCGTCCGATCTATAAGGAACAGCAGATGGCCTTTGTCTACCTCCCGCCAACATCGTTGACGATCTTTCTCGAACGCCAGCGACCACTGGCCCAGACCCATGCCTCCGCCGCCCCGCCCTCCCCTCGACCTCACACCACCGCCGTGCTTGGAAGCTCCCCCAGGCCATCCCTTTAACCCCGGCCGACCTCCAGATCCGGCGCCAGTAGCTCTAGGCCCCACACGCCCCTAAGATAAACACTAAGGCGCTGCTTCCCCGGCGTAATAGTCATACTAAGCGCCAGTTATCTTTGAGAATGCTTGATTAATTGGGAATCAATCGCCGTAAATTGAAATTGTGGGGGGCGACGGACCTCTAGCTAATGTGAAATAGTATATGAGGAGAAACCTTGTGCATCGCGAGTTACTAGGAATATCTAGTATCAAGAAGAAGCGGTCAACTAGTGTCTTCTGTGGGATGAATACCGTGCAAGCAGAGACATAAGATTTGCACGAATAAGGGAAGAGGAGTACCTTCTTCGGTTGCCGGTGTGGTCACCTCCACATGTCGCGGCGATCTTCTTCTTTTTAACGGGGAAACCGATGTTCTGGAGGGTGCAAGCTTGGACGAACCCATGGCTAAATTGTTGACTGTGTTGCCGTGGCCGTATGTCGGCGGAGGGGAAGCATATCCGAGGCGGCGAAGGACGGCGTAGCAGGAACAGCTCCGGTGCAGTGGAGGGTGGCGATGTTGGAGCGGCAGCGGTGAGGCGCAGGACGGCGTGGTTGAACTGGCTCGAATGCAGACGGCTCGGCCTCGGCTTCAACTACTAGCCATGGAGGGCGTATGCGGTTGAGGTTATGCGGTGGACGACGGCGTCGGGTATCGCTCGGCGTGATGGAGGAGGGCGGCGGTTGATGGGTGGGATGGGGTGGCGGACGGAGGACGCCGGGTTTCAAGTTGGTGGAGAGATAGTTTTGGCGCCCACGGAGTACGAATGGGGAATCGGACGGGTGGGGGGGGGACCATGTTTCGATGCAGGGACGCGCTTGTTTCTCGGCTTTTTGAATGTAAGATGGGACGCGCTTGTTCGAAATTTCGAAAGTACAAACTTTGCCCCCCCTCTTAAATTTCAGACCTACTACGGGTCGGGGTAGGATGGTAATCCTGTGTGTCCCAAATAGTGGGCGGGGCGATTTGATCGCAGACATGTGTGCTTAGGCGGCCATTGTGTATGAATGTTTTTCGGAGGCGATTGCGTGGCGTCTAGATGAAGCTACAAACCTACCCCGGTTTAGACCTTTGGACGTCGGGCCGGTAGGTTTCACAGGTCGGAGTTATTAGAAAAGTAATTTCCTTGTACTACCAAACATTGGTCTCTCGCGGTTTCGGGCGAGTAGAGGCTCTTTTGGCGCTTCGTTCAAAATTTTGAAACACAAGCATTCGCGTTTAGAGTACTCTTGAACTATGAGGACTGACCTAAATAGACAACGTTATATTTGACCTTGTATGTTTGAAAACCTCATTAAATTATCCGCTTCCTTTTGAAATTTTGACACTTGAAAATCCTATAACTACGATTATTTTGGAATGGAGGAGCTAAATTTGAATCTATTTTGTACACGACTACATATGCTATTATGTACAAAATCAGAGCAAAGATTGGTACCCCCATAGTTTAGGTATGGTTTACAAATGCCATGATATCAAATTCAAATAATTGAATGGACTTCATGTTGAATTCGTTTTTGCTAAACCACCTTAAGTTGAATTCAAATGTATGCTAGTTCATAGGTAGCTATTTATAAATGTCCATTGTGTAACTTTTGTATGTATAATGTGCTTTACACACACAACATGAACTATACTCACGTTTATATTCGATTGCTAAAGCGATGCATTGTCCGGAGTTCAAAATACTAACTATGTGGATCAATCGTATTAATAATAACATAGACATGCTCAAATTCGATACAATCTAGATGTCCGATGGATCAATGACCGCTCCTTACGCAATTGCAAATATCATGATCCCATCCTAATATTTGGAAACAATTTATATCTTTAATCAATGTGTAGAGCAGTCTTTTACGTGTAGTTTCACTCTCGATCGGTGGTCTCTCACACATGCTCACACACTCTCTCCCGAGGTGTCTTTCTCGCACACATGCTCTAGATATAACCCTCCCTCCCTCTCGTAACCATTTACAACTGTTTTCACTAACCTTTATCTCAAGCACTCTTCCTCTCACAAACATACACAGCACAATCCTCATCGACCCTTTCTATATACATGGACCTGCCTACGTGTCTCATGTACGCACATTATCTTTACGCCTGTCTCTCACACATTATCTGACACCTCTCTTCCTAATCGATTTAGTATGATTCTAGCAGAGCATTTTGTAGGATGCCCCTTAAAGTTAGGTTGTATGAATAGTAATATCAGAGATAAAGGGGTTACCTTAGTCCAAGAACCTAGGGTTATAAATCCTAGCCGGCTTTGTCAGTGGACACAGAGTCCTTCACAATTCTGCTATCTTTGTCTTGTACGACTAGTCATCCATGGGTCTTCCTAAATGTGTCATGGGCCGACCAATGTGGCGTATGACAGAACCGAATGAAGGGCCTCACCTCGACCCACCGGACCTCACGCGGTGACACACCCTCTGCCTCCACGTCTCATTATCTTCTCACACCCACACATACCAACACAAACACCACACACAAAATTTCTCCTGGTGCCTCTATTCCCTCCCCCCTTGCATATACACACTCAAGGGAATGGAATCTCTTGTCGTGACGTCATATTCGTCTCTCTCTCTCTCTAGACCACTCTCATTTCTCGTGCTATCTCTCCCACGCCCCCTCCCCCCGTCGGCCCCTCTATCCATGCCTCTCTCGAATATGTAATACACACACATACCTCTCTAGGCCACGCCAAATGCATCAACTACACATTCACACATGTTACATCACGAACCACATTGATCTAAAAAGCCCACTCTTCACGTTTATTTCGCATACAACATTCCTTTTGAATAAAGTGTGGCCAAAAATTATTTTAGAGGTTCTACATATATACAACATTACAAAGTTATATGGAGGAGTACGAACGCTTAATTTGCATTGCATGGTGCCCACAATGATATTTATTCCAAGACCGTGAATTTGTATATTTTTATACTATATACAAAGTTAGTCATAATAAAGAGAAACGAAGAGCATCTCTCTCTCCATCGTGATACCCCCTGTACGCCCCTTTCACGTATGCACACAAAACTATCTCCAGGTCCTCTAAAAGTAAGCCCCCAGAAAAATCGCGCGTGTTTCATCTTTCTCTCGCGATATATGCAATGACGATCATTGTATTTGAAGTGAAAGCATGATACATACATTGGACTTCATAATCCACTCATTACGGTCACCGCCACGTTTAGTGGTTATTATACGATCCACGGGCTTATCGTACAACTTTGTATTTTCTCATGACATGACTAGTTGACGATTAAACGCTCCACGTGGCACCTCTAGTGTTGCATCGCATTATCTCACTAACATCGCGCCCAATTGGCCGACTTGTATCTACTCTACATCTACACTATTATAAAATACATAAAATACACTCTTATAAAAAACAGAGTTGGTGATGATGGTGTGCCTACCATCATGCAATATAGGCCATCCGATTTATATCTGACGGATAGGAAAGAAACTATGGCAATTTTGCAAAAAGGCACCCACACACCTCTCCACATTTGCAAATAAGGCCTTCCCTCGTTCATCCTTTTCTCTCACAAGATAAACAAGTCATACAAATGCATCTTGATGTTACGTGCAACGACGGGCATCTTGCTTGTAAGAATGAAAACAAACGACAAAAAATATTTTGACGGTGGTTCAAGTCATGACCATGAGCACAGCCGGACGAAGTGGCCTTTGTATTGGTATGCTGAGCCGTCTGTTTTAACACACATGAGCTGGTGTGGTGATTATACACACACGCACACATGCACACGAACTCCATCCACGCAACACTCACACAAACACATGCACCCACGCACGCACGCAACACTCACACGTACACATGCAGCCACGCACGCACGCAACACTCACACGCAGGCATGCATGCACACACCAGTACACCACATGACCAACACACACTCTCACGCTCAAGTGCTCAACCTACACGTGCGTGCACACACATCAGGCCCTGACAGACACATACACAACCAAGTGATTCCCGCGCACGGGTTGGAGCCTTGTCGCGCCTGCGTAAATTTGTGTTTATCTGACCTTTTCCCTATGCGAACTGATAGGTGGGACCCACAAGGAACGTGGTCAATTTAACTAGTCAACATGGCGCCACGCGGACTATTTGGCCGGTCAACAGAGTGCAATCCGATGCTGAACTGTGAGCAAGTGACCGGATAAGAACCGAAATACGTATATATTGACTGTAATCAGCTTATTCTGAAGTTCGGTGACCGTATTACGCTTTTCTCTCTGTAGGCCCTCCAAAACTACATCTCTACATGTTCTTGCATGTTACATCTAACAACTATGCAATACACCACTACTACTACACTCTAACACAATAAATCATATGTGTTTTTACTAGGTATCATATTGTTACTTATAATTATTCAGTTTGCATACATTAAAATTGCCTTTGAAATGTATGGCCAGTATCATCTACCACGCGGGAAAAATCCCGTCCTTTCCTGTTTAATCGGGTTTGTATCGATGGATCGTGCGAGACAGCAAAACTATAGTACTATACGTACAAGTGACAATTCATCGGGCGTCGTGTCGTCTACTCCTCCGTCAGAAGAGTGGAGCGCCGCTTTCATAAATCTTCTAGTCCCGTTCACGACATGTGTGACATCAAGCTACCGGGTCCACGTGCCATACCGAATACGATGCAGAGCAGCGGGGTGAAGCACCCAGTCATGGCGCCCGGCGTAGTAATGAGCAATGGGGCGTCAAATCACAAAGCTGCACCTTTCCCGGTTAAGTTGGAGGGACGAAGTAATAATGCTAAAAAATAAGTTGGAGGGACGAAGCAACCATCATTTCACTAGTTCTGAATCCGCTTCTCCCTCATCTTCTTCAACTTAACCACGTGTTGCTTCTATCGTTGTTCTGCCTCATGTGGGACGCGGATCAGCTTGGTAAAGCACTGACACATGGGACCGCATGTTAGCAAACCGCCAGGACAACGTCCTTCGAAAATAAGAAACCTCCCCCGCCATCCGCGCGCCAAAATCACCTCCATTATACTAATCTCTGATTCTATAATTTTTTAGATAAATATAATTGAGATTTGTATAGATAGCACACAGGAGCAAAACCAAGTGGTACGGTTAAGGGCATCCACAATGTGTAGCCAAATGTGAAAATAGCTTTTGGCATCGTGGGAACCATTATGGACGGTGTTGCCAAAGCCAAAAGATGGAACCGAAGCTCCACGATTGATTGATTGAAGGAATAGAAAAATGCAACGTCTCTCCTCTTTCTCCCATGCTTGGACGCATGTAGTACAGTATAGAGCATAGAGTCTACTCCCTGTCCTTCTATCACAAATCACAAAGCGGTGAGGCGTCAAATCACAAAGCACCTGATTTAATCAACTATCATTTCACTCTTCGCTAACTCCGCTTCTCCATCGTCTTCTTCGAGAAGCCATCTCACCGCACTAGTACTCCTAGTAGTAGTACTAGTAAAGGACTTCTTGGATGCAAATAAAGGCGGTTGTCTCGGCTTGCGGTGACACTTGTGAACGACTTACCGTGGTCTCCCTCAATGGCGTTCTCCGTCGAACGCACTTCGCCAAAGCACAAAAAAAGTCGACGTCACCGCAATGGGCAAGGAATTCAAATATAGTTACTACCTCCATTTTTTTGTACACAAGGCCAGTATATCAAAATTACAATTTGCAAAGGGCCACTAACACTAATCGAGGCAAAATTGATGGGGTTAGCAACCAAGGACATTAATATCCCCTGCATGCATGCGGAAGTGAGAAGGTTCGTTTGCATGGCGCTGCATTAATCAAGCGATGAGGAGTGAGATGGTTAGCTCTTTGGTCTTTCGAGAAAAAATACGCATTAATTGACACGTGAAACAAGGATTTGTATCGATTAAATGCCACGAAGGAAATCCCCACCTTTCTTTTTAACACTAGTACTCCTAGTAAATGCGTCATTTATCCTGTTTGGGTCTAGGCCTTGCATTGCCAAACTTCGCCACACATTTTTGCCAAGCTTGCCTAAAGTTTTCAAAATGAGAAGGAGGTACACTTACATCGGGTCATGTCGGTCGCACCGCACCCTCACACGGTCGCTCCTGCACGCCGGGGTCGAACCGCACCCTCACACAGTCACTCCTGCACGCTGCAAACCCAACCAAGGGAACGCACCCTCACTGACACGTGCTGTCGCATGTGAAGAAACCAAACTCAGCCATCCTATTGCTGACACATAATTTTTGTTCATAGAGTATGTTTATCCAACCGCATGTTGGGGAGTATCCATACGGCCCGTGCGGTGGTCTGTTGGGGAAGAAGAAGAGGTGTGGAAGAAGGAAAGAAGGGTTAGGAGACGTAGGATATTCATCCAACCGCCTGAAATGGTAGACTGACCCATGTCAGGCGACTTGCATTACAAATAGTATGTTTTTACACAGCAAAAGATCCATAAAAACAACAACATAAAGAAAAAACTATCACTGCTCGCGGAAAGAGACGACCTCGTCGTCTTTGGCTGCCGGCGCGAACCAGCCGTTGATGCCGACGTGTGTCTCCGCACCGTGGTTGTCCTCGGCCTCCAGCTACTCGTTCAAGCGGAGCGTGCGGGCGCTTCTGCGGGCGAGCACAGCCCGGTTCAAGTCGAGGACGTCCGGTTCCGACCGCAGGATGGCCTCGATGGCGGCGGCATCCGCGCTCCGCCGAGGCGGCGAGCCTCCGCCGCCCGGTTCAAGTCTGAGCTTCCGGTTCCGCTGCAGGAGGGCGTCAATGAGAGTGGCATCCAGCGCTCTGCGTCAAGTTGAGCCTCGCCACCCGGTTCATGTCCGGGGCGTCGATTCCGCTGCAGGAGGGCCTCGATGGCAGCGGCATCCGTGCGCCTCCGCCTCAAGTTGAGCCTCCGCCGCCCGGTTCACATCCACAACATCCGGTTCCGCTGCAGGAGAGCCTCGATGGCGGCGGCATGCGCGCGCTCAGCGTCGAGTTGAGGCTCGCCTCCCGGTCCTCCTTTAGTATCGCCATGTTGAACCGCTAGTCTGCCTGCACCATGGGGGACTCGGACGCCGGCACAAAGTCGACGTCCATCGTCTCATACCCATCGGGGGCCTTCTACACCGCGACCTCTGCAGTGAACATTGGATCGGCTTCCTCCTCCTCGTAGCTTGGCTCCAGAGAACTCGGGGATTGGCCCGCCGCAAAGCGAGCTTGGGAACGGAGGTTTGTGGCGCCGACCGCCGCTGTGATTTTTGCGCGGTGCTCCGGCGTCAGCATCTTGTAATAAGTGATCTTGCGGCGCACCATGGCTTTCCGGCGAACTAGGGGACGCTTGATGCGGGCTAGGGGATCGAAAGGTGGGGGAATGGGCTGGAGATTTGGTGTGGTTTTAGGGCGATGGCTGGCGAGGCGGCGAAGGTTCCGTGTGAATAGTAGTTCCGGTGACGACTGGTCAATCAGTTTTGACTGTACATTGCTCTTGTCGTGTTCGCATTGCAGCCCGCACGCTGGACCCTCCGTCGCCGCCCGAATGGAGCGCGCCGTCTTGCGTTTTCGCTCGCTTGTGGGACCGTAGTTGAGAGCAAACCGACGTCCCAGGTGGGTGGGGCCCCTTCCTCCCCCTTCTCCAATACTAATTATCCACGTTGCACTTTACATAAAACACGTAACATTATTTACGTAGCATTGCCCCCCCGCCCGCGTCATTTATTATACCACCACTCCCTCCGTTGTATGTAGAGTAAATAAAAACAGAGAGAGTATACTACGGATGAGGATCCTCGACGTGGCGAACCCATTGAGTAACTGACATGCAGGGCCTAGCAAGCATGGGGTCCGCCAGTAAGTGACCGCAAGGGAGGGTAAGGCAGGGATACCTACGTCAGAGGATCCACTTCCACTATACTACTTTGACCAAATGTTAGAGGATTAATACTCCCTCCATTCCTAAATATAAGTCTTTGTAGAGATTCCACTAGGTGGACTACATACAGAGCAAAATGAACGAATCTATACTTAAAATGCATCTATATACATCCGTATGTGGTTCACAGTAGAATCTCTACAAAGACTTACATTTCGGAACAGAGGGAGTATATGACATGCAACTTACACAAATGTTAGAGTAATAATATATGACATGCAACTTACACAAAGCATACACGGTCTAATGCGTTTTTCTAGGCTAACTTTGACCAAATGTTAGAGTAATAATATATGGCATGCAACTTACACAAAGCATATGGTCAATTTCATATGTGAAAGGAGTTTCCAATGATATAATTTTCACATTATACATCTCATGTACTCCTTCCGTCTAGGTGTGTAAGTCATCTTACGAAAACCAAATAATCCCAAAACATGTAGGCGCGGTGCATTAACTTCTACCTCGTTTCTTGTTTCTTGACATATGAACCAATAAGAGATGAGGGAGTGCATGCTTTTAATGACCTAAGACTATCAAAAATGATATGCAGTGGTTAGTTCATTGCATGCAATACTATTAATTAGCAAATAAACATTAATGTCTCTCGTTTTCCCCTCCTCCATGGTCATGGTGCACAGCCTAAGATGACTTACTCACCTATGTGAAAGGAGTACTATTAATCTTTTCAATAGTCAAATTGGAAACCATCTCGAGTACAAGTCTAGGAGTACGTACGAATCTAACAATATTGTTGGGCGTTGTTGAATGTTGATACCTTTTTCATCATAGTAGAGATACTTTGACTACACATAAAACTTATACTCCTATCATAGTATGTAAAGTACAAAGGATATGAGGGAGTATATTGTACGTTCAAAAACGAAACAAACATTGAATACCCTTTATATATGATTTGCAGATGCTATGATCACCGGTTCAAAATTTTGAATCCGCCTTAGGTATTACGTGCCCCACTCGTTCCTCTCGATTTCATCTCGGGTCCGGAGATCTATTGAAAGAGGACTAGGGTGGGTACATGCGAATGATACTCGCGGAATGTTCAAATGAGGCATGCGGAGGATGGACTCGAGTGGAGGCGACATGATCGATGGAGAAGAGGGTTGGAGAGGAATGAGAAATAAGCAAACGCCACATGATTACACTTGAATGGCTCAAATAAACAATAAGTTGTCTCGCTTGGCCTACATAGTGAAAGGCCTAATGCGCAACGCGAGCACCGACGCCGAATATGGCCGGAAAACAGGGAAACCAATATAAGCGCAGACTAGTCCAATGGAGGAGCTGGCCCACGACCTCCTCGCCACCGACAACCGTTCATGTGGGTCATGGGGCCAACAACAGGCGCAGCTCGGCCACCGCCTCTCGACACGGCGATCAGCGGTGAGTGACACACTCATATATCGTCGATAGACACGGTCTGTTTCATTAAGGTGCCGAGGGTGGCGTTAGTGCTGTGGCACGACCAACGGTATGTTTGGTTTGTGCCCAAGGTTGCCCATCAAAGCATTGGGTAGCCAAAATTTTGGTTGAGGTATTGGTTGCCCATGATTTGGCCGACATTGGCAAGAAAAATGAACTAGAGTTGGCTAGAGTTCATTAGCATGCCAAAGAAATGGCAACCATCCAAACAAAGACCAATCTTTGGGTCATGACCAAAATTTTGGTAAGGTGCACTTTGGCCACAATCCAAACACATCCCAACACCCGGCTCGTCGAGGATGCACGGAGCGCCGCGACGCGTCCGCGGAGTGGTGTAGCGCGGCAAACTGCATCCTCTGGACCTGAGACCATGCCGGGTCATCTTGCTTTTTCAATGACATGCGGGGATCACATTTGAGCAAAGGGCATCTCCAACGTTGCCACGACCGCGGTGACTACCACAGCACACCAAAGCCCTCGTCCCTCGCGCCGTCGCGTGCGTTCCCAACCCGGCGCCACGGCTGCCGCATTCATGCCGTCCGTTCGTATGTCGTTAAGAGGCTCGGTGCCCGAGGAACCAACTCCAGCGACTTAATGACGCACCGGACGCTTGGCCTCACGCAATGCGCTACTTAAAGCGGCAACACCCAGCTAACCTGCACACCATAGCGCATCGTCCTCCTACACGGCACCACATCCGCCATGACCGCAAGTGCGAACGCTCTGCGGAGAGCTTGTCTTCGGGATGAAGCTCGAGGTCGCCGCCCTCGCTCAAGTCGCCTCGCGACGCAATAGCGGCGTAGCTGGATGCGGACACGACCGCGACCGCTGGCGGTGGCCCGGGCGGCCGACGATGGGAGCACCGTCGACCACGCGTCCTACTTGCCGCCGTCCAATGTCCGCGCCGAGGTCGGGACTCCTCCGAGGATGAGTAGGGCATGGGAGGCGGCAAGGCATGGTGTGCCAACTGGCCGGTCCGTATCCCGTGTTCTACTCTTCCTAGCCGGAGACCGCACCTTCACTTCACGGGTCTTGAACCCCGCCCCCGTACATGGACGTCGGTCGCCGCTGTAGAGTAGGTTTAGGGTCGGGTTTCTTTTATTTTTCTGTCCTATAAAAGTTCGAAATGTAATGAAAATATGCCATGTTTGCATTAATCTCGGCCGGTGTATATGAACTTTCACAATAATATACATATTGTAGGAGTACTGGCAAGATGTCCGTGCGTTGCACGCAAGATCAAGATCTTGTGGGAGAAAAGGATGAACGAGGGAAAGCCTTATCTGCAAATGTGGAGAGGAGTGCGGGTAAATTGTCATAGTTTCCTTCCTATCCGTTAGATATAGATCGGACGGCCTATATTGCAGGATGACAAGCACAACATCATCACCAACTCTGATTTTAATTGAACCAAGACAAATCTAAAAAACCCAACTAAGCCAACCTCCCAGCATATCGCGCGGGAAAAGACCCGGCCGCACCGTTTTAGTCGGGATTACCGGACTAGTAGTAGTATCGATGGATCGCGCGAAGCAACATTTTTTTTAGGGGGCGAAGCACCTAGTTTAAAAGGAAAAAAGGCGGTACACTCACAGCACTCCTGTCGCGGTCGCATTGCACCCCACACACGTTCGGTCCTGCACACGGCTCACGAAATCGGAACGCGCTTCGGTTTGCCTCTTCACTGACACGTGGGACTGCACTTGGGGAAACCGACCATGCGCCAAACTCCCCCCGCCCACCGCGCGAAAATCCTCCCCCCCCCACACACACAAGAATTCCCCCCAAATTCGATTCAACCGCCCTTCGGCCAAATATTCCCCAAACCCCCCCTCCCCCGTCCCCCCTCCACTCCATTCGCTCCGCCAAAGCCGCCCTCCCCGCCGCGCCGATACGTCGGCGCCGCGGTTCATCGAGGGGACGCACGGCGATCCTCTCACTCCCACAGTACGCTCTCGTAGACTGCCATCCTCTAGCCATGCCGCCACCTCTGACTACGTTCTTGTGGAGGCGCACGACGGTCAGTGCGGCCACCGATGGCAACGTTCGTGTGGAGACGCACGGCGGTCAGCTTCTCCCACGGTACGCGCATTCTAGACTGAGGCCCCGTTCATGTCGGTGTAGCGCTGAATGTTAGCTGATAGACACTGTTACTCTCACTATTTGCCGAAGTAGTTTATCGTCAATATTCTCTCGCTTAAGAAGCTTCCTTGCCCTGCTCGCACTCAATCATTAGCTGAGATGGCATGCCAAGGCCGATTAGTTGCTAAAATATCCTGCCATATATTTATTGTGACGTAGATTGCCATGGGTCTAGTAGCCAATTTGTTAGGTGAAATAGCTCTACACTATTTTATACTCGATCTTTGTTGCTGCGATGGCCTTCGATAGTTTGATGGCTATGTGCTCGGCCTCATTATTCTTTGAAACAGCTTGCCATAATTTAGCACTCAAATATGTTTGCTGAATTAGCTTTACATATATTTCATTACTTAGATCTGCTCATCCAAATATCTTGCCATAGCTTTAGACATCGACCTAGGTTTTTTTTTTTCTGGACTTCATAAAAAAGCATATATGTTTTTCCTATAATATCTAGTAGAAGAACTAATTTGTATGTCTAACAGATGGACATGACTTGGATAACTTCTGCTCAAAGATTCTCCATTTGCATATGTCGAGGGGTTGAAAACTTCATGAACTTTATCGAGCTAAGTACGGTGGTCCGAAATCAGATGTGCTCTGCCCGATGTAGCGATCGTATGAATTCAGTTACAAGACCCCGATCAATGTGCAAAATCATCTACACTTGTATGGGATGTCGGTCACATATACTAGGTGGGTTCATCATGATGAAGCTGTGAACGTCAATGTTATTGACTACGTGGAAGCAGCAGATCACCATCTTGATCTGCCTGATGCTCAGGTGGAAGAGGAGGAGGAGGTGGTGGCGGCGGAGCCAGTGAGTTTGACCAACATTGAAACAATGCTACGAAATGCTCGTGCATTCCGTGAACTTTCACCTGCAGAAGGAAAACGGTGGGCCCGCATGTTGGAACAATGCAACGTTGTTGTCACCCCAGGAAATAAGCTGTTAGTATTCTCAGCTATGATCACCTTTCTTCAGGTGAAGACATCTGAGCGGATGACCAACAAATCATTAGATGCAATGTTGGCTGCTTTCCGCAAATCTTTCCCAGATGCGTCTGAGCTGCCACACACCTACAGTAAAATGAAGAATTTCCTTCATGCAGTTGGAATTGGATATGATATGATCCATGTTTGTAAGAATAATTGTGTTACATTAGGAAGGATTATGCCAACTTAAGTGAATGCCGAAATGAAAATCATCAAGATGGAATGATGGCGATCTTTGTGAAGAGGGTTCCTCATAATGTTACGAGACATTTTCCAATTACACCAAGATTGTAGAGGTTGTTTCATGATCTTTGAAACAAGAGAGGATGTCTTGTGGCATTCTAGGAACCAGAGTACAGAGATCGAATGCAATGAGCCATCCATCTCATGTCGTTGAGTGGAAAAGCTTCAATGATAAACACAAAGAGTTTCTTCACGACCGAGAAACATTAGACTTGGCTTAGCTTCGGATGGATTTAACCCATTTGGCCACCAGAGCGCCACATATAGCATGTGGCGCTGCTTGTTATCCCTTACAACATGCCTCCAAATGTCTGCACCAAAGAATCAAACTACATGATGGCCTTGCTCATCCCAGTCCAAAAAGTCCCGGAAAGGATTTTGATTTGTTCATGGGGCCTCTTGTGGAGGAACTTAAAAAGCTATGGAAGGGTGTTCTCACCGAGACCTATATAGCAGCCCACCAAATGATTTCTTTCTGCGTGTTGTTGTAATTTGGTGCATCCATGATTATCCGGCTTTGGGCACTATGTCAGGGCGAAAGACACATGGTTACAATGCATGTGTTCGTTGTGACAGGAATCCGCTGTCATACGCAATACTTAGCAAGATCTGTTACATTGGACACCGCCTTTCCTTGCCAAGGACAAGCCGCATCCTAGAAAATACCGAAGACATGTGTTCAATGCAAAGCATGAAAACCGTGATGCGCCAAAGAGGCTCACCGCCGATGAGTTGCAAGTGGAATTAGAGAAGGTCAGGCATATTACACGGTGAAACCATCCACGGTAATGGTAGCGGTAAAAGGAAGCGTGTACGGTAGAAGAGAGATTATTGTTTACCGCAGGTCCACTTTGTGGGACTTGGAGTATTGGAAAGATTTGGATCTGCGGCATAATCTTGATGTGATGCACATCGAGAAAAATATATGTGACAAAGATTATCGGCACACTTCTTAACATTGAAAGCAAGACGAAAGATACCTTAAAATCTAGGATTGATTTGGCACACACAGGTATCGAGAAAGGATTTGCAGGTGCAAGATGAAGGTAAACCACGGGATATGGCACCCATTTGTAATGCGTCTTGGACAAGGTAAAAGAAAAGAATTCTGCGAGGTCATCACGTGTGAGATTCCCACATGGATTTTCTTCCAACCACGAAAGGAGAGTTAATGCAGATGGAAACAAGGTACAAGGGTTGAAAACTCATGACTGCCACGTCCTACTTCAAAGGGTTTTACCTGTTATCCTTAGAGGATTGGGCCATACGACTTATACTGAGGCGATTCTGCGAGTTGGGACAATTCTTCGAGAACTCTGCGGTAGAAATATCAGGATAGATGCTTTGGAGCGTCTTAGAGACAAGATACCAACTATCCTATGCGACCTTGAGAAGATATATCCTCCATCCTTCTTTGATGTGATGGTGCATTTGGCTGTTCATCTACCTGATGAGGCGCTACTTAGAGGTCCAGTACAGTATGGCTGGATGTACCCTATTGAAAGGCGGCTAGGCACTTTCAAGGGCTATGTTAGGAATAGAGCTAGACCCGAGGGTTCCATTGCAGAGGCCTACATTGCTACAGAAGCGTTGACATTCTGCTCAAAATACATTGAAACAGTTGATCAGCTTAGCAAAGAGGTGGGTGAAGACAATCCCGGGCTCAATGTTTTCGATTGTTCTGCTCGAAAGTTACAGGTGGAAGAGTCGACAAGAGGACAAACCTAAAGATTTGGACAAAATGGTTTGGTATGTGTTGAATAACTGTCCTAAGATACTACCTTATATCAAGTAAGTGCAGTACTGCAGCTTATACATCGTAATCTACTAAACTTGCAGCACATTCTTATATATTTACATGTTTGACGCGATCACTATGTTGTGCAGCATCTACAAAGAGGAGTTCTTGCCGCAAAATCCAAGAAACATTGACAAACTGGTTATGGCAGGATTTGCGAAATGGTTCAAGAACCATGTAAGCTTTTGAAGTGCATCAATTTTTTAATATATTGAGTACATAAGATGATCAGCTTGTCTATTTTCTAACCATAGGTTAAGAAGATGCGGGAGGATGGGCAGGCGATTGATGATGCCCTTTACTCACTAGCAATGGGTCCTGATACTCGGGTAAGACATTATGAATCTTGCGTTGTTGGAGATGTGCGCTACAACACCCTTGCATCAGACGAAGGAAGGAAGACACAAAACAGTGCCATCATGACCACGGATACGTATGACAAAGAGAACTGAAATGTATGCTAACATAACAGACATTGTTCAGTTGCAGTATATCTCCAGTTTCGAGGATTGTCGGTGTGTGGTTCTGTTGTGCTGTCGTTGGTATAACCTATTTTCCAGGATCGCAAAACCCAGGCGATGATTATTTCAAATCCATCAATGTCAAGGCGGCGTACTGCACCAACGAGCCTTTTATTTTGGCAAATCAAGCAACACAGATATTTTTCTTGGAAGACACATTTGCACGTAGCGATGATCGGAGAATATTGCAAAGGTTTGAGCAGAGAATTCGTTTAATGAAGTTGCACAACAAGATGATGCTTACTGCTCCCGATGTACAAGATAACACATATGTTCCTAATATCTTTGTGAACCATCACGTCAATGACGCCGTGAAAATATTGCACGTCGTCTTGTGGACATACAAGAGTTGATCAAGAAGAAGCCAACGCTCGAGGGCGTTGAGGGCGAAGAAGAAGATGACACCGTGGGGAATTACGATTCGCATCGATACACATGACGAAGATGTTGGCTGGCTTGCTGCGGATGATGATTACATTGCTTTTGTCGTATTTGCACTGTCGAGAAGACGTTTTTTTCTACTATGTGAAATTGTGTTTTCTATGACAACTGAAACCTGATGAACATGTTGTTTAGTATTTTGCTGTGAGAACATCACTTGTTATGTATGTTGATTTGTGATTGGTGATTGTATGACAACTAAAACATGATGACATTGTTGTTTAGTTGTACTCATATTTGGCTGTGAAACTTGAATTTGATGACATAGTTTCTTTTTGGACTGCAATTTGCTCGACGTCTTCGAATGAGAACAAAGCTGACCCGACAGGGCCTCTGCTATTTTTTTATTTATATGAGCAAAAGGGGATACCCCCTGATTTGCGTTAATACAAATCATTAGATGTTCACAACACTACGCCCAGCCTACTACACAGGTTTCATTCATTACTAGTTTCAGCAAAGTGCTCATGTCGTAGCCACTGAATACATCACGAGTGCTACATACACTGCAAATAAAGAGACAATCATCCTCTGAGCACATCGATTTTGCCCATTATCTTCACAAGCTCTTTATCTCCTCATTGCTTTGTCAAGGCCGTTCAGCAGGTTGCTTGGCCATGATCGGAAGGAACTGCATCTTTAACCTTCGCTCTGCATCTTCCTCTTACTCGTTCCTTGATTACTTGTCCAACACCCCAACCTGCTGGTATTGGGATTCCTCGGCTAACCAAATAATCAGCGTGGTTGCATTCCCCCACATCAAGAACTTCCCAAAAATACAAATCACACGAATCTTCCCTTTTCTGCACGAATCAAATTGGAAGATCATCAACCAAACTATTAAAAAAATCAGCAACTGAAAGCAGCAGAACAACACTTAAACATATTATTACCCCATGATTCGGGCATTTGTAGAAGACTCGGCCAGGGTTGCGGATTGTGGTTGAGACGCGACGGATGACTCTGCGTGATTTGTAGCAGTGGCACCACACCAACGACAGCGGGTTGCGATGAGCAATTGTTTGCAGTGCGCGTGCCGGCGGGGGTGTGATGAGACCCACAGGCGATGGTACGGGTGGCGACTTGGCGCATATCTGGTTGTTGCCTGCTGAAGAGCAGGTGGACGAGCAGCCAGCGGACATGGTTGCTGCGGCACGAGCTTCTGATGCTAGGCAGAGTAAGTAGAGAAGAGGAGAAGTGAACGTTGGATATGTCAGTTTCATTACTTGCAGAGTAGCATAGCACCATATATAGTCATAGTCTAGGTTTGGATTCGAACCAGCTACAGGAGCACATCTTTCTTTTTTCTAAAACTCGGCAACGTCTCTTTACTGGTACACTAGCTTGTTCTATACGCCTTCCCAAGTCTTTAATTTTCTTTCCCTAATTTTTTGCGAGGAAGGAAGGAGGACAAAATTGAGAGTTCCTCGGACTCGAACCCAAGACCTCTCGGTTGAAAACCAAGGGTGCTAGTCACTTATGTGGCGAACGTTCCCTGTGAGGAGGACGGCAGACGAACGCATTTTCCTCCCTGAGGGAGTTCCGGACTAGGGGGTGTCCGGATAGCCTAACTATCATCATCGGCCGGACTCCAAGACTATGAAGATACAAGATTGAAGACTTCGTCCCGTGTCCGGATGGGACTTTCCTTGGCGTGGAAGGCAAGCTTGGCGATACGGATATGTAGATCTCCTACAATTGTAACCGACTGTGTAACCCTAACCCTATCCGGTGTCTATATAAACCGGAGGGTTTTAGTCCGTAGGACGAAGAACAATCATACCATAGGCTAGCTTCTAGGGTTTAGCCTCTTTGATCTCGTGGTAGATCTACTCTTGTAACACACATTATCAATATTAATCTAGCAGGACGTAGGGTTTTACCTCCATCGAGAGGGCCTGAACCTGGGTAAAACATCGTGTCCCTTGTCTCCTGTTACCATCCGCCTAGACGCACAGTTCGGGACCCCCTACCCGAGATCCGCCGGTTTTGACACCGACATTGGTGCTTTCATTGAGAGTAACTCTTGTGTCATCGCCGATAGGCCCGATGGCTCCTTTGATCATCAACAACGACGCGGTCCAAGGTGAGACTTTTCTCCCCGGACAGATCTTCGTGTTCGGGCGGCTTTTGCATGGGCCAACTTCGCCGCCATCCGAGCAGATCGAAGCTACGCCCTGACCGCCGTCGGTCAGATTCGAAGATTTAAACTATACGGCCGATATCCGCGGAGACTTGATCTTCGACGGATTCGAGCCACAGCAAGCGCCGCCGCACTATCTCGATGGGCATGATCTAGCTCTGCAGCGAACAAAGGTGCCTCGAGGCCGCACTAGAATCCGCCCAACCCTTAATCCGAGCTGGATTTCCCGATCGAGGACGAGTGGTTGGACACCGCCTCGGGGCTTCAATCTCTACGGCGATCGAGTCAACTCCATCCCTGTCCTTTGCAAAGACCTTGACTCCGTGAAGCCGGACTCCTTTCCGGATTCCGAACCCTCCGCCCTTGCCAATCGAATCCGATTGGGCGCCCGTTATGGAGTTCACGGCCATGACATCTTTCAAGACTCGCCTTTGGCGACATCCTGAATATACTAACGTCTCTCTCTTTATCCGGAGAGCCCTGGCCGGACCGCGGTCAGGACGGTTGGGATGCAGACGACGAATAAATTCAAAGCCCACCCACCACCCACTTCATAGCCACTGTCGAAAGCTTACACGACGTGCTCGATTTCCACTCCGAAGACATCGACGGTATGGATGACGATGTAGGAGACAACAATGAACCAGCACCTATAGGACGCTGGACAACCTAATCCCATGATGTATACATGGTGGATACACCTAAAGGAAATGAAGACGAGGAACAACGGGACGCTACGAAGGATAAATCCCTCGAAAAGCAGTCAAAACGGCAACGTAAACGCCGAACAAAGTCCCGCCTCAACAAAGACCCAGCCATAGAGCAGGGCGAACCGGTGGACAACAAACAAGCTATCGAGCAATCGTCCGAACAAGACAACTTGGATAAACAATCTGTCCCCGGCGAAGACAACAGTCCGGACGACCTCACGCCGGACAAACCATTGGAGCAAAATGACCTCTAGAAAAGGCTCGTCGCCACTGCGCGTAGCCTGAAAAAGCGTATGAAGCTCAAAACAGCGGAAGATGCACTCGAGGAATAGATGGAGCAAAGTATTCAGCACCGCAGTAAATGCAATGGCGATCGCCGAACAAAGAGCTACCCGAAAAGAAAGCTACTTCCCGAATTCGACGAGGAGGCCTTAGAGCCCCCACAATTAAAAAGCAAGAAGGCCACCCGGTCGGATGGACGACCCCACGGTGAAAAGAGAGCGGTGAATGGCGTCGCACACAAGCCAATATGCGATCCGCATAAGGATTCTCGCCAAGAGGACGGGCCAGTCAGGTCCATCTATGGGCCAAGAAAGCAGGCTCGTCAAAGCAATGCAATACGCCAAAATTCCGAAGATCATGGCACACCCAAATATAGGGCGCCACACCCCTATGTTTCACCGATGAGGTGCCGGATCACGCAATTTCCGGTGATTCAAACCCGTAAACATAGAGGCATACGACGGAACAATGCACTCGAGTGCGGATCGAGGATTACATCCTCCACATACACATGGCTAGAGGAGACGATTTCCACGCCATAAAATACTTACCCCTTAAACTCAAAGGGCCGGCTCGGCATTGGCTTAAAAGCCTCCCCGAAAATACCATTGGAAGCAGGGAAGAGCTCGAGGACGCATTCCGGGCAAATTTTCAGGGGACTTATGTCCGCCCTCCAGATGCGCATTTATCTAAGTCACATAACTCAACAGCCCGGAGAGTCAGCCCGAAAATTCTGGAACAGGTTCCTTACTAAAAAGAACCAAATAGTCGATCGTCCGGACGCCAAGCCTTAGCAGCTTTCAAACACAAGGTCCGAGACGAATGGCTCGCCAGACACCTCGCCAAGAAAAGCCAAGAACAATGGCCGCATTAACAAGCCTCATGACCCGCTTTTGCACGGAGAGGACAGCTGGCTGGCTAGATGCGCATCAAATACCCGAGTACATCCGAAACCAGGATGGAAATGAAATCACGACGCAGAAAAGATCAGCGCCGAATAAAGAAAATGGCCCAAATAGTACGGCGGTCAACGCCGATTCAAAAGCTCTCGCCGAACAACAAAACACTGCCCTAAAGGATAACAAGGACGAGCTATCCAACCTAAACAAGATTCTGGACAGACTGTGTCAAATACATGGTACCTCCGGGAAGCCTGCAAACCATACCCACAGAGATTGTTGGGTCTTCAAGCAGTCCGGCCGACTTAATGCCGAAAACAAGGGGCTCGACACATCAAGGGAAAATGATGACGAGCACCACAAGCAGAGCCCCGGAAAACAAAAGAATTTCCCACAAAAGGTTAAAACAGTAAACTCACTTCACGTGATCAAAGGGAAAAACAGAGCGGCGCCCACTAACAGTCGCGACGCACATTGGTTGTCAAAACCAATCACCTTCGACCATCGTGGACTATTCCGATAATATCCGAACGCAGGATGGACTGCCTTGATATTGGATCCTATAATCGATTTGATTCCAATTTACACATGTCCTCATGGATGGCAGCAGTGACATAAACCTGATATATCAGGACACAATCCGTAGGATGGGGATAAACCCAACCAAAATTTGCCGTAGCAACACCTCCTTTAAAGGAGTACTGCCCGGCCCATACGCCTCCTCACGGGCTCCATACTGCTAGAAGTTGTGTTTGGTTCATCCGACAACTTCCGCCGCGAAAGGTTACTCTTCCATGTCGCCCCGTTTAAAGGTAGCCATCAAGCACTATTGGGACGCGAGGCTTTCGCCCGCTTTAACACAATACCGCATTATGCATCTCTAACACTTAAAATGCCCGGTCCAAGCGGCATCATCTCCTTAAAAGGAAGTATTAAGTGTTACTCGAGCACGGAAAACGGGAGATCGCCTTGACAGCCCAAGCAGCTATCCGGCTCTGCTAGGCAAAGAACCTGAATTGGTCATTCAAACCCCGGACACGGCTAGACGAGTCCGGCGCCTACTACTATGCATACCCCCATACGAGGGGCCGCATGCATGTATAACAAGAGACAATAAAGCTCCATCTTATTCACTTCTTGAACCTTACTTCGTTTATTTAATATTAAGTACATTTTTCGTGACGATCCTTTTTCTTTTCAAACTAAGTTCCTCTCTTTACAGATGAACAACGTGCTACACCCGTCCGTGATACGGCACAACAGAGACACAAAGCGCAGACGTGCAAGAGGGACCCGTTGCAAGGATTCTTTTCAGATTAAGACCTGCGTAAACCTTTTTCACTATCTCTTGTTGATATACATCCCCCAGTTCCTTAAATATAATCGAGGAGGAGGCTGGTGCTTTGGCATTGGCCGCACCAGAATTTTTTGGCGTGCACTGGACACAAAGGGCTTAGGGCCTTATTTTGCCCATTTTCATAAAGACCGAATACCTTAGGGAGTATTCCGCGTCTCGAGTTAGGCCTTATATGCATCAGCTCCGAATCATGTCTTTGGTCAAATGTTGGGTTGCCCGGCTCACGTGTTTTGCTGCCTTACGCCCGCTTTTCACGGCTAACGCGGCACCGGAGAACTACTGCGATTGTGCCCGGTTCGCCAAAGTAGCACCTCGAGAGAAAGCCAAACCGATCGTCATGATATAGCGAGAGACTGGTCAACCACTCGATGACTCACGGGAATGTTTAGAATTCCTCCGCATTAACGAAGGACCGGTTTTCGGTCAGCACATACGCACCCAATTCCGGGAGAGTGCGGTGCCCTGTGGGCTATATAGTAGCCCCATCCTCGAACTCCTATGGCTAAGTGAAAGTGATAAAGCATTATAGTCTGGTTGCTCGTTTGCTACGCTACCACCTCCTTAACAGGACCAAGACGTTGGATTAAGTGTGAAAAGTGCTTTTTGCAAACACCCCGCACTATGTGCGTGGGGATGAAGCCAAGGACTGCCATCTTTCAAAGTTATATACACATATACATAAACGGCCGCATACAGGAGTTGTTTACTACTTGAACGCACAAGTATAAAAAGCACTTATATTACATTGAAACATCGTTTTCACGAATAATACATGTCATTCAAACATAATATCCTTCGAGCATCGCCTCTATTAAACGAGCGCCCGGCAGACTTCTTCAAAGTAGTGCTCGGCAAGTACTCGCCTTTGTCCGAATCACTCGATGCAACGTCGATGGCCTTCATCTCTGCCAGATGTCTTGACACGGGCAAGAGCCATCCGCGCTCCCTCAATACATGCCGATCGCTTCATCGCGTCGATACGCGGCACCGCTCCAAGAAACTGCTGCACTACACCGAAATAGCTCTTCGGATGGGGTCCGTCCGACTACAAGTGAGTCAAGACATGCTTCATGGCCAATACGGACAATCGATTTAGCTCGGCCCACTCGGCCAACCGATCGGTCAGCAGCAGAGGACGCACCAGACTATGGAATTGCGACCAGTATAGCTCTTCCCTTTTGTGCCCCTTCTGGCCCCGGAAGTGCTCAACCGTCCTGGCGCTTCGCCACCAAGTCCATATAAGCATCCTCTAAACTCCATAATTTATCCAACAGAGCATACTTTGGATCTGTATATTTCCTCCGCAGCAGAAACGGTTTTCCAGCCGCAATTGCCTTGGCCTGACTCAGCTCCTCCTTGGCAGCTCTCAAAGCCGATTGGGCATTCTTGGTTTCGGCGGCGGCCTTCTTTAGGCCCTCCTGTTCCGCTTGATGCTCTTTTTCAAAAACCTCGCAGCGATCGGTAGCATTCCTTAACCTTTTGGCCATCTCGGCCATCTCCTCTTTGCTTCGGCAGTGAGCAGCCCGTTCAGCTTCTAGCTCTTCGGTCGCCTTTAAAGCAGCCGCATTACTACTCCTGGCTTGCTCTTTTGCTCGGGCAAGTTCTGCCCGCAGCTCCTCAACGGCAGCGGCACCATCTGCATTAAAGCATACCAACAGTAAGACATGGGCGTCAAGCTCCCTTAACAGGTGTCCGCATAGAAGTCGCATACTTTGTGACTTATCAAACCGTTTATTGACCAGCGCGATGTCCGCATCTGCCTCGTCAAGCTGCCGCTTCAGTTCGGCATATTCATCAGTCCGGCTGGCCTCCGGACGCCCCGCCACCTGTTTAGGAGCGGCGATATGTTAAAACTGAGAATTTGATCCTCGGCACATCGTCAATTTTTGACAACATACCGAGTCTCAGGGGCTACTATCTATACATGGCGCATTTTATATGCATAACTGTCAGCATGTACATTATCTTTTGCGTACCTCAAACCCCGTCAGTAAGCTTCTGACGGCTTCGTGCAATCCGCTCTCTGTGGATGCAATTCTTTCAATCACCGTACCCATTAGAGCACGGTGATCTTCTGAGATAGCCACTCGCCCGAGCAAATCCCTCAGCTCCTCTGACCGCACACCACTTGGCGCCGGACCTTCCGCCCCACGGACTTGGGAAACCTTCTGCGGCGACACCTCCGGTCGTCCGCTTCACATGAGGGTGCAACAGGTGGAGGCGTTGGCTCTCCATCATCTCCGGAAGAAGATCCCCAAGACGAGCTCACGAGAAGGGCTGAGGTCCGAACTACAAGGTACAATTTCGGTTATCTTCATAAATAAATATAGGGATGTTCCTTATTTACAAAACCCTTCGCTTTTACTTACGGCTCATTGAGGGCTGATCCCCTGGGAAATAGTGCGGCTGGACTACTTCCCAGCGCCGGACTCTCTGCCGAAGATTCCCTTCCTTTCTTTGAGGCCTTGACCTCCGGATCTTCTGAAGCGGTCCTCTTCTCTCCTCGGAAGGTGGGACTCTTAATCCCTCCTTCCTTGATAGCCTCCTTCGCAGAGGCAGTTGCTCCCCTGCTCCTCCCTTCGCCTTCTTCAAAAGGCGCGACCTTCAACATCTTGGTCAACATGGGATCCGGCGTGGTCTCTGGGAGGGGAGCCGGACACCTTATCAACTTTGCCTTGGCTATCCACTCCTGTTCAAGAAACGGCTCCTTTAAAGGGCATATATGTATAATAAATGAATGAACAACTTGTCCGGTTACAGGACTACTTACTTGAGCATCCAGGCGATTGCAGCTTAGTCCTGCGTCCTCGGTCAAGTCCGGACACTCCTCTCGTGATCCGAAGAACAGTTTATACATCTCCACGGGCGTCGTGCCCATAAAATTTTGGAGAGCTCGTGGTCCCTCGGATTGAATTCCACAGGCGGAGGGGGCGACGCTTGAGGCTGAAGACGCCGGATCACAATAACCTGCGGCACTGCAACCAGATTGATCCCTCTTTCTTGGAGATCTCGAATACAGCCCTGCAGCAGGGGAACGTCCTTGGACGACCCCCAGTCGAGCCCCTTATTGACCCATGACGCCAACCACTGTGGTGGACCTGAGCGGAAGGCAGGGAGCGCCACCCATTTGGTGCCCCTAGGAGCGGTGATATAAAACCACTCCCGTTGCCATAAACCAAGCTCCTCTTGAAAAGAGCCCTCGGGCCACGGAGCACCAGCGCATTTGCTTATGACCGCCCCTCCGCACTATGTTTGCGCTGCCCTTGATCGCCTTTGGTTCCACCTTGAAGGTCTTGAGCCACAATCCAAAGTGAGGGGTAATATGGAGGAAGGCCTGACATACAACGATGAATGACGAGATATGGAGGATGGACTCCGGATTCAAGTCATGGAAATCAAGCCCATAATAAAACATGAGCCCTCAAGACAAAGGGTCCGTCGGGAAGCCTAAACCCCGACGGAAGTGAGACACGAACACCACGTTCTCACCGGACTCAGGAGTGCGAATGACCTGCCCTGGAGCAGGCAGCCTATGCGAGATCTCGCCGGTCAGATACCTGGCGTCTCGCAGCTTTAGCACGTCTTCTTCCGTGACGGAGGAAGACATCCATCGGCCATGCTGGTCGGAGCCGGACATTGTCGAAAGTCCGAAGCGCCTGAATCTGAAGCTTTGGGTGTTGGAACTCGAAGCACGAGGCGAACTCGATAGAGGGTGTAAAAGGAGAGGGCCTTGGTCTCGTTATAAAGAGGTTGAATACCAAGAGCCCACCCCGTGGTCGACTAGGACTCGCCTTTGATAGAGAAGGCATGCCAGCGAACGCACTGGGTTACCCACGTCCGTATTGATGAGAATCCCGGAATAAGGGGGCACGATCTACGCTTTGATAAGACGTGCCAAGGAAACCGCCTCGCTGAACACGCTGAGGTGGGACAATAAAAAACGATTCATGTAAAAGCCTGGCCATGGGGTGATGTCACGCCGCGGAATACATCAGCAGATCTGTGCAAAAATTATTCTCTCTACGGTGTTATGTGGAACTTGTTTTGCAGAGCCGGACACTATCCTGGTGTTCACAATCTTCTATAAATTATTCGGAGGAAGAACCCGCCTTGCAATGCCGAAGACAATATGCGCGCCGGACTCGTCGTCATTGAAGCCTGGTTCAGGGGATACTGAGGGAGTTCCGGACTAGGGGGTGTCCGGATAGCCGAACTATCATCATCGGCCGGACTCCAAGACTATGAAGATACAAGATTGAAGACTTCGTCCCGTGTCCGGATGGGACTTTCCTTGGCGTGGAAGGCAAGCTTGGCAATACGGATATGTAGATCTCCTACCATTGTAACCGACTCTGTGTAACCCTAACCCTATCCGTTGTCTATATAAACCGGAGGGTTTTAGTCCGTAGGACGAAGAACAATCATACCATAGGCTAGCTTCTAGGGTTTAGCCTCTTTGATATCGTGGTAGATCTACTCTTGTAACACACATTATCAATATTAATCTAGCAGGACGTAGGGTTTTACCTCCATGAAGAGGGCCCGAACCTGGGTAAAACATCGTGTCCCTTGTCTCCTGTTACCATCCGCCTAGACGCATAGTTCGGGACCCCCTACCCGAGATCCGCCGGTTTTGACACCGACACTCGCAGTTTTATTCCTATATATAAAAAAGTATGCTACTTGGTGTCCGCTTAGTCAAAAAACGATTGTGCCAACCTTGACCATTCGATTGACATTCAACGTCTGTCACGTTTCTTCAGTATCTTCTTCCTCGAGCCGCCAAAGCCAAACTAGCGCCGGTGGGACCGCCTGCTCCCGCCTCCCACGGCTGGCTATGATCTTCCCCGGCTCCTGTTCGTTCCTGTTCGAGGCCTCACCATCGTCCTCCGCCTTGGTTTGCTCGCCGCGGCGCCGCCCTCCGGTGTTGTCAACATGGTCAACAACCGAGAGGAATAAGGAGATGACTGTACATGGTGAGGATGATGAGAGGGACCCAAAGAAATGCCACAGAAATTTTGTTTTTTCGGGACGGAGAAGGGTATCAACTGGGTTGTGCGGGACCCGTGGCCCGTCTAGCCCAGGCTTTTATTTCATATGTTTAGCACATAACCACCCCAGTTTGTTTTTTTTCCTTTCTGAAAAATGGCTAGCCAACTATTTTGATTTTTTTGCAGAATAACCAACATAGGCCTACTTGCTTTTCTACGCCCTGCTGGGCCGGAAATCTTTCAAGACGAGTAGGGATGCATTTTGCCCAGAAAATGGGCTATAAGTAATAAGAAATGGGCTATAAGTAATAATAAATGGGCTATAAGTAATAATAAATGGGCTGTAAAATGAAAAAAAAATATAGCAAACAGGCAATTAGTTCCCAAATACTGTTTTCTTTCGGATCTTGATATTCTAAATTTCATTGTTTTTGCGCGGGTAAAATTTCATTGAATTTAAAATAAGGTATATTTATATTTAAAATTAATTTGAATCTGGCTAGAAATTTTGGGCTGTATGCTGTTTGGGACAGATTTGGTGGCTGACTTGTGGGTCTACTAGGTTGACGTGTACTTTGGATTTGCCAACTTAGTCCACAAACGATTCAAATTTAGTCCACAAATGATTCTAGCAGCAGTGACCGTTGGATGTTAATCCAACGGCCGTGCTGCTTCTTCAATATTTGATCTTGTTGCTCCAGCCGCCCAAACCAGCTCCGGTGGGACGGCCTACTCCCGCCTCCCATGGCCGGTGTCTTTGCCGCCTGAGCCGCACCGCCCACCCTACTTCATTACTGGCCAGGCCATTCCTCTACTCACCCACACCTCCTGTTATTTTCCGGCTACGGCAGCCGGACCAGTAAACCCTCGTAATCCCCACCGTGTGGGCAACCATTGCTGATTCTTCCCCGGCTCCGTGTCGTTCCCTTCCTAGGCCTCGCCGTCGTCCACCGCCATGGTGCTCTTGGCGCGGCCTGGTCAACATGGTCAAAGAACGACGTCCATCGGTCGTGGACTATACGCGCAAAATAATGATTCCTCCACCTGACAGCTGGGACCCACCGGAAGGGCCTCTGTATTTCGCGAAAAAAACGTTCCCCCCGCTGACATGTCGGACCCACCAGCTATATCTTCGCACGCAAGGAAGAGCCTCCTTATTACGCACAAAAAAATGAATACCCACCCTGCTAGATGTGACCCACCATAGTGGGAGCATAACTTGTGGGCCAACTAAGTTGACGGGGACAGAGGGCTTTGTCAACTTAGTCAATATGAACGATTCTAGCTCCAGTGATTGTACGATGTCCATCGAACAACCATAGTGCTTCTTCAACCTCTAGTCTTCTTGCTCCAGCTGCCCAAAGCAGCGCCGGTCGTGCCGCGTGCTCTTGCCTCTCGTGGCCGGCTGTGATGCCGCGGAGGCCTCACCGCCCCCTACTACTCCCACCGCTGGCCCAGGGTATCCCTCTACTCACCCACACCCCCTATTATTCTGCGGCGACGGCAGCCTCACGCCACAGCCGAGCCAGTGAACCCTCGTACTCCTCTCCGCGTGGGCTACCACTGCTGCGTCTTCCCCGGCTCCGCGTCGTCCCCTTCCTAGGCCTCACTGTCGTCCATACCACCGCCCTGGTGCTCTCGGCGCGGCGTGGTCAACGTGGTCAATGATCTACTTCCATCGGAAGAGTACTGTACATGGAGAGGCTGACAGCTGGGTCCAGGCGGCAGCAAGGAAGTGCCTCCTTATTACGCGCAAAATAATTATTCCTCCACCTGACAGCAAGGACCCACCGGACGGGCCACCTTATTTCATGAAAAAACGTTTCCCCCCTGACTGATGGGATCCACCGTACGGGCCAGCGTATTTCGCGAAAAAAACGTTCCCCGCGCTGTCATCTATGACCCACCGAAAGTGCCTCCTTATTACGCACAAAAAAATGAATACTCCTCTTGCTAGTTGGGACCCACCATGGTGGGAGGCTGACTTGTGGGCCTACTAAGTTGACTGGGACGGGGGCCTTTGTCAACTTTAGTCAATATGAACGATTCTAGCTCCAGTGACCGTACGATGTCCATCCAACGGCCATAGTGCTTCTTCAACCTCTGGTCTTCTTGCTCCAGCCGCCCAAAGCAGCGCCGGTCGTGCCGCATGCTCCCTGCCTCCGTGGCGGTTGTCTTTGCCATGAGGCCTCATCGCCCCTACTATTCCCACGGCTGGCCAGCCCTGCGGCGATGGCAACCTCACACACAGCTGAACGGTGAACCTCAGACTCCTCTCCGCGCGGGCTTCCACTGCCGCGTCTTCCCCGGCTCCCCGTCGTCCCCTTCCTAGGCCTCGCCATCGTCCACCGCCCTGGTGCTCTTGGTGCAGCGTGGTCAACGTGGTCAAGGAACGACTTCCATCGGACATGGACTGTACGTGGAGAGGCTAACAGCTGGGTCCACGGGCGCAGCAAGGAAGTGCCTCCTTATTACGCGGAAAATAATGATTCCTCCACCTGACAGCTGGGACCCACCGGACGGGCCACTATATTTCGCGAAACAAACGTTTCCCCTGATTGCTGGGACCCACCAGCTACATCTTCGCACGCAAGGAAGTGCGTCCGCAAAAACAAAACGATTCGCTTCTCGATCATTGGGACCCACTAATGACACCTTCGCACGGAAGGAAGTGCGTCCGGGCAAAAAAAACGATTCGCCCCCCTGACTGCTGGGACCCACCAGCTACATCTTCGCACGCAAGGAAGTGCGTCCGGGCAAAAAAAATGATTCGCCCCCCTGACTGCTGGGACCCACCAGCTACATCTTCGCAGTAAGGAAGTTCTGGCGATCGGGACCCACCTGGTCGAAGCGTATGTAGCGTTGTCATTCTGGTCGCGAACGTGTACGTACATATATACTGGTGGATGTAGAGGTGTGCACGTGTCATAGTAGAGGCGTGCACGTAGCATGTACACGTACGTACAGCGGCCAGGGTGCAAGAAAGAAAATACGGCCACGTATGTGTACATACAGACGGGGTCTCGAACGCCTACTCGCGCATACGTACGGCGAGGGCTCGTGTACATGGCTGGGTCGGAATGGAGAAACAGCATCGTCGTCGTGTTCATGGGGAGGCAACGGAATGTGTCATGTTCATGGGGAGGCAACAGAATGCGTCGTGTTCATCGGGAGGCAACAAAACGCGTTGGAGCCAACCGGCTGGGTCGGAACGGAATGCGTGGTCGTGTTCATCGGGAGGGCTTGGACGGAACAGGCGATGAAAACGATGCCTGGCGTACTGCAGAACGGAGGAAACTGGCCTCCTACGTTCGAAACGGGGTCCTGTTGATCGGGAGGGGTGTGGCGTACCGCAAAACGGAGGAAATGGACCTCCTAGGTCGAAACGGGGGTCCTACTGATCGGGAGGGGTGTGGCGTCTGCAAAAGCGGAGGAAGCGGACCTCCTACGGTCAACAGGGGTCCTGTTGATCGGGAGGGTGTGGCGTGCGCAAAAGCAGTCAAACGGGGTCCTGTTCGCCCGGGAGGTGTGGCGTACCGCAAAACGGGACTCCACGGGATATCGTTCATCTCCACCGTCGACCTCCTCCAGCCTCCACGGGCTACCGCTGACCTCCTCCGGCCTCCACGGGCTCCTGTTCATCCAGCCTCCACCGTCGCTTACTCCACCAGCTCTTGTTCAACCACCCCTCCACGGCCACCCCTCCATCGTCTCATCGCTCATCCAGCCCTCCACACCACGGGGTCCTGTTCAACCACCCCTCCACGGCCACCCCTCCACCGTCTCATCGCTCATCCAACCCTCCACACCACGGGTCTTGTTCATCTAGAGGCAACGCCACCACTCACCGCTCATCCACCCCCATAACGCTCATTGTTCATCCAATCGATCGGCTTCGATTAGCGGCAGCCGTGAAGGAATCGCTCCATCGGGTTCAGTTAACAGCCATCGATCGATCGCTCGGGTTCAGTAATGCATAGCCTGCAGTGCAATCGCTCGGGTTCAGTTAGAGCCCAACGCCTCGCTCGGGTTCTATTAGAGCCAACGCCTCGCACACACGCGTGTACCTACGAGAGAAACGCGCATCGCTCGGCCCCCGACCTCCCACCGTAACCGTCAACTCCCCGAAATTTTCCTCGCCCTCGCTTCTACCATGGTTTTTTCCATCATGGATGGCCCAAAGAATGTCATGCAGCTACGTCTCCTGCCCGCCCAGGACGAAAAGCCCATTTTCTGTCATGATTTTTTGTCATAGAAGTAGGATCCCACCACATCTATGACGATATCGGGTTTTGTCACAATTATCGTCATAGAAGTGTCATATGTATGACAGAAAAAAAATTCGTTCGGCCCAAAATGAAACGGATGTGTCTTTTTTTTGTAGTGATGCATTAAGACTAATCAACAATGAGTGCTGGCATGAGTAGGATATAAATCACCGTGAACATAAATATCTTGGAGGCTATGTTGATTTTGTTTCAACTACATGCGTGAACATGTGCCAAGTCAAGCCACTCGAATCGTTCAAAGGAGGATACCACCCTATCATACCACATCACAACCATTTTAATAGCATGTTGGCACGCAAGGTAAACCATTATAAACTCCTAGCTAATTAAGCATGGCATGAGAAACTATAATCTCTAATTTTCATTGTAAACATGTTTCATTCATAATACGTTGAATCAGGGACGATGAACTAATCATATTTACAAAAACAAGATAGGTCGAGTTCATACCAGCTTCTCTCACCTCATTCAGTCCATTATATATTGTCATTATTGCCTTTCATTTGCACGACTGAATGGTGTGGATAATAATAATAGTGCACGTGCATTGGACTAAGTTGGAATCTGCAAGGATTTAATACAAGGGAGAAGACAAGGTAATATGGGCTCTTGGTTAAATCAACAATAATGCATATGAGAGCCACTCAACATTTTCATCATGGTCTTATCCTCTCGACCCCCAAAGAATAAGAAAAGAAATACAACTATTTACACGGGAAAGCTCCCAACAAGCAAAAGAAGAACGAGAAATATTTTTGGGTTTTCTTTTAGTTATTACTACAGGAGGCATGGAAAGTAAACTAGCTAAAATCTACAACTAATTTTTTTTGGTTTTTCTTAAGGTTTTTCAAACACACAAGAAGAAGGCTCGAGAAAGAAAATAAACTAGCATGGATAGTACAATGAAAAGTATGAGCACCGACAACTAGAATGAGTGTGTGAACATGAATGTAATGTCGGTGAGAAATACATACTCCCCAAAGCTTAGGCTTTTGGCCTAAGTTGGTCTATGGCCACTGCTGGCCTGGCGGATATCCAAAGTCATAGCTGGGGTCGTACTGAGATGCAGCAGCTACTGCCTGAAGAGCTGCAGCTTGGAGGTGAGCTGCTGATACGTCTCCAACGTATCTACTTTTCCAAACACTTTTGCCCTTGTTTTGGAGTCTAACTTGCATGATTTGAATGGAACTAACCCGGACTGACGCTGTTTTCAGTAGGATTGCCATGAAGTTATTTTTGTGCAGAAATAAAAGTTCTCGGAATGACCTAAAAATCCACGGAGACACATTTTGGAATTAATGAAAAATACCGTTGAAAGAATCAGCATCAGGGGGCTCACACCCTGTCCACGAGGGTGCAGGGCGCCCCCATGGGGCGCGCCCCCTGCCTCGTGGGCCCCCTAGAACTCCACCGACCTCAACCCCAACTCTATATATTCACTTTCGGGGATAAAAAAATCAAAGAGAAGGACTCATCGCGGTTTACAATAAAGAACCACCGTCAAGCCCTAATCTTCCTCGAGAGGGCTGATCTGGAGTCCATTCGGGGCTCCGGAGAGGGGAATCCGTTGCCATCGTCATCATCAACCATTCTCCATCACCAATTTCATGATGCTCACCGCCGTGCGTGAGTAATCTCATCGTGGGCTTGCTGGACGGTGATGGGTTGGATGAGATTTACCATGTAATCGAGTTAGTTTTGTTAGGGTTTGATCCCTAGTATCCATTATGTTCTAAGATTGATGTTGCTATGACTTTGCTATGCTTAATGCTTGTCACTAGAGCCCGAGTGCCATGATTTCAGATCTGAACCTATTATGTTTTCATGAATATATGTGAGTTCTTGATCCTATCTTGCAAGTTAATAGTCACCTACTATGTGTTATGATCCGGCAACCCCGAAGTGACAATAATCGGGACCACTCCCGTTGATGACCATAGTTTGAGGAGTTCATGTATTCACTAAGTGTTAATGCTTTGGTCCGGTACTCTATTAAAAGGAGGCCTTAATATCCCTTAGTTTCCAATAGGACCCCGCTGCCACAGGAGGGTAGGACAAAAGATGTCATGCAAGTTCTTTTCCATAAGCACGTATGACTATATTCGGAATACATGCCTACATTACATTAATGAACTGGAGCTAGTTCTGTGTCACCCTATGTTATAACTGTTGCATGAGGAATCGCATCCAACATAATTATCCATCATTGATCCATTGCCTACGAGCTTTTCACATATTGATCTTTGCTTAGTTACTTTTCCGTTGCCACTGTTACGATTGCTACAAAAACTACTACTGTTACTTTTGCCACCGTTACCATGACTTCCATACTACTTTGCTACTAAATATTTTGCTGTAGATATTAAGTCTTTCAGGTGTGGTTGATTTGACAACTCAACTGCTAATACTTGAGAATATTCTTTGGCTCCCCTTGTGTTGAATCAATAAATTTGGGTTGAATACTCTACCCTCGAAAACTGTTGCGATCCCCTATACTTGTGGGTTATCAAGACTATTTTGTGGCGCCGTTGCCGGGGAGCACAGATCTATCCTTTGACTCACTTGGGATTTATATCTGTTGATCACTATGAGGAACTTGAAAGATGAAAGAACCAAGATTTTTCTCTCAACTACGATGGGAGGTAAGGAACTGCCATCTAGCTCTGCACTTGATTCACCTTTTGTTCTGAGTAAATTTGCGACACCTACACCTGTTATTGATTCTGATATGTCGCATGTTGTTGATGATGCCAGTTCTGCTATGCATGATGATTATGATGAAACTACTTCTATGCTTGATAATACCATGCCATTAGGTGAATTTCTTGACGAACAACTTGCTAGGGTTAGAGAGAATGAAATTATTGAAATAGATAATATTGATGAAAGTGGTGATGAAGATTCTCCCCCTAGATATGAATTGCCTGATGTGCCTGAGGGTTATGTTATGGATGAATAAAGTGCTAGAGACCTTTTTTCCTGCAAAGATATATATGATCTTAAGAAACTGTTAGCTAAGCTGAAAGAAAAGTCTTTGAATGCTAGAATGAAATATGACCCTGCTTTTGCTACTTCACCTATCTGTATTTCTGATAAGGATTATGATTTCTCTGTCGATCTTGAGTTAATTACTTTGGTTGAATCTGATCCTTTTTATGGCTATGAATCTGAAACTGTTGTGGCACATCTTACTAAATTGAATGATATAACCACCCTATTCACTCATGAGGAAAAAATTCGTTACTACTATATCCTTAAGTTATTTCCGTTCTCATTAAAGGGTGATGCTAAAACATGGTTTAATTCTCTTGCTCTTGGTTGTGTGCGTAGTCCCCAGGATATGATTTATTACTTCTCTGTTATATATTTTCCACTCATAAGAAACAAGATGCCTTAAGGAAAATATATAATTTTGTGCAAATTGAAGAAGAGAGTCTCCGACAAGCTTGTGGGAGGCTTCTCCGATTACTTAATGCTTTGCCTAATCATCCTCTCAAGAAAAATGAAATACTTGATATCTTTTATAATGGACTAACCAATGCCTGGATAGTTTTGCTGGTTGTGTTTTCAGGGAAAGAACTGTTGAGCAAGCTGAATTGCTATTGAATAATATATTGAGTAATGATAATGATTGGACACTTCTTGAACCAACTCCGAAGAAAAGGGGTATTCTATTTCTCAGTCATGAAGATATGCAAGAGGCAAATAAATCTATGAAAGAAAACGGTATTAAAGCTGAAGATGTTAAGAATTTACAACCTATTGAAGAGATACATGGTCTTAATAACCCGACACAGGTAGTAAAGGTAAATTCTCTCTATAGATTTGATGAAGGTGATATTCCTCGTAATAAGTCTGCTAGCCAATGTTTGGATGAGTTTGATAATTTTAGTGTTAAACAAGAAAACTTCAATGCTTCTGTTGGTAGACAATTGAAACGTAATGCTTATATGATTGAACACTTGAGTGATTATATGTCTAGAGTTAAAGGTGACCTTAAACTTATTAGTAAACATGCTTCTATGGTGCCCACTCAAGATGATTTGCTTAATGAATTAAACAATAAGAAAAATGATAATGTTGTTAGAGTTATGACTAGAGGGGGTAGAATGACTCAGGAACCTTTGTATCCCGAGGGCCACCCTAAGAGAGTTGAGCAAGATTCTCACAGAACTAATGTTAATGCACCTAGTCCTTCTAAGAAGAAGAAAAATAAAAATGATAGGACTTTGCATGCTTCTAGTGAACCTGTTGTTGACACACCTGAGAATCCCAATGATATTTCTATTCTGATGCTGAGACACAATCTGGTAATGAACATGAACCTAGGGATAATGATGATGTTCATGTTGATGCTCAACCTAGCAATAACAATGATGTAGAGATTGAACCTGTTGTTGATCTTGATAACCCACAATCAAAGAATCAACGTTATGATAAGAGAGACTTCGTTGCTAGGAAGCATGGTAAAGAAAGAGAATCATGGGTTCAGAAACCCATGCCTTTTCCTCCTAAACCATCCAAGAAAAAGGATGATGAGGATTTTGAGCGCTTTCTTTGAAATGATTAGACCTATCTTTTTGCGTATGCATTTGACTGATATGCTTAAAATGAATCCTTATGCTAAGTATATGAAAGATATTGTTACAAATAAAAGAAAGATATCGGAAGCTGGAATTTCTACCATGCTTGCCAATTATACTTTTAAAGGTGGAATACCAAAGAAACTAGGAGATACAGGAGTACCAACTATACCATGCTCCATTAAAAGAAACTATGTTAAAACTGCTTTATGTGATCTTGGAGCCGGTGTTAGTGTTATGCATCTCTCTTTATATCGTAGACTTGATTTGAATAAGTTGACACCTACTGAAATATCTTTGAATGATTACTATTGGAGGTTTTGCATTCCCTCTTCCTACAGTCAAGAAGAAATATGATATTCTTATTGTTGGGGACATGCATATCCCCGTTGAGGTAGCCTAGTGTTATTCGAAAATTCTCCGGTTTCATGTTATTCGGAAAGAGTTTGTTGACAAGACTTGATGTACCTTGTTAGTGGATTCCTTTTGATGAGCATGAGATGGATGAAGTTAGAAAGCACAACTCTCTGTACCCTCCTTTTACTTTCTGTTATTTAGATCAAATAAAGCAAAAATAGTATTTTACATGCATTTTCTGAATTATCCTTGCAATAAAAATACCTCAAAAATAAAAGTTCTCCAAATGTCCTGAAAATGAATATGAATTTTTGTAGAATATTTAAGAATTTATGGCACTAAGAACACACCAGGTGGGCCCACCATTTGTCCACGAGGGCACAGGGCGCGCCCCCTACCTCATGGGCCCCACGTGGACCCCCTCAACTTACTCCAGCACCCACTCACTTCGTCTTCCTCTAGAAAAAATCCTCCCATAGCTCAAACCCGTGTTCTAGCTCATCTTGCTGCCATTTTCGATCTCTTTGCTCAAAGCTCCATTCACAAAACTGTTTTGAGGGATTGTTCTTTGGTATCTGACTCCTCCAATGGTCCAATTAGTTTTTGTTCTAGTGCTTTATTTATTGCAAATTTTTGCTGCCAAGGTGACCCTGTTCTTGAGCTTGCATGTCAAATTTGTATGGTCAAAAGTAGTTTTAATGCATGATATAGCCTCTAGGCACTTATGGGAGTAGTTGCTTTCAATCTTGTTGAGTTTGGTTCACTTTTATTTTGAGTCACAAAAATTTCAGAATTTTTTCAGAGAAAGAAAAATGCATAGGAAAATGTACCAAGGTGGTTCCTCAAGGAAGCAAGAACCAAGGCTCGCGATACGTGAGCCGAACGATGAACCACCGAGGGAAGCTCAAGTGTGGCCTTGTGAATGGCCGTCAGAGGAGTTTATGGTCCAGGCAGGCATCAAGGATGAATTTGACGCGTATGTGCGTAATGCTGATCTTCAGGACTTCGTTCAGATAAGTGCCTACAATACCACTACCTAACTGATTCCTTTGTGATGAGGTTTAAATTTACATCCTTGCGCAATTCTCACACTGTTTTATTTGATCTATATGATAAATCATATATCATGGACCTAGAAGATTTTAATACTGCTAGTAAACTCCCGCAGTGGGGCAATGTTAGTGAACCTCGCAAATCTGAATATAAAGACTTTCTTGCTAGTATCACTGTGGGGGAATCTAGGGAAATCACACAAGCTACCACCATAGGGAGCATTTGTTTCCCTTCCATACATTATTTTGCTCTATTTATAGGTAGATGCATTAATGGTAAGGATGAGGCTTGTCACATATGCGTTCCAGCATGTTAACGGTACAAGTGGAGATTTGTTTGGTGGAATTTATGCAACTCGTGTAGCTAATTATCTTGGCGTACCCATACATGGAAATGATATGGAGTTGCCTCCTGCTTATCTAGATTACAGTGCTATGGTTCGCCCTCACTTTCTTGAGAGGAATGAACAATTCCTCCAGTACCGACTAATCTTTGACAGACAACGCATTGTCCATGTTGCCCTCCCTGCTCCTACTTTCTTTAACTTTCATGCAAAAAGGAGATATGTTATAACCAGGGAGGAGGCGAACGAGTATGAGAGGAGTACTGAGGCAGCTCGCCTCCAAGCTGCAGCTCTTCAGGCAGTAGCTGCTGCATCTCAGTACGACCCCAACTACGACTTTGGATATCCGCCAGGCCAGCAGTGTCCATAGACCAACATAGGCCAAAAGCCTAAGCTTGGGGGAGTACGTATTTCTCACTGACATTACATTCATGTCCACACACTCATGCCAGTTGACGGTGCTCATACTTTTTCATTGTACTATCCATGCTAGTTTATTTTCTTTTCTAAGCCTTCTTCTTGTGTGTTTGAAGAACCTTAAGAAAAACCAAAAAAATTAGTTGTAGATTTTAGCTAGTTTACTTTCCATGCTTGTAGTAGTAGTAATTAAAAGAAAACCCAAAAAGATTTCTCGTTCTTCTTTTGCTTGTTGGGAGCTTTCCCGTGTAAATAGTTTTATTTCTTTTCTTATTCCTTGGGGGTCGAGAGGAGAAGAGCATGACGAAAATGTTGAGTGGCTCTTGATACATCCATTTTGCATCATGCTTTTATATTGATATTTATTGCATTATGGGTTGTTATTACACATTATGTCACAATACTTACGCCTTTTCTCTCTTATTTTATGAGGTTTACATGAAGAGGGAGAATACCGCCAGCTGGAATTCTAGGGTGGAAAAGGTGCAAATATTAGAGACCTATTCTGCACAACTCCAAAAGTCCTGAAACTCCACAAAAGTTAGTTTTGGAATATATTAGCAATATTGGGCGAAGAAAGCACCAGAGGGGGGGCCACCCACCGTCCACGAGGATGGAGGGCGCGCCCTACCGCCTGGGCGCGCCCCCTGCCTCGTGGGCCACCTGGCAGCCCCCCGATGCCCATCTTCTGGTATAAGGTGTCTTTTGCCCTGGAAAAAATAAGAAGGAAGCTTTCGGGACGAAGCGCCGCCGTCTCGAGGCGTAACCTGGCGAAACCAATCTAGGGCTTCGGCAGAGCTGTTCTGCCAGGGAAACATCCCTCCGAGAGGGGGAAATCATCACCATCGTCATCACCATCGATCCTCTCATTGGGAGGGGGTCAATCTCCATCAACATCTTCACCAACACCATCTCCTCTCAAACCCTAGTTCATCTCTTGTATCTGATATTTGTCTCAAAACCTTAGATTGGTAACTGTGGGTTGCTAGTAGTGTTGATTACTCCTTGCAGTTGATGATAGTTGGTTTATTCGGTGGAAGATTATATGTTCAGATCCGTTATGCATATTAATAATCCTCTGATTAAGAACATGAATATGATTTGTTAGTTGCTAAGTTTGTTCCTGAGGACATGGGAGAAGTCTTATTATAAGTAGTCATGTGAAGTTAGTATTCGTTCGATATTTTGATGAGATGTATGTTGTCTTTCCTCTAGTGGTGTTATGTGAATGTCAACAACATGACACTTCACCATTGTTTGGGCCTAGAGGAAGGCATTGGGAAGTAATAAGTAGATGATGGGTTGCTAGAGTGACAGAAGCTTAAACCCTAGTTTATGCGTTGCTTCGTAAGGGGCTGATTTGGATCCATATGTTTCATTCTATGGTTAGGTTTACCTTAATTCTTATTTCGTAGTTGCAGATGCTTGAGGGAGGGGTTAATCATAAGTGGGATGCTTGTCCAAGGAAGGGTAGTACCCAAGCACCGGTCCACCCACATATCAAATTATCAAAGTAATGAACGCAAATCATATGAGCATGATGAAAACTAGCTTGACGATAATTCCCATGTGTCCTCGAGAGCGTTTTCCTTTATATAAGTGTTAGTCCAGGCTTGTCCTTTGCTACAAAAAGGATTGGGCCACCTTTCTGCACCTTGTTTACTTTTGTTACTTGTTACCCGTTACGAATTACCTTATTATAAAACAATCTGTTACCGCAATTTCAGTGCTTCCAGAGAATACCTTACTGAAAACCGCTTGTCATTTCCTTCTGCTCCTCGTTGTGTTCGACAGTCTTACTTATCGAAAGGACTTCGATAGATCCCCTATACTTGTGGGTCATCAAGACTCTTTTCTAGCGGCGTTTCCGGGGAGTGAAGCGCCTTTGGTAGGTGGAATTTGGTAAGCAAATATTTATATAGTGTGCTGAAATTTACTGTCACTTGTTACTATGGAAAATAATCCTTTGAAGGGCTTATTCGGGGTATCTTCACCCCGAACAGTAGAGCAAAGAGTTGCTCCTCAACCTACTGAACATACTAAAAATGTTTACTTTGAAATTACTTCGGGTATGATAGAGAAACTGCTAGCTAACCCTTTTACAGGAGATGGAACGTTACATCCCGGTTTGCATCTAATCTATGTGGATGAATTTGTGGATTATTTAAGCTTGCAGGTATGCCCGAGGATGTTATCAAGAAGAAGGTCTTCCCTTTATCTTTGAAGGGAAAGGCATTGACATGGTTTAGGCTATGTGACGATATTAGATCATGGAACTACAACCGATTGAAATTAGAATTTCATCAGAAGTTTTATCCTATGTATCTGGTTCATCGTGATCGTAATTATATATATAATATTTAGCCTCGCGAAGGATAAAGTATCGCTCAATCTTGGGGGAGGCTTAAGTCAATGTTATATTCATGCCCCAATCATGAGCTCTCAAGAGAAATAATTATTCAAAAAAATTATGGTCGGCTTTCTCTCAATAATCGCTCCATGCTCGATACTTCTTGTACTGGTTCTTTTATGATGAAGACTATTGAATTCAGATGGGATTTATTGGAAAGAATTAAACGCAACTCTGACGATTGGGAAATCGGCGAAGGTAAGGAGTCAGGTATAACACCTAAGTTTGATGGTGTTAAATCTTTTATGGATACCGATGTTTTTCGTGAATTTAGCACTAAATATGGACTTGACTCTGAGATAGTAGCTTCTTTCTATGAATCATTTGCTACTCATGTTCATCTCCCTAAGGAGAAGTGGTTTAAATATCATCCTCCCATTGAAGTAAAAGTAGTTGAACCTATTAAAGTTGAAGAAAAGACTATCACTTATAATGTTGATTCTATTGTTCCTACCTCTTATATTGAGAAACCACCTTTCCCTGTTAGAATAAAGGATCATGCTAAAGCTTCAACTGTGGTTCGTAAGAGTAATGCTAGAACATGTACACCCTCTGAGCAAATTAAAGTTGAACCTAGTATTGCTATGGTTAAAGATCTCTTGGCCGATAATATTGATGGGCATGTTATTTACTTCTGTAATGAAGCTGCTAGAATTGCTGCATCGATACTAAAAATAAACATAGACCTGTTGTCGGCATGCCTGTTGTTTCTGTTAAAATAGGAGATCATTGTTATCATGGCTTATGTGATATGGGTGCTAGTGCGAGTGCAATACCTCATTCCTTATGCAAAGAAATTATGCATGATACTGCACGTGATGAGATAGAAGATATTGGTGTTACAATTAAGCTTGCCAATAGAGATACTATTTCACCAGTTAGGATTGTTATAGATGTTGAAGTCTTGTGTGGGGAAGTTACATATCCTACTGATTTACTTGTTCTTGGTTCCCCACAAGATGACTTTTGCCCCATTATATTTGGTAGACCCTTCTGAATACTGTTAATGCTAGGATAGATTGCGAAAAGGATATTGTTACTATTGGTTTAGGGGATATGTCACATGATTTTAATTTTGCTAAATTTCGTAGACAACCCCATGATAAAGAATTGCCTAGTAAAGATGAAATTATTGGTCTTGCTTCTATTGTCGTGCCTCCTAATGATCCTTTAGAGCAATATTTGCTAGACCATGAAAATGATATGTTTATGAATGAAAGAAGGGAAATAGATGAAGTATTCTTTAAACAGGGACCTATTTTGAAACACAACTTGCCTGTTGAAATTCTAGGGGGTCCTCCTCCACCCAAGGTGATCACGTGTTTGAACTTAAACCATTACCTGATACTCTTAAATATGCTTATCTTGATGAAAAGAAGATATATCTTGTTATTATCAGTGCTAACCTTTCAGAGTGGGAAGAAGAGAAATTATCGAAAACTCTGAAGAAGCACCGTGCTGCTATTGGATATACTCTTGATGATCTTAAGGGCATCATTCCCACTCTATGCCAACACAAAATAAAATTGGAGAAAGACGCTAAACCGGTTATTGACCACCAACGACGGTTAAATTCTAAGATGAAAGAAGTGGTAAGAAATGAAATACTAAAGCTTCTGGAGGCAGGTATAATTTATCCCGTTGCTGATACTCAGTGGGTAAGTCCTGTCCATTGTGTCCCTAAGAAGGGAGGTGTTACTGTTGTTCCTAATGATAAAGATGAATTGATCCCACAAAGAATTGTTACAGGTTATAGAATGGTAATTGATTTCCACAAATTAAATAAAGCTACTAGAAAGGATCATTACCCTTTACCTTTTATCGATCAAATGCTAGAGAGATTATCTAAACATACACATTTTTGCTTTCTAGATGGTTATTCTAGTTTCTCTCAAATACTTGTGTCTAAAGAGGATCAGGATAATACCACTTTTACATGCCCTTTCGTTACCTTTGCTTATAGACGTATGCCTTTTGGTTTATGTAATGCACCTGCTACCTTTCAAAGATGTATGACTGCTATATTCTCTGACTTTTATGAAAATATTGTTGAGGTTTTCATGGATGATTTCTTCGTGTATGGAACTTCTTTTGATGATTGCTTAAGCAACCTTGATCGAGTTTTGCAGAGATGTGAAGAAACTAATCTTGTCTTGAATTGGGAGAAGTGCCACTTTATGGTTAATGAAGGTATTGTCTTGGGGCATAAAATTTCTGAAAGAGGTATTGAAGTTGATAAAGCCAAAGTTGATGCTATTGAAAAGATGTTGTGTCCTAAGGACATTAAAGGTATAAGAAGTTTCCTTGGTCATGCTCGTTTTTATAGGAGGTTCATTAAAGACATTTCAAAAAATTCTAGGCCCCTGACTAATCTCTTACAAAAAGATGTTCCTTTTGTCTTTGATGATGATTGTGTAGAAGCATTTGAAATACTTAAGAAAGCCTTGATTTCTGCACCTATTGTTCGGCCACCTGATTGGAATTTACCCTTTGAAATCATGTGTGATGCTAGTGATTATGTTGTAGGTGTTGTTGTAGGACAAAGAGTTGATAAGAAATTAAATGTTATCCAATATCCTAGTAAAACTCTAGATAGTGCCCAAAGAAATTATGCTACTACTGAAAAACAATTTTTGGCAGTTGTATTTGCATGTGATAAGTTCATGCCTTATATTGTTGGTTCTAAAGTAACTGTTCACACTGATCATGCTACTATTAAATATCTTATGGAAAAGAAAGATGCTAAACCTAGACTTATTAGATGGGTTCTCTTGCTACAAGAATTTGATTTGCATATTATTGATAGAAAGGGAGCTGAGAACCCCGTTGCAGACAACTTATCTAGGTTAGAGAATGTTCTTGATGACCCACTACCTATTGATGATAGCTTTCCTGATGAACAATTAGCTGTCATAAATGCTTCTCGTACTGCTCCATGGTATGCTGATTATGCTAATTACATTGTTGCTAAATTTATACCACCTAGTTTCACATACCAGCAAAAGAAAAAGTTTTTCTATGATTTAAGACATTACTTCTGGGATGACCCACACCTTTATAAAGGAGTAGATGGTGTTATTAGATGTTGTGTACCTGAGCATGAACAGGAACAAATCCTACGCAAGTGTCACTCCGAGCTTATGGAGGACACCATGCTGGAGATATGACTGCGCATAAGGTATTGCAATCAGGTTTCTATTGGCCTACTCTTTTTAAAGATGCCCGTAAGTTTTTCTTGTCTTGTGATGAATGTCAAAGAATTGGTAATAGTAGCAAACGTCAAGAAATGCCTATGAACTATTCACTTGTTATTGAACCATTTGATGTTCGGGGCTTTGATTATATGGGACCGCTTCCTTCCTCTAATGGGTATACACATATTTTAGTTGCTGTTGATTACGTTACTAAGTGGGTAGAAGCTATTCCAACTAGTAGTGTTGATCATAACACCTCTATTAATATGCTCAAAGAAGTTATTTTTCCGAGGTTTGGAGACCCTAGATACTTAATGAATGACGGTGGTTCACATTTTATTATGGTACCTTTCATAAAATGCTTGCGAAGTATGATGTTAATCATAGAATTGCATCTCCATACCATCCACAATCTAGTGGTCAAGTAGAACTAAGTAATAGAGAAATTAAATTAATTTTGCAAAAGACCGTTAATAGATCTAGAAAGAATTGGTCCAAGAAACTTGATGATGCATTATGGGCCTATAGAAATGCATATAAAGATCCTATAAGTATGCCTCCATATAAAATGGTTTATGGAAAAGCATGTCACTTACCTCTCGAACTAGAACATAAGGCATATTGGGCCATTAAAGAGCTTAATTATGATTTCAAACTTGCCGGGAAGAAGAGACAATTTGACATTAGCTCACTTGATGAGTGGAGAACCCAGGCCTATGAGAATGCCAACTGTTTAAAGAAAAAGTTAAAAGATGGCATAACAAAAGGATACAAAAGCGTGAGTTGAATGTAGGTGATTATGTTTTGTTATACAACTCTCGTTTAAGATTTTTTGCAAGAAAACTTCTCTCTAAATGGGAAGGTCCTTACATTACCGAGGAGGTCTATCGTTCCGGTGCCATAAAAATCAACAACTTCGAAGGCACGAATCTGAAGGTGGTGAACGGTCAAAGAATCAAACCTTATATCTCAGGTAATCCCACAAATGTTGAAACTAATGTTATTGAAACCATAACCCCGGAGGAATACATAAGGGACACTTTCCAGAACGTTTTAGACTCCGAAAAGGAATAGGTATGTGGTACGGTAAGTAAACAGAATCCAAAACAGTACTAATAGCAATTGTTCTCCGTTTTGGAATATTTAAGAAAATAGGAAAATAATAAGTAGTTCGAAAGGGACACGCGGCATCCACGAGGGTGGAGGGCGCGCCCTACCCCCCTGGGCGCGCCCCCTGCCTCGTGGGCACCTCGTGTTCCATCTGGACTCCGTTTTCTTGCACGGCACTTCTTTTGGTCGGTAAAAATTCATTATATAATCTCCCAAAGGTTTTGACCACCGTACCATGACACAATCCTTTGTTTTTGTTTTGAGTTGTTTCTACCATAGATTAGAGCAAGATGTCTTCTCAAGACTCGGACGGAGAGAGTTATGTCTCACATCTCATTGCTGACCCAAAGACCTATGTGGACCTATCTCCTTATGGTCGAACTACGGATGATGAGGAGGATCCTCATTTGATGAGGATCGATGATTCAAGTTTGGAGGAGAAGAATGTTCCTCTACCTCAATATGGGGATATGCACGTGAAGTTCAAGAAGTCTAGTCTCCCTAAGAGGGCTAACCGGTCTAATAACCGATCTATTCCTTCTCGTTTTCGGCAGAAAAGCAAAGGAGATTTATGTGACAAAATCTTGAAGCTGGAGTTGGAGGTCGATGATTTAAAGGAGGAAATTGCTCCCCTCCACTACAATATGAAAAAGGTGAAAGCACAATTTTCGGCACCACCACCATCTTCTTCACCACCAAAGGAGAACTGAGTATCAGGTTTGGGCACTCCCCTTGGCAACTGCCAAGCTTGGGGGAGGTGCCCCAGTATCGTACCACCATCACACTTCTATATTTACAGTTTTTCTTAGTTCGATCCTTTTGGTTATACCTTGATCTAGTAGAATAAAGTTTAGTATGATCTAGCTTTGAGTTTTTGTGTTGATCCTTATCTATGTAATCGAGTCCGTGAGCTATGTATAATAAAGATTAGTTTTGAGTCAAGGGATTTGCTATCTTGCTATGATCTTGAGGGAATAAAAGAAATAAAAAGATCATATTGGTCTTATGGAGAGTAATGATTTCACATATAAAGAGTATGATGAATAGAAGTTGTTGAGAGCTGACAAACGTAGTTTTGGTCATCGTTGCAATTAATAGGAAGTAATAAAGAAAGACAGGTTTTCACATATAAATATACTATCTTGGACATCTTTTATTATTGTGAGCACTCATTAAAATATGACATGCTAAAAAGTTGATGTTGGACAAGGAAGACAACGTAATGGGTTAATGGGTTATGTTTTCTCGTATCCGAAATAAATTATATTGTCATGGATCATCCAACATGTTGAGCTTGCCTTTCTCCCTCATGCTAGCCAAATTCCTTGCACCAAGTAGAGATACTAATTGTTCTTCCAAATATCCTTAAACCCAGTTTTTCCATGAGAGTCCACAATATCTACCTACGGATTGAGTAAGATCCTTCAAGTAAGTTGTCGTTGCTGCAAGCAATAAAAATTGCTCTCTAAATATGTATGATCTATTAGTGTGGACAAAACAAGCTTTATACGAGCTTGTGATATGGAAGAAATAAAAGCGACAGACTTCATAATAAAGGTCCCTATCACAAGTGGCAATATAAAGTGACGTTCTTTTGCATTAAGATTTTGTGCATCCAACCATAAAAGCACATGACAACCTCTGCTTCCCTCTGCGAAGGGCCTATCTTTTATTTTTGTATTATACCTTATACAAGAGTCATGGTGATCTTCACCTTTCCTTTTTACACTTTATCCTTTGGCAAGCACTATGTGTTGGAAAGATCCTGGTATATATATCCAATTGGATGTGGGTTTTCATAAAGCATTACTGTTGACGTTACCCTTGAGGTAAAAGGTTGGGAGGCAAAACTATAAGCCCCTATCTTTCTCTGTGTCCGATTAAAACTTCATACCCATAAGTATTGCATGAGTGTTAGAAATTGTGAAAGACTAAATGATAGTTGAGTATGTGGACTTTCTGAAAAGCTCTTATATTGACTCTTTCCGATGTTATGATAAATTGCAATTGCTTCAATGACCGAGATTATAGTTTGTTAGTTTTCAATGAAGTTTCTGATTCATACTTTACACTGTGAATATATTGTTACTTTAGCATAAGAAAACATATGACAATATATATATGTTGTTGTTTAAAGAATGATCATGATGCCCGCATGCCGTATTTTATTTTATCGACACCTCTATCTCTAAACATGTGGACATATTTTTTGATATCGGCTTCCGCTTGAGGACAAGCGAGGTCTAAGCTTGGGGTAGTTGATACGTCCATTTTGCATCATGCTTTTATATCGATATTTATTGCATTATGGGCTGTTATTACACATTATGTCACAATACTTATGCCTTTTCTCTCTTATTGTATGAGGTTTACATGAAGATGGAGAATACCGGCAGCTGGAATTCTGGGCTGGAAAAGAAGTATGCACAACTCCAAGAGTCCTAAAACTCCACGAAAGTCAGTTTTGGAATATATTAAAAATATTGGGCGAAGAAAGCACCAGAGGGGGGCCACCCACCGTCCATGAGGGTGGAGGGCGCGCCTGATACGTCTCCAACGTATCTATAATTTTTGATTGCTTCATGCTATAGTATCTACTGTTTTGGACCATATTGGGCTTTATTTTCCATTTTTATATTACTTTTGGGACTAACCTATTAACCGGAGGCCCAGCCCAGAATTGCTGTTTTTTTGCCTATTTTAGTGTTTCGAAGAAACGGAATATCAAACGAAGTCCAAACGGAATGAAACCTTCGAGAACGTGATTTTCTCATCGAATATGATCCAGGAGACTTGGACCCCACATCAAGAAAGAAGGGAGGCAGCCACGAGGGTGGAGGGTGCCCCCCCTAGGGTGCGCCCCTTGCCTCGTGGGCCCCCCTTTGCTCCACCGACGTACTCCTTCCTCCTATATATACCTACGTACCCCCAAATGATCAGATACGGAGCCAAAAACCTAATTCCACTGCCGCAACTTTCTGTATCCACGAGATCCCATCTTGGGGCCTGTTCGAGCTCCGCGGGAAGGGGAATCCACCACGGAGGGCTTCTACATCAGCACCATGGCCCCTCCGATGAAGTGTGAGTAGTTTACCTCGGACCTTCGGTCCATAGTTAGTAGCTAGATGGCTTCTTCTCTCTTTTGGATCTCAATACAATGTTCTCCCCCTCTCTCATGGAGATCTATTCGATATAATCTTCTTTTTGCGGTGTGTTTGTTGAGACCGATGAATTGTGGGTTTATGATCAAGTTTATCTATGAACAATATTTGAATCTTCTCTGAATTCTTTTATGTATGATTGGTTATCTTTGCAAGTCTCTTCGAATTATCAGTTTGGTTTGGGCTACTAGATTGGTTTTTCTTGCAATGGGAGAAGTGCTTAGCTTTGGGTTCAATCTTGCGGTGTCCTTTCCTAGTGACAGTCGGGGCAGCAAGGCACGTATTGTATTGTTGCCATCGATGATAACAAGACGGGGTTTTTATCATATTGCATGAATTTATCCCTCTACATCATGTCATCTTACTTAAGGCGTTACTCTGTTTTCTTGAACTTAATACTCTAGATGCATGCTGGATAGCGATCGATGTGTGGAGTAATAGTAGTAGATGCAGGCAGGAGTCGGTCTACTTGTCTCGGACGTGATGCCTATATACATGATCATACCTAGATATTCTCATAACTATGCTCAATTCTGTCAATTGCTCAACAGTAATTCGTTCACCCACCGTAAAATACTTATGCTCTTGAGAGAAGCCACTAGTGAAATCTATGGCCCCCTGGTCTATCATTATCGTATTAATCTCCCAACACTTTATTATTGCTTTTTCTTTTTACTTTTCCTTTTATTTTACTTTGCATCATTATACCAAAATACCAAAAATATTATCTATCATGTCTATCAGATCTCACTCTCGTAAGTGACTGTGAAGGGATTGACAACCCCTAATCGTGTTGGTTGCGTGGAGCTATTTGTTTTGTGTAGGTACGAGGGACTTGCGCGTAGCCTCCTACTGGATTGATACCTTGGCTCTCAAAAACTGAGGGAAATACTTACTCTACTCTGCTGCATCACCCTTTCCTCTTCAAGGAAATCCAGCGCAGTGCTCAAGAGGTAGCAGGAAGATTTACGGCGCCGTTGCGGGAGTCTACATAAAGTCAACATACCAAGTACCCATCACAATCCCTTATCTCCCGCATTACATAATTTGCCATTTGCCTCTCGTTTTCCTCTCCCCCACTTCACCCTTGCCGTTTTATTCGCCCTCTCTTTTCCGTTCGTCTCTTCGTTTGCCTTGATGTCTTACTTGGCTCGTTTGCTCGTTTGGTTGAAATAGTTGAGTATTTATTCCTAAACAGAGAAGCTAATATCTATGTATCCTCATCTGCTTGCCAATCTTTTTAAGAGATCCAATTATGATGAACCAATTCCTAGTGATTTGGATGCACTAGATTATCTTTATAAGGTTTTGCCTGAAATCCGTAAATCTGAAAAGTGTGATGAAGTGCTTTATGAAGTGATTCACGATAGATCATTGAATAAAAATCATGATTGCAATGATTTTATTATAAATTCTATTGATGTAAATTATGCTAATAATATGCAAAACCCTAAGCTTGGGGATGCTAGGTTTGCTATGTCCAATAGTCATGATTGGGGAGATTCTTATTATGATCTTGAAAATTTATTCAAGCCCCATGATGAATATAAGATTGATAATAGTGTTTGCAATAATATTGAAAGTGGGTTTGGAAGAGTGTCAACTTTAGATCCCACATATTTGGATAACATTCAATCTTATGATTTTTTTTATAAAAGTGGGCTTGGAGAAATCATGACTTTAGTTAATGATAATCCCACTATTTTGGAAGAGTGTCAACTTCGCATGCATGTGGATCGTGTTGAGAATATGTTATGTGATAGCTATATTGTTGAATTTTCTTATGATCCTACATGTAATTATTATGAGATAGGAAAATATGGTTATAGAAATTTTCATGTTGCTAAATTACCTCTCGTCATGTTGAGATTGCTATTGTTTCATTCTTCTTCCTTGCATATGCTCGATCTTGCTTGTCTTGCTAATTTGTTTTCCTATAAGATGCCTATGCATAGGAAGTACGTTAGACTTAGATGTGTTTGTCATGTGTTTCATGATGCTCTCTTTGCGCTTCAATTCTTATCTTTTATGTGAGCATCGTTAGAATTATCGATTGCCTAGCTAAAAGGCTTTAAAGAAAAGCGCTTGTTGGGAGACAACCCAATATTTTTCCTTGCTGTTATTCAATAAATAATCCATCTACCTTCTGGTTAGATGTGTTTTTATGTTTTAATTAGTGTTTGTGCCAAGTTAAACCTATAGGATCTTCTTGGATAATAGTTATTTGATCTTGCTGTAATTTCCAGAAACTTTCTGTTCACGAAAACAATTGTTAAAAATCACCAGAACGTGATAAAATAGTGATTCGAATTTCTGATGATCAATAAACACATTTCCTAGCTCATCCTATTTTTGCTGATTTTTTGGAGTTTCATAAGTTTGTGTTAGTTACAGATTACTACAGACTGTTCTGTTTTTGACATATTCTGTTTTTCGTGTGTTGTTTGCTTATTTTGATGAACCTATGGCTAGTAAAATAGTTTATAAACCATAGAGAAGTTAGAATAAAGTAGGTTTAACACCAATATAAATAAAGAATGAGTTCATTACAGTACCTTGAAGTGGTCTTTTGTTTTCTTTCGCTAACGGAGCTCATGAGATTTCTGTTGAGTTTTGTGTTGTGAAGTTTTCAAGTTTTGGGTGAAATCTTTTGATGGATTATGGAACAAGGAGTGGCAAGAGCCTAAGCTTGGGGATGCCCATGGAACCCCCAAGATAATCCGAGGACACCAAAAAGTCAAAGCTTGGGGATGCCCCGGAAGGCATCCCCTCTTTCGTCTATTCCCATCGGTAACTTTACTTGGAGCTATATTTTTATTCACCACATGATATGTGTTTTGCTTGGAGCGTCTTGTATGATTTGATTCTTCGCTTTTTAGTTTACCACAATCATCCTTGCTGTACACACCTTTTAAGAGAGCCATACATGATTTGGAATTTGATAGAATACTCTATGTGCTTCACTTATATCTTTTGAGCTATATAGTTTTGCTCTAGTGCTTCACTTATATCTTTTAGAGCACGGTGGTGGATTTGTTTTAAAGAAACTATTGATCTCTCATGCCTCACTTAGATTATTTTGAGAGTCTTAAATAGCATGGTAATTTGCTTAATAATCTTAATATGCTTGGTATTCAAGATTTGTAAAACTTTCTTTTGAGTGCGTTGAATACTAAGAAAAGTTTGATGCCTGATAATTGTTTTGAGATATGAAGATGGTGATATTAGAGTCATGCTAGTTGAGTAGTTGTGAATTTGAGAAATATTTGTGTTAAAGTTTGTGATTCCCGTAGCATGCACGTATGGTGAACCGTTATGTGATGAAGTCGGAGCATGATTTATTTATTGATTGTCTTCCTTATGAGTGGGCGGTCGGGGACGAGCGATGGTCTTTTCCTACCAATCTATCCCCTAGGAGCATGCGCGTAATACTTTGCTTTGATAACTTCTAGATTTTTGCAATAAGTATATGAGTTCTTTATGACTAATGTTGAGTCCATGGATTATACGCACTTTTCCTTCCTTCCACCATTGCTAGCCTCTCTAATACCGCGCACTTTTCGCCGGTATCATACACCCACCATATACCTTCCTCAAAAAAGCCACCATACCTACCTATCATAGCATTTCCATAGCCATTCCGAGATATATTGCCATGCAACTTTCCACTGTTCCGTTTATTATGACACGCTCCATCATTGTCATATTGCTAGCATGATGATGTAGTTGACATCGTATTTGTGGCAAAGCCACCATTCATAATTCTTTCATACATGTCACTCTTGATTCATTGCATATCCCGGTACACCGCCGGAGGCATTCATATAGACTCATATTTTGTTCTAAGTATCGAGTTGTAATTGTTGAGTTGTAAGAAAATAAAAGTGTGATGATCTTCAATTTTAGAGCATTGTCCCAAGTGAGGAAAGGATGATGGAGGCTATGATTCCCCCACAAGTCGGGATGAGACTCCGGACGAAAAATTAAAAAAGGAAAAGAGGCCGTAAAAAAAGGAAAGGCCCAAATAAAAAAAAAGAGAGAAAAAGAGAGAAGGGACAATGTTACTATCCTTTTACCACACTTGTGCTTCAAAGTAGCACCATGATCTTCATGATAGAGAGTCTCTCATTTCGTCACTTTCATATACTAGTGGGAATTTTTCATTATAGAACTTGGCTTGTATATTCCAATGATGGGCTTCCTCAAAATGCCCTCGGTCTTCGTGAGCAAGCGAGTTGGATGCACACCCACTTAGTTTATTTTGTTGTGATTTCATATACTTATAGATCTAGTGCATCCGTTGCATGGCAATCCCTACTCACTCACATTGATATCTATTGATGGGCATCTCCATAGCCCGTTGATACGCCTAGTTGATGTGAGACTATCTTCCCTCTTTTGTCTTCTCCACAACCACCATTCTATTCCACATATAGTGCTATATCCATGGCTCACGCTCATGTATTGCGTGAAGATTGAAAAAGTTTTGAAAATGTCAAAAGTATGAAACAATTGCTTGGCTTGTCATCGGGGTTGTGCATGATTTAAATACTTTGTGTGGTGAAGATAGAGCATAGCAAGACTATATGATTTTGTAGGGATAACTTTCTTTGGCCATGTTATTTTGAGAAGACATAATTGCTTTGTTAGTATGCTTGAAGTATTATTATTTTTATATCAATATAATCTTCTTTTTGCGGTGTGTTTGTTGAGACCGATGAATTGTGGGTTTATGATCAAGTTTATCTATGAACAATATTTGAATCTTCTCTGAATTCTTTTATGTATGATTGGTTAACTTTGCAAGTCTCTTCGAATTATCAGTTTGGTTTGGCCTACTAGATTGGTTTTTCTTGCAATGGGAAAAGTGCTTAGCTTTGGGTTCAATGTTGCGGTGGCCTTTCCCAGTGACAGTAGGGGCAGCAAGGCATGTATTGTATTGTTTCCATCAAGAATAACAAGATGGGGTTTTTATCATATTGCATGAATTTATCCCTCTACATCATGTCATCTTGCTTAAGGTGTTACTCTGTTTTCTTGAACTTAATACTCTAGATGCATGCTGGATAGCGGTCGATGAGTGGAGTAATAGTAGTAGATGTAGGCAGGAGTCGGTCTACTTGTCTCGGACGTGATGCCTATATACATGATCAAACCTAGATATTCTCATAACTATGCTCAATTCTGTCAATTGCTCAACAGTAATTCGTTCACCCACCGTAAAATACTTATGCTCTTGAGGGAAGCCACTAGTGAAATCTATGGCCCCCGGGTCTATCTTTATCATATTAATCTCCCAACATTTTATTATTGCTTTTTCATTTTACTTTGCATTTTATTTTACTTTGCATCTTTATACCAAAAATACCAAAAATATTATCTATCATGTCTATCAGATCTCACTCTCGTAAGTGGCCGTGAAGGGATTGACAACCCCTAATCGCGTTGGTTGCGTGGAGCTATTTGTTTTGTGTAGGTACGAGGGACTCGTGCGTAGCCTCCTACTGAATTGATACCTTGGTTCTCAAAAACTGAGGGAAATACTTACTCTACTCTGCTGCATCACCCTTTCCTCTTCAAGGAAATCCAACGCAGTGCTCAAGAGGTAGCAGCGCCCTACCCCCTGGGCGCGCCCCTGCCTCGTAGGCCACCTGGCACCCCCCCCAATGCCCATCCTCTGGTATAAGGTGTATTTTGACCTGGAAAGAATAAGAAGGAAGCTTTCGGGACGAAGCGCCGCCGTCTCGAGGCGGTACCTGGCGAAACCAATCTAGGGCTCCGACGGAGCTATTCTCCCAGGGAAACATCCCTCCAGGAGGGGGAAATTGTCACCATCGTCATTATCATCGTTCCTCTCATCGGGAGGGGGTCAATCTCCATCAACATCTTCACCAGCACCATCTCCTCTCAAACCCTAGTTCATCTCTTGTATCTGATATTTGTCAGAACCTCAAATTGGTACCTGTGGGTTGCTAGTAGTGTTGATTACTCCTTGCAGTTGATGCTAGTTGGTTTATTCGATGGAAGATTATATGTTTAGATCCGTTACGCATATTAATACCCCTGTAATTATGAACATGAATGTGATTTGTGAGTAGTTACGTTTGTTCCTGAGGACATGGGAGAAGTCTTGTTATAAGTAGTCATGTGAATTTGGTATTCGTTCGATATTTTGATGAGATGTATGTTGTCTTTCCTCTAGTGGTGTTATGTGAACATCGAATACATGACACTTCACCATTGTTTGGGCCTAGAGGAATGCATTGTGAAGTAATAAGTAGATGATGGGTTGCTAGAGTGACAGAAGCTTAAACCCTAGTTTATGCGTTGCTTCGTAAGGGGCTGATTTGGATCCATATGTTTCATGCTATGATTAGGTTTACCTTAATTCTTCTTTCGTAGTTGCGGATGCTTGCAGGAGGGGTTAATCATAAGTGGGATGCTTGTCCAAGGAAGGGAAGTAGCCAAGCACCGGTCCACCCACATATCAAATTATCAAAGTAACAAACGCGAATCATATGAGCATGATGAAAACTAGCTTGACGATAATTCCCATGTGTCCTTGGGAGCGTGTTCCTTTATATAAGAGTTTGTCCAGGCTTGTCCTTTGCTACAAAAAGGATCGGGCCACCTTGCTGCACCTTGTTTACTTTTGTTACTTGTTACCCGTTACGAATTACCTTATCATAAAACTATCTGTTACCGATAATTTTAGTGCTTGCAGAGAATACCTTACTAAAAACCGCTTGTCATTTCCTTCTGCTCCTCGTTGGATTCGACACTCTTACTTATCGAAAGGACTACGATAGATCCCCTATACTTGTGGGTCATCAACTCTCATATGCATTATTGTTGATTTAACCTAGAGCCCATATTACCTTGTCTTCTCCCGTGTATTGAACACTTGCAGATTCCAGCTTAGTCCAATGCACATGCACTATTATTATTATCCACACAGCTCGGTCGTGCGAGTGAAAGGCAATAATGACGATATATGATGGATTGAGTGAGATGAGAGAAGCTGGTATGAACTCGACCTATTTTGTTTTTGTAAATATGATTAGTTCATCGTTCCCGATTCAGCCTATTATGAATGAAACTTGTTTGCAATGACAATTAGAGATTATAGTTGCTCATGCCCTGCTTAATTAGCTAGGAGCTTATAATGGTTTACCTTGCGTGCCAACATGCTATTAAAATGGTTGTGATGTGGTATGATAGGGTGGTGTCCTCCTTTGGACGATTCGAGTGGCTTGACTTGCACATGTCCACACATGTAGTTGAAACAAAATCAACATAGCCTCCATGATATTTATGTTCACGGTGATTTATATCCTACTCATGCTTGTAATCATTGTTAATTAATCTTAATGCATGTTCATGACTGTTGTCGCTCTCTAGTTGGTCGCTTCCCAGTCTCTTTCTAGCCTTCACTTGTACTAAACAAGAATACTGCTTGTGCATCCACTTCCATAAACCCCAAAAGTTATTCCATATGAGTCCACCATACCTACCTATATGCGGTATTTACCTGCCGTTCCAAGTAAATTTGTATGTGCCAAACTCTAAACCTTCAAATGAAATTCTATTTTGTATGCTCGAATAACTCATGTATCAACTAGGGATGTCTATATCTTGCATGCTAGGTGGGTTATTCTCACGATGAGTGGACTCCGCTCATCACTCACGAGAAAATGGCCGGTAACCGGGATGCCCAGTCCCATGCTCAAATCAAAATAATTGCAAACAAAACTCCCCCGGGGTTGTTGTTAGTTGGACATCACCCGTTGTTTCGGACAAGCCATGGATTGATGTTTGTTGGTGGTGGGGAGTATAAACTTTACCATTCTGGTTGGGAACCGCCTATAATGTGTGTAGCATGTAAGATATTGATATCTCTTGGTTGTTATGTTGACAATGAAAGTATTCCACTCAAAATATTATTTATCTCTGTTTCAAAAATCGAGCTCTGGCACCTCTGCAAATCCCTGCTTCCCTCTGCGTAGGGCCTATCTATTTACTTTTATGTTGAGTCATCATCCTCTTATTAAAAAGCACCAGTTGGAGAGCACCGCTGTCATTCGCATGCATTGCTATTAATTTACATTGAGTATGATTGGATCTCTCTTACCATGCATTACAATGTCTAGTCAGTCCTTGATCTTCAGGGGTGCTCTGCATTTATGTTTTGCAGTTTCAGAAAGGGCCAGCGAGATACCATCTTGTTATATCATGTTATGATTGTTTTGAGAAAGTGTTGTCATCCAAGATTTATTATTATTGCTCGCTAGTTGATTATCCATTGATATGAGTAAACATGAGACCTAAATGTTATTGTGAATATGGTTAGTTCATAATCTTTGCTGAAAACTTGAATGCTGGCTTTACATATTTGCAACAACAAGATCAAAAAGAGTTTGTAAAAGTTTTTCTTTATCACTTTCAGTTTGTCAACTAAATTTCTTGAGGACAATCAAAGATTTAAGCTTGGGGGAGTCGATACGTCTCCAACGTATCTACTTTTCCAAACACTTTTGCCCTTGTTTTGGACTCTAACTTGCATGATTTGAATGGAACTAACCCGGACTGACGCTGTTTTGAGCAGAACTGCCATGGTGTTATTTTTGTGCAGAAATAAAAGTTCTCGGAATGACCAGAAAATCCAAGGAGGCATGTTTTGGAATTAATTAAAAATACTGGCGAAAGAATCAGCATAAGGGGCCCACACCCTGTCCACGAGGGTGCAGGGCGCCCCTTGGGGCGCTCCCCCTGCCTCGTGGGCCCCCTAGGACTCCACCGACCTCAACCCCAACTCTATATATTCACTTTCGGGGAGAAAAAAATCAGAGAGAAGGATTCATCGCGTTTTACGATATGGAGCCACCGCCAAGCCCTAACCTTCCTCGGGAGGGCTGGTCTGGAGTCTGTTCGGGGCTCCGAGGAGGGGAATCCGGCGCCATTGTCATCATCAACCATCCTCCATCACCAGTTTCATGATGCTCACCGCCGTGCGTGAGTAATCTCATCGTAGGCTTTCTGGATGGTGATGGGTTGGATGAAATTTACCATGTAATCGAGTTAGTTTTGTTAGGGTTTGATCCCTAGTATCCATTATGTTCTAAGATTGATGTTGCTATGACTTTGCTATGCTTAATGCTTGTCACTAGGGCCCGAGTGCCATGATTTCAGATCTGAACCTATTATGTTTTCATGAATATATGGGAGTTCTTGATCCTATCTTGCAAGTCAATAGTCACCTACTATGTGTTATGATCCGGCAACCCCGAAGTGACAATAATCGGGACCACTCCCGGTGATGACCGTAGTTTGCGGAGTTCATGTATTCACTAAGTGTTAGTGCTTTGGTCCGGTACTCTATTAAAAGGAGGCCTTAATATCCCTTAGTATCCAATAGGACCCCGCTGCCATGGGAGGATAGGACAAAAGATGTCATGCAAGTTCTTTTCCATAAGCATGTATGACTATATTTGGAACACATGCCTACATGACATTGATGAACTGGAGCTAGTTTTGTGTCACCCTATGTTATAATTGTTGCATGAGGAATCGCATCCGACATAATTATCAATCATTGATCCATTGCCTACGAGCTTTTCACATATTGATCTTTGCTTAGTTACTTTTCCGTTGCCACTGTTACGATTGCTACAAAAACTACTACTGTTACTTTTGCCACCATTACCGTTACTTCCATACTACTTTGCTACTAAATACTTTGCTGCAGATATTAAGTCTTTCAGGTGTGGTTGAATTGAAAACTCAACTATTAATACTTGAGAATATTCTTTGGCTCCCCTTGTGTCGAATCAATAAATTTGGGTTGAATACTCTACCCTCAAAAACTATTTTGATCCCCTATACTTGTGGGTTTTCAGCTGCCTCCGTCATCCTCTCATACTCGTTCGCCTCCTCCCTGGTTATAACATATCTCCTTTTTTCCTGAAAGTTAAAGAAAGTAGGAGCAGGGAGGGCAACATGGACAGTGCGCTGTCTGTCAAAGTTTAATCGGCACTGGAGGAACTGTTCATTCCTCTCAAGAAACTGATGGCGCACCATAGCACTATAATCTAGATAAGCAGGAGGCAACTTCATATTATTTCCATGTATGGGTACACCAAGATAATTAGCTACACGAATTGCATAAACTCCTCCAAACAAATCTCCACTTGTACCGTTAAGATGCAACCTTCGGGCAACAATGACCCCCAAGTTATATTGTTTATCACCTAATACCGCACTCTTGAGGACACTAAGATCTGTAATGCATATGTGACAAGCCTCATCCTTACTGTTAATGCATCTACCTATAAAGAGAGCAAAATAATGTATGGCAGGGAAATGAATGCTCCCTATGGTAGCTTGTGTGATTTCCCTAGATTCCTCCACAGTGATACTAGCCAGAAAGTCTTTATATTCAGATTTGCGAGGTTCTCTAACATTGCCCCACTGCGGGAGTTTACAAGCAGTATTAAAATCTTCTAGGTCCATGGTATATGATTTATCATAAAGATCAAATAAAACAGTGTGAGAATTGCGCGAGGATGTAAATTTAAACCTCCTCACAAAGGAATCAGATAGGTAGTGGTACTGTAGGCACTTATCTGACACGAAGTCCTCAAGATCAGAATTACGCACATACACGTCAAATTCACCCTTGATGCATGCCTGGACCATAAACTCCTCTGACGGCCATTCACAAGGCCGCACTTGAGCTTCCCTCGGTGGTTCATCGTCTGGCTCACGTATCGCGAGCCTTGGTTCTTGCTTCCTTGAGGAACCACCTTGGTACATTTTCCTATGCATTTTTCTTTCTCTGAATTTTTTTTTGAATTTTTAGTGACTCAAAATATAAGTGAACCAAACTCAACAAGATTGATAGCAACTACTCCCACACTGCCTAGAGGCTATATCATGCATTAAAACTACTTTTGACCATATAAATTTGACATGCAAGCTCAAGAACAGGGTCACCTTGGCAGCAAAAATTTGCAATAAAGAAAGCACTAGAACAAAAGCTAATTGGACCATTGGAGGAGTTACATACCGAAGAACAATCCCCCAAAACAGTTTTGTGAATGGAGCTTTGAGCAAAGAGATCGAAAATGGCAGCAAGATGAGCTAGAACACGAGTTTGAGCTATGGGAGGATTTTTTCTGGAGGAAGACGAAGTGAGTGGGTGCTGGAATAAGTGGAGGGGTCCACGTGGGGCCCATGAGGCAGGGGGCACGCCCCAAGGGTGTGGGCACGCCCTGTGCCCTCATGGCCAAATGGTGGGGCCCCTGGTATGTTCTTAGTGCCAGAAATTCTTAAATATTCTAGAAAAAAAATCATATTTCATTTTCAGGACATTTCGAGAACTTTTACTTTCGGGGTATTTTTACTGCAAGGATAATTCAGAAAACAGACAGAAAATACTATTTTTGCTTTATTTAATCTAAACAACAGAAAGTAAAAGGAGGGTACAGAGAGTTGTGCTTTCTAACTTCATCCATCTCATGCTCATCAAAAGGAATCCACTAACAAGGTTTATCAAGTCTTGTTAACAAACTCTTTCCGAATAATATGAAACCGGGGAATTTTTGAATAACACTAGGTTACCTCGACGGGGATATGAATGTCCCCAACAATAAGAATATCATATTTCTTCTTGACAGTAAGAAGAGGGAATTCAAAACCTCCAATAGTAATCGTTGAGATTTTTTTAATAGACTTGATACTGTGGACTTGAGGTTGTTTCCTTGGAAAGTGTATTGTATGCTCATTACCATTAACATGAAAAGTCACATTGCCTTTTTTGCAATCAATAACAGCCCCTGCAGTATTCAAAAAGGGTCTACCAAGGATAATCGGCATACTATTGTGACGCCCCCGATTCAATCGTACACTAATCATGCACGCAAACGTGTACGATCAAGATCAGTGACTCACGGGAAGATATCACAACACAACTCTAAAACATAAATAAGTCATACAAGCATCATAATACAAGCCAGGGGCCTCGTGGGCTCGAATACAAGTGCTCGATCATAGACGAGTTAGCGGAAGCAACAATATCTGAGTACAGACATAAGTTAAACAAGTTTGCCTTAAGAAGGCTAGCACAAACTGGGATACTGATCGAAAGAAGCGCAGGCCTCCTGCCTGGGATCCTCCTAAACTACTCCTGGTCGTCGTCAGCGGCCTGCACGTAGTAGTAGGCACCTCGGGTGTAGTAGGAGTCATCGTTGACAGTGGCGTCAAGCTCCTGGGCTCCAGCATCTGGTTGCGACAACCAGGTAGAAGGGAAAAGGGGGAAAAGAGGGAGAAAAGCAACCGTGAGTACTCATCCAAAGTACTCGCAAGCAAGGAGCTACACTACATATGCATGGGTATATGTGTAAAGGGCCATATCGATTGGACTGAACATGAGAATGCCGTAATAAGAGGGTGATAGCTAATCACGTCGAAGACTACGCTTGGCAGCCTCCGTCTTGCAAGATGTAGAAGAGAGTAGATCAAGTCCTCCAAGTAGCATCGCATAGCATAATCCTACCCGGCGATCCTATCCTCGTAGCCCTGTTAGAGAGCGACCACCGGGTTGTATCTGGCACTTGGAAGGGTGTGTTTTATTAAGTATCCAGTTGTAGTTGTCATAAGGTCAAGGTACAACTCCAAGTCGTCCTGTTATCAAGATCACAACTATTCGAATAGATTAACTTCCCTGCAGGGGTGCACCACATAACCCAACACGCTTGATCCCATTTGGCCGGACACACTTTCCTGGGTCATGCCCGGCCGCGGAAGATCAACACGTCGCAGCCCCACCTAGGCCAACAGAGGGTGTCGTGGAATTGTCACGGCAGATGTCCTCTTGCAAGGACTTAGTCGTGGAGCCATCGCAGCTAGGAAGCTTAAAGGGGTTAATCGGGACAAAGGACACGAGAGGTTTTATACTAGTTCGGCCCCTTATGGTGAAGGTAAAGCCTACGAATAGTTGGGTTGGTATTGCTTGAGGTTTCGATGACCAGGGAGCGAGATATGCTATGCCCCATTCTCGATTGGTTGTTTCTTGCCCTAAGCCGCCAACAGGTCGTCCCCTTATATACACGGGTCGACGCCCTGTGGCCTTACAGAGTCCCGGCCGCCTTATAAACAATGTCCGGCACGGTGACTAGTCAAGTCTACCTTATGATACAAGTCATGCCATTATGGTGGTTTACTACAACGGGCCTTAAGTCGCCTGTGGGCCTTAGGCCCCTTTGTTGAGACGCCATCTTCACGCTTGGACTTGGGCTTCTGTCTGGTAATCTCTTTACGTAACTCGGCCCCACCTGGGCGGCTTACACAAATAGTTATATCCCCAACATTAGGCCCCAGATTGATTTGAACCTGTTCATGTCAATCTTAAAATAATTTAAAGCATAAATCTTCAGTCTTCTGACTGTGCAAAAGACTTTCTTTAACCCGCCGTGACGTCATTCTTTAGATCCGTGTTAACCCGTCATGATGTCATCTTTTCTTTTTACTCCGCCGTATCGCCCAACAGATCTCTGTCTTTATTGTTCGTTCCGGAATTCGAGGCGTCGGGGCCGCTGGATAATAATTCTTATCTCCTCGTTTCCCGTGCCGTCTCAGTTATGCTCTCCTTATAAATAGGCGTGACCTAGGTTTCATTTTCACCCTTCCAGTCGTCTTCTTCCTCTTGCCTCCTCTCGAGCTCCGCCGCCGCCGTCAAGCTTCTCGTCTTCACCGACCCAGGCCGCCGCATCAACCTGAATCGGACCAGAAACACGTCGGCGAACCTCCGCAGCTCCTCCAGACATGTAAGTTTTATTTCCTTCCCTGCCTAGATCTGCATTAGATCTTCTTCGAGTTCGTCGTAGTTCATCACCATTAGAGCCATTTCCTTGTTAGTTTTTCCTCCTAGATACCACTTCCGATCGAGAATGATATAAAACAGCTGCGGTAGTTGTTTTCGCCCTTATCTTGGATACGAAGCAGATCTTTTTCTCTGTATGAAGGCCTTATTCAAGCCTATGAACGCATCTGCGTCGGTTTTTAGGTCTAGAAAAACTTCTTATCAGAACAGCCCTTTGATCTCAAATCATAGCAGAAGATTATGAAACCTGTTTTTATCACCCAGAAGACTTCTTATGTTTAAATGCCTTTAACATAATTGTCCAGGTTTCCGGCTTAAACGAATTCCACTTGATCTGTGAACCTTGGCGCCTTCTCAGGTCTTTAAAACTTTTGAACTGTTGCTAACACTCGTGGCGGCTTAAATAATGTTGCTCATTTATCCTTATGTCATTAGGCCCCTTTAAGCCGCTACCTTCAGTAATTTGGATATTTCCTTCCGGGTTAAAATTTAAACCGGAACTTCTTATTTTGTAATAGGCCAATCTGTTGTCATGGCGCCTAAGTCGACCAAAGCTCCTGTAACACCTGGCTGGGTCCCATCCATCGTCACTAAAAGCAAACTGGCTGAATTTGTGAAGTCTGGCCATTTGCCAAAGAAGGAAGTCATGTCTTATCGTGTCCCTGACCCATCTAAAGAGAAGCCTCAACCCAAAGAAGGGGATGTAATAGTTTTCACGGATCACATGAGCCGGGGATTTGCCCTCCGGCTCAAAGTTCTTCGTAGAAGTTTTAAATTTCTTTGACCTTAGACCTCAAGACATTGGACCCAATTCCGTGTCCAATCTTTGCAATTTCCAAGTCTTCTGTGAGGTGTACCTGGGAGAGGAGCCAAGCCTGCTCTTATTCAGAGAACTGTTTTATTTGAACCGGCAGAATGAGCGCGCTAACGGGCGAGTCTTGAACTTGGCGGTATCTCGATCCAATAGGAGAGGCTGTCTGCTTCCTTATCTTTGAGCTGCCGAAGTCACCCCAAATATTGGAACCGGTCATGGTTCTACTGTCGAGATACTTATCCAGGTGATGAGCCGCCTCTGCCCGGCTTTTCGCGCCTGCGCCTTTGAGTCTAACCATCCACTGGCGGATAAACTGACCACTGTTGAACGTCTGCCGCTCAACCCCACCATCAAGAAGATTAAAGCTCTTCTGGGAAATGGTTTAAACGGCATTGACTTGGTCCGGGTCTGGGTCACTTGGCGTATACTCCCATTAAGCCGTCGCTCCGGCTTAATGTGCACCTATACAGGCGAACAGAACGACCCAATGCGCCACAGTTCTGACGACTTACCAGATGACGTGGCAGATGCTACAACCCAGTCACTGCTGAAGGAGGGTACTGTTATCAACAACACCTTCGGGTTACTTCCCTTCTGCAAAAAGAACCCGGCCCCTGCAGTAAGTTACCAATCTTAATAAATACTCTTTAATATGTTTACCTCCTTGTACTTATAATTTATCTTTCCCACAGGCCAGTGATGATTTCTGGAAAGTCAAATATGACCATGAGGCCGCCCAACAAGCTAGAGCAGCCAAGAAAAATGAAAGGAAAAACGCCAAGACGGGAACTTCAAAAAAGAAGAAACCCAGCGCCTCTGAATTGCTCAAATTGGATGACTCTTCTTCAGATGAGGAAGAGGTAATCCCTTATTCTCTTTAACTCCTTTGTTACTATTTATTGATATTTCCGCCTTTCAGGAAGACACTGGAAACAGCCAAGCTCATGGCGAAGAGGTAACTATAATTTCCTCCGACTCAGAGCCTTTTCCAAAGCACAAAACCCAGCGGGTGACCCGGAAAGTAAGATTTTCACATCCCTTAGCTTATCAAGATCCTCAATTTCTTTTGAAGCAACAACAGCTTGAGAACCGGAGGCAAACCCGGACAAGTAAGGATGTAGAGCTCTCTTCCGGCTTACCTGACGTAAGCAGGAAGCGTCGAACTGAGGTCATGTAACATCCCAAAATTCTAAATTTTGGAATGTTATAAACCAATAGATAGATTTGATTGATTGCTTGATTGATTGACTGAAAGTGAGTGAATTCGAAACTTTTTGAAAGTTAGATGAGAGGGAATAAAAGGACTTTCCCAAACTTTCATTTTGCTTTTTATGATCTTCGGAATTCAAATTCTTTTCATCACAAAACCACGGAGAGAAGATGACATGACTTCTTCCATTTATTTAAATGACAAGGGGTGTTGAAAATATTTGAATTTCATTTGGAAAACATTTCCACTTCGAAACTTTATGCAACTCGATGATTTTCACGGCGAAGATAAAATGACTTCTTCAAAACATATGAAATATGAGTTGGAAGTTTCATAATTTTCATAGTTGGGATTTCTCAAATTTTGAAATAGGATCATCGGATTTATTTAATTATCTTCATAAAGTTTTTCCTATAAAAATCTCAAGAGAGGGAATAATATGACTTTCCCAACATTTAGGAAAAACGAAGATTTTATAAATAAATCAAATTTGGTTTTGGAAGATTTATTTTGCTTAGGCAAAAATGAGCATTTTTAAAATTTTATGCATGTTTGCCGTTTTTAAAGTTCATTTTGTTCGACTCATTTTTAGGAGTCGGGGAAATTTTGTTTTAAGTAATTTGGAGTTCATTTGATATTTATTTTATTTGTTTTGTTTTAATTTTATTTTAAAAAAAAAATCCGCGCCCCCCCCCTGGACCGAGGCCCAGCCGGCCCAGCCAGCCAGGCCCCAGGCCCAGCGCCTCCCGGCCCACCTCCCTCCTCCTCCCTCGCCTTGTGCCGCCCCGCCGGTGTCCCGCCGCCGCCGCCATCCTCAAGCCTCGAGTCCCGCCTTGGGACCCGGCTCCCCTTGCCCCCTCCCAAGCCAGCCCCCCTCGCCTTTATAACCCCGCCCCCTCTCTCTCTCCCCAACCCAGCCCTTGGGAGCGACCGCCGCCCGCGCCCGACGTCGACCCGCCGCCCTTGTGATGGGCCGCCGACGCCCGCCGACCGCCGTGGACCCCGCGCCCTCGACGCTGAACCCGCCGCCTCTCCATGGAGCCGGAGAGCTTCGCCGGCGATCGCCAGGTAGCCACCGCCGCCCAGCGCCGATTCGTTTTCCCCTCGAACCGTCCGGTTTATTTAAAAAAAATATATGTTCGGTTTTTAAAAAAAAAACCTAGATTGGTTTTATTTTATTCGGTTTTCTTATTTAACGGACGTTCACCGAACCGTTTGTTTCGATGAACGCGTTCGTTAGATTCGTTACAATCTAACGCTCACTTTTTAACTCGTTCGTCGTTTTCTTTTTAATCGGAATTAATCCGTTATTTTTCGATTTGATTTTAGATCTGATTTTCAAAACTGTTTTATTTCTCGCCGTTTATCGGAATCGTGTGATTCAAGCGCTGGAGTTTAAATACGAAACCGCCGTTCGATTACCCTACTTTCACCGAAGTTTTGCTACTGTGAAATTTTGACCTAATTTCAGTTCGCTAAACCGAGACGTTCTCTCTCGAGTTTCGACTTTCGATGCTTTATTTGATTCGATTCTTTTGCAACCAGGGTTCTTAAGTTGAACTCTCTGGTTAGATCTTTTATCCGAGATTTCCCTGTGCATTAGATGAGTACTTATTGTATGCTTGTTGTTTGACTGCGTTAGATCACCCGGAGTGCGCCGCTTGTTACTTCGAATCTCTAGGTCTCGCGGATCATCAGCAAGGCAAGTAACACTTTGATCATACTTTTCCACTACCCAGTTTTATGCATTAGATCTATTCCTCAAACACTTGCATGTTAGGATCTAATCAAATTGTGGGATGGGAGGTAGATTGAGGTAGTACCTATTACCTGTTTTACTTATGAAACCTTGGGAGTTACTTCTACGTTTGCTTATTTGCCATGCTATGCTAGTAGACGTGGATTGGGTGAGTGAATATCCATGACAGATGTGAGATTGATAATTAATGGTTTATCTAAGGTGGCAACTTAAACACACATCTGGGTGGATTGAGGCACCTGGCTATTCCAGGACTTGCCTGTCAAGGCACCTGGGTAGACAGGATTTGCCTGTATTTCTTCGGACCGCCACCCAGGCTCTAAGGGATCATAAGATTATTCAAACTAGAAACTTCCGTGTGCAGCCACAAGCCAATTATGGGCTCTGGCGTAGTTGACTAAGTTGTGCGAACTCTTACGGGCAGACTAGCAGATGTAGGGGATGTAGGTTGGTACGGTCTACCCACATGTAAGGTGCTAGCACTTCTGAAAGACTATGTCTCGGTCATCCGCTTCTCAAACACCATGTAGTCACGAGAACCAAGCGGAGGTGATCGAGTCTTGTGGGGAAAAGTGCATAAACCTCTGCAGAGTGTATAAACTAATCATGATTAGCCGTGTCCCCGGTTATGGACATTTTGAGTATCTAGTTCTTGGATTATCCTGTTGATCTCATCACGTTACTTAAAATAATTTGTTTGGGTTTTAATGAGTACTTTTAATTGGGATTGAGGATGCTGTCAACCATTCTCAATGTTTAACAACCACCATGATAGTTAAATAAATTTATTCCTTTGAAGTTGGGAAAAATTGGCTTTTCGCAAAAACTGTAACCATAGAGCTTTCCACCAGCCATATATGCATGTAGTATAGCGTATTCTTTCATTACTCTCTATGTGTTACATTGCCAAGATATTCCATGTCTTTGACCCGTTTCGGGCTGCAACTTTTCATGTTGCAGAATTTTTCGACATTTAGTAAGTGATACGTTAGGGTTACGATTTCCTATACTCAACTTTGCCGTTGGTGTTGATGGGAATCCACAACCTTGTTAAGCTTCCGCTATATGTTGGATTGAGGTAATAGTATTTACGTTACTTTATACATGTGATTTACCTCTGTTATAAATCCTTCGAGTCTTGTGTGTATCGACATACCGATCTAGGGATGACACGAAAGCACAGAGACTTGATCCATTCGGTCGGTCGCTACAAGATGGTATCGAGCACACGTTATTTGTAGGACGTGACCCTAGAAAATGACAAGCCCATAGGAAAGATTTTTCTCTACAACTTCATTTTAAAAAGATCTTTTACCTCTCTTCTCTTCTGAGCTTATTCAAATATTCCTTTTAGTGAGACGATACCCCTTTTCCCTTTTGACCACTTGAAGATTTGACTGATGAGACCACTCCAAGGAGATAAGATATCGGACAACTAAGACCATTTGGAATGAAGAGGATTTTACCGTGTAAACGGAAACTACAACGGTGAAGACTCCGAAGACTAGGAGATTTGAAGGCTCTAAAGTATTTCCAGATCTTTATGACCCGGAAGGCTACCTTTATGGAACACAGCAGACTATGGAAGTTATCAATAACCGAGATCAAGGTGTATCGTAGAAAGACTGGAACATGGAGCATTAGAATTCAAAGCTTTGTCAGGAAAACCCTAAGGCAGGAGATATCAACTATGGAATGATAGCTCATGAAAATGACAAGAGCAGAAACACGCTATCCATGATGTTATCGCCCGCTTAGGCTATTGTCACCGTGCGGAGTTAAGCATGCAGATGCATGGAAGGATTGGATGGTAGAAAGCTGATGGAGCATCTATCTGCAAACGTTGGAGTTTTAACCTTAGCTGGTGTATCACCAGGATCTGGAGTATTACATGAAGAAGTTTAAGGTGGATCTGCAGGAAGCAGTATTTGATAAGGAAGCAGTTCGTGAAGAACTCAGGACCCAGAAGCTGAAAGTAGACAAGATGAAGGAGCAAAACATCGAGATACCGGAGATTTGACAAGAATCAAGGACAGTAGGATCATGGATCATGTCAAGGATGTTGAAACCGGCAGTTGGAACGTAACTCCAGAAATATTGAAGGACGCCGCGAGAGACTTCGTCTCAACAGAGATGATCTGGCAAAAGAACTTGAGAAGGACAAGCATGATCGGAAGTAACCACAGGAGACATGACCAAGACTTGAAGAGTTTTGACGACATTGACCTTTAGAAGACCAAACCCCTGTTACATACTTACGTTAGATGCGACGATTGTGAGCTGTCATTTGTTTGATGTTTTTCCGACAGCCACAATAAAATCTGCCTTTTCAAAACTTTCGTTTGTATTGTGTGCATCCCTCTCGATCTCTCTTATCCCACCCCAAACCCATGGACCCAATAGAGGATGAATGGAGATGAGCTTATATTTTCTGGACCGATGAGTCAATTGGAGACAGACCAATGGATTCCGAACATGGAGGATCAAATGGAGAATAACCCGATAGTCAGAAAAGATATGACCCAGCATGCTCTAGAGTGCTTTGAAAGAGGTGCTGCTATTTGGTGGAGGATGTACCAAACCATCAATGGATTGCAAGGAGTAACCACTTGGGAAGAATTTAAGTTGACTTTGCTAAAGTCTTGGTTTGTGTCCCAGAAGTTGAGGCCTTATGGAAAGGGAGATGAAGAAAACTTGTGCATACAAGCCTTGTGGAGAAATAGGATATAACCATAAATAAAACAAGGACGAATACCCTCATAATCGGAGGATTTCCAAAGGAGTTAGCCGAGGATCTCAAGGAACTTCAGTTGGAGATTGTTCCCAAGGTTTTGTTGCAGCAATGGAAGTTCAACCTACATTGTTGAGAAAGATCCGTGAAGCTCAGAAGGATGACAAATAGATTGCTGAGGTAAAAGATAGGATGAGCAAAGGAAAAGCCAAAGGTTTTTGTAAGGATGAGCATGACACCTTATGGTTTGAGGACAGTGTACATGTACCCAATAATGCAAAGATCAGGAAGTTAATACTTGAGAGGCTCATGACTCACCATACTTGATTCGCCTCGAAACACCAAGATGTATTTGGATTTGAAGGAGTGTTTCTGGTGGACTGGTATGAAGAAGGATATTGCGGAGTATGTAGTCGTAAGTGATGTATGCCAGAGAAAGTAAAAGCAGAGCATCAGAAGCCAGCATGATTATTGCAGCCTATGCCGATACCCAAATGGAAGTAGGATAAGCTTGGTATGGATTTTATTTCCGGATTTCCCATAACCCGATTGGGATATGATTCTATCTGGGTAGTAGTTGATTAGCTTGACCAAAGTGGCTCGCTTTATCCCAGAGAAAACCACCTATACAAGTGCGAAGTTGGCCAAGACATGTTTGAGAAAGGATCGTATGTCTGCATGGAGTTCCGAGGACCATCGTAGAGGAACACAGTTTACCTCAAAGTTTTGGAATCAGCTGCACCAGACTTTGGGTACTAGGCTAGAGTTCAGTACAGCCTTTCATCCATGAGTACAGATGGATAAACCAAGAGAGTCAATCAGATACCGGAGGACATGTTGAGAGCGTGTGCGCTAGATTATGGATCTAGTAGTGATGATAATCTACCTTACGCGAAGTTCTCATACAACAATGTTACCCAGCCAGTTTGAAGATGGCCCCCTTTGAAGCTTTGTATGGGAGAAGGAGCCAGACACCGTTGATGTGGGATGAAGTTGGATACCGTCAGTTGTTTGGACCAAATGTGATCAAGGAGTGAGAAGAGAATGTTAAGTTGATTCGAGATAGATCAAGATAGCTCATCCAGCGGAAGAGTTATGCAGACTCAAAAATGCAAGGAGATAGTCTATGAAATCGGAGACTGAGCATATCTTTGTGTGCCAGCTCTGCGAGGAGTTAAACGATTTGGAGTTAAGGGAAAGTTAGCCCGAGATTTGTAGGACCATACCAAGTTTTGGAGCGTATGGGAGAAGTTACCAACAAGTTGGAGTCACCTGAAGGACTGTCAGGAGTTCATGATGTGTTTCACGATTCCCAGTTGAAGAAGTGTCCTGCAGAGATGCCCAATATTTCCTTGTAAGGACGCTTGACCCTGGAAAGGATAATGAGGTTCCACGAAATGGAGTATGGATTTCATAAGTATAAGTTTTTATCTCGGTATGTGGGACATCCCACGAGGATGAAGAGATGAATTACTATTGGATATAAAGGAGGTATAATGTTGGAAGTATGGATCAATGGAAATTCCATAAAGAGTCTGAGTAATCACGTCTTAGTTTGGTGCAAATATAAGGAAAAGAGACAGTACAATTGGATGGAATTAAGTATGCCAGGAAGTTGGATGTTGGGATAACGATCAGTTTCCCCGAGGATGTGTTCAAGGATTGCAAGTGTTGAGATGGGCCATAACCCACAGGCTCCAGGACCTGCCAAGAAGCAAGCACACTCTTGCTGAAGGAAAAACCCTGGAGGAGTTATGATTTTATCGATAGACGATTCTATAGGAGGTTACGCCAAACCTGAGAGTTGTTAAGGAAGGATATATGTTTTGTTTGGCTTGCAGAATCAATGGATTTTCCGAACTTGGTTCGTCGACAAGAGAAATTCTGCAATGCTTGTGAGGATGACCGAGTGTTAGAATGCGAGATTCGCTAAACCATGTACAAGGTAATGATTTGGGTGCGGGATGGATTGATCACCATACCGACTTACTCTTATTATTCGCTTGCTATACGGGATGGTAAATCTGAGTGACTTACCTATAGCAGAGAGACGACGATATTAAACCTTGTTTAAACCTTAGAACGGTATAGGTATTTCTTTTCCCCTTGTACACGGCAGTTGTTGCCAACCGTAGGTTATACGGTGAGGTTCAACCCAGACCCATTTTCTGCAGGAGAAACCATAAATTGTTGACCACCACGAGATAACGATAGTTGTTTAGCATTGGCGCCAGACCCGTCAGCTATGAAGACCCAGTTTCGGGATAACCTTACCAAGATGAAAGGACAAAGGAATTGAGGAAAAAGTTATGCCACTACCGGAAGAGCCCAGAGAAGGGATTATCCTTAATATCTGAGAAGACCGACACTGTCAACGATAAGGATGGAGTATATGAGTTTTGATGGAACCGTAACCATGCTTCTAAGGGTGGTAGCACCCTGGACCCCGGAGACGATCGATGGATTTGGAGAAGACCCCCAAACCCTAACCTATTTCTTGCTAGCCTCTCCGAATCTAGGGACGAGATTCATTTTAAGGGTGGTAGTTTGTAACATCCCAAAATTCTAAATTTTGGAATGTTATAAACCAATAGATAGATTTGATTGATTGCTTGATTGATTGACCGAAAGTGAGTGAATTCAAACTTTTGAAAGTTAGATGAGAGGGAATAAAAGGACTTTCCCAAACTTTCATTTTGCTTTTATGATCTTCGAATTCAAATTCTTTTCATCACAAAACCACGGAGAGAAGATGACTTGACTTATTCCATTTATTTAAATGACAATTTTTGTTTAAAATATTTGAATTTCATTTGGAAAACATTTCCACTTCTGAAACTTTATGCAACTCGATGATTTTCACGAGCGAAGATAAAATGACTTCTTCAAAACATATGAAATATGAGTTGGAAGTTTCATAATTTTCATAGTTGGGATTTCTCAAATTTTGAAATAGGATCATTGGATTTATTTAATTATCTTCATAAAGTTTTTCCTATAAAAATCTCAAGAGAGGGAATAATATGACTTTCCCAACATTTAGGAAAAACGAAGATTTTATAAATAAATCAAATTTGGTTTTGGAAGATTTATTTTGCTTAGGCAAAAATGAGCATTTTTAATATTTTATGCATGTTTGCCGTTTTTAAAGTTCATTTTGTTCGACTCATTATTAGGAGTCGGGGAAAATTTGTTTTAATTAATTTGGAGTTCATTTGATATTTATTTTATTTGTTTTGTTTTAATTTTATTTAAAAAATTGGACCGAGGCCCGGCCAGCCCAGCCAGCCAGACCAAGCGCCTCCCGGCCCACCTCCCTCCTCCTCCCTCACATGGCCGCGCCCTTGCCAGTCCCGCCACAAGACGCCATCCCGCCGCCGCCCGAGTCCCGCCGGACCCGGCTCCCCTTGCCCTCCCCAAGCCAGCCGCCTCGCCTTTATAACCCCGGCCCCTCTCTCTCTCAACCCAGCCCCACGAGCCGACCGCCGCCCAGCCCGGCGTCGACCCGCCGCCCTTGATGGGCCGCCAGCGCCGCCGACCGCCGTGGACCCCGCCGCCCTCGACGCCGAACCCCGCCGCCTCTCCCCGGAGCCCCGGAGAGCTCGCCGGCGATCGCCGGAGGTAGCCACCGCCGCCCCGCGCCGATTCGGTTTTCCCCCTCGAACCGGTCCGGTTTATTTAAAAAAAATATATGTTCGGTTTTTTTTTTTTAAAAAAACCTAGATTGGTTTTATTTTATTCGGTTTTCTTATTTAACGGACGTTCACCGAACCGTTCGTTTCGATGAACGCGTTCGTTAGATTCGCTTCGTTAATCGACGCTCACTTTTTAACTCGTTCGTCGTTTTTCTTTTTAATCGGAATTAATCCGTTATTTTCGATTTGATTTCAGATCTGATTTTCAAAACTGTTTTATTTCTCGCTCGTTTATCGGAATCAGGTGATTCAAGCGCTGGAGTTTCAGAACGAAACCGCCGTTCGATTACCCTACTTTCACCGAAGTTTTGCTACTGTGAAATTTTGACCTAATTTCAGTTCGCTAAACCGAGACGTTCTCTCTCGAGTTTCGACTTTCGATGCTTTATTTGATTCGATTCTTTTTGCAACCAGGGTTCTTAAGTTGAACTCTCTGGTTAGATCTTTTATCCGAGATTTCCTGTGCATTAGATGAGTACTTATTGTATGCTTGTTGTTTGATCATGCGTTAGATCACCCGAGTGCGCCGCTTGTTACTTGAATCTCTAGGTCTCATGGATCATCGGCCAAGGCAAGTAACACTTTGATCATACTTTTCCACTACCCGGTTTATGCATTAGATCTATTCCTCAAACACTTGCATGTTAGGATCTAATCAAATTGTGGGATGGGAGGTAGATTGAGGTAGTACCTATTACTGCTTTTACTTATGAAACCTTGGGAGTTACTTCTCGTTTGCTTATTTGCCATGCTATGCTAGTAGACGTGGATTGGGTGAGTGAATATCCATGATGTATGTGAGATTGATAATTAATGGTTTATCTAAGGTGGCAACTTAAACACACATCCGGGTGGATTGAGGCACTGGCTATTCCAGACTTGCTGTCACAAGGCACACAGGTAGACAGGATTTGCCTGTATTTCTTGGACCACCACCCAGTGCTATAAGGGATCATAAGATTATTCAAACTAGAAACTTCCGTGTGCAGCCACAAGCCAATTATGGGCTCTGGCGTAGTTGACTAAGTTGTGCGAACTCTTACAGGCGAGACTAGCAGATGTAGGGGATGTAGGTTGGTACGGTCTACCCACATGTAAGGTGCTAGCGCTTACGAAAGACTATGTCTCGGTCATCCGTTTCTCAAACACCATGTAGTGCGAGAACCAAGCGGAGGCGATCGAGTCTTGTGGGGAAAAGTGTGCAAACCTCTGCAGAGTGTATAAACTAATCATGATTAGCCGTGTCCCCGGTTATGGACATCTTGAGTATCTAGTTCTTGGATTATCCTGTTGATCTCAACACGTTACTTAATATAATTTGTTTGGGTTTTTAATGAGTACTTTTAATTGGGATTGAGGATGCTGTCAACCATTCTCAATGTTTAACAACCACCATGATAGTTAAATAAATTTATTCCTTTGAAGTTGGGAAAAATTGGCTTTTCGCAAAAACTGTAACCATAGAGCTTTCCACCAGCCATATATGCATGTAGTATAGCGTATTCTTTCATTACTCTCTATGTGTTACATTGCGGCATATTCCATGTGCTGACCCGTTTTCGGCTGCAACTTTTCATGTTGCAGAATTTTTAGAACGACGAGTAAGTGATACGTTAGGGTTACGATTTCCTATACTCAACTTTGCCGTTGGTGTTGATGGGAATCCACAACCTTGTTGCTTCCGCTTATATGTTGGATTGAGGTAATAGTATTTACGTTACTTTATACATGTGATTTACCTCTGTTATAAATCCTTCGAGTAATCGTGTGTGTCAAGATACCGATCCGAGGATGACACGAAAGCACGTAGACTTGATCCATTCGGTCGGGTCGCTACTGGTCATCTCCGCTTATGCGTTCTGTTTATCCTTTGGCGGGTTTAATTAAATGACCTCTCAATTCATCGACTCCAATTATCGGGATACCTCTCCTTCTTACGGCGAGTCTATGCAATCCAACATGCCGGCCTTCAAGATCGCACTGGGTAATGTACCTTTGTTATCCTCATGCTTTGCCTTACTCATATTTTGTACTCATCCCTTTGTTTTATTCACGATTGTGCGGTGAAGCCCGATGAAGAGGGCAAAGAAGAATAAGCCGATTGAAGACCCGGTAGCAACGGAGCCGGAACCCGGAACCACTGCCCCTGATGCTTCTACTCATCAACCTCCTCCTGAGCCGGCCCATGAAATTCCGACACCATCTTCCGACCCGCCTCAAGAAGGCACTCTTGATAACTCCGATAAACCGGAAATTCCTAGCCCGGTCCGAATGGCTGAACCGGAAGTTGAATTCTTGAAAAGCCCGTATGTTGAGCCGGGGCGGCCTACTGTTCTTTCCAGGTGTACCGCTAAGGAAGAACTTGTCAAAAGCCGGAAGACCAAACAGGACATCGTTGATTATGCCCACTTAAGCATTGGCGATATAGTCTCAGGCTATCTGAGTCAAGTGCATAACAGCCGCGACACTGAAATTGACATGGTGAAACAGATACAGCATAAATCTGAGGTATAACTTATATTATTTCTCCTGAATCTTACTTACTATACCAGCCCCCAAGTCTACTGCTTATAAGTAAATATGCCGTAGACTTAGATATCGGCTTACTGTTAGCTCACCCGGTTTACAAGAAAGTATATTTAACCCAGCTGTAATATAGCAACTTTTAAAGAAGCGATACACATTAGCCCCCAAGTGTCAAGTATTTTTACTTGTAAAGTGCTTGAGACTTTAATATGCATAATCTGACATTATAAAGTAAAATTTTCTTCAGCATACATTAGCCCAAGGGTCTTTACTTGTAAAATGCTTGAGACTTTAATGATACCTTACCATAACCTTACTTGTAACCCGGTGTTATTGCAGGTCTCCACCAGTCAATTTGAATTGCAGATTGCTGACCTGAAGACCCGACTGGCGGCCCAAGACCTTGAGATTCAAAAAGCCGACTCCAAATTCGCATTCAGCATCTCTGAGCAAGAAAAGTTGAAGAAGGATTTTGACGCAGAGAAGAAGGCTTGGGCGGATGAAAAATCTTCACTTGTGACCTGGGCCGAGACAGCAGAAGCAGCTCTTGCCGAAGCAACTGCCGAATTGTCCGGCTTAGAGCACCAGATATCCCAAATGATCTCAGCAATTTTCGGTAAGTTACTATGTGTAACTTTTGAACATCACCATGATTCATTTGGTAACTGTTTCAGATATGATCTCCGGCTTAATCTTATATGCATAAACGCAGGTCCTGTGGAGTACCAACTCAAGCGAGAATATCTGATCAAGCTTAAGGCGGTGTACACTCTAGTGGAACAGTGTACACCGGGTCTAGCGATGCTTTGGCCATTGTGGCTTTATCAAATGATACTCCTTATCTCCTGCAGGATGTGCTCAAACGGCTTGCCGTGTTACCTCAACGGATTCAGGAGTTAAGGCGAGCATCCGTAGAGCCGGGCCATAGTCGCATATAAGCCCGCCAAAGCGTTGGCTCGAGCTAGACTTAGGCGATGTTGCTCTTGGATATCCTAGCTTAAAGGAGGACGGCTCGCATTCAATGAATCGCACTTCACCACCTGTGTGAGAGTCGAATGCGTCCTGTGGCCACCATCATCGGCAACGATATTGATCTTACAAAGTACCAGCCGGGTTATGACAACGAAAACCGGAGGATTCCAACTCCGCATTATGATGATGTCAGCCTGATCCCTCCAACTCGTAAGCATACCTTTGCTCCTGATGTTGACCCGGCCAGTTTAATAGATGATGAAGCTGAATTTGAAGCCTTAATCAGCATTGGATCGACCTCGTCAACCTTCCGTGACAAAGCAGCGAACGAAGAGGCGTAGAAGGATAACCCGAAGTCGTCAAGTCCACCAAAGGAGTAACCCGCTGGCACTAAGTCTTTGAAAAATAATGCCTCATTATTCAGACTCGGGGAGTCTTGTAATAGGGTAGAAACACTTCTTAACTCTGTCATGCCTTCGCGCATGTTTTTGGTGCTTAACAATGTCTCAAGCCGCTATTGTTGTGCACCGCCGGCTTGCTTGAATTGCTTCTTAACATCCAAAAGCTTTTTGCTTTACCCTGTGTATAAAAACAAAAAATTCCTTTGGCGTCTCACCACATCCGGGGTCGTGTAAAATAATGTTAACCCGGAGTATGAACCAAAACATTATAAATATCAACCGGTTCATGATCATGACCATAATAATATACCTGTTATCTCATTGAAGTGTAAATTACCGGCTTACATGATTCCAAAAAACAGACAGTTAAACTTAACTTCTGAAAATTGGCACATATAATGTTTACCTGGCCCTTAATATCATTTACTTTTATAGAATAAAGTAAACCTAATTTTCAAAGGCCTCTGATTCGAATACGATCAATAGAACCGTTCCAAATGGGTTAAGCTAAGATTCGGATACGATCATATAGCCCCCAATGGCTTTGGCGATGCCGATCAAGTGGGTATCGACAGCTATGTTCTCTTTGGTTCGAATCGACCTATGTTTGAACAGAAGCCCCCAAGTGACCAGGAGAGTTGTTTAATGACGCTGATTAGAATACGACCCACGTCAGACCCAAAGGGGTTAAGCTATGATTCAAATATGATCAAGAAGCCCCCAAGTGGGTTTGGCAGTATGCCGATAAATTGGGTATCGACAGCTATGTTCTCTTTGGTTGGAATACGACCTATGTTTGAACAGAAGCCCCAAGTGATCATGGCTCGATTCAAATATGATCATAAGCGGACCAAAGGGAAAACCGGATTCAGATATGATCCGCTCCTATTAGTCGTTTCCACCACACGGTAAAGAAGACACATAAACCTTGTAGGATGGAAAGGAAAGAGGTCCTGCTTTATTGCTTTATATAATATATACATTGCTAAAAAGAAAAACAAATATACTCGAAGCCGGTGGCTTAAGTATAGTAGGGCCGAGATGCGCTTATGTTCCACGGCCGTGAGTCTCTTCCTCCGACTTACGTGAGTCTTTGTGCTCTCGAACATCAATGAGGTAATATGACTCGTTGTTGAGATTCTTCTTGACCACGAAAGGTCGTTCCCAAGGAGGGACAACTTGTGCATATCGATTGATCCTGGATGAGCCGAGCACTAAATCGCCTTCTGGAAAGTTACGCTTCTAACCCGGCGGCTGTGATAACGGGCGCAGTTCTTCTTTGGTAAATCGCCGAGCGGGCTATTGCCAAGTCTCGCTCTTCATCCAACAAGTCAAGTGCATCCTGATGAGCTTTTTCATTATCAGCTTCAACGTAAGCCGCCACCTGGGGTGAATCATGCCGGATGTCACTTGGCAGAACCGCCTCTGCTCCGTACACCATGAAGAAAGGTGTATAACCAGTAGACCTGTTAGGCGTTGTGTTGATGCTCCATAGCACAGAGGGTAACTCCTCCACCCAACAACCCGGAGTTCACTGTAAGGGAACTAAGAGCCGGGGTTTGATACCTTTCAAGATCTCTTGATTAGCTCTTTACGCTGACCATTAGGCGGGGGTGAGCAATAGCCGAAACATCAAGCCGGATGTGCTCTTGTTGACATAACTCTTCCATGGCACCCTTGGAGAGATTAGTACCATTATCAGTTATAATACTGTGCGGAAAACCAAAGTGAAAGATCACCTTTTTGATAAACTGAACCGTCGTGGCTGCATCACACTTACTGACCGGCTCTGCTTCAACCCACTTGGTGAATTTATCCACTGCCACCAACAGGTGTGTCTTCTTATCTTTAGACCTTTTAAAAGGTCCAACCATATCAAGCCCCCAGACTGCAAACGGCCAAGTAATCGGAATCGTCCTCAATTCTTGAGCCGGCACATGAGCTCGTCATGAGAATTTTTGACATCCGTTACATTTGCTGACCAGATCCTCCGCATCAACATGATCCGTCAGCCAATAAAAACCATGACGAAAAGCCTTGGCTACCAGAGACTTTGAACCGGCATGATGACCGCAATCACCTTCATCAATCTCACGAAGTATCTCCTGACCCTCTGTAGGTGATACACAATGTTGAAACGCCCCCGTGACGCTGCGGTGATGCAACTCGCCATGAACAATCGTCATGGATTTGGACCGCCTGATGATTTGTCTTGCCAAGGTCTCGTCCTCAGGCAACTCTCCCCGGGTCATATAGGCCAAATATGGGACCGTCCAGTCCGGGATGGCATGGAGAGCCTCCACCGGCTGCGCCTCCGGTGCAATCGCAAGCTCTTCCTCTGTAGGCACTCGACGGAAGGGTTATGCAAAATGTCAAGAAAAGTATTAGGCGGCACCAGCTTCTGTGAGACCCCAGCCGGCTTAAAGCATCAGCCGCCTCATTCTTCCTTCGATCAATGTGCTCTACTTGATAACCTTTGAAGTGCCCAGTCACCGCATCAACTTCACGACGATAAGTCGCCATAAGGGGATCCTTAGAATCCCACGTGCCTGACACCTGTTGAGCAACGAGGTCTGAATCGCCCAAGCATTGTACCCGGCTCAAATTCATCTCTTTGGCCATCCGGAGGCCATGGAGTAAAGCCTCGTATTCAGCTGCATTGTTAGTACAGGGAAACATAAGCCGGAGCACATAACAAAATTTGTCACCTTGGGGGGAAGTTAAAACGACTCCAGCCCCAGAGCCTTCCAACTACCTGGACCCATCGAAGTGAATAGTCCAATATGTGTTATCCGGCTTCTCCTCTAGTGCCTGCAACTCCGTCCAATCATTGATAAAGTCCACTAGGGCTTGAGACTTGATAAGCTGTCTTGTGACATATACTTCAAACCGTGAGGCCCAAGCTCGATGGCCCACTTGGCAACTCGTCATGTGGCTTCCCTGTTGCGGATGATGTCTCCCAAAGGGGCTGAATCGACCACAGTTATAGGATGACCAGGAAATCGCTTTAGCTTCCGGCTTGCCATGAACACCCCATAAACAAGTTTCTGCCAATGCGGATACCTTTGCTTGGATTCTATGAGCACCTCACTGATGTAATAAACCGACCGCTGAACTGGATGCTCCTTGCCAGTCTCCTTACGCTCCACCACAATAGCCACACTAACGGACGTGAGTTAGCGACAACATACAATAGCAATGGCTCTTTATCAATTGGAGCTGCGAGAACCGTGGCTCGGACAATTGTCTCTTTAAGTCTTCAAAGGCAGCATCGGCAGCCTCACCTGCATAAAGGTGTCTGTTTTCTTCATCATCGATACAGCGGTAGAGCCTTCTCCCTAGCCGGCTTATGAATCGGCTTAAAGCAACGCGACCCACCATCGCTGAACATCATTGATGCACACGGTTTAGCCAGAGAGGTAATCGCCTTGATCTTCTCGGGTTAGCTTCAATGCCTGCTTGAGACCAGAATCCCAAAAGTTTGCTGCGGTACACCAAATACACACTTATCCGGGTTAAGCATCGTCTTATAAACCCGGAGATTATCAAAGGTTTCCTTTAAGTCGGAGATCAAGGTTTCCTTCTCTCTGGACTTCACCACAATGTCATCCACATAAGCATGAACATTGCGCCCAATCTGATTGTGGAGACAATTTCGCACACACCGGTGATAAGTCGCTTTGGGCACTCTTGAGCCCAAAGCGGCATAGACACATAGCGTAAGGCTCCAAATGGAGTAATGAAAGCCGTCTTCTCCTGGTCCTTAACTGCCATCTTGATCTGATGATAACCAGAGTAAGCGTCCAAAAAACTCAACCGCCGCAACCTTTGTAGCATCGATGATTTGATCAATGCGGGGCAGAGCAAAGGGATCAGCCGGACAAGCTTTATTTAGGTTCGTGTAGTCCACATACATCCGCCAGGTGCCGTTCTTCTTGTGCACAAGCACCGGGTTAGCCAACCACTCCGGGTGAAAAACTTCCACGATGAACCCGGCCGCTAAGAGTCGAGCGACCTCCTCCCCTATAGCCTTTCGCCTTTCCTCATTGAATCGCCGGAGAAACTGCCTGACCGGCTTATACTTTGGATCAATATTAAGAGTGTGCTCAGCGAGTTCTCTCGGGACACCCGGCATGTCAGAAGGTTTCCATGCAAAGATGTCCGGTTCTCACGGATGAACTTCGATGAGCGCTTTCCTATTTGGGATCCAAATTGTCTTGATGCTTTGAATCGCTTGGAAGAGTCGCACGGAGTGAAGTCAGCCAGTTTTGTCTCGTGACCGACTTAAATTTCAACGCCGAGTCTTGCTCTGTGGTTGGCTTCATCAAAGAGGTCATATCTGCCGGGTCAACATTAGTTTGATAAAACTTCAGCTCCTCTTCAGCACAAACAGATTCAGCATAAGCCGCATCGCCTTCCTCGCACTCCAAGGCCACTTTTCGACTCCCATGCACAGTGATGGTGCCCTTGTAACCCGGCATCTTGAGCTGCAGATAAACATGACACGGCCGTGCCATAAACTGGCATAAGCCGGCCGTCCAAACAGAGCGTGATATGGGCTCCTGATTTTGACTACCTCAAACGTCGACTTCTCAGCCACGGAATCATATTCGTCTCCAAAAGCCACTTCCAGCTCGATCTTTCCAACGGGATATGCCGACTTACCGGTACCACCCCATGAAAAACAGTGTTAGACGTCCTCAAGTCCTTATCGGTCAGGACCCATACGGCGAAAGGTCTCATAATAGAGAATATTGATGCTGCTTCCGCCGTCCATGAGCACCTTAGTGAATTTATATCCACCAACCTGAGGGGCCACCACCAAGGCCAACTGACTCGGGTTATCAACCCGGAGGGGGTGATCTTCTCTACTCCAAATGATAGGCTGCTCTGACCACCTCAGATATCGAGGAACCGCCCGGTTCAACCGAATTCACAGCCCTTTTATGAACCTTCTGGTCACGTTTACACAAGTTAGTGGTAAACACATGGTACTGCCCACCGTTCAACTATTTTGGATGGCTCTGATAACCTGACTGCTACTGCTGCTGCTGTCCTCCTTGACCAGACTGCTGCTGATTAAAGCCACCTTGACCACCTTGAAAACCGGAACTTGAGCCGCCACCCGGGCCATGGAAACCACCTGCTCTTGAACCACCGCCTGTTCCGTGATTGCCATCAAACATGTTTGAATTTTTGAAAGCCTTCATGATCGCGCAGTCCTTCCATAAGTGGGTGGCAGGATTTTCCCGAGTACCGTGTCTTGGACAAGGCTCATTCAGAAGCTGTTCGAGAGAAGGACCTGAGCCACCAGATCAAGGGAGTGCCCTCCCCTTACGCTTCTTGTTATTACCTTGGGCATTAGCATTGGCCACCAATGCCGGGTTACCGTCCGGCTTACGCTTGTTGCCACCTTGACTTACCGGGTGATGCTGTTGACCCTTTCCGTTGTTGTTCTTCTTTCCTTTCCCTGTCTTTTCCTCCTCAGACGCGGGATCATCAGTAGTATTAGAATCGGCATATTTAACCAAAGCCGCCATCAGCGTACCCATGTCATTGCAATCACGCTTAAGGTGCCCCAGCTTCTGCTTCAGCGGAACAAAACGACAATTCTGATGGAGCATAAGTACCGCAGAGCCGGCGTCCATCTTATCAGATGAATGTATTATTTCCTTGACCCGGCGCACCCAATGAGTTGTGGACTCACCCTCCTCCTGCTTACAATTGGTCAAGTCCACAATGGACATAGATTGCTTGCAAGTATCCTTAAAGTTCTGGATAAACCGGGCCTTTAACTCTGCCCATGAACTGATGGAATTGGGAGGAAAACTTTTCAACCAAGATCGGGCCATTCCATCTAACATCATGGTGAAATACTTAGCCATTGCCGCGTCGCTGACTTCCAATAACTCCATGGCCATCTCATAACTTTCAATCCATGCCCCCAGTTGTAAGTCGGCCGTGTAATTCAGCACCTTTCGAGGTCCCTTGAAATCCTTGGGCAGACGCACATCTCGCAGAGCCGGCACCAGACAAGGGACACCACCGGTTCTAGTGGCCACCCCTGCTCCAATAGAAGTCATTGGATACTCTGGGAGACCATCATATGTCGTCTGCTGAGCCGCTAATTGATCCGCCCGTTCATCCTCCTGACGCAATCAATCCTGCACCGGGTTATAGCCATCGGGTTGGTCGCGACGCTGGGCATTGCTTGATAAAGCTTCTGACTCCATGTGCCTGCTGTAACTCGGACTCCGGTTTGTACGAGGTGCTATCCAAGGCTGAGGAGTGGAATGAATCCTGTCCCTGCTGTAAGAATAGGTCTCTTGCTGTGCCAAGGCCGTCTGAAGAAGATCCCTAACCCTCCGGGTTTCCACCGCCGTCGGGTCATCACCATCTACTGGAAGAGCCGCCAGATGCGCCGATGCTGCTATCAAGTTCTCCATGGGGTTGGAAAAGTGGCCCGGAGGTGTCGGTATGTATCGGGGCGGGGCCATGCTCCCGTGAAGAGGTGCCATCTCTCGAGGCTCAACCGTCCCTCCAGCTCCGGGTGTCATAAATTGATTGGCTTCGGGCGGATTGCTAGGACCAGCTCCGGGTGTCGTGAAAAGATTCCGAGGATCGTAAACCGGAGGCAGACGGGACAGGGTCTTCTGATGTCTCCTTCTCATCACCTCATTGGACACATTCAGACTCATGTTAAGCTGGAAAGCCTCTGACTGGAGTCGCTGCGCCCGCGCATCCAAAGCCGCCCGCTCTGCAGCTAGCCTGGTGTCCTCAGCCGCCAAGGCCTCCTTGGCCAGGGCTATCTCCTCACGCACTTTTGCCACCTCCGCGTTATGCTCATCTGGATTTGCAGGAATAACCGTGGTGGTTAACAGGGCCGTCAACTTGTCCATAAGATCTATTAGCACCTGAGCCGGCGGGCGCGCGGGGCCTCCTGCCCCGGCCGCTCCTGACCCGGACGTTATTGCTGTCGCAGCCGTCGAGTTTTGGCCGGGTTGGGTACCGGCCATGAAGACTCCTGCCCAGCTTGGCGGCTCATAGCAATCCGGAACGCTAGAGTCGTCAGAACAGCCCCCAAGCATGCCTTCTTGGACCTGATACAGAGAGTCTGTTGAACCGGAGGACGAATCATCATATGATGGGACGGCTGTCTCTTCGCCACCTTTAGATCCTTCAGAAAGTGCCTCTCCGTGAATACAGCCCACAAAAGCACGCTTCATGGTAGATTGAATCCGGGCGGGCCTCGCACGCTGAGCCGTCTCAGTGAGGTCGACGCAGCTGTTCGGCTCGGGGCCCGGCTCACCAATCCGGCCGATGAAGACATGGATTCCGCCAAAGGGGACCCGGTACCCGTACTAAATTGAGTCGGCCTCGGGGCCCCAGCCTTCGTTGTCGATGTAGATCTTTCCGCGACGACTCTTGGTCATCCGGCCAACTACGTATCCCTTGAGCCCTTCGAAGCTGCCCTTTAAGAACTCAAATCCACCGTGCGCTGGCCCCACGGTGGGCGCCGACTGTCATGGAATTGTCACGGCAGATGTCCTCTTGCAAGGACTTAGTCGTGGAGCCATCGCAGCTAGGAAGCTTAAAGGGGTTAATCGGGACAAAGGACACGACATGTTTTATACTAGTTCGGCCCCTTACGGTGAAGGTAAAGCCCACGTCTAGTTGGGTTGGTATTGCTTGAGGTTTCGATGACCAGGGAGCGAGATACGCTATGCCTGGTTCTCGATTGGTTGTTTCTTGCCCTAAGCGTAACAGGTCGTCCCCTTATATACACGAAGTCGACGCCTGCGGGTTTTACGAGTCCCGCCGCTTATAAACAATGTCCGCTCGGTGACTAGTCAAGTCTACCTTATGATACAAGTCATGCCATTATGGCGGTTTACTACAACGGGCCTTAAGTCGCGTGTGGGCCTTAGGCCCTTTGTTGAGACGCCATCTTCACGCTTGGACTTGGGCTTCATGCAGTAATCTCTTTCGTAACCCGGCCCCACAGGCGGCTTACACAAATAGTTATATCCCCAATAGAGAGGTCGTACGCGGTCTAAACCTAAGCGCCGCGAAGTGCAGGACCATCGCCCTTAGCACACCACACGTTGTGTATGCGGCGGAAGCGTAACTATCCCCTTAATACAAGAGCAGGCTTACGTTCCAATCCGGTAGCGCGCTCGATCGCCCGACGTCACGAAGGCTTCGGCTGATACCACGACGTCGAGTGCCCATAAATTTCCACGTAGTTGGTTAGTGCGTATAGACCAAATGGCCAGACTCAGATCAAATACCAAGATCTCGTTAAATGTGTTAAGTATCCGCGAACGCCGACCAGGGCCAGGTCCACCTCTCTCCTAGGTGGTCTCAACCTGTCCTGTTGCTCCGCCACAAAGTAACAGTCGGGGCCGTCGGGAACCCAGGCCCACCTCTACCGGGATGGAGCCACCTGCCCCTTCAGCCCCCATCTCCGAACATTATCACAAGTAATGTAACAGTATAAAGTATATAGTATATGCCGAGATCACCTCCCGAAGTGATCACGGCCCAATAGTATAGCATGGCAGACGGACAAGAGTGTAGGGCCACTGATGGAACACTAGCATCCTATACTAAGCAGTAGGATAGCAGGTAAGGGTAACAACTATAGCAACAATGATAGGCTATGCAGCAGAATAGGATTAACCGAAAGCAGCAACATGCTACACTACTCTAATGCAAACAGTATAGAGAAGAATAGGCGATATCTGGTGATCAAGGGGGGGGCTTGCCTGATTGCTCTGGCAAGAAGGAGGGGTCGTCAACACTGTAGTCGTACTAGGTAGCAGCGGCATCGGTCTCGGTGTCTAGCGAGAGAAGAGGGGGAAGAAAAAATAAATACAATGCAACCAAATGCATGACGATGCATGACATGATAAAGCGCGGTGCTAGGTGTGCCCTAACGCGGTGGGAGGTTGTACCAGTGAAGGGGGGAACATCCGGGAAAGTATTCCCGGTGTTCCGCGTTTTCGGACAGATGAACCGGAGGGGGAAAGTTGCGAGTTCAATAGGTTAGCGATGTGTGGCGGTCGAACGGGTAGCGTATTCAGATTTGTCTCGTCGTTCTGAGCAACTTTCATGGAGAAAGTATTTTCATCTGAGCTATGGTTTATTTTCTATTAATTTTAAAAAATTTAAATCATTTTCAGGATTTATTTAATTATTTTAATGCAACATTATCCGAGCAGTATTTCTTGACGTCGGTGATCAATAGAGGTTGGTAGGTCAAAATGACGTGTGGGCCCAGTGGGACCCACCTGTCATACACTGTTAAGTTAATTAGGGTTAGGTTAAACTTATTATTGCTTAGTTAGACTAACATGTTAATTAGATTAATTACGTAGGATTAATTAACTTAATTAATTAATAATTTTATCAATTCATTTTTATTTATTTATTTTTTTACAAAAAAAATGTTACGAAATTTGGGCCCCGTTTGTCATAGGTACGAGGGCGGTATGCATGGCCCCCTGGGCCAGTCTGTGGCCCCTGGGGCCATACCAGGCACCGGGCGTTGGGCACGGGCGCCCGACAGGGCACCGTGGAGCGAGGCAACCGGGGCTGCGGTGGGACGCCGGCCAGGGCGGTGGTACGGTGGCCGACAGCGGTGGTCGCGGGGCGGACGCGGGCCGCCGCTGGCGGTCAGGCGGAGGCGGGTGCAGTTAGTTGGCCGAGACGGCAGGGGGCGCGAGCAGAGTGCCAGCCCAATCGCGGCACGGGAAGGAGGCCACGGCCGTGAGCGCGCAACAGGGGTCATCCAGAGCGCATGGTGAGCGCGTGCGGCAGGAGGAAGAGCAGCAAGACCGGGGCACGCGGTGCGCGACACCGGAGTTCGAGCGCGCGCGTGGGAGGAGGAGAGGACGGTGCCTCACTGCGGGGCCGTAGGCTTCGAGGCAGTGGGGGTTGAGGAGGAGGGCGGAGACGACCGGGCGATGGGGAGGCAGTCCGGCGAGGTAGTCCTGTTCGGTGGCGACGGTTGATCCGGGCGGCGTCGGGGGCGGTTGCCGGCGGGGATGACGAGCGTCGACGAGGCCTGGGGAGGCTGGCGGGGATGAGGCGAGGCGACGAGGCGGCGCAGGTGGGGGGTCGGCGAGTGCCTGGCAACGGCGGAACACCGGGGGAGGCAGAGGGCGCCGGGCGCTAAGGTGGTTGCCCCGATCCAGAAGGGGATCGGGGAGTGGAGGAGGGAGCGACGGGAGTGGGGAATCAGGGAGGGAGAAGTGGGAGGGATTAGGGTTTCGGTCGGGTGGACCGGGGTTAAGTGGTGGGGGTGTGGGCCGGCCCGTTCGGGCGGAACAGGCCAGCTGGGCCACGAGCACCAGCGGAGGGGGGGGGGGTCTGTTGTTCCCTCTTTTATTATTTTCTGTTTTATCTTAGTTACATTTTATTTTAGTTTTAGTAAAAATTATCACTAACACCTAACTTGGTACTTAAAAAAATCTACTGCCACATCAATTCTCAACCCAATTAAAATAGTTTAAAATTTTAAAAAATTCAAAAGGCATTTAAAATAATTGTTTTGCTGTTGTTTTACTTACTATAGGGCATTTAAATACTTTACAAAAGTGTGGTTTCTTCACCAATATTTAATATGGATTATTTGGCTCACTCCGAACATTTTAGTTTTAATATTTGAAAACTTTTATTGTTTGCTTGATTTTGAATATGAATTCGAACCGTTTTCAAACTAACGCGAGATTAGCAACATTAATCGAGGTGACGTGGCATCATTAGCAGAGGTTCACTGTAGCCTAATTATCCGGGCGTCACAATTCTCCTCCACTACAAGAAATATCGTCCCGAGATTTAAGCGGTGGAGTAAGCGGGGAAGGTGTTGGTAGCGAAAAACCTAACGAGTCTTCGCGGTCTTGGATGCCCTTTCGAAGAGGTTGATCCCTTTCGTTGATGTCTTCATTTCTCTGCTTCAAGTCACCATGATCAATTTGTCATCCTTTCTTCGGGATCTCCATCGTCCTACGAACGCGACCAAGGGGAAAAACTCCGGAAGAACGCATCTCCACAAAGCTGGGCATCTGACGGTGAACTCAATGGGAAATACACAAGGTACCCCACGAGTTGTATTTCAGTGAATTCGTTGAGTGCAATATACGATGGTACCAAAATTTCAAACGGGTAGGCAATCATTCGATGACTTAGACAGAAGCTGGAATGGGGGTTTGAACAACGAGAATAACATGGTGTCTGATTCCAGGATGAATAATGGTATAGCATTCAGCTCGCGAATCACTTACGAAGCCAGGTGCAAACGATACATTAGAATCCGGGTTATAAAGAAGAGTCAGGTTTTGATCCAGTGGACCTGTGGGTTATGGGCCCACCATGTGGGTTGAAAGTAGGAAGGGTGGTGACATCTTGCACAATCATGTAAGTAAGGCATGTCAGAGGATAGCCCGTCAGTTATGTCGGTAACAACATCGGTACCAAGGGCGAGGGACGAAGAGAACCAATTCCTGCTCATTGAACGAGGCGGAGCAATAGGCAAAGTTCTTATCCATCGGTGGTTACTGAAATGTTTTCAACAACGATGTGAGGTCTTCTTGTGAGTTGTACGTCGAGGTGTTTACATAAGCAGGGGAATATCACTGCTTAGACCATATAGATCACAAGCAACGTTAATCCAACCAATGGAAAGGAAAATATGACTATCAGATTAAACAGATCAATGGAAAGAAAAATTGTGATTACACACGATTATTAGGAGTATATCCTTCCCATGTACAAGCAGAACATGGCATATAGGGTAGGAGAGCAAGTACCCAACCATTCAGATAAGAGGCAAGGATTAATCAAGATGTTACCCATACAACGGTGTTTGGATAACTGACAAAGAAACATTTAGCATCGCGCCTCTAATGTTCTTGTTGAAGAGCGGGGTATCATAGTCATGCTTCAAGGTAGCAATGATATGGTGTTTCAATCAAGGGCCAGACTTTGGATACACAAATGATCCATGAGGAGCAACTTATAAAATAGGTATTACAATTTCCTCTAGGAAGAATGGTTATCCTTGCAAAAGAAATTATAATGATAGGTCCTCCAGCCAGGGGGGGTGCTAGGCCTGACATCATATTACCGGGTCATCAAAGGACCAACATCATAACTCTTGAAAAGTTGTCCCAACCATCCTATCTGACCGAGATTCAGATCCGATTGGTGTCAGGATACCTCAGGCCCAGGATGTCTGAGAAGAAAGGTGCAACACAAATTGACGGGATGACACTGTAAGATTCTCGGGAAATGAACTATGAAGTGATTTCCGTTAACAAGAGTTCATCATTAACCCAAGGAGAGGACAAGGAGGTGGCTGATGAACTCAACGACAATTCATTGAGATTTCCAAAAGATGGATTTCCACAATTAAGTGAACAAGGAGATAACATTTGTCAGATCAAATGATATAAGGAAGTATGCTCAAGGAAAACATACACAATTAAACATTGGTTGAAAGGTGCACCCGAAATATGGGTTGGGTTGCACGACCAATGTTAGAATGGTGATTCAATAATCAATAGTCTAAGAATGAACGGTCGACCATTAACTTCAAAGCAATAGGATTGCTAGAAGTGCAGAATCCAAACAGCACCTTTCACTTGTTGGTACCCCGATTGGAATCAACACGAGGACCAAGAAAGAATGGTGATGGTGAGAAATATCACTATACCAAGAATTCTTAAGAGGTGGTGAAAGTCCCACGACATTCTTGACATAAAAGGTGGTAATACTCCAAGGTAAAGAAGAACAATGCTGGGTAGCAAGGAACTCAAGGTATAACACAAAACACGAACAAGTTTGTGTTGGAGGGAAGGCAATAAAGTGGCCGATGATAACACAACTCATCGAGGACAAGGATGGTGTTACTCATCATGGATTCAATTGATATCCAGGAAGGAGTCAAGATGTTGATAATGATTCTGACAATTTTTGTCGAGAGGCTCCACGAAGAAGCAATCGAACAACGACTGCATCAAGCAAAAGGACTGATGCAGTGAAAGATTATTGGGTCTATGGATACGACACCAACTCGGAATCAAGCTTGTTGTTCGAGGTGAAACGATAAGACGAGGAAGATCGACGTAAGCTTAGCTCATCACCGAAAGTTATGCTCTGGGAATAAGGACCAGGTAGCACAGTTAATTCAGCACGATAATGATATAGCCAATTAGGCTAGGAACGATGTGATCAAGTATTAAATTTGTAAGTAATGAAGGTTACCAAGAGTTGTTTAATCGCGGTGCAAACTCGATTCAGTTATTTGGTGTTCTGGTTGACGACAACCTAGAACTTGTGGAGTGACTATGATAGGGAAAGGTATTACTTCATCAGAAATTCATAAGATGAAGTGCAATGGGTTGGTATCCTCGAGATGCTATGGGGTAATACTTGAAAGTAGATCAGGATAGAAACTGAACTGGATTGTTGAGTAATGATAGCAGATACTTTAACCTTGTCAAAATAGACGAGGCACTGGAATGGTTTTCTTTCAGAAATATATTAAATAAAGTTAGCATGGTCGGAACCATAGCTGCAAGGGATCCAATATAACGACTCCGAAAGAATTATTCAAATGATTCAATACTTTTGCAAGAAGCTTCCATGATAAGTTCCACATTGGGTCCATGGGCATGAACACAAAGGTTCAGGGTCAACTCCCACTTCTTCAATGCCTAACCTTTCATTTACTTCTCGTCTTCGAAGAATTTGTAGAGCACAAAATCATCTGGTAAAACTCCAGAATGATATGACTTGTGTAAACTTTCAGTTTCTCACGGTTTAGGGGAAGGCATAGGTTCGACCCATCGGGCATCTTAGTAACATATACCACAAGTTTCCAAATAAATACACAAGCTCGAAAGCAGAGCATGGTTGGTCAAGCAGAGGATACAATGTACCAAAGGTATTATGTATCAGGGGAAAGAACTCACAAGGTGATTAATTATGAAGGACACTGTCGGATGATAATCCAACAGTGGATATGGCGATCCACAATGGAGCTAATGTGAGTATCATTACCCAATCAGAGGAAGAAAGAATGCAAATGCATCGGTTTATAGAACATCTGAATAATTCAACGTTTAAATAACAAAGGAATTATGATTTTCAAATCAAGGGATCAGGAGAAAATGCTCTGATCAAGGATGGATAAGTTGAATAGACTTAGGGTACAATCGATGGCAATCTGATTGGCCGAGAACCAGCTCATGTTCGAAAGACGTCTAAGCCGGAAAGATACTTTATAAGGATCAACTGATGATTGCGTGCATTCGCAACATATTGAATCAAGGGACGCAAAATGATAGTGACAAAAGATGCCAATAAGATTACTAGACTTATGGTATGAACCATAATGCAAGCAAGCAAGAATTTCAAGAGCAACAGGCTACTCAGGGTTTTCGGAAGGTCGAATGGCACTTCGAAGACTTTTGTGAAACACCTGAACAACAGTGAAAGAACGGATACTCGGTAAGTGTGAGGAATTATCCATAGAGGGTATTCATGTGGCAAAGATCTGCAATGCAATGGCTCAAAAGATTCTTAAAAGTCAAAGAACAATTCGATGCATCTTGTAATAACAAGAGCAGCTAGGGATGAATGTAAGAATGGTAAGGGTAATAAGTTATCCATAAGGATTTATCGGTGGTAGGGAATTGCAAAAGAAGTAGGCATAAAGTCTTGAGAGAACTTCAGCGAGTATCTTCAGAATCTTCTGGTGTAGCAAACGATCATCGGGAGTGAGGGGCTCTCCGGGAGAAAGTATTTTCGAGAACCTAAAGTTAGTCTTGTTTTTAGCAAAATCATTTAACCCGAATAGAAGAGAGATTAGAGTCCCAGAGTATAGGACGAGGAATAAAAGATCCTAATACCACCCAATGGCGACGTGGGCCCGTAAGGCACACAACCATGTTAGTAAAAGTTTTTGTAATGTCTAGACTCGACTTGACCAAGGAGTTGGAAGGGTATTCCTACAGCGATCGGCTCGATACCAACTTGTGGCGCCCTGATTCAATCATACACTAATCATGCACGCATAAGCGTGTACGATCAAGATCGGGGACTCACGAGAAGATATCACAACACAACTCTAAAACATAAATAAGTCATACAAGCATCATAATACAAGCCGAGGGCCTCGAGGGCTCGAATACAAGTGCTTTCGATCATAGGCAGTCGATGGAAGCAACAATATCTAAATACGAGACATAAGTTAAACAAGTTTGCCTTAAGAAGGCTAGCACAAACCGGGATACAGATCGAAAGAGGCGCATGCCTCCTGCTCTATCCTCCTAAACTACTCACAGTGGTCGTCGGTGACACACTTGCGTAGTAGTAGGCGCCTCCGGTGTAGTAGGAGTCGTGGTCGACGGTGGCGTCAAGCTCCTGGGCTCCAACATCTGGTTGCGATAACCAGGTTGAAGGGAAAAGGGGGAAAAGAGGGAGAAAAGCAACCGTGAGTACTCATCCAAAGTACTCGCAAGCAAGGAGCTACACTACATATGCATGGGTATATGTGTAAAGGGCCATATCGGTGGACTGAACTACAGAATGCCAGAATAAGAGCGGGATAGCTAATCACAGCCAAGACTACGATTCTGGCAGCCTCCGTCTTGCAAAGATGTAGAAGAGAGTAGACTGAAGTCCTCGGTAGCATCACATAGCATAATCCTACCGTGACCCTCTCCTCGTAGCCACTGTTAGAGAGCGACCACCGGGTTGTATCTCAGCACTTGGAAGGGTGTGTTTTATTAAGTATCCAGTTCTAGTTGTCATAAGGTCAAGGTACAACTCCAAGTCGTCACATACCGAAGATCACGGCTATTCGAATAGATCAACTTCCCTGCAGGGGTGCACCCCAAAAACCAACATGCTTGATCCCAATTGGCCGGACACACATTCCTGGGTCATGCCCGGCCACGGAAGATCAACACGTCGCAGCCCCACCTAGGCCAACAGAGAGGTCAGCACGCCGGTCTAAACCTAAGCGCACAGGGGTCTGGGCCCATCGCCCTTAGCACACCTGCACGTTATTGTCCTCGGAAATATCAAGAATAACAATGTCCGTTAAAATAGTAACGTTTGCAACCACAATAGGCACATCCTCACAAATACCGACAGGTATAGCAGTTGATTTATCAGCAATTTGCAAAGATATTTCAGTAGGTGTCAACTTATTCAAATCAAGTCTACGATATAAAGAGAGAGGCATAACACTAACATCGGCTCCAAGATCACATAAAGCAGTTTTAACATAGTTTCTTTTAATGGAGGATGGTATAGTTGGTACTCCTGGATCTCCTAGTTTCTTAGGTATTCCACCTTTAAAAGTATAATTGGCAAGCATGGTATAAATTTCAGCTTCCGGTATCTTTCTTTTATTTGTAACAATATCTTTCATCTACTTAGCATAAGGATTCATTTTAAGAATATCAGTCAAACGCATACGCAAAAAGATAGGTCTAATCATTTCAGCAAAGCGCTCAAAATCCTCATCAGCCTTTTTCTTGAATGGTTTAGGGGAAAAGGCATGGGTTTCTGAACCCATGGTTCTCTTTCTTTACCGTGCTTCCTAGCAACAAAGTCTCTCTTATCATAACGTTGATTCTTTGATTGTGGGTTATCAAGATCAATAGCAGGTTCAATCTCTACATCATTGTTATTGCTAGGTTGAGCATCAACATGAACATCATCATTATCCCTAGGTTCATGTTCATTACCAGATTGTGTCTCAGCATCAGAAATAGAAATATCATTGGGATTCTCAGGTGTGTCAACAACAGGTTCACTAGAAGCATGCAAAGTCCTATCATTTTTCTTTTTCTTCTTCTTAGAAGGACTAGGTGCATCAACATTAGTTCTCTGAGAATCTTGCTCAACTCTCTTAGGGTGGCCCTCAGGATACAAAGGTTTCTGAGTCATTCTACCCCCTCTAGTCATAACTCTAACAACATTATCATTTTTCTTATTATTTAATTCATTAAGAAAATCATCTTGTGCTTTAAGCACTTGTTCTACCTGAGTGGTAACCATAGAAGCATGTTTACTAATAAGTTTAAGGTCACCTTTAACTCTAGACATATAATCACTCAAGTGTTCAATCATATAATCACTATGTTTCAATTGTCTACCAACATAAGCATTGAAGTTTTCTTGTTTAACAGTAAAATTATCAAACTCATCCAAGCATTGGCTAGCAGACTTATTACAAGGAATATCACCTTCATCAAATCTATAGAGAGAATTTACCTTCACTACCTGTGTCGGGTTATTAGGACCATGTATTTCTTCAATAGGTGGTAAATTCTTAACATCTTCAGCTTTAATACCCTTTTCTTTCGTAGATTTATTTGCCTCTTGCATATCTTCAGGACTGAGAAATAGAATACCCCTTTTCTTTGGAGTTGTCTTAGGAGTTGGTTCAGGAAGTGTCCAATCATTATCATTACTCAATATATAATTCAATAGCAGTTCAGCTTGCTCAACAGTTCTTTCCCTGAAAACACAACCAGCACAACTATCCAGGTGGTCTCTGGAAGCATTGGTTAGCCTATTATAAAAGATATCAAGTATTTCATTTTTCTTGAGAGGATGATCAGGCAAAGCATTAAGTAATCGGAGAAGCCTCCCCCAAGCTTGTAGGAGACTCTCTTCTTCAATCTGCACAAAATTATATATTTTCCTTAAGGCAGCTTGTTTCTTATGAGCGGGGAAATATTTAGCAGAGAGGTAATAAATCATATCCTGGGGACTACGCACACAACCAGGAGCAAGAGAATTAAACCATGTTTTAGCATCACCCTTTAATGAGAACGAAAATAACTTAAGGATATAGTAATAACGAATTTTTTCCTCATGAGTGAATGGGGTGGCTATATCATTAAATTTAGTAAGATGTGCCACAACAGTTTCAGATTCATAGCCATAAAAAGGATCAGATTCAAGCAAAGTAATTAACTCAGGATCAACAGAGAAATCATAATCCTTATCATAAATACAGATACGTGAAGTAGCAAAAGCAGGGTCATATTTCATTCTAGCATTCAAAGACTTTTCTTTTAGCTTAGCTAACAGTTTCTTAAGATCATATCTATCTTTGCAAGCAAAAAGGTCTCTAGCAATTTCTTCATCCATAACATAACCCTCAGGCACATCAGGCAATTCATATCTAGGGGGAGAATCTTCATCATCACTTTCATCAATATTATTTGTTTCAATAATTTCATTCTCTCTAACCCTAGCAAGTTGTTCATCAAGAAATTCACCTAATGGCACATTATTATCAAGCATAGAAGTAGTTTCATCATAAGCATCATGCATAGCAGAAGGGCATCATCAATGACATGCGACATATCAGAATCAATAACAGGTGTAGGTGTCGCAAATTTACTCATAATAGAAGGTGAATCAAGTGCAGAGCTAGATGGCAGTTCCTTACCTCCCCTCGTAGTTGAGAGAAAAATCTTGGTTCTTTCATCTTTCAAGTTCCTCATTGTGATGAACAAATATAAATCCCAAGTGATTCAAAGAACAGAGCTATGCTCCCCGGCAACGGCGCCAGAAAATAGTCTTGATAACCCACAAGTATAGGGGATCGCAACAGTTTTCGAGGGTAGAGTATTCAACCCAAATTTATTGATTCGACACAAGGGGAGCCAAAGAATATTCTCAAGTATTAGCAGTTGAGTTGTCAATTCAACCACACCCGAAAGACTTAATATCTACAGCAAAATATTTAGTAGCAAAGTAGTATGGAAGTAACGGTAACGGTGGCAAACAATAGTAGATTTTCTAGCAATCGTAACAGTGGCAATGGAAAAGTAACTAAGCAAAGATCAATATGTGAAAAGCTCGCAGGCAATGGATCAATGATGGATAATTATGTCGGATGCGATTCCTCATGCAACATTTATAACATAGGGTGACGCAGAACTAGCTCTAGCTCATCAATGTAATGTAGGCATGTATTCCGAATATAGTCATACATGCTTATGGAAAAGAACTTGCATGACATCTTTTGTCCTACTCTCCGGTGGCAGCGGGGTCCTATTGGAAAATAAGGGATATTAAGGCCTCCTTTTAATAGATTACTGGACCAAAGCATTAACACTTAGTGAATACATGAACTCCTCAAACTACGGTCATCACCGGGAGTGGTCCCGATTATTGTCACTTCGGGGTTGCCGGATCATAACACATAGTAGGTGACTATTGACTTGCAAGATAGGATCAAGAACTCACATATATTCATGAAAACATAATAGGTTCAGATCTGAAATCATGGCACTCGGGCCCTAGTGACAAGCATTATGCATAGCAAAGTCATAGCAACATCAATCTTAGAACATAATGGATACTAGGGATCAAACCCTAACAAAACTAACTCGATTACATGGTAAATCTCATCCAACCCATCACCGTCCAGCAAGCCTACGATGAGATTACTCATGCACTACGGTGATCATCATGAAATTGGTGATGGAGGATGGTTGATGATGACGATGGCAATGGATTCCCCTCTCCGGAGCCCCGAACGGACTGCAGATCAGCCCTCCCGAGGAAGATTAGGGCTTGACGGTGGCTCTGTATTGTAAAACGCGATGAATCCTTCTCTTTGATTTTTTTTCTCCCCGAAAGTGAATATATAGAGTTGGGGTTGAGGTCGGTGGAGTCCCAGGGGGCCCACGAGGCAGGGGGCGCGCCCCATGGGGTGCGCCATGCACCCTCGTGGACAGGGTGTGAGCCCCCTGATGCTGATTCTTTCAACAGTATTTTTCATTAATTCCAAAACGTGTCTCCGTGGATTTTTAGGTCATTCTGAGAACTTTTATTTCTGCACAAAAATAACTCGATGGCAGTTCTACTGAAAACAGCGCCAGTCCGGGTTAGTTCCATTCAAATCATGCAAGTTAGAGTCCAAACACAAGGGCAAAAGCGTTTGGAAAAGTAGATACGTTGGAGACGTATCAGGGCCAACAGTTACTGACGTGGCTTCTTCCATGTTGGTCTGATACGTCTCCAACGTATCTATAGTTTTTGATCGTTCCATGCTATTATATTATCTGTTTTGGATGTTTAATGGGCTTTAATATGCTCTTTTATATTATTTTTGGGACTAACCTATTAACCGGAGGCCCAGTGCCAGTTGCTGTTTTTTGCCTATTTCAGTGTTTCGCAGAAAAGGAATATCAAACGGAATCCAAACGGAACGAAACCTTCGCGAGGATCTTTCTTGGAACAAACGCAATCCAGGAGACTTGGAGTGGAAGTCAAAGACGCAACAAGGTGGCCACGAGGTAGGAGGCCGCGCCCAGGGGGGTAGGCGCGCCCCACCCTCATGGGCCCCTCTAGCTCCAACGACGTACTTCTTTCGCCTATATATACCCTTGTACCCTAAAAACATAAGGGAGAGCCACAAAACCACTTTTCCACCACCGCAACCTTCTGTACCTGTGAGATCCCATCTGGGGCCTTTTCCGGTGATCTGCTGGAGGGGGATTCCATCATGGAGGGCTTCTACATCAGCACCATAGCCTCTTCGATGATGTGTGAGTAGTTTACGACAGACCTTCGGGTCCGTAGTTATTAGCTAGATGGCTTCTTCTCTCTCTTTGGTTCTCAATACAAAGTTCTCCTGGATGTTCTTGGAGATCTATTCAATGTAATATTCTTTAGTGGTGTGTTTGCCGAGATCCGATGAATTGTGGGTTTATGATCAAGATTATATATGAACAATATTTGGTTCTTCTCTGAATCCTTATATGCTGATTTGATATCTTTGCAAGTCTCTTCGAATTATCGGTTTAGTTTGGCCTACTAGATTGATCTTTCTTGTAATGGGAGAAGTGCTTAGCTTTGGGTTCAATCTTGCGGTGTCCTTTCCTAGTGACAGTAGGGGAAGCAAGGCACGTATTTTATTGTTGCCATCAAGGATAAAAAGATGGGGTTTATATCATATTGCTTGAGTTTATCCCTCTACATCGTGTCATCTTGCCTAATGCGTTACTCTGTTCTTATGAACTTAATACTCTAGATGCATGCTGGATAGTGGTCGATGTGTGGAGTAATAGTAGTAGATGCAGAATTGTTTCGGTCTACTTGACACGGACGTGATGCCTATATTCATGATCATGCCTAGATATTCTCAGAACTATGCGCTTTTCTATCAGTTGCTTGGCAGTAATTTGTTCACCCACCGTAATATATGCTATCATGAGAGAAGCCACTAGTGAAACCTATGGCCCCCGGGTCTACTTTACATCATATAAGTTTCCGATCTATAATTCTAGTTTACTATTTATTTTTGCAATCTTTATTTTCCAATCTATACAACAAAAATACAAAAAATATTTATCTTATTATCTTTATTAGATCTCACTTTTGCAAGTGGCCGTGAAGGGATTGACAATCCCTTTATCGCGTTGGTTGCAAGGTTCTTGATTGTTTGTGCAGGTACTAGGTGACTTGCGAGTAGTCTCCTACCGGATTGATACCTTGGTTCTCAAAAACAGAGGGAAATACTTACGCTACTTTGCTGCATCACCCTTTCCTCTTCAAGGGAAAACCAACGCATGCTCAAGAGGTAGCATGGTCCGTCGTGTGTTTTATCACCGACGGTACCATTAATAATAACTCAGCGTTGGTTTTGACCAGTCAACGCTATTGACATATGGGCCCAGAAGATGCTGATGTGGCTGCTTACATGTGGGACCAGGCATTGTTTTTTCAGTGACGATCTGTCATCTAACCGGTCGACGGTTCTAACATGTGGGCCCACTATTGTGCTGACGTGGATGCTGGCAGGCAGGTCCATACATGGGTGACATGGCTTCTTACATGTGGGACCATACGCTGGTGACGGCATACATAACCATCATAGTTTGTATGCGCGGTCATTTTGTTTTATATTGCAAAAATTGGCGGGCATATTTGACAATTTTAAAATGAATTTGTGCAAAATTTGAATTTGAATGCAAATTGAGTTGTCGCTACTTTTATTAAAACGCAAACTTGACAATGGTCAAACAGAATATCTCACACATTATAATAATCAACCATGGTACAGAGCTACAATATCAACTTAGTTTCACGAAATCCTAGCACCGTAATCGCGGCGATGTACCTAACCAGGACATCAAGTTCATCAAGTCTCTTTTCGATAACCATAGTTTTCTCTTCCTTCGCATTCTTGATTATCGCAAGTTTTTCCTCCTGCTCTTGGAGGCCATTGTTGATAGATCGAATATGGTTGTGCTGATCAAACACCCCCAATTTCAGATCCTCAATGTCATCTTGTTGCTCTAGCCGGGAATTCTTGACATCTTCAAGTATTTTTTGCTACTCTAGAACGATTTTGTTGATAGATTCAAGTTTACATTGCGCATCTGGCAGGAGATGCTTCACAGCTTCACATTCTTGCTGCTGCTCTGCCAAGGCCTTCTTGACAACTTCAAGTTCTAGCTGCTGCCATGCCAGGGCATTCTTCATAGCATCTAGTTCGTCATGCTGGTTTTTTAGGCCATGTTCGACTGCTTCTTGTTCTTCCTGCTGCACGACTAGTGCACTGATGATTGGTTCAAATTATTGTTTCTGGCGCTCAAGAATTGCAATATGGTCATTATTTGAGCGACCTAACTTTCCCTGCAGAAAAAAACATACATGTTACATCATATGGGAGAATACCAAAACCTATAGATGCAGCTGCCGCAACATACAGTTACATGGGTGAACAAAGGTCAAAAGTAGGAAGTGTTCACAGAAAAGAGTTGGCATACTCACGAGGTGAACCCGCTTTCTCTTTGATCTGCTTGAGCTGGGTAATACATATGCATTAAGAGACATGAGTTGTTTGAACTCTTGAAGCAGCACATGTAGGCCATTAGTCACTGCTTCTAGTTGATGACGATAATATTCCTGCCATAATGTACTTGAAGACATTAGATTATAGTGCACAGTTTACATCCCATGGCACATGACAGAGAAAGTAAACATATTCTAACCATAGATGAAAAGTTTCCAATAACACCGACATGTACATCTTTAGTCCTGAACGGATCTGCATCTTTTTGTTCAGTTTCAGTTCAACATATATTCATTCAGTTCTTCATGGTGTGTACATCTATGTGAAGGATCACGTGCTCCTAAATCTAATAAAGATGGGTAATCTGTCATACATGTTTTTCTTCTTCATTTGGTATGTATGCTTGTCCCACTCCGTTGTTGATGTGTACAACATCTGTTGCATAACGATGATCAATAGTTGAGAGTAGTGCAAAACGAGGCGAGGATAATTTCAAATATTGGTGTCAAAATGAGCAAACACGTGCTTAATTACTCTTAGATCAAGGTAATGGAGTAGCAATAAGAACTCTAGCTGGATTCACCAGCTATCTTAACCCGAATAAGTACCCTCAATTTCATATCTTATAAACACAACAACAACTATCATATGGGAAACTAAATAGATTTGGTAATGTAAACACATGTGCAAAATTGATGGGTTACGAGGGGAATAATTGAGATATACGAGACACTACTGCAGGATGCTGCTAACGTGACACTATGATCAGAGACCCTTCGAGAAACTGTGTGCGATGCAATAATCACAAACGGTGCTATATGAAAACCGTCAGAAATGTATAAAACATTTGCGATGACGGATGCATCAAACACGGTTCAGGTTTTATTTGCGTGTGCGATGAAGGGCATACTGTTCAGTTCAATGAACTGCTTGCGATGAGGAGGAACAAAAGAAACGGGCAGCCAGATGAAGGCGTGTGCGATACACAGCATACGGTTCACTCGGATGAACTGTTTGTGATTAGGCAACACAAAAGAAACGGTCAGCCAGATCAAAGGTGTGTGCGATATACGGCACGCGGTTCACTCGGATGAACTGTTTACATTGAGACATGAGAACAGAAACGGTTCAAATGAACAAGATGTGTGTGATACGAGGCAAACAGGTCTGTAATCGGATACGTGTGCGAAGACCGATAACAACACATACGATTACAGCTAACAATCTGTGTGTGTTGTGAGAAAACGATTGCTGGTATACAATTGTGAGTGATTGATGAAAACATCACCGACGGGTTCCATTGTAGTGCGTGTGCGATGTGATTATGTTTGTCCGCACAACATCTACGCTCTGTCTACAACATCAACATATATACTTAAAAGGACAACATTGCATAACCAAATTAAGCATACAATTACACAAGTGACTACACACATAACATTTCCACACACCAAAGAAAGCAATTACATGCATACTAAAGTAGGAGAAACGAGGATCTAATCATCTACTTATTGTTGCGACGACGCTTGCCATTGCTCGCTTCCTACCGGATCCCTGGCCGTTTTGGGGAAGGAGGGACTTCCTCATGTCAATGATCCGCCTGTACATGTCGTAGCTCGTGTATGCCTCCTTGGCTGCGTACACGACGTGAGCTTTGTTGAGTTTCTCCATCCAGGCCGAGTGCCAGGCACGCTTGTCCTTGTTGCATGAATCCTTCGTGTCTCTGTAGTAGGGGTCGATGATGGCCTCTGCGAGGTGAACCAGTGAGTCCTTATGATGCTCCTTGCTGCCCCTAATCTTGTATTGGCCCAGGATGTCGACAAGATTCTGGCAGGCGATGCGCGAATTCTCGAGCGCCTTTACATCGTTGGTGATGTCCACCGTAGTGAACATGTAGTGGGGGCTGTTGACAAACCTGGCAAAACGCTCGCAAGGCCTTGTGGTCAGGCAGTAGTGGTAGACGAGGACGTGGTGGCGCACGCACATCTGGGCAACGGTGACCTTGGGACGAGACCTGAATGCAGCTGGTGTACTCGAGGTCGAACCCGACCACCTTGTACTTCTCCTCGGCAAGCAACAACTCCATGGTGTGGATGGAGTGCTCACAGAGACCGGGTCGTTGGTGTACACCACCGAGAGGTCCATGAACCTTCTGTGGGTGTCCACCACGACACGCATGGTGAACTGCTGCTCATCGTCGGTAGCCGCTCGGAGCGCCATGGGAGCCGCGCAGGATACCCTCTAAGAATTTCTCGTGGTGGGTGTGCTTCTTGCAATGGTGGGGCGCGATCGAAAGGTTGAAGAGACACAAGGGTAGGTTAAATGGACGTTGTAATAAATGGGGGCGGCCGGCCTATAATCGTCACGTCTTGTCACACGTTCATAGCGGAGGATTCCAGAATCTAGTGCATGCTTGACAACACCGCACCCCAGGCGTGGGCTCGAAGAGCCTATTCCCACGCTACCGTGCTGTTTACCGCGCAAGCTTCCCGCCCGGCTAGTTTGGCCACACGTCGGCTAGAAAAGGGACAAATCGTGCGCATTTATTGGCAAAAAGCTTTGTAAAAATGAAGTGTGTGGAATGACTTCGGTCATAAGTTTACCCTTGGGTGATGAGGTCAAAGTTACACAGAAGGGTGATTATGGACACCCGAGTGCGATAATTAATTCTGCGCTCTACAATGCACACGGTGGAAGAAACCAACTGTGTGCAATAATGTCGAAGATCGCAGTCGAGTTAGCTATACAGATCGTGTGCTGTGATATCGGCAAGGTAAACTGATTCGAGAATGGTTAATAAAATCTAAGACCATTGCATATTAAGGTCAAAATCGTGCTAGCAATATACGAGTCTCATACGATGCCATTTCAACGATTGTACCACAAAATCTCGAAATGTTAAAATTCAAGAGTTATATGGCTCAAATTCGAAGATTACAAGGTTCAAACTGATATAGATATGAAATTCAGCTCATCAGCTGCAAACACTCGCGATGATGCGTTGAACATGGATATGAGAGAGGTTCAAACTAATATCACCTCTTCTAAGTCTGGCTTCGAAACCACACAAGTTTTGCAAAGGGGTCAGCCACTGAGAAGTCATGTATGGGGTTGACCCGATGACTTCCGATTACTCTGTCATATGAAGTTCCATAATGAAATTCAGCATTTTTGGAGCCTACTCCATTCTGTCGCAAGCGCCGGCGCTGATCAACAGACCATTCATTTTTGCGAAATGAATGTAGGGAAAACCTCATTTCCTTCAGCACCCTTGCTCTGAGAACAAAGAACCTGGCGAATATAATCTCCGCTAAGGTCCCTCGGTAGGAGTTCAAAGTAATTTGTGAGAGATCTAGATCTAGGCATTCGACGTGATTGTTATATTGTATCACATTATCCACCACTGGGCCTAATCTTATCTGCAAAAGAAGAAAACGTGTTAGTGCCTACATGCAGTTTTGAACATTACTACATGACTAGCTATTTGGTTTGCAGGATTTGTAAAATGCACTAACATGCCATCTTCGGTCTGACATGATTAACATGGCCATTTGATTACATTCTAGAAAAATGTAGCCTTCTTCACAAGAGGTTGGAGTGGATGAAAAGTTCCCTAAGAAAACTAGTACAGATGAATCCAAAGGAGAAATGCGTATTGATTGTAACCATATGGATCAAGCAACCAATATAGGGGCGCATGTATGTACTAAATTCCTCCAAAAGAACCTTCAGAAATCGTAGTACATTGTCATTGTAAACTTGGAAAAAGGTGTCACAAATTGAACTCCCTTGTGGTTAACATTTAACAGGAAAGGAACATCACCTCGATATATAGCTTCTCCAGGCACGGAAAGCATCTCAGGAAACTAACAACTTGCTCTAGGTCGGGCCCGATAGATTCTAGTTCCAAGACCTTCACTGTGCGCAGTTTCGGGGTCAAGCTTGTCGGAATCATTTTTTGAATGATAGACGAACAAACATCATAAAAAATAGAAATAATGTTAATTTGTAGGAGGAGAGGTAGAAGGCGGCTGTTGTACCTGAACGGGTGTGGATCCAATAACAAGTTCAAAGTATTTATCAGACGAGTAGCCCACCACTGTCAATTTCGGCGCAGAAATGACATTGATTCTTGTTGGACCTTCTTGATCAACTAGAAGTAATCTCTCAAGTGCAGGTGTGTCCTGGATGACCATACCATGGTCCACCTTTTGTGATGTCTTCCTGCCGCACCAGCAACACACATAAATAGGCCGGACAGTCGTGGAGGTGATGTGGAAGGTACTCAGCCCATTGATCGCCTGAAGATGAAGGTACTTGAGTGTAGTACAGCCACGGAGCAGGCGCTCCATGTCACCCTTTGAGAGGCAGACGGCGACAAGCTCGAGGTGCTTCAGTCGTGGTAGAATAAGAGCGGGCGCGTCATTAAGGGGCGGGAAATGGCAGTTCTTGAACTTGGCAACGCGCAGCGTGGGCGCGAGGCGGAGTGCAGACGTTGGTAACGACCGCATATGCCCATCATCAAAAGTGAGCTCCTCGAGCTGATCTAGGGCGGGGGATCGGAACCAGTCGTCAAGCTTGGCTCGGTCCTTGCCGTTGGAACGGAACTTGCCCATTCTAAGGCCTTTGGTTGGGACAAGGTGACTGCCGAGGATCTTGGAGAACACATCCAAGCTTTTGCGATAGCCATGGCAGAGCTCGTGGGTGTCGATGAGGTCGAGAGGGCTGGAGTTCCATAGGGGGCGCCACCGCCAGAAAGGAGGGTTGGCGCCCCATATTTGATTGGGAGGAGGGAGATGATTACTCTCAACATATCATCGGGAGGCTGCTGATTAAGTCTAGGCCTCTTTGGAGTCGCTATGCAGTTCTAGCTCGCCCGCCTCCGCTTTTTGGCAGCCCCGTTCTCCACCTCCAGAGTCTCCTTGTGAGCGGCGCTTTCTGATAGAAATGGGAGTACAGGGAATATTTAGTTAAAACAGGGTAATAGAAAAGTGTATTGGTAACTAGAAGTTGATAAGTAGGAATATAGTAAGATAAGGGAATAACGATTGGTTGCTTAAATACTACACAATTCATTTGACGTTGCTGGGTAAGTCAACATATGCAGATAATTGAAAAGAAAACTTACTTCGAACAAATTCTGCACGGATGATTTTGTCGGGGAAGTTAGCGTATATCTCATGACCAGACCCTTCTATGTGCAGTGCAATTTTAGTGCCAACTTTCAGTACACAAAACTTTGCAATTTCATTCCAAAAGCCAGTGCCAAAATAGGAGTCACCATGTTCATCAAGTCTTACAGTAGCAACGATTGTAAATCCATGGTTTGTGCGCAGTATGACATTCGTGGAGCCTTGATGTATGTAAAGGAAAAAATTGTGCACTACATAATCTATTGCATAGCGAGGGATGTCCTGCAGAAAATGGTAGGGTTGTTAAAGAAAATATGGTAACATGCAAATATGGGCCCAAATTGAAAGAACTGTACAGCAGTTGAAATCGAAGGACAAAAGTCTATAATTAAACAGATAGGGTAAACATGATGTCATGGAAATATGAGAGTAATCGAAAGAACAATACATCATTAATTTGCCTAATATAGAAAGAAGAGGGGGGAAATCCCCTTTGACGTATATGGTGCATGTGGCACCTTTTATCCCAATGTAGCAATATTTAGAATATGTTCAGGAAACTAGGCCATGCCAGCCGATTTAGGGTGAGATTGAACATACTACGTGCGTCCTCAAGTTATCTGGTACGGTGAGATGGAATCTCTGGCAGCGGTCGCCAAGTCCTGAGGTATCGGCGCACTGTACATTCTATGAATGAAAGAAAACCCTCAAATCAGCTCGAATAAAACTGAATTCACGGCGATTTCCGCCGGGTGATTAAAGGAGGCAGATGAACTGGGATAAGAGATGAGATAATATCTCGCTAAATTAGTTACCTTGTCGTCCATGAGAAAGAACCCTCAGTACGGCAGATTCCCCAACCGAGCAGAGCCGGGTCGACCGCGAGCAGCATCGAGAAAGTCGATGGCGATAGGCGGCGGCAAGCGGAAGTGGTGAAATGCGGTGGGCTTTGCCGGCAGCCTGGCGGTGGCGGAAGGCGTCGAGCTTTACCTCCGCGATAGGCGGTGCCATGGCATAGACGCGGAGGAGCTTGTGCAGGTGTGAATGGGGAACGTACCGGAGGGGCCGAGGGGGTGGCGGGCGGGGTGAGGGTTTTGTGACGTGGGGACGGTGAGGGTTTTCTTTTTTCTTTTTTGAATTGGGTGGTGAGGGTTTTCTTTCCCACAAAGAATTTTGGGGGCGACAGTTTGCTAGAGCGAACCGTGTGTGATTGACGCAGTAGGCAAAATGATAGTCATTGCACATGGTTCCAATTTTGGGAACCGTGTGTGATTGACGTACTACCTCCGTCCTGGTTTATTGGTCCCCGTTGTAATTTTTACCAAAATTTGGCGAAATATTTAACATACTCAGACATAGATAACAAGTGTACACGTACATAAGCATAGTTCAACCATAAGTACATATTTCAACCATCACTAAGCATACTCAAAGCATACATAGTTCGATCCATCCCACATCTCATCTCACATGCGGCCGACACGATCCTAAAGCTTCTCCAGGTACTCGGCTTACACGTCGTGCGCCACCCTGCGAGAATACTTCTGCTTGAAGGAGCCAACGGCCCGTCCTCTTGCATGCGCTCGAACACTTAGATACGCGTCATGAATCTTGTGGTTGCAAAATGGGCATCCATAGCTGTAGTTCCAGGTCCTAATACGCCTGTTATGTATTCCCGCATAAAGCTCCCTCAGGATTCGCCTCTTGTACCTCCTCTGGGCATCTTCATCCTCACTGTCCACTCGTCAGACAACACCTATACATATAGTAAAACAAATTTGGCATCAGAACACTGATTACATGCCGTGAAGTAGGATTAGGAATTTATGGCTATTTATTTATACATATTCAGAGATTATGGTTCGATTTTTAAGCACAGTCGTCTATGTACAGACCAATCTTGAAGAAAATAATGGCACAAACATATGTAGGTCATTCAAAATCAATTGTCAAGTCCTGGCTAGGAATAATTAGCACGAACACAAACCCTAGTCAGATTACTAGCTGAAATCATTTGCACAGATGAAACAACTAATCACTTATCACCTGTACCATTCAAACAATCAATACACTACACGGATCTAATGAAACTTACTCAGATTTCATGGATTGGGAGAACATAACCACATGATTTCTATTCCAAAAAGGGGGAGGCAGGAGTAACCAGAGAAACCCTATGATCTATTTGACACATAAATGGGTATAGATGACTAATCAGTTGTCCGTCGTCGTCGGAGTCATCACCGGAGTGGTCGTTGGAGTCGTCGCCAGAGTGGTCGTCGGAGTCGGTGTGGAACTCCGCCTCCGGCTGTGGAAGCTTCGCCCGTCACGACATCGTGGTGCAAAGTGATAACTCGTCGGCGGTGACGGCAACCTCATCTCCATCTCCACACCGTGCTCTGGTGCTTCGCAGCTCAAGCGCCACCACTCCCTCCGATGGGGCGTCATGGCATCCTCATACACTGACGGCTTTGAGGACTGAGAGCGGCGTCGAGGATGCAAGAGGAGAGAGAGGATTGTGTGTGCGTAGCGAGGATGGGGGATGCGGCCGCTCGGGCACACCATTAATATGGAGTAGTGGGAGTTGTGGGACAGAGGCGGGCGGCGGTCAAACCAATGGCTCGCCTCCCGGTGAGCCTGCGCACCGAACTGCTGGCATGCCTACCAAAGTTTCACATAGCTACTCGCACGCCTCCCAATGACACTGCGCAACAAGCACGCCTCCATCCATTTCGTGTGCATGAATACCCAAAATGCACAACTTTGATGTGCCACATGTAGCTCAAATTTAATTTTTGAAATTAAAACGTCCCTCCTTTGGTAACATGTATGTTCACCGCGGGATAATTAATTTAACATGCGTCGTAGTTGCGGTGGATTCGCGGTGTGTGTGTGGGTGTGTGCGTCTGGGGGTGGCGGGTGGCTCCAGTACACTACGAGTTTTGAGCCACCGTGTGGGTTGGCCGTTTTGTTAGGCAGTCTGGTGCCACATCAGAGTCGTGAAATCGTTATTTAAAACATTACACAACCCTTTCATACATAAATGTTTTGGCCACATGCAGTCGATGATTGTCCTACACGACACTCGATACTCGCATGTGACGCTTTCTGTGGGCCCGCGAGGTCGTCGTCCATCACTTTGACGAACAGCCGGCAATGAGGTTAATTTGACCAGCAAGTTAGAATCTTTTTTGTTTGTGTTATGGTGGTATATAGTACGCGTCGAAGAGGTGGGAGGGGACTAGCATATATACTATATGTATGCGTCCATGAACAAGTACACCTCACTCAGTGTCGGGACTTTTTGGTTACTGAGGCACGTGCCACATCAAAATTGTGAAATTGGTTATTCAAACATCACACAACACCTTTTGGGCCACATGCATATATATCCTATCTAGGACACTCACGTGTGACGCTTCCATCTGTGGGCCCACGAGGCCATCGTCGATGCATGCATGCATGCATCACTTTGACCTACATCGGGAGAGGTTAATTAATTTCACCATCTATGAGGATTCTTTTGGGTTGTACATATATCACGGCAGGCGCATATAGTATGAGGTGAAGAGGGGGGAAGGGGACCATCATATGTAGTACGCTTGATATGAACCTCGCTCTGGGTGGGTGCATGGTTTACGGTTTTTTAGGCATGTGGCACATCAAAGTTGTGCATTTTGGGTATTCAACATATATATATATATGTTTGGCCCACATGCAAAGCGGTGGTGGTTGTCCTCTCGCACCCACTTAAGCGGTTATCAGTGATATCGATGCTTTCCATATGTGGCCCGCTAGGTCCATCACTTCTTTTTACCTGACAACAAGAGAGGTTAATTTGACTTAGGAGGGGATTATTATTTTTTCTCTGGGATGACATGCATGATACACTTTGAGCACACACACATGCATGTGTATGCATGAATCCCTCCCATCGAGTCGAAGTGGCTAGTACAACGACACCATCATGAACTGATCTCGCTCTGTGTGGGGAGCTAGTGTATGAATTTTGACACACGCGCCAGATCAATGTTGTATATTCAAACATGCATGCACGCATCACCTCCATACATATGCATGTAGTGGTTGCCTTCGAATGATGCACTCCCTCGTGTGGTTATCAGCGACAAGCCTATATATTCGTGGGCCCGCGTGGACATCCATGATCACCTTGACCAACAACAAGATAGGTTACTGCTACCTCTTGAGCACTACGTTGGTTTTCCCTTGAAGAGGAAAGGGTGATGCAGCAAAGTAGCGTAAGTATTTCCCTCAGTTCTTGAGAACCAAGGTATCAATCCAGTAGGAGGCTACGCGCGAGTCTCTCGCACCTACACAAAACAAATAAATCCTCGCAACCAACGCGATAAGGGGTTGTCAATCCCTACACGGTCACTTACAAGAGTGAGATCTGATAGATATGATAGGATAACATTTTTGGTATATTTATGATAAAGATGCAAAGTAAAATAAAAGCAACGGAAATAACTAAGTGTTGGAAGATTAATATGATGGAAAATAGACCCGGGGACCATAGGTTTCACTAGTGGCTTCTCTCAAGAGCATAAGCATAAGTATTTTACGGTGGGTGAACAAATTACTGTTGAGCAATTGACAGAATTGAGCATAGTTATGAGAATATCTAGGTATGATCATGTATATAGGCATCACGTCCGAGACAAGTAGACCGACTCCTGCCTGCATCTACTACTATTACGCCACTCATCTACCGCTATCCAGCAGCATCTAGAGTATTAAGTTCATAAGAACAGAGTAACGCCTTAAGCAAGATGACATGATGTAGAGGGATAAACTCATGCAATATGATAAAAACCCCATCTTGTTATCCTCGTGGCAACAATACAATACGTGCCTTGCTGCCCCATCACATCCGGGAAAGGACACCGCAAGATTGAACCCAAAGCTAAGCACTTCTCCCATTGGAAGAAAGATCAATCTAGTAGGCCAAACCAAATTGATAACTCGAAGAGACTTGCAAAGATAACCAATCATACATAAAAGAATTCAGAAGATTCAAATATTGTTCATAGATAAACTTGAGCATAAACCCACAATTCATCGGTCTCAACAAACACACCGCAAAAGAAGATTACATTGAATAGATCTCCACGAGAGAGGGGGAGAACATTGTATTGAGATCCAAAAAGAGAAGAAGCCATCTAGCTAATAACTATGGACCCGAAGGTCCGAGGTAAACTACTCACACTTCATCGTGAGGGGCTATGGTGTTGATGTAGAAGCCCTCCGTGATCGATGCCCCTCCAAAGGAGCTCCTAACAGGCCCCAAGATGGGATCTCGTGGGTATGCAGAAGGTTGCGGCGGTGGAATTAGGTTTTTGGCTCCGTGTCGATCGCTTGGGGTAATGCGTAGGTATATATAGGAGGAAGGAGTACGTCGGTGGAGCAACGTGGGGCCCACGAGGGTGGAGGGTGTGCCTGGGGGGGGGGGGGGTAGTGTCGTGGTTCTAAGTAGGACAGTAGAATGGGGGGTAGGTGATGTAGAGGCAAGATCTTAGCTATGGAGGAGTTGTAAACGCATGTTTTACGAGTTCAGGCCCTTCTCGGAGGAAGTAACAGCCCTACGCCCTTGAGCTCCTGAGGCGGTCGATTGGATTATATGCGTGTGAGTTATGAAGTGCGAACCTTTGTCCCAGAGGAAGGGGTGGCTTATATAGAGTGCGCCAGACCCCAGCCTCCCTCCGCTACAAAGGGTTCAATGTACATCAAGAGGGGGGCGTTACTGGTAACGCCAGCAATAAAGATACATAATGACCATTAAAGCTATGACTTAATTCCCGACTGTTGCAGAGCGGAGTGGCTCTAGATCTCCTGGTAATCGAGTGATTGTCTACATGGTCGAGTGTCTTCAAGACTGTCGAGTGGAACATAGCTTCATGGTCGAGTGGATGATGATTTTTCTTCGAATGCCTCTGGTTCTTTTAGAGATGTCCTTGGGGAGGGTATCTTGGACAGGTCCATGACCCTACCCTAGGTACATAGCTTCATCATTAACCCCCGAATGGATCAGGGTTTGAGTGAGGAAGGAGTTGAGAACACTCCCGACCCATTTTTCGTGCTATGAGTATATCTTGTTCTGGATCAATGAACTGAGGTGATGACACCAACTTCTTTTTCAGTTGCCTTGATCCATTCCTAGTTTTTGTCGAGTGAACTTTTACTGGAAGAGCTCCGAGTGATGATGTGGACGAGATCTTCCGTCTGACAAGTTGTTCTGCTGTCCGTGGATTTTGCGGGATTCGAATTTCAGGAAACGCGCGGGGCGGAGGAGGCCGCAGTAATCGGATGGGATAAGGCAAGGCCGCCTCTATTTCTGTGCCGCCTTTTTCGCCACGTATCGCGCGCATGACTGTTGCGGGATTTGATAAGATCGCCTGGGCCTACAAGTTAGTCACTCGGAAGTAACCTCATATAAGGCGCTAGACCGGGGTTTTTGAACAGTGCGCTTTCATTCTTCACCCTGCTTCTCAGACTTCTCCGCCATACTGCTCTCGCCCCGTCTGCTTTGCTCGTTCGCGTTTCACCTGCGACAATGGGGAAAGAGAAGACGGTGGCTCTGGAGCGGGCAAAGAAAGCGACGGCGAAGGCGAAGGGGAAGATGTCCAGCCAGGGCGGATCTTCCTCGAGGGTCGCCCTGTCACAGGGTTGGATCCAAGGCGACTGGATCCGCTCAGCGATTCGTCAAGACGACATCGACGACCTGGTCGAGGGAGGACTGATTCCCCACGAATCGGCGCGGCTTCCGGGGAACGAGACTGAGCCGCAACCTCGAGAGGGTGAGTGTGTTCTCCTCGCCACTCACGTCGACCGCGGGGTTTCCTTGCCTCCTCACCCTTTCTTTCGAGGCTTCTTGAATTTCTTTGGGCGCAACTCCACCACTTTACTCCCAACACCATTGTGTACCTTGCTGCCTTCGTGTCTCTGTGTGAAAATTTCTTGGGCTGTCGACCTCATTGGGGCCTTTTCAAGCATATTTTCACCTGTCGCTCCCAGACGGTAAAAAAGGCCAATCCGAGTGACAAGAGGACGCAAGTGATTCAGATGTGCGGGGGCCTTGGGATTCAGATGAGGGGCAAAAGTTCCTTTCCAACCATGATCCTTCCCGATTCGGTCCGTGGGTGGCAGTCGACCTGGTTCTACTGCAAAGACCAGCCGACTCCAGGGCAGTCAACTGGACTTCCCCCTTTTTCCATGGCCCGAGTGGGGAAGCCTTCTCCTTTGAAGGTGACCCCGGAGGAGAAGGCGCAAGTCAAGGTGCTGGTCGATCGAGTAGTTCAACTTGTCCGTGATGGGGTGACTGGTATGGATTTGTTGGAGGTCTTCCTCCGGCGACGCATCCAACCGCTTCAAGCTCGTGACCATCCGATGTGGATGTATTCGGGCACTGATGACACCACTCGGACCCATCCAGAGGAGGTCGACGAGACCATGTTGGAGGGGTGGCTGATGAGTATTATCGAAACAAAGATAACCCTGTGGGAGCCAGGAGAATTCCTCGCTCGACCAATCTTACGAACCGCATAAGGTATAATTCTCAACTTCCGATCGCAATCTTGATTCAATCGTGTAGATGTTTATGTTTCACGACCGACTTTGTTCTGCTTGTTTTCTTCCAGGCCCTTACCGAAATGTACTCGATGCCCAACGGAGAGCAGGAGCAGAATCCGGAGGGGAAGGCAAGCGGAGGTGAAAGTGGCAAGTGGCATTCTGACGGAGAGGGGAACGAGGAGAGTGACGACTCGAGTGACGAGGAAGAGGTCGATTCGCCTCCTCGCAGGGAGAGGCGATCGAAGCTCGACCAAGATCGGGCGAGCGCCCATGAAAAGGCGATCGCTCAAACTGGTCAGTCGTCAAAGCGCCCCTCGGACGCCCCTCTCCGCACCGACTGAGAAAGCTCCAAAGCAGTCCAAGGTTGTAGTGCAGAAGCCTCGGAAGGCACTACCAAAGATTAAGATTGACATCCCTGTTGCTTCTGCGTGAGTGTTTTTCTCTCGCATTTGCTCGACATTCTGTGCTGTTTGTCTTTCCTTTGGTTTGATCAAACGAATCTTGAAATTGGCAGTGCTGCTACCTCTGGAACTTCAGCTTACAAAAACGAGGATGAGGATATGGAAGACGCGGTCATCTCCCACCTGGGTACGATCTTTGTTATTCTGTCTTCTTTTTGTCGACTGAACTGTAATATATCTAATCGGGTGATGGAATTTTGGCGACTGATCTTTTTACAGCTCCCAACGTCATCGACCTCCCCGACAATGATGAGGACGAGGCACAGAGGCCTTTGGGGAGGAGGAACAGGAAAACGTCCGCTGGCAAGACGCCTCAATCGACGCCAGTAGTGGAACCGGTAGTTCAGGATGCCGGTGACGCTAATCGGACTTCTGTCTCCTCCATACCGCCGAGTGCTCTTCCTTCCTTCAAGGCCAATCGCGCCAACTCCTGCCGAACCACCTTCAGTTTTTGCTACACACCACGTCCGAAGACGGCGGGTGCTGCCAAGGAAGCTATACGCCAAAGCGGGCATTATGATGGAGAAGATGAAGATGGTGCGGGATGCCAGCCAGGCTGCTTATGATGCCAGCTCCGCTCTCCAAAGAAATGTTCAGGTTAGCAGAATGTCGACTGACTCTCTTGGCTTGTTCTGTTTAGGATATGGTACCTGAAAACTCTCTTTCCAAGGATCTTTGCATCTGTACACCCACTGGGTGTTTCGATTTGTCACTGAACAAATTCATACTTTGAGCTGAATTTTTGTTATCGTCGATTGAATTTTTGGACTAGTGGGGGCACGCTGAGTGCACCCACTGGGTGTAGTCCCCAAGACTATGGTGGACTGCAGGCAGTCGACTATAGTCTTGAATTTTGAATTCCTTCACTCGGCCTGGTCGGGCCATGTCGAGTGTAAACTGAACTAGTGGGGGCACGCTAAGTGCACCCATCAAGGTAGACCATGGTCGATCACCGGCAGTCGACTATGGTCTGAAGAGCCTGTTTGTTGATGTCTCTGTCTTTTTTTGGCACTCGCGCTGGAAAGGTTTTGTCGAGTGTAAACTGAACCAATGGGGGCACGCTAAGTGCACCCACTAGGTGTAGTCCCCGAGACTACTGTTGGATGTTTCATTCGACGGTACTCTTAGAATTTGTTGTCTCTATCCTTTTACCTCTCTGAAATAACCAATATTTTATCCAGTCGACTGAACCATTCCTTGATTGCAGAAATCTTGTGATCTTGGAGCTCGCTTTGTTGACTTGGAGAAATAACAGATTCAACTCAACCTTGACCTGGAGTTGGCCAAGACGGAACTGCAGAAAGCCAAGGATGACGCCAATGGTAAGACAGACTTGTCGACTGGTTTGTCTTTGATCTGGATTTCATTCTGCTCTTTTTGAACCAAGCATCATTTCTTTTCAGAAAAACTAAACCCGACTCTGGCAAAAAAGGATCAAGATCTGGCTGCAGCACAGAAGAAGGCTGATGACAAAACTGCTCTGGCTAAACAGAAGTTGGCTTCAGTCGGCAAATTGGAGGAAGAAAACGCCAAGATAAAATCTGCCCTGGACGAAGCCAACAAGGAAGTAACCCGCTTGAAGAAGGACAAGGTCAATCTGAACGAGAGGATGGAAGGCATTGCTCGCAGGAGGGATGATCTGGAAAGTTATCTGAGGAGCCTTGCCAAGAAGCTGTTCATCAAGCTTGAAGGTATATACTCTGTTCCGACTGGTTTATCTTCGTCGACTCGGCATACGACTATTGACTCACCCTTAGATTGTGCATGCAGAGTTTTGCCGAGACTTCGAGGAGGAGACCGGGCGAATTGAACCAAGCTTGGACCCCATCAACTCCCCCGTGAAAGATGAATCTGCTATGAACTTGCTCCGACTGGAATCCCGCATCGACGATGTTGTTGACTACCTTGCTCGACTGAAGGTCGCAACATCGCAGATCAACACAGCACTCTGGCCAAGGACAACGCTCCAGAATGACCTCGAGTCTCGGATGACTCGACTTAACGAGATCCCAGGTCGAGTGCAGGAGTGGAAAAAGTCTTCTGCCCGGTGCGGTGCTGATGTGGCTCTGTCTTTGGTTCGTGTCCATTTCAAGGAGCCGCGAGAAGAGAAGCTGGCGGCGATCAAGATTGCCAATACCAAGAGGCATGACTTCCAATCCTTCATGGAGACTTTCGTTGCTGCTGCCACTCGGATTGCCGATGGCATTGACCTGGATGAATTCGTCGAGCCTGCCAGCCCTCCTCCTGCGGAGTGAACAAACTTTTATGCTCCATCTTGAATTTTCCTCGGGATGCCGAGTGGTTTTTGTAACCGTTAAACTCTTTCGGGCTGAATGCCCGAGTACTTCCGCGGTCTTGAACTTTTAGGTTCGTCTGAACTTGATTTATCTCAGGATATGCTTGCGATTGCTTTTGGAATTTGTTCTACACTTGGAATGACCTTTGTGTTTGAGATGCAACCTCAAGTGGAGACTTCAATCGACCAAGGCCTCGTCGTCCTTGCAGACAAGGATGGAGCGCATGTTGTATTTGTGGCACAACTCCAAAGGAGAAGGTTACAGTCGACTTGCACCTCGTCGTCCTTGCGGATAGGGATAGAGCGCACATTGTATTTGTGGCGTAGCTCTGAAGGAGAAGGTTGCAGTCGACCTGAACCTCGTCGTCCTTGCGGATAGGGATGGAGCACACATTGTATTTGTGGCGTAGCTCCGAAGGAGAAGGTTGCAGTCGACCTACACCTCGTCGTCCTTGCGGATAGGGATGGAGCGCACATTGTATTTGTGGCGTAGCTCCAAAGGAGAAGGTTGTAGTTGACCTGCACCTCGTCGTCCTTGTGGATAGGGATATGTTTCGAACTTAGGCGAGTATAAGACTGCGGCTATGTATAAGACTGCGGCTAAGCCTTTTCAAAACTTAGGCGAGTACTTGGACTGCAGCTAAGCCTCCGAGTGGGAGGATTGCTCACCACTTGGTAGGATTTTTTAAACTTAGGCGAGTACTGGACTGCAGCTACGCCTCCGAGTGGGAGGATTGCTCACCACTCGATAGGATTTTTTAAACTTAGGCGAGCACTAGACTGTAGCTAAGCCTCCGAGTGGGAGGATTACTCACCACTCGGTAGGGTTTTTTAAACTTAGGCGAGTACTGGACTGCAGCTAAGCCCCCGAGTGGGAGGATTGCTCACCACTCGGTAGGATTTTTTAAACTTAGGCGAGTACTTGGACTGCAACTAAGCCTCCGAGTGGGAGGATTGCTCACCACTCGGTAGGATTTTTTAAACTTAGGCGAGTACTGGACTTCAGCTAAGACCCCGAGTGGGAGGATTGCTCACCACTCGGTAGGATATTTTAAACTTAGGCGAGTACTGGACTGCAGTTAAGCCCCCGAGTGAGAGGCTTGCTCATCACTCGGTAGGATTTTTTAAACTTAGGCAAAACGGATTCGCAGCTAATCCCCCGAGTGAGAGGCTTGCTCACCACTCGGTAGGATTTTTTAAACTTTGGCAAGTACTGGACTGCAGCTAAGCCCCCGAGTGAGAGGCTTGCTCGCCACTCGGTAGGATTTTTTAAACTTAGGGGAGTACTGGACTGCAGCTAAGCCCACGAGTGAGAGGCTTGCTCATCACCCAGTAGGATTTTTTAAACTTAGGCGAAACGGATTCGCAGCTAAGCCCCCGAGTGAGAGGCTTGCTCACCACTCGGTAGGATTTTTTAAACTTAGGCGAGTACTGGACTGCAGCTAAGCCCCTGAGTGAGAGGAATGCTCACCACTCGGTAGGATTTTTCAAACTTAGGCGAAATGGATTTGCAGCTAAGCCCCCCGAGTGAGAGGCTTGCTCACCACTCGGTAGGATTTTTCAAACTTAGGAGAAACGGATTCACAGCTAAGCCCCCGAGTGAGAGGCTTGCTCACCACTCGATAGGATTTTTTAAACTTAGGTGACTACTGGACTGCAACTAAGCCCCCGAGTGAGAGGCTTGCTCATCACTCGGTAGGATTTTTTAAACTTAGGCGAAACGGATTCACAGCTAAGCCACCGAGTGAGAGGCTTGTTCACCACTCGGTAGGATTTTTTAAACTTAGGCGAGTACTGGACTGCAGCTAAGCCCCCGAGTGAGAGGCTTGCTCACCACTCGGTAGGACTTTTCAAACGTAGGCAAAATGGATTCGCAGCTAAGCCCCCTGAGTGAGAGGCTTGCTCACCACACGGTAGGATTTTTCAAACTTAGGCGAAACGGATTCGCAGCTAAGCCCCCGAGTGAGAAGCTTCCTCACCACTCGGTAGGATTTTTAAAACTTAGGCGAGTACTAGACTGCAGCTAAGCCCCCGAGTGAGAGGCTTGCTCATCACTCGGTAGGATTTTTTAAACTTAGGCGATACGGATTCGCAGCTAAGCCCCCGAGTGAGAGGCTTGTTCACCACTTGGTAGGATTTTTTAGACTTAGGCGAGTACTGGACTGCAGTTAAGCCCCCGAGTGAGAGGTTCGCTCACCACTCGGTAGGATTTTTGAAACTTAGGCGAAATGGATTCGCAGCTAAGCCCCCGAGTGAGAGGCTTGCTCACCACTCGGTAGGATTTTTCAAACTTAGGCGAAACGGATTCGCAGCTAAGCCCCCGAGTGAGAGGCTTGCTCACCACTCGGTAGGATTTTTCAAACTTAGGCGAAACGGATTCGCAGCGAAGTTACCCACTGGGGGATTTCAAACGCAAACAAAAGCAACAACAATTGTTTAGGAAGATTATAAAGCTCTTGTCTTTGATAAACAAACTGCAAAGGTATTTCTTATTACATCTCATCCGAGTGAGTACTTCAGTATAAAAGGGCGGAGCAGCTCCGCGTTCCAAGCTCGTGGCTCGTCTTTCTGATGCTCGACATTGTAAAGATGGTATGCTCCATTGTGGAGAACTCTGGAGACAATGAAGGGACCTTCCCAAGCAGGGGAGAGCTTGTGTTGTTTCTGTTGATCCACTCGAAGAACCAAGTCTCCCTCTTGAAAGGCTCGACCCCTCACGTTTCTGGCGTGCAATCGACGCAAGTCTTGCTGATAAATGGTCGACCGGATCAAAGCCACTCTCTTTCCTCCTCTAGGAGGTCGACTACGTCCTGCCGAGCCTGTTCCGCTTCATCTTTAGGGAAGAGCTCGACTCGTGGTGCATTGTGAAGTAAGTCACTCGGTAGAACAACTTCAGCTCCATAGACCAAGAAGAATGGAGTTCGGCCAGTCGACCGATTGGGAGTTGTCCTTAGACCCCAAAGAACTGATGGAAGTTCATCAACCCAGGCACCTGCTGTGTGCTAGAGATCACGCATCAGTCGGGGTTTCAGTCCTTTGAGAATTAGGCCATTTGCTCTTTCTGCTTGTCCATTCGACTGGGGGTGAGCGACTGAAGCATAGTCGACTCGTGTGCCTTGAGAAGCGCAGAAGGCTCTAAACTCATCAGAATCGAAGTTCGACCCATTGTCAGTGATGATGTTGTGCGGAACTCCATATCTGGATGTCAATTATGTGATGAAACTGACAGCAGTGCTAGCTTCAAGATTCTTGATAGGCTTAGCTTCAATCCATTTGGTAAACTTGTCGACTGCTACAAGCACGTGAGTGAAGACGCTCCTACCGGTTCTCAGCGGTCCGACCATATCCAATCCCCAAATAGCAAAGGGCCAGACGAGTGGAATGGTCTTCGTAGGGCAGCTTGTGCGACATATTGGAGTAAAACTGGCAACCCTCACATTTGTCGACTATATCTTTTGCCATTTCATTTGCTTGTGGCCAGTAAAACCTAGCTCGGTATGCTTTAGACACGATGGTCCGAGAGGATGCATGGTGACTACAGGTCCCCGAGTGGATGTCGTTGAGGATCATTCGACCTTCTTCTGGCGTTATGAATTTTTGACTGACTCCCGTCACTCCTTCCCTGAACAGTTGTCCTCTTATCACAGTATAGGCTTTGGATCGACGGACGATCTGCCGAGCGTCTTCTTCATCTTCTGGGAGTTCCTTCCTAAGAATATATGCAACGTACGACACTGTCCAGTTGGGAGTGATTACCAAAACCTCCATGATCAGGTCGACCACGGCTGTGACCTTGACTTCAGTCGGATCTGTGGCACTCTTAGGCTGCAGGGGCTCTTCAGTGAAAGGATCTTCTTGAACTGACGGTGTGTGAATGTGTTCCAAAAACACATTATTGGGAATGGCTTCTCTCTTGGAACCTATCTTTGCCAAATCATCGGCATCTTGATTTTTTAGTCGGGGTATATGATGGAGCTCTAACCCCTCAAACTTCTTTTCCAATTTCCTCACTGCATTGCAGTGACCAGTCATGGCTGGGCTTCTGACATCCCACTCCTTCATCACTTGATTGACTACCAAATTTGAGTCGCCATAGACCATAAGGCAACGGACGCCGAGTGAAATGGCCAAAGTAACCCATACAAGAGTGCTTCATATTCTGCTTTGTTGTTGGAGGAATCAAAGTGAATCTGGAGGACATATCTGAGCTTGTCCCCTCGGGGGGATACCAGTACCACCCCAGCACCAGAACTGTTTAGCATCTTGGAACCATCAAAAAACATGGTCCAAAGGTTCGAGTGAACTTGAGTCAGCAGTTGCTGTTCGATCCACTCGGCAAGGAAATCTGCTATTGCTTGGGACTTGGTAGCTTTCTTTGCCTCAAACTTGATATCTAAGGGAAGGAGTTCAATCGCCCACTTTGCCACTCGACCAGTTGCGTCTCTCACAGTGTAATCTCTGACAATGGAGCGTCGCTGATGACTGTAATTGAATGGTCAGAGAAGTAATGTGCAACCTTCTTCGTGGTCATATAAATCCCATAAACAAGCTTCTGATAATGCGGATATCTTTGCTTTGATAGAGTCAAAACTTCAGAAACAAAATATACTGGGCGCTGACCTTTATAGGCTTTTCCTTCTTCTTCCCGCTCGACGTAAGTACTGTACTGACGACTTGTCCAGTGGCTGCAATGTAAAGCAGTAAAGGCTCTTTGCTGATTGGGGCAGCAAGCACCGGCTGGGTGGAAAGCAGGGCTTTTAGCTCTGCGAATGCTGCATCAGCTTCAGGAGTCCACTCGAACTTATCTGACTTCTTCATCAGTCGGTAAAGAGGCAATGCCTTTTCACCAAAGTAGAAATGAATCGCCTTAGGGCGGCCAAACAACCGAGAAGCTTCGGACATCATGCACACGCATCGGGCGCTTCATCCGGAGTATGGCACCCACTTTCTTCAGGTTAGCGTCGGTCCCTCGTTCGGAAACAAGGAAACCGAGCAATTGTCCGCCTGGGACTCCGAATGTGCACTTTGATGGATTAAGCTTGATATAATACCTTCTGAGGTTGGCAAAGGTTTCAGCAAGGTCTGCCAAAGAGGTTGGAACCTTTACGTGACTTAACCACAATATCATCCATGTATGCTTCCACATTCCGACTGATTTGAGTGAGTAAACACTTCTGAATCATCCGCATGAATGTGGCTCCAGCGTTCTTCAAGCCAAATGGCATGGTGACATAACAGAAGCACCCAAATGGGGTAATGAAAGTTGTTTTTATCTCGTCGGGTCCAAACAGACGGATCTGATGATACCCCGAATAAGCGTCCAAAATGGACAAACACTCACACCCCGCAGTTGAGTCGACAATTTGGTCGATGCGAGGGAGAGGAAAGTGATCTTTCGGGCAGGCCCGATTGGTATGCTTGAAGTCAATGCACATGCGAAGTGAGTCGTCCTTCTTAGGAACCATGACAACATTAGCTAGCCACTCGCAGTGGTAAATCTCTCGGATAAACTCAGCTGCTAGGAGCCGAGCCACTTCTTCACCGATTGCCTTTTCTCTTACGCACGGCGGACCGTCAAGATGTTCTTTGACTGGTTTCACTTTTTGGGTCGACTTCATGACGATGCTCAGCCAGCCCCCTGGGAACACCCGGCATGTCAGAAAGTTTCCATGTATTGATGTCCCTGTTCTCACGGAGGAACTGGATGAGCGCTTCTTCCTACTTGGAGTCGAGTGTTGTTGAAATGTGAGTCGGAGCAGCATTGGGATCCGTCGGGTGAATATGAATCTGCTTCGTTTCGCTGCATTTAATCGAAATGTCAATCTGGCAGGCTTCTTAGCTCGCAACAAATCACTCGGATCTGCATTTTTCCGATACTCAGTAATTCCACCATCGCCATCTGTGCATCGGCGATCTTCGAGCCTTCCTGGAAGCACTCTTCTGCCTTCTTTCGATTGCCAGTGATAGTGATCACACCTTTAGGACCAGGCATCTTCAACTTGAGATACATGTAGCATGGTCGAGCCATAAAATGTGCATAAGCTGGCCTACCTAGAATAGCGTGATAAGCACTTTGGAAATCCACAACTTCAAATGTCAACTTTTCTTTGCGGTAATTCTTGGAATCACCGAAAACTACATCATATGCGTCTGGCCGAAAGTGACTCAGCCTTCTTGCCGTGAATGACTCCATGGAAACTCATATTGCTTTCATCGAATCTGGACATCGAATGCCCATTCCTTTCAACGCCTCCGCATACAGAATATTCGTGCCATCGCCACCATCCATTAGAACTTTAGTCAACCGAGTGCCTTCGACGATCGGGTCGACCACCAATGCTTGCCTCCGGGGTGGCTATATGCGTTGGGTGATCGACCGGTCGAATGTAATGGCGATGCGAGACCATTTCAATAATCAAGGCGTCGCCGAGCGACCATGTTTACTTCTCTCGTTGATGACTTTCAGTCGACTTTTGCTCTCAACATCAGCAAAAATCATCAGAGTGGAATTGACGTGAGGGTAACCATCATCACTTTCCTCTTTGTCCTCAACTTTGTCCGACTCTTTTTCCTTCTCTTTGGGTTGTTTCTCTTGGAACTGCTGGATTAGGAGCCGACACTGTCGAGTGGTATGCTTTGGGTAAATGAGATTACCCTCCTCATCTTTCTTTGTGTGAATGTGGCATGGCAAATCCAACACATCATTCCCATCTTGGTATTTTACTTTCTTAGGGTTCCACGGCCCCTTGGGCTTCCCCTTGAACTTTCCTTGAGTCACGGCTAAGGCTTCTCCAGGAGCAGCTGGCTCGGCTTTGCGCTTCTGCTTCCGACTGGAGTTCCCTCCTCTGGTTTCGTGGATGACTGTTTTGTGCTTGCCACTCCGGAGCTGATCCTCCTCTTCACCATTGGCATACTTGGTGGCAATCTCCATCATCCGACTTAGAGACATATCTCTGGTCCGACCGAACTTCAGATTCAACTCTCGATATTTGACGCCTTCCTTGAAGGCACAAACTGCTGGTGATCGTACACATTTTCCACCGTGTGATGCAACGTGATCCATCTCTGGATATAGTCCCTCAAAGTTTCATTTGGCTTCGCACACAAGATTGCAGCTCACAACCCCGCTGGCCGCTTGCATGTTCCTTCAAATGTTCGACAAACACTCAGCAAGATCTTCCCAATCAGAATACTGTCGGGCGCTAATCGATTTAACCATGCTCTGGCCGAGCCCTCCAAGATCAGAGGAAGGTGCTTCATGGCCACTTCATCATTGCCGCCGCCAATCTGAATAGCCACTCTGTAGTCCTCAAGCCAAGTGTCAGCTTGGACTCACCATTGAACTTACTGACTCCAGTCGCCAACCTGAAGTTGGGAGGAATCACCGCGGCCCTGATGGCTCCGCTGAAGCACTCTGGACCTGAGACATGCACTCTGCCATCTTGGTTGGAAAATCTCACATGGACTTCTCTCAGAGCTCTGCTTCGCCGACCAAACCTTGTACGAGAATAGATCTCGCATCAAAGCCCGGTTCCCTGGGGTCGACTGGAATCCTTCGCCCACCACTGTGAGGGCGTCTGTCATCATGCTGTCGAGGCATGTATGGCCCACTCCATGGGGGAGGCGTGGGCACTCGACGACGATCATCGTGATCGAGTCGGTGATCATACTGCTCACGGTTTCTGTACTGATCTCGCCGGTCTCCACGTCCCTCATGCCTCGGGGGCGATCTTGGGCTGTGGGCCGACTGGACTGTATCTGCTACAATGGATCTGCTATGGATCCTATTTCGCGACTAAGACACAGATGTATTCTATTCTCCTGCTGCCCGGAGTAAAGCCCTGATCTGCATCAAACCTCTGCAAGCTTCTGACTGGGACGACTGGATTGACTCTGCTATTCGGTCTACGGCTGTGAGATTCTGGATTGGAGTTCGATATACCTGAGTTGGAGGCGGAAAAAGCTGTCGTCGACTGCTACCTCTTGAGCATTGCGTTGGATTTCCCCGAAGAGGAGAGGATGATGCAGCAAAGTAGCGTAAGTATTTCCCTCAGTTTTGAGAACCAAGGTATCAATCCAGTAGGAGACCACGCACAAGTCCCTCGTACCTACACAAAATGATAGCCACTCGCAACCAACGCGATTAGGGGTTGTCAATCCCTTCACGGTCACTTACGATAGTTATATCTCATAGAGATGATAAATAATATTTTTGGGATTTTTTTGATAGATAGATGCAAAGTAAAAAGTAAAAGCAAAGTAAAAACAAAGGAAGTAAATAAAGTGATAGAGATTGATATGATGAGAATAGACCCGGGGGCCATAGGTTTCACTAGTGGCTTCTCTCAAGAGCATAGATATTCTACGGTGGGTGAACAAATTACTGTTGAGCAATTGACATAATTGAGCATAGTTATGAGTATATCTAGGCAATGATCATGTATATATGCATCACGTCCAAAACAAGTAGATCGAAACGATTCTGCATATACTACTATTACTCCACTCATCGACCGCTATCCAGCATGCATCTAGAGTATTAAATTAAAAACAGAGTAACGCCTTAAGCAAGATGACATGATGTAGAGGGATAAATTCATGCAATATGATAAAAAACCCATCTTGTTATCCTCGATGGCAACAATACAATACGTGCCTTGCAACCCTTTTACATCGGTAAGGACACCGCAAGATTGAACCCAAAGCTAAGCACTTCTCCCATTGCAAGAACTACCAATCTAGTTGGCCAAACCAAACGGATAATTCGAAGAGACTTGCAAAGATAACTCAATCATACGTAAAAGAATTCAGAGAAGAATCAAATATTTTCCATAGATAATACTGGATCATAAACCCACAATTCATCGGTCTAAACAAACACACCGCAAAAAGAAGATTACATCAAATAGATCTCCACGAGAGAGGGGGAAAACATTGTATTGAGATCCAAAAAGAGAGAAGAAGCCATCTAGCTACTAGCTATGGACCCGAAGGTCTGAAGTAAACTACTCACACTTCATCGAAGGGGCTATGGTGATGATGTAGAAGCCCTCCATGGTGGATGCCCCCTCATGGAGGTCCCTAAAAGGCCCAAGATGGGATCTCGTGGATCTGAGGAAGGTTGCGACGGTGGAATTAGGTTTTTGGCTCCTGTTACGATCGCTTGGGGATACGTAGGTATATATAGGAGGAAGGAGTACGTCGGTGGAGCGTCAGGCCCACGAGGGGGCGCGCCAGGCGCGCTCCACCTCGTGACCGCCTCTGGCACTTCTTGGAGTAGGGTCCAAGTCTCACGGATCACGCTCGGTTGGAAAATCACGCTCCCAAGGTTTCATTCCGTTTGGACTCCGTTTGATATTCTGCTTTCTTCAAACACTCAAATAGGCAAAAAAACAGCAATTCTGGGCTGGGCCTCCGGTTAATAGGTTAGTCCCAAAAGTAATATAAAAGTGGGAAATAAAGCCCAAAATATAGTCCAAAACAGTAGATAAAGTAGCATGGAGCAATCAAAAATTATAGATACGTTGGAGACGTATCAGGCATCCCCAAGCTCAATTCCTGCTCATCCTCGAGTAGGTAAATGAAAAAAAAGAAATTTTGATGCGGAGTGATACTTTGGCATAATTTCAATATAAATCTTCTTACTTGTGATATGAATATTCAGATCCGAAAGATTTAAGACAAAAGTTCATATTGACACAAAAATAATAATACTTCAAGCATACTAATCAAAGCAATCATGTCTTCTCAAAATAACATGGCAAAAGAAAGTTCATCCCTACAAAATCATATAGTTAGGCTATGCTTCATTTTCGTCACACAAATATGTTCCCAACTTCTATACCCCCGATGACAAGCCAAGCAATTGTTTCATACTCAAATAATCTCAAACTTTTTCAACCTTCACGCAATACATGAGCACGAGCCATGGATATAGCACTATGGGTGGAATAGAATATGATGATGGGATTGTGTGGAGAAGACAAAAATGGAGAAAGTCTCACATTGACGAGGCTAATCAACGGGCTATGGAGATGCCCATCAATTGATGTCAACATGAGGAGTAGGGATTGCCATGCAACGGATGCACTAGAGCTATAAGTATATGAAAGCTCTACAAAAGAAACTAAGTGGGTGAGCATCCAACTTGCTTGCTCACGAAGACCTAGGGCATTTTGAGGAAGCCCATCATTGGAATATACAAGCCAAGTTCTATAATGAAAAATTCCCACTAGTATATGAAAGTGACAAAATGTAACATCCCAAAATTCTAAATTTTGGAATGTTATATTAGATAAATAACTATGCTTGTTGTCTGATTGTTTGTTTGATTGATTGAGTGAAATTGAGTGGAATTTGAAACTTTTGAAAGTTAGATGAGAGGGAATAAAATGACTTTCCCAAAACTATCCCCTTTGCCCTTTTGGATCTCAATGAATTCAATTCCATTCCAACACCAAAACCCTAGAGTGAAGATGAAATGACTTCTTCCATTTGAAATGAAAAGGGTTTTGAAAAGATTTGAATTTCATTTGAGAATATTTTAAATTCAAAGCTTTATGCACCTCCATGATTTTCATGAGGGAAGATAAAATGACTTCTTCAATTATATGAAATATGAGTTGGAAGTTAAAAAGAATCAAATTGAAAGTCATTTGAAAGTCCCTTGAAACCCCCTTTCAAGTTTGAGTTTTATTTGGAATTTTAGAAAAAATGATTTTCTATAAAGTTTGGATTTTGCCCTGGAAAAATGTTCAAATGATAGGGAATATTCCCCTGATCATTTTGATATATATATATGTCCTATATAAAATATTTATATTTTATATATTTTCTCTCTGTTTTTATTTTCAAAAAAATTAGAAAAAGAAAAGACCCAGGCGCCAGCCGACCGCCAGCCCACTGGCAGCCCACCGAATCGCCCAACCGAACGGCCGCCCACCACGCCGAGCCGACCCCAGCGAAAGCCTCCGCGTTGGTCGACCGACCGAACGCTCCCCCCTCACTTTCGACGGTGGACCCCCACCGTCTTCCCCTCAAGACGCCACCCGCGCCGCCACGCTGAAACCTCATGATCCCGGGATCCGCCCGATCCCTCACCGGATCTTTCCTCCTCCAAGTTGAGGCCGCCCGCCTATATATACCCCCGACCCGTTCCCCTCGCCCCCTCGCCCGACCTCTCCCTCTCACCGCCTGCGCCGGAGCACCCAGCGCCCGCCCGCCCGCCATTAGCCTCTCCCGACCCACCCCGCCACCCGATCTCGCCTGACTCCACCAAACCAACCTCGCCTGCCCGTCTGCACCGCTGGAGATCTCCGCCGACGCCCCGACCACCGGAGTCGCCGAGCACTCGCCGCCCAGCCGTCGCCGTCGCCGACCGGTAAGTCACCGAGCTCCCCGCCGTCCGATCTAATTTCAACGACGTAGATTAGAACCCCCGAAGGGGTATGGTTTATTAGGTTTAGTTTAGTGAACCGGTTTTTATTCCGGTTTATTTGGTTTTAGTTAGGTTAGTTTAGACCGGGCCGAAGCGGTTTATTACCACGTGCGTAGTTTAGTTATATTACGCCGAAGCGTTATATAGGCCCATTAGGCCGTTTTGCTTTATTTTTCGTTTTCTGTTTTAACAGAATAATTTCAGATTTGAAAAATTCATATCTTTTAATCTACTTAATATTTTTAAGTGATTCTTTTTTTGTTGGTTTGCAAATTTCTTATAGTTTCTGCATAAAATATAATTAGTCATGTTAAAATTAGTTAAAATAACTTTATTTTAGATTTAGACAGAATAGTAATTCTGCTATAAAATGAGTTAGGAATATTATTTTTAAATGATTCTTTTTGTCACAACTTTGTTTTGACATTGCCAAACCGTAGGAATGTATTTGGGCATTTTAGGATTAAAAAAAATAGTTTTAACCAGAATCATGTTATTCTTAATTATTTAACTAGCTACTGTTTTCCTATTGTTTTAATTAGCAAATAAATTTATTTTTCATGAGAGATAGATTATTCTAGGTTAGTTTCTGTAACTTTAGAGCATGAACTTTTATTTATAATAAATAAAACTTTTATTTTATTTTTCTTACTAGAATTTGCTTTAGGCCTAATTGGAGTTTTATAATAGATTTTAAGGTGATTCTTTTTGCTCCTAGTTGCTTGATGAATTCTTTTCTGTTAGGTAGCATAAACCCATGCTTAGGTTCTGTTAAGAAAAATTTTGTAGTGCAAAACTATTTCTTGATTGTTGTTGGATATGGGAAAACTTTGAGTTGGATTTCTTTGAGTTTTTCTTTGGGTTTTGGTTCAAGTGCTTTGTGTGTTATGTTAGCATGCTATTATGTTAAGTGGTCATATGTTGTATGCTTATTATGATTGTTGTTTGCCTCGGTAGAATTTCCGGGGTGCGAAGCTTGCTACCACGAGTCCCTAGTTTTCGAAGATCGTCAGCGAGGCAAGTTCACTTTGACCATGCTTTCATACATATGTTTTATTGCATTTAGTGGCATCTTTGCAACCACCCCTCAAAGAGTGTTATTGAATCCTTGTAGTTGAGTAGTATGCATGAGGTAGGAACCCATCACCCTGTTACCAAGCCCGGGACGTTACTTATTTTAATGCTACGCTATAGTAGACGGGGTTTGGTATGAGTGCTCAAGAGTGGTGTGAGAATGGAGGATTTACGTCAATGACGACAACACCATGATGAAATCTGCAAGGACTGCATCTTCAAGGCCTCAAGACTTCAAGACTCGAGACAAGAATTCAATACACACTCTTTGGGTGAAGGATTTGCCGACGGGCACCTGGAGAAACCAGTGGTTGGCCGGGATGCATGGAGAAGCGCCATGACATCTTATGGAAAGCTTCACCTGCACCCAAAGAGACGGAAGAATACTTCATGCCCGAAGCTTACCTGTGCAACCGCAAGTCACTATGGGCTGGCTTGGTTGACCTTAGTGGTGACTCTGGCTGGGACGGTGCTAGCAGATGTAGAACTACGGTAGGATTGGATGAGCACCGGATAGTGGTCAGGGGAACTCTTCGGAAGACCATGTTTCGGTCGTCTTGTTCTCAAACACCGTGAAGTGCGAGAATGTAAAGAGAGGATCGAATCTTGCGGGTAAAGTGTACAAACCTCTGCAGAGGGTTTAAACCTAATCGATTAGCCGTGTCCCTGCTACGGACAATTTGAGCCTCCGGACTTGGATCTATCTCTAACTCTCAACATCGGATTGATAACTTAATTGTGGGCAACTTATGATGATTTTGGGCTATGAGACATCGGTTGGCGGAACCATGTCATGATAGAAAACTCCATAGTACAGACTTCATTTATTCCTTTGATGTAGGGAAAATAAAATCAGCTTTTACGCAATCAAAACTCGTATACTGAGCCACAAAGCCAAATTGCATATAGTATAGTTTTACCATCTGTTTATTCATGTTGTGATCTTGCCGGTACATTCAATGTAGTGATTTCACACGGCTGCAACGTATCATGTTGCAGGATTTTCTTCGACGAGTAAGAGTTACGATACAGGTTACGGTCTACACTCAACTCCGCCGATGGCGTTGATGGGACTCCACACCCGTTTGATTGTTTCCGCTGAGTATTATGAGGTATATATCATTTTACGTTATTTATACATGTGATTGCACTTTGATATATACATTGATGTACTGTGTGTGCCAGCATACTGATCCAGGGATGGCACAGATACACAGAGGCTTGACCGTCTGAGGTCGGGTCGCTACACAAAATGAGAGACTCTCTATCATGAAGATCTTGTTGCTACTTTGAAGCACAAGTGTGGTAAAAGGATAGTAGCATTGTCCCTTCTCTCTTTTTCTCTCATTTTTTGGGCCTTTTTTTGGCCTTGCTTTTTTTCTTTTTTTTTCTTTCTTTTTTTAATTTTTTCGTCCGGAGTCTCATCCCGACTTATGGGGGAATCATAGTCTCCATCATCCTTTCCTCACTTGGGATAATGCTCTAATAATGATGATCATCACACTTTTATTTTTCTTACAACTCAACAATTACAACTCGAAACTTAGAACAAAATATGACTCTATATGAATGCCTCCTGCGGTGTACCGGGATGGTGCAATGAATGAAGAGTGACATGTATGAAAAATAATGCATGGTGGCTTTGCCACAAATACGATGTCAACTACATGATCATGCAATGGCAATATGACAAAAGTAATGTATGGTATAATAATGATGATGGAAGTTGCATGGCAATATATCTCGGAATGGCTATGGAAATGCCATGATAGGTAGGTATGGTGGCTGTTTTGAGGAAGATATAAGGAGGTTTATGTGTGATAGAGCGTATCGAATCACGGGGTTTGGATGCACCGGCAAAGTTTGCACCAACTCTCAAGGTGAGAAAGGGCAATGCACAATACCGAAGAGGCTAGCAAAGGCGGAAAGGTGAGAGTGCTTATAATCCATGGACTCAACATTAGTCAAAAGAACTCATATACTTATTGCAAAAATTTAGAAGCCATCAAAAATCAAGTACTACGCGCATGCTCCTAGGGGATAGATTGGTAGGAAAAGACCATCGCTCATCCCCGACCGCCACTCATAAGGATGCACAAGCCGTACACTTCATGTTTCAAATTTGTTACACAACTTTAACCATACGTGCATGCTACGGGACTTGCAAACTTCAACACAAGTATTTCTCAAATTCACAATTATCAACTAGCACGACTTTGATATTATCCCCTCCATATCTCAAAACAATTATCAAGCATCAAACTTATCTTAGTATTCAATTCACTCAAAATGAAAGTTTCACATATCTTGAACACTAAGTATATTAACATTATGCAAATTACCATGCTATTAACGACTCTCGAAATAATCTAAGTGAAGCATGAGAGATCAATAGTTTCTTTTAAACAAATCCACCACCATGCTCTAAAAGATATAAGTGAAGCACTAGAGCAAAACTATCAAGCTCAAAAGATATAAGTGACCAGCATAGAGTATTCTAACAAATTCCAAATCATGTATGGCTCTCTCAAAAGGTGTGTACAGCAAGGATGATTGTGGTAAACTAACAAGCAAATACGCAAATAATACAAGACGCTCCAAGCAAAACACATATCATGTGATGAATAAAAATATAGCTCCAAGTAAATTACCGATGGAAGTGGACGAAAGAGGGGATCCCCAAGCTTTGAATTTTTGGTGTCCTTGGATTATCTTGGGGGTGCCATGGGCATACCCAAGCTTAGGCTCTTTCCACTCCCTGTTCCATAATCCATCAAAAGAATTCACCCAAAACTTGAAAACTTCACAACACAAAACTCAACAGAAATCTCGTGAGCTCCGTTAGAGAAAGAAAACAAAAGACTACTTCAAGGTATTGTAATGAACTCATTCTTTATTTATATTGGTGTTAAACCTACTGTATTCCAACTTCTCTGTGGATTATAAACTATTTTACTAGCCATAGATTCATCAAAATAAGCAAACAACACACGAAAAACAGAATGTGTCAAAAACAGAGCGATGCAGAGCAATCAGAACTAACGCAAACTTCTCGAACTCTAAAAAATCTACCAAAATTAGACGACCTGGAATTTTTTATTGATCAAGAGCAATTGGAATCAGTATTTTATCACGTCCCGGTGATTTTTAACAATTCGCAATCGAGCGCAAAGTTTCGGAAATTACAGCAAGATCAAATAACTATCATCCAAGAAGATCCAATAGGTTTAGCTTGGCACAAACACTAATTAAAAGATAAAATCACATCTAAACAGAGGCTAGATGGATTATTTATTCCTAAACAGAAGCAAAAACAGAAAACACAAAATAAAATTGGGTTGCCTCCCAACAAGCGCTATCGTTTAACGCCCCTAGCTAGGCATTACAATTTCAATGATGCTCACGTGAAAGACAAGAATTGAAGCATAAAGAGAGCATCATAAAACATGTGACAAACACACTTAAGTCTAACATACTTCCTATGCATAGGCATCTTATAGGCAAACAAATTATCAAGGCAAGCAAAAACTAGCATATGCAAGGAAGCGGAAAGAAACGATAGCAATCTCAACATAACGAGAGGTAATTTAGTAACATGAAAATTTCTATAACCGTATTTTACTCTCTCATAATAATTACATGTAGGATCATAAGAAAATTCAACAATATAGCTATCACATAACATATTCTCAACACGATCCACATGCATGCGAAGTTGACACTCTTCCAAAATAGTGGGATTATCATTAACTAAAGTCATGATTTCTCCAAGCCCACTTTTATCAAAAATTTCATAAGATTGAATATTCTCAAAATATGTGGGATCTAAAGTTGACGCTCTTCCAAACCCACTTTCAATATTATTTCAAACACTATTATCAATCTCATATTCATCACGGGGCTTAAATAAATTTTCAAGATCAAAAGAAGAATCACCCCAATCATGATCATTGCAACAAGTAGTAGACATAGCAAAACTAGCATCCCCAAGCTTAGGGTTTTGCATATTATTAGCATAATTGACATCAAGAGAATTTATAGTAAAATCATTGCAATCATGCTTTTCATCGAAGGAACTACCAAGTATGGGTGCAATAGAAACGATCTCATGTATCATAAGGAACTATAGCAAAGTCATCTTCATAAATATTGGCATCATGGCCACAAGAATAGCAAGAATCATGTTCATCAAGGGATATTTCAATCAAATCATCGGAATCATCATTATCTATAGATTCACGCATATCATTATTTCTTTCCAAAGCAACGGTCATTCTTTCAATAAATTCTTGGACATAGACATTATGAGCAAGGTTTTCATTGCAATATTTAAGTATGACGGAATTTTCAGATTTGTTCAGAGTAAAATCATACTTTTCGATCAAAGAAGCAACTTCATGAGCACCCTTAAAAACGACACATTCTTCAATTTGTTCGATATCATAGTAACTATAAACACCCTTTGCATAAGAAGATAAGATTTCATTATCATTGAACTCACATAGGTAGGAAAGGTGTTTTTAGGGCTCTTAGAGCAACAAGTAAAATCACACATTTCACAAAGATTCAAAGCATAGCATAGCAGACTATTTATATGACACCGTAAGAGTCTCCCTTTTCGCATACAAACCGTGGCGCACAAAATGAGCATGCTCATCTAAATATTTCCCATCAACTAGGCTAGTTGGGGTTTCAAAGACGAAAGATAAGGATCGAAGATGATCCAAGTAGAACACTTTAAGTGGATCCATAACAATAGACTTTTAGCAAGCAAAGATGCAAGCAAATATAAGGCACATGGTAACACAAGCAAACAAGAAGAAAGCGGAAAAGAGAGGGAGAATAAAACAGCAAGGGTGAAGTGGGGGAGAGGAAAACGACAGGCAAATGGCAAATAATGTAATGCGAGAGATATGGATTGTGATGGGTACTTGGTATGTTGACTTTTGCGTAGACTCCCTGGCAATGGCGCCAGAAATTCTTCTTGCTACCTCTTGAGCACTGCGTAGCGTAAGTATTTCCCTCGATTTTTGAGAACCAAGGTATCAATCCAGTAGGAGACCATGAACAAGTCCCTCGTACCTACACAAAACGATAGCAACTCGCAACCAACGCGATTAGGGGTTGTCAATCCCTTCACGGTCACTTACGATAGTGAGATCTGATAGAGATGATAAATAATATTTTTGGGATTTTTTTGATAGATAGATGCAAAGTAAAAAGCAAAAGCAAAGTAAAAACAAAGCAAGTAAATAAAGTGATAGAGATTGATATGATGAGAATAGACCCGGGGGCCATAGGTTTCATTAGTGGCTTCTCTCAAGAGCATAGATATTCTACGGTGGGTGAACAAATTACTGTTGAGCAATTGATGAGAATTGAGCATAGTTATGAGTATATCTAGGCAATGATCATGTATATAGGCATCACGTCCAAAACAAGTAGATCGAAACGATTACTCATCTACTACTATTACTCCACCATCGACCGCTATCCAAAGCATGCATCTAGAGTATTAAGTTAAAAATAGAGTAACGCCTTAAGCAAGATGACATGATGTAGAGGGATAAATTCATGCAATATGATAAAAACCCCATCTTGTTATCCTCGATGGCAACAATACAATATGTGCCTTGCAACCTTTTCTGTCACTGGGTAAGGACACCGCAAGATTGAACCCAAAGCTAAGCACTTCTCCCATTGCAAGAACTACCAATCTAGTTGGCCAAACCAAACAGATAATTCGAAGAGACTTGCAAAGATAACTCAATTATACATAAAAGAATTCAGCGAAGAATCAAATATTTTCCATAGATAATACTGGATCATAAACCCACAATTCATCGGTCTCAACAAACACACCGCAAAAGGAAGATTACATCGAATAGATCTCCACGAGAGAGGGGAGAACATTGTATTGAGATCCAAAAAGAGAGAAGAAGCCATCTAGCTACTAGCTATGGACCCGAAGGTCTGAAGTAAACTACTCACACTTCATCGGAGGGGCTATGGTGATGATGTAGAAGCCCTCCATGGTGGATGCCCCCACCGGCGGAGCTCCGGAACAGGCCCCAAGATGGGATCTCGTGGATACAGAAGGTAGCGGCGGTGGAATTAGGTTTTTGCTCTGCTCGATCGCTTGGGGATACGTAGGTATATATAGGAGGAAGGAGTACGTCGATTGGGCGTCGGGGGCCCATGAGGTGAGGCGCGCCAGGGGTCGCGCCTCCACCTCGTGACCGCCTCGGCACTTCTTGGAGTTGGGTCCAAGTCTCTGGATCATGTTCGGTTGGAAAATCATGTTCCCAAGGTTTATTTCCGCTTGGACTCCGTTTGATATTCCGCTTTCTTGAAACACTGAAATAGGCAAAAAAACAGCAATTCTGGGCTGGGCCTCCGGTTAATAGGTTAGTCCCAAAAGTAATATAAAAGTTGAAAATAAAGCCCAATATAGCCCAAAACAGTAGATAAAGTAGCATGGAGCAATCAAAAATTATAGATACGTTGGAGACGTATCATCGACTGGATTCAGGAATCCGTTGTCGAGCGCGCTCGTCGAGTGCGTGCTGGAGATTCTCCAGTCGAGTGCGCTCGGCTAAGTTTGCCAGACGCGCTTCCTCCAAGGCATGGGCCTCGGGGGTTTCTCCAACGATAGGAGTGTGGAGTGCATCCATATTGCGGCGGCGGAGCTCTTCTCTCTGCTACGATGAAAGAGGCTCGGGGCGGTATTCATCGTGAACAGGCGGCGGATCGCCACCACCATCATCGCCGTCACCGCGGGGGAAGCCAGGAGGACTGCGCGGTCCATTGACCATCAGGACTTCCGCCGCGGGGTCACTTCTTTGTCGCACTTTCGGATCTGTCTCTGCGGAGCCCGTCGGCAATCGAGCTGGCCGTGAGAGTTTAAATCGGGCTCGATCGCCGCGACTTGGGGGGTGGCCGTCTGGCGAGCCACCGCATGTCTCACCCACCACTGGAGCCTCGATTGACCGGAGCGCTTGCTCCGGCGGGCTACAAGGGGAGAGGACGGTACAAGAGCCGACCGATACTGAGTCGACGGCTGTCGTAAGAGGACGCCGCGGACGCACGCGCAAAAGTGCGTTGCCCCGCGGACGAGGAGCGCCTTGACGTCCAATGGAGCTTCTTGGAGCCAAGCGGAGTCGTCGAAGACTAACACGAGCACGCCGAGATGGATCTCGCGGCCCTCGGCCAAACCTCCGCCTGAAACCATGATGATGGGGATCAGAAAAATCGCAACTTCTCCAACAGGTCGCTAAGACATCGGCCCCACGGTGGGCGCCAATTGTCGTGGTTCTAAGTCTGACAGTAGAATGGGGGGTAGGTGATGTAGAGGCAAGATCTTAGCTATGGAGGAGTTGTACAAGCAAGTTTTATGAGTCCAGGCCCTTCTCGGAGGAAGTAACAGCCCTACGTCTCGGAGCCCGGAGGCGGTCGACTGGATTATATGCGTGTGAGTTACAGGTGCGAACCCTTGTCCCGAGGAGGGGGTGGCTTATATAGAGTGCGCCAGAACCCAGCCCCTCCTCAGATTACACAGGGTTCAATGTACATCAAGAGGGGGCATTATCGTAACGCCAAAGAATAAAGATACATAATGACCATTAAAGCTATGACTTAATTCCCGACCGTTGCAGAGTGGAGTGGCTCTAGATCTCCTGGTAGTCGAGTGATTGTCTGCATGGTCGAGTGTCTTCAAGAATGTCGAGTGGAACATAGCTTCATGGTCGAGTGGATGATGACTTTTCTTCGAATGCCTATGGTTCTTTTAGAGATGTCCTTGGGGAGGGTATCTTGGACAGGTCCATAACCCTACCCTAGGTACATAGCTTCATCAGGTAGGCGCGCCCCCTACCTCATGGTTTCCTCTAAGCTTCCTTGACTTAGGGTCCAAGTCTCCTGGATCATGTTCGTTCCAAAAATCATGTTCCCAAAGGTTTCATTCCGTTTGGACTCCGTTTGATATTCTTTTTCTGTGAAAATCTAAAATAGGCAAAAACAACAATTCTAGGCTGGGCCTCCGGTTAATAGGTTAGTCCCAAAAATAATATAAAAGTGAATAATAAAGCCCAATAATGTCCTCAGAAGATAATATAGCATGGAGCAATAAAAAATTATAGATACGTTGGAGACGTATCAGTTACCATGGCGGATTCTTCATTTGGTTCGTGTTATCGTAGTATAGGTCATGGTGAGATTTAGACCTAATTAAGTTTGAGCGCATATACTATGCATGCATGCATGCATATATGAATCCCTGTCGTTGGCTTGAAGTGTGGTGTAACATACATATGCATCGTCAACCTAACCCTTACTCAGTGTGGGGATTTCTAGTTCGAAATCACGGTGCCACATCAAAGTTGTTCATTGTTACTCAAAACATACCTCTCCATACATATGTTTGGGCCACACGCATGCAGTGGTTGTCTTCGGGGACTAGCTACTTGCGTGATTATTGGCGAGCTAGCCCATCTCCGCGGTCGCATGGATGGCCATCACTTTGACCAACAACAAGAGAGAGGTTGTACGACCGAGGTGGATTATTCTTGGTCCGTTTTACGATCCATCTTGGTGAGATATATGCCTCTCTTGCCCGCCGACTGAAAGTGTGTGTGTGTGGGGGGGGGGAGGTTGCTACATATCGCACTTTGCTAGGTGAACCTTAGTTGGGGGCATGCATTCATAGCTTAATTAGGATTCCCTTCTGTGGCGACACGAGGGGTGGGGGCTGCTAGCTACTTCGCACTTTACTAGGTGAACCTCGGTTGGGGGAGGAGGGGAGCATGCTCATAACTTAGGATTCCCATCGTGCCGACACGAGGGGGGGCTGCTAGCTACTTTGCACTTTGCTAGGTGAACCTCGGCCGGGGGCATGTGCATTCATAGCTTAGGATTCCCTTCGTGCTACACGAGGGAGGGGTGGCTGTTATCTACTTTGCACTTTGCTAGGGTGAACCTCGGTTGGGGGGAGGGCATGCATCAATAGCTTAGCTAGGATTCCTTCGGTGCCGACACAAGGGAGGGGGGCTGCTAGCTACTTCGCACTTTGCTAGGTGAACCTCGGTTGTGGGGGGGGGCATGCATTCATAGCTTAGGAATCCCTTCGTACCAACATGACGGAGGGGGGCTGCTAGCTCTACTTCACACTTTGCTAGGTGAACCTCAGTTGGGGGGCATGCATTCATAGCTTAGGATTCCCTTCGTGCCGACACGAGGGAGGGGCTGCTAGCTACTTCGCACTTTGCTACGGTGAACCTCGGGTGGGGGGGGGCATGCATTCATATATAGCTTAGGATTCACTTTGTGCTGACACGAGGGAGGAAGGGGTTGCTACCTACTTTGCACTTTGCTAGGTAAATCTCGGTTGAGGGGGAGGGGCACGCGTTCATAGCTTAGGATTCCCTTCGTGCCGACACGAGAGGGTGGGAGCAAGCAATACCGTTCGCTTTGCGAAAGAGGTGCCACATCGAAGTTGCATTTGGTATTTGAAAATCAAATCACCCTTTTGATACATAAATTTGGTCCACATGCCAGTGTGTTCGTGTTCTGACCCCCTCCCGCGTCATTTTTCGCCAAATTTATGAACATTAGACAAGTCGGATGACGCAACAGACATGGTTCACTCAAACTAACCATGTGCCACGCCGGTGCACCTGTCACGCACACATCCGCACAGTACATTGGGCTCCATGAGGCTCCCCCTCTCAAAAATACCTGCCCGCTTTGAGGGTTTTTCTGTTTCATAACACACGGTTGTTATCTCCGGACCGAGTGCGATGTTTCTTGTTCCCAATCCCGCCTGCATCGAAAATATCTGCCTGCCTCGAGGGTTTTTATTTTTCATAACACACGGTTGTTATCTCCGGACCGTGTGGGATGCACTATCATCAAAATTTTCAATAGCCCGGCATTTCACTTCCGCGTTTGACTCCCGTGTAGTAGAACTTTCAGTACCCGCGTCATTTCCTCAAACACCCCCCCCCCCACACACCAAAACCTCCTCGGGCGTGCGCGCGCACACACACACCCTCCCTCGCTCGAAACCCTAACAAAGTCCCCGCCGCCGTCGCCGCCGCAAGGCCAAGGCCTCCATTGTCAACATCTGCCGGTTTTCCCGTGCAGCTTACCCACCGATCTCCATACCCATGCCACCCTGAGTTTCTTAGATGACACCTGCCAAACGCCTCCTTTCCCACAGATCCCCATCCCCATCCCCATCCCCTACTCCAGAGCGTCGCATCCTACGCCCGGCTACACTTCACGTGGAGCTCGAGGAGCGACTGGCCCAAAAGAGGTGTATAGCGGTCTCTTCGCCCGATGTCGCCGAGGAAGCTGACGACTATTACTGGCGGCAGGCACTCAAGCAGCGGGCTAGAGTATGCAGGCATGTCTCGTCCGTCGTCTACGACATCGAGGACATCGACAGCGATGCCCTGAGGCGGGCTGTGTCACAGGTTAAGTGGCCCACCCCCAAGCCCTCGGGTTCAACCGCCGTCGATCTCATCCATGGCCCCGCCGCTGATCTCCTCTGGCTCGCTGTCAACAATTTGCCATTCTACATCGCCATCGAGCCCCTTTTGTCATTTCTGAAGGACACGTTCTGCAACGCTGGCTTGGGATCCACAGCTTCCAAGTCAGACCTCATCGACGGCGACCACGAGGAGGGCACCCTCTCTAGCTCTTCCAAGGGGAAAGAGCCTATCTGCTCTTCCAAGGGGAAAGCGCCCGTCTGCGACATCAGGGAGGGCACCATACAGCCGTGCTCTTCCAAGGGGGAGCCCATCTGCGACAACATGGAGCGCATCCAGGGTCTGTGCTCTTCCCATGGGAACGAGCCCATCTGTGACAAGTGAGGAAACCCATGATTTGTTTATTTCAGTTTTTCACAATGTGATGCTCTATATGTGCAATTATTTACTGTGCAGTACATTTCATCAATCCAGTTTTAAACATACCGATAGGAATGCATATATTTGCTTGTTGTTAAGCCTGTTATAGCTAGCATGTGCCTCTTTTAAAGTTTTTTTATTGTTCTATTGTTTGTAGTTAGCATATTCAGTTTCAAATGCTATATTTGGTTGTTCATAGTATGCCTTGTTTATTCTAGTTAGTCACAACGTGATGTTCTATATGTGCAAGTATGAACTGTGTAGTTCAATTTCATCAGTACCAGTTTCAACAATACCACTATGAATGACTACATTTGGTTGCTGCATCTTGTAGTTAACACGCCTTTCCATTTTTATTTAACCATAACCAGTGTACTTAGACTGGCACAATACCAGTTTGAATGATCATGTTTGCTTGTTGTTAAATGTTAGGCCTGTTGTAGTTAGCACACATTTCCACTTGTTTTGCTTTACTAGCGTGCTTAAACCTGCACACTGAAGCTATCTTTTGGAGATTATTTTATTTGCCATGTGTAATTTTGGTTGATGTTTAGCCTGTTGTGCTTAACATGCTTCTTGATGTACTTACACAGGAAAAATTTGGGAACGACTGCTGTTTTCCCTCGAGGTAAGTTTCATCCCATGGCTTATATCTGCTCACCGTTCAGGATATCCGTAGCTGGTACCATATAGGTCGTTGGCTGATAAAGGACTAATCGGTGAATTGGACTTTTAACTGAATATATCTGCAACCCATTTTTCCTTAGGTTAACTAGGGTCATATGTAATATATCTGAGGCTACATAGCAACATGCACTATACTTAATGTCTAAATATGCAATCCTAGGCTACATAGCAACAAGGAAGAGTGTTACATTAATGTTCTAATGATGTCTAGATATACGTAGAAGAGCAGCAGCAACAACAGCAACAACACATCCCTGTTTGGATACTCAATTTAGCTAAAGGTTAGAGTTAGTTTCTAGCTCATTACTAACCCCGAACTAACTACATCCAAAGAGTTGTTTGGATGGCAGTGTTAGATTGACAATAAATGCACTAGGAGAACTAGCTCCAATTAGCACCTCGTGGGTTGGATACTAGTTTTTTGGGTGGGTTATAGATGCAACTAGCTCAAACTAGCCCTCATGTTTAGATATACTTTAGGGCTATTTGAGCCCGGACTAGCTCAAACTAACTGTAACCCATGGATACAGCAGCAGATAATTTTTAAGAATGAACTAAACTCCTTCCGGCCCACATTATAAGATGTTAATTCATCTAATATGTGAGTATATTGGATGTTATAAGATACTCCCTCCGTTCCTAAATATTTTTATTTTTAGAGATTTCAAATGGACTACCACATACTGATGTATATAGACATATTATAAAAGAGTGTTGTACTACATCATTGTGCAATTGATGTTTAGCTTCTAATATTAACTTGTTGCTTTTAGGTACATATTTCATTGGTAAAGATCCGTGTTTCGACCCTCTCTGCGTATGGGGCAATGAGATATCGATGAACCAGCATCAAGTGAGGAAGCTGATAAAGATTGTTAGTAAAATGGGTCCAAAGATGGCAATTAAACTATTTGTTTACACTTTATCCAAGACAACAACGAACTGCAGGATGGTAAGTAAGAACTCTGCAGCCTTCTTTGTACTGCCCATAATGAGTTGTGTTAGATGACAATGTGTGAAATCTTATTCCTTTGCAGTGGTTGCCAAAGCAGTTTACTCAAGATTACCTCTCAAACTACATGATTGGTGGGCATGCAAAGGTTAAAGTATTTATACCAGAACACGATGATTATCTAGATGTTTTCATGAAGACCGTGAAGGATGGGCGGTCGGCCATCACAAGGGGTTGGACGAGAGTCGTGTGTGCCTTCTGCATGGAGGAGGGCACAATATGGGCATTCCGCTTCACCTTGTTCAGCAACCAGAATATATTTTGCCTCTTTCTTTAACGTCTTTAATAGTACAAGTATACAACTGTGGTTCATCATTCTTTATTTGGTTCTTATGTAATTCTTGAACATATGTACCTATGAATCAAATAATGCATTGGTTGATTGAACTTGATGGATATGAATAAAGTTGTAGCATATATTCAAATCCAAATCCAAATCCGGTACAATTTTGGAAAAGCAGCAATTAAATTACGATGAAATTACGCTCTCCAGGTTGTTACGGCACACACGGTTGGTAAAACACATACGTTTGCGATATGCACCATAATCCGAGACAGTTCACAGAGAGGAAACGTGTGCAAGCATGCACAAAATTGTCGTTTGCAACGTGTGTGAGATGCCAGATAATATCACAAATGGGGCGGGCAAACTAAACGTGTGTGTTAGTTGCCTTATTGTACATGATTCGGAACCATGAACTGTTTCTGATGAAGTATGCGTCATAAACGTTGCACCACAGAATAGCATGTGCGATAGTTGTCGTGTACGACGATGTTACGATGGTCCGACGTTTTGTAATCATGTCTGACACTCGTACGACGATTATCTAATCTTCTTAATGGTGAACCGTTTGTGATGGGCCGCACATCATACATGTTCTATAATAGTGAACCATTTGTGATGGGCCGCGCATCATAAACGTAGCACCACATAATATCGACTTCGATGGCAATGCGAGCAGAAACGAGTAGGAGTACTGTAGGGGCCCTATCCCCGATGGTTTCTGGTTCGTGTGGGAAGGACCCCCCTATCGCCCGCACTCACTTGGCGACGGTTCCAAATGCCATCGCGGAAAGGGGTTTTAAACCGTTTGTTTAGGACCGACGCGCACCCGTGAGAGGACGTCTTGTTTCTTGAAGGGGAAGTGACTAATAAATAAATAGTGGCATCATTTGGGGTGGTTCAGCATGTACATGCTCAATGATCCAGGAAATGAACTAGCAATTGGCATATTGTCAACATAGATTAGTTAGGACCAAAAGCATCTTGATAAAACATACCAACTTAATCAAAAGAATATATGCTCAAAGATTACATCAACGATATGCTAATCAATGAACCATAGATAGGATGACATGCAGTGTTAGCCCGGGGTGCAATAGGAACCCTAATCCTAAAATCCAATAAGAACCCTAAGTTTTTACTCCACCCGATCTATCCATACTACTTGTCGCTCCAACTGATGTATCTGGATGTATTTTAGCGATAGATCATCCATTTGAGCGAGAAGTAATATCCGAGGGAGTAGTTTTAAAAAAAGAACGCGAAGAGAACTTGTCGATTAGAATGATATCTTTTACCATCATAGCAAATGGGGCATAGCAAAATGTTGTCCCTCTGGAGCGGCTCCCTGACCAAATGATTTGTGGCCATATCTAGCGAGAACCACCGACGGGGAAGGGGATGGATCTAGAGGTGAAGAGGGAGAGAGAGAGAGAGAGAGAGAGAGAGGGGGGGGGGGGTAAAGGATGAGACATCTTGTTTATGGAAGGGGGTGTGATTGGTGTGGAAAAAGGAGGCGGTATTTGGGGAGGGTTGGGATTAGGTGGGCACGCGGGGAGTTCAAAAAGGAGTGGATGGTAGGGAAAACTTGAGCAAACACTTAGTGGGGGAGGCAAGGATAAATCTGAGCTTTGTTCAGTTCTAGTTTTTTTCCTTCATATTATGCAAGAACAACTTTTTATAAACTTGCAGCACTTTCACAAATAGTCATGACCTCTTTCATATGAAAAAAAACACAGTTCATGTGACACCATGTTCCTTGCATATATGTTGGTTCTACTTTGCTTTATAATGTGTTCATGTAGGGCCATGTTCCTTGTTTTATATAAGGTGAGACCAAAAGGTTTGCAATGCACTGTCATTTTGTTCGTGCATGTCACTTGAAGAAAGCATGTTCCTCATGTGAGTGTGTCATAACTGTTTACAAATTAAAGCACGCGGTGCCGTTTGTCACATCACACTTTTAGATTATACTTTGCACGCGGCAAGGTACCACTATCAGAAGGATTTGAGAGAGCATGAATCCGAACATGCTCCATGCTTTGTAATCATGATGCAAACCACTTAGTGTAGTGATTTAAAAAAGTACTATTCATTATATATGACACTGGACTTTCGACATGCAGATACGCTTAGGTTATGGATGGTGTCATGTACCAGCCATAGTTGATTGGTCATAAAACTATCTGTATTCGACATTTTGCTTGTTTCTATAATTCTGATCATGGCAATATGTGTTCATGTGGTACCATGTTCCTCACATATTTAATGTGAGCCCAAGAGGTTTGAAATTCACAATAATTTTGTTCATTTATCAGGTGGAGTGTACTGTTTACACATTCTAGTGCACATGACCGATTGTCACGTCATACTTTGAGCTTCTACCACGAGCATGCGGAAAGGTTCCTCCATAGGTGAATGTTAAAAAAATCTACATTTGACATTTTATTTTTTCTTATGTACTACTGATGGGTAAATGTTCATGTGTTAGGATGTTCATTGCATATGTAAGGTGATCCCAATAGGTTTGCAATGCACATACGTTTCATTTGTGCAGGTGATGTCTACTGCACAACCTTCTTCTTGTAGAGGTTGATGGGCCTCCAAGTGCAGAGGATTGTAGGACAGTAGCAAATTTCCCTCAAGTGGATGACCTAAGGTTTATCAATCCGTGGGAGGCGTAGGATGAAGATGGTCTCTCTCAAGCAACCCTGCAACCAAATAACAAAGAGTCTCTTGTGTCCCGAACACACCCAATACAATGGTAAATTGTATATGTGCACTAGTTCGTGAAGAGATGGTGATACAAGTGCAATATGGATGGTAGATATAGGTTTTTGTAATCTGAAATTATAAAAACAGCAAGGTAGCAAGCGATAAAAGTGAGCGTAAACGGTATTGCAATGCGTTGAAACAAGGCCTAGGGTTCATACTTTCACTAGTGCAAGTTCTCTCAACAATAATAACATAATTGGATCATATAACTATCCCTCAACATGCAATAAAGAGTCACTCCAAAGTCACTAATAGCGGAGAACAAACAAAGAGATTATGGTAGGGTACGAAACCACCTCAAAGTTATTCTTTTGGATCGATCTATCATAGAGTTTGTACTAGAATAACACCTTAAGACACAAATCAACCAAAACCCTAATGTCACCTAGATACTCCAATGTCACCTCAAGTATCCGTGGGTATGATTATACGATATGCATCACACAATCTCAGATTCATCTATTCAAACCAACACAAAAGTACTTCAAAGAGTGCCCCAAAGTTTCTATCGGAGAGTCAAGACGAAAATGTGTGCCAACCCCTATGCATAGGTTCATGGGCGGAACCCGCAAGTTGATCACCAAAACATACATCAAGTGAATCACGTGATATCCCATTGTCACCACAGATACGCATCGACAAGACATACATCAAGTGTTCTCAAATCATTAAAGACTCAATCCGATAAGATTACTTCAAAGGGAAAACTCAATCCATTACAAGAGAGTAGAGGGGGAGAAACATCATAAGATCCAACTATAATAGCAAAGCTCGCGATACATCAAGATTGTATCACCTCAAGAACACGAGAGAGAGAGAGATCAAACACATAGCTACTGGTACATACCCTCAGCCCCGAGGGTGAGCTACTCCCTCCTCGTCATGGAGAGCACCCGGATGATGAAGATGGCCACCGGTGAGGGATCCCCCTCCGTGAGGTGCCGGAATAGGGTCCCGATTGGTTTTTGGTGGCTATAGAGGCTTGCGGCGGCAGAACTCCCGATCTATTCTGTTCCCCGATGGTTTTAGGGTATATTGGTATATATAGGAGGAAGAAATACGTCAGGGGAGCCATGAGGGTGGAGGGCGCGCCCAGGGGGGCGGGCGTGCCCGCCTTCCTCGTTGATTCCCTGACGTGCACTCCAAGTCTCCCGGATTGCTTTCTTTCCAAAAATAACTCTCCCGAAGGTTTCATTCCGTTTGGACTCCGTTTGATATTCCTTTTCTTCGAAACACGGAAACAAGGGGAAAAACAGGAACTGACACTGGGCTCTGGGTTAATAGGTTAGTCCCAAATGTGATATAAAAGTGTTTAATAAAGCCCATAAACATCCAAGATGGATAATATAATAGCATGAATTCTTCATAAATTATAGATACGTTGGAGATGTATCAGCTGGTATCTTGAATAAAGCAAGTTCGTCGTGTCAAGTGTCACGTCCGGTTACAAATTAAAGTTCGAGGTGCCAGTTGGCATACCACAATTTGAGATATCCCTTAAAACAAAACAAGTGGAGCATGCCATATCAACAACATGCATAATGCAGGCATGTCGAGCGTGCAATGTCGCCACAGTACACTATATATTGCTTGAACCCACCTACAAAAATTGCTCGAACACACACATGATTCCCGTGCGTCCTGGAACCATCGGGCGACATCCAAACTCCTCTGGTTGGTTACCTTTTTTGCACAAGAAATTAGCTATCGCATTCCTTTTACTGCATCCATTTGCATCTTCTTCCTCTGTCGTTCCTTGTCGTCTGCCACAAACCCCTGATGTCGGCACACCACTTATTCTTGTAGACTTGTGTTGGACAACCAAGCACAGAGTTTTGTAGGACAACAACAAATTTCCCTCGAGTGGATGACCTATGGTTTACCAATTTGTGGGAGGAATACGATGAAGATGGTCTCTCTCAACAACGCTGCAATCAAATGCAAGAAATCTCTTGTGTCCCCAACACAACAAATACAATGGTAAATTGTATAGGTGCACTAGTTTGGCGAAGAGATGGTGATTCAAGTGTAGTATGGATAGTAGATATAGGTTTTTGTAATCTGAAAATATAAAAACAGCAATGTAGCAAATGATAAAACAGAGCACAAATGGTATTGCAATGTTTGGTAACAAGGCCTTGGGTTCATACTTTCACTAGTGCAATCTCTCAACAATGTTAACATAATTGAATCATATAACCATCCCTCAACGTGCGACAAAGAATCATTCCAAAGTTCTTATCAAGTGGAGAACATAAGAAGAAATTTTTTGTAGGAGCAAACCACCTCAAAGTTATCCTTTCCGATCAATCTATTGAGCTATTCCAATAAGTGTCACAAACAACCCTAGAGTTTGTACTAAAATAACACCATATGATACACATCAATCAACTCTAATGTCACCTAGATACTCCAATGTCACCACAACTATCTGTGAGTCAATTATACGATATGCATCAAACAACTTTAGATTCATAATATTCAATCCAACACAAAGGACTACAAAGAGTACCCCAAAGTTTCTACCAGAGAAAGTGGGATGAAAATGTGCATCAACCTCTATGCCTAGATTACCCCAATGTCAGCGCGGGAATCCGCATGTTGATTGCCAAAACGTATATCAAGTGAATCAATAGAACACTCCATTGTCACCACGGGTATCCACGTGCAATACATACATCAAGTGTTCTCAAATCCAAAATATTCAATCTGATAATAGTGAAACCTCAAAGGGAAACACTCAATTCATCACAACAAGATAGAGAGGGGAAAACACCATATGATCCAACCATATTAAAAGGCCCGTGGTACATCAAGATCGTGCCAAATCAAGAATACGAGAGAGAGAGAGAGAGGGAGAGAGAGAGAGAGAGAGAGATCAAACACATAGCTACTGGTACATACCCTCAGCCCCGAGGGTGAACTACTCCCTCCTCATCATGGAGACCGCCGGGATGATGAAGATGACCTCTGGTGGTGATTTCTCCCTCTGACAGGGTTCTGGAAAAGGCCTCCACATGGGATCTCTTTGGAACAGAGACTTGCGGTGGCGAAGTCAAAGTTCTAGGTTTATTTCTCGGGATTTCTCTATTTATAAGAATTTTTAGAGTTGGAATCACGCGAAAATGAGTTACATGGGGTCCACAAGGCAACAACCCACGATCACCCCTGGGCGCACCAGGTTGCCTTGTCACCACCCCGTGGGTCTTCTGGTCCTCCCGCGAAGCTTCGGGGGTCTCTTATATTCCAAAAAAACATCAAAATGTTCGTTTGGTATGGATTTTCTCGAAAACCAAAAACAAGCATAAAACAACAACTAGCACTGGACACTAGGTTAATATGTTAGTCCATGAAAATCATATAAAAGTGCCCCAAATCCATATAAAATTATTGCTAACATGGCATGAATACTTCATAAATTATAGATACGTTGGAGACGCATCAACCCCCACCGCCTCCTTGCAGCCATGAATGACAAGAAAGTAACAACTGAGACCCACCACATCACCGCCCATGGCATAACCGTGCTAGGGGTGGTGTACACCAACGAGCCTTGGACTGTGGGGTGAGTCATTGCCGTACGAGTAATAGCTCTAGGAGGAGGATAACAAGTCTGTTGGCCTAGACCTCTAGTACACCCGTTCGAGCAGTTACAGATAACAAGGGGTCATCATCGTTCAACTGGCAATGCGTGAGCATGTCCTCATGTACCACTACTGTAGGTCCAAGTGGTGCCAAGCGTTGGATCAATTCCTTCAACGCAAAGCGATAACTTTCGCTAGTGTGGACGCGAGGGGCGATAGGATCATGCTTGCCCATGCATGGATCATGATTCCAGACGAGCACCATGTCAACAACCAAAAGCATTTCTGTATCAAAGGTGGTGGAGAAAGAGACTCCATGGGTGACCTTGCAGCGGCCATCATCGACATGTCGTATAAGAACCTAAAGAAATCATTCCCAAGGGACAACCACCAGTACTGGGAGTGGAAACCGTTTTCCCTGATGCACCTCGAGTATGCAGCAAAACACGGGTATGTTAGCTACGAGTTGTACTGTAGGATCCCACTGAGGATGGGCTACATCACCTTCTCCAAGAATCATTGAGGGAATGGCTCCGCCACCATTAGAAGACAGACAAAGTATCATCGAGCGGTTGGAAGCGTCATAAGGGAAACTAAGCATGGTGAATTGCTAGATCTTTGGATGTGTAAATTCAATTAGTGTGTTAATTAAGACTGAGAAAACATATGTTCTCACTATGATTGTAGTAGGTCAAAGATGTCGTGTGTTATTATTATACTTATTTACGGAGAACGAGTGGTATGGTGATGTACAAATGCATGGTGCTTATGTATAAATATGTGATTGTATCATTGTTGCCAAATCCCATCTCCATCGCCTTCCCCATTCCACTATCAATCTCTGCCCACATCTTTCTATCACTAGCACCATGTCTCGTGCTGGATCTTTCGGCGGCCTCAGTGGTGATAGGATGGTGACGCTGGGCTTACTAGCCCCGTCCACTCGCGAATGTCGTGTCGACCTCCATGGCGGCCGCACCATCTGTACTATCTACACCAACGAGATCAGTGCCATCAACACGTGGATACAAGGGACCGAGGAGTCCATGCGAGCGAATGAACCGGTCTTCGTCGGTAGACCTCGAGTACACTCCCTCGCAGGAGAAGGCAGTAGTCATCCAGATTTGCCACGACTCTAGTTGTGTAACATCCCAAATTTTCAATTTGGAATGTTATACATAGATCATCAATTGCATATCATATTTTATTTACATTTTGGCCTGACCCTATAAATTTCACGCAACTCAAGGACCCACGGAGAGAGTTGGAGATTTCGTTATTTTCATATTTGAGTTTTCTCAAATTTTGAAAATATGATCATTTGATTTTATTTATTCTATCTTCAATTATTTCTATTATAAAAATATGAGAGAGGGAATAAAATGACTTTCCCAAAATAAAGGAATAACGAAGATTTAATAAAAAAATCAAATAACATTTTATTTGGAGTTTTTTGTTATTTTATTTCAATTTAGGAAAAATTGCACGTTTTCAAAACTGCATTTTAGGGCCAAGAAAATGTTCAGCTCGTTCTAAATATTTTATTTAGACGGTGAAAATTTGTTTTGGCAATTTTATTTTTTTATTTATTTTTCTAGAATTTTTCAAAGTCTCGGCGGAATTATTTAAAAAAAGCAGCGTGCACTTTTGATGGGGCGAAGGCCAGTCGCCGCCGCCTCCACATCCGGATCGGGGTGGAGCCCGCCGCCGCCGCCCGCCCGTGTCCGGGAGGACACGCCTCCGAGGCCGCCCCTTCCCAAGTCCCCCCTTTATAACCTGCTTTGGAGCCGCGCACACCGCCACCGCCTCCACACACGCGCTGGCCGCCTGCCGCCGCCGCCGCCGCTGAGCCGCCGCCCACGACCCGCCGCCCGGAGCCCCGCGAGCCCGAGCCGAGGTAGCCGCCGCGCCCGGTTTTCCGAAAAACTGCGTTTGATTTTTAGAAAACCCTAGTTTTCGTTTTTTTAGTAGATCGGTTTTTCTCCGGTTTATTTCTTTAGCGAGCGTTCGCTCGTTCGTTCGTTTTAACGAACGCGTTCACCTTTTAGTTACAGTTAACGTACGTCCGTTCGTTAAGCTGTTCGTCGTTTTTCTTTTTCTCGGATTTATTCCACGATTTTTCTGATCGCGATTTTTGATCCGATTTTTGATCTAGTATAACTTTTCGCTCGTTTATCAAAATCAGGCGATTCAAGCGCCTAGAGTTTCGTCTCGAAACCCTCTTTCTGAATAATCAACTCAAACAAGTTAGTAAAACGAAGCCTGTTTCTTTCGCCGTTTGATTTTCGTTGCTTCGTTTGATTTGATTCTTTTTGCAAACCGGAGTTCTTAAGTTGAACTTTCTGGTTAGATCTTCTACTTGAGTTTTACCTATGCATTAGTTGAGTACTTATTGTGTGCTTGTTTGTTTGCGATAGAGTACCCGGAGTGCGCCGCTTGCTACTTTGAATCTCTAGGTTTCGCGGATCATCAGCAAGGCAAGTAACACTTTGATCATACCTCTTTTCATACCCAGTTTTTTTATGCATCAGATCAATCCTCAAACATTGCATGATTAGGATCTAATTAAGCTATGGGTTTGGGAAAGTAGATGAGGTAGTACCTATTACCTGTTTTATTATCAAACCTTTGGGAGTTACTTCTACGTTTGCTTGTTATGCCATGCTATGCTAGTAGACGTGGATTGGGTGAGTGTATCCATGACAGAGGTGAGATTTTAATTACAGGTTTACTTAAGGTGGCAACTTAAACACACATCTGGATGGATTGAGGTACCTGGGTATTCCAGGACTGCCTGTTTCTTTTGGACCGCCACCCAGGCTCAAAGGGATCATGAGATTATTCATGCTAGAAACTTCCGTGTGCAGCCACAAGCTACTATGGGCTCTAGCATAGTTGACTAAGTCGTGTGAACTCTTACAGTGGTAGACTAGCAGATGTAGAGGGATGTAGGTGTAACTGTGTACCCGTTCGTAAGGTGCTAGCGCTTCTGAAAGACTATGTCTCGGTCATCTATTTCTCAAACACCATGCAGTGCGAGAAATAAAAACGGAGGAGATCGAGTCTTGTGGGGAAAAGTGCACAAACCTCTCCAGAGTGTAACGAACTAATCATGGTTAGCCATGTCCCCGGTTATGGACATTTTGAGTATCTAGTACTTGGATTATCATGTGAATCTCATCATGTTACTTTAATTAATATTGTTGGGTTTTTATATGATGATACTTAATTGGGATTGAGAATGTCATCAACCATTCTCAATGTTTAACAACCACCATGATAGTTAAAAAAATTTATTCCTTTGCAAGAGGGAAAAATTGGCTTTACTTAATCTGTAACCATAGAGCTTTCCACCAGCCATATATGCATGTAGTATAACATTACTCTTTCATATTGCTCTCTATGTGTTACCTTGTCAAGATATTCCATGTGCTGACCCGTTTCGAGCTGCAACGTTCATGTTGCGTACTTTTCGCATAACGAGTAAGGTGCCTTAGGTCGTGGTTCTATACTCAGTGATGCCGTTGGAGTTGATGGACTCGCTTATCTTCCAAGCCTTCCGCTGTTATCGTTATTAGATGGCCTTAAGTCATATTTATTGTAATAAGTTCTCTTTTGGAGACACTTGATGTAATAAGTGTGTGATTGCTACTCTGTTATAAATCCGCTGGCATCGTATGCGTGTCAAGATTATCGATCCAGTGGATGACACCGATGCACAAAGCGATCGATCGCTTGAGGTCTGGTCGCTACAAGATGGTATCAGAGCACACGCTGACTGTAGGACATGACCACTAAGCTAAAGCCCTAGATCACTACTCTTTCTTCTCTTTCTGACTCCTCATCTTTTCTATTCTTTTAGGATGGCGGATGCAAGGAACAAGTTCGCACAACCGGATGAAGATACACCCTTTGGATGTCACTTGAAGGAAGTCACTAGACACCTGAACATCGGAGTACCAAGCTTCACCAGAACCTACAACGCCACTTTACCCGAAGAGGAGCGCTGGATGATTCAAGTTCAAGTTCCAGGAAGGACATTCGCACCAGTCATAGAGCCCATAGAGTTTTCCTTTGATGCACCAACCTGGAGTCTAGGAAAAAGCATGGCAGCCCACATCGCCATGCGACGTATTGGAGAAGTTTACCGCAATGATCTCAAGAATACTATCTACCAGATTTGTGGGCGCAGAGATGAGCAATGGGAGATGATCAGCACCAGGAGGGATAGATCAATCGCAGCATATATTCAGGAGTTAAACCAGCACATCCGACATCAGGAGAACCAGATTTGCGCAGGCATGAAGGATCTGCAGAAGGCTATGACCAAGATCAAGGAGCTAGAGGAAGAACTTAAGGCTACACGTGAAGATTACATGGAAGAAATTGAAGTGCTAGTGGAGAAGAATGATCACTTAACCAGGAAACTCGGAGTTTTCATGGGAGACCCCGCGCCAGGAGGAAATGACAACGATTCCACTTGCCCGAATAACTATATCATCATTGACGACACCGACTCGGATCCCGATGACAGTGATGATGACTATGTTGATGAAGCTGGAGTGGATATCATGGAGTCTTCATCGGAGCAGTTTTTCTAGTTGACCACCATAACAGTAGTAGAAATTCCCCCATTGTATTTAGCTTAGCCCAAGCACTTTTGTAACGATAGTTAGACCGTTGTATGCCCTTGTTTGAATTGATTGGAGTGTTATTGATTGATTTTATCTCATGTGCATATAGGTAGTGTTTTCTCACTAGACCTCATTCTATTCTATATTCTCACCTTCTCTAAACCCTCAGATGCCTCCCAGACGCGACACCGGATTTGTTTTCCCACCGAGATCACTTTCGGTTGATACAAGAGAATGCCTTGATTCAGACACTAGTACAGAACCAAGGCAACAACAACAACAACAACAACAACAACAACAACAACAACAACAACAACAACAACAACCCACCACCACCACCACCTGTTGACCATTTGACTCGTTTCTTGAGGCTAAATCCGCCGGTGTTTTCCAGTAGCACCGAGCCGATTGTTGCAGATGATTGGCTCCGCAAGGTTGGAAGGGAGCTGACCACTTCAGGATGCACTGATGCGGAAAGAGTGCGTTTTGCTGCACATCAGCTTGATGGCCCCGCAGCATCATGGTGGGAGAATTACACAGCCACCCATCCTATTGACACTGTCATGTGGGATAAGTTTCAGCAAGCTTTTCGTACTGCCCACGTTTCAGCAGGAGCTATGGCCATGAAGAAGCGTGAGTTTCGCAACTTACGCCAAGGAGGACGTCAGAAGCTTATGTGGAGGACTTTAGTAAGTTAGCACGTTATGCCCCAGATGACGTTGCTACAGATGCAGCTAAGCAGGAGAAGTTTCTGGAAGGACTGAATGATTAGCTGAGCATGCAGTTGATGGTAGCCACTTTCAATAACTACCAGGAGTTGGTAGATCGTTCTCTTATGATTGAAGGGAAGCAGCAACAGATTGATAAACGCGAGAGGAAGTATGGACAGGGGAAGTACAATTCTGGAGCTCAGCAGAAGCTACGCTTCACCCCAAAACCGGGAGGACAATTTCAGCATACCCATGGAGGAGGTAGCTCGCACAATCATAATGGTTCCAAGAATGGAAACGAGAATGGGGGAAGCAATGGACAAAACCGCACCAACCCGTCAACCCCAACCAAGAGAGACCTGAGCCAAGTCACTTGCTTTAAGTGTCAGAAAACTGGACATTATGCCAATGAATGTCCCGAAGCCCATAATGGAAATGGCAATGGAAACTCAGGGAAGAAGCCGAACCCTTTCAACAGGGGACAGGTGAACCACGTTAACGTGGAGGAGGTTGAAGCTCAGCCAGATGCAGTAATAGGTAAGTTTTTGGTTAAGACATTTACTGCAATCGTTCTTTTTGATATTGGTGCATCGCATTCATACATATCACGGGGATTTGTGGATAAGTACAAACTGCCCACCAAGGTTCTTAGAACACATATGCTAGTAAGCTCACCAGGAGCGGAGTATATGGCCAGTCGTGGATGTTTTCAAGTACCTTTGAGCATAGGTAGGCATGTTTTTCCCATGGATTTAATCATTCTAGAATCGCAAGGTTTGGACGTGATTCTAGGTATGGATTGGCTATCGATGTATGGAGGGAACATCGATTGCGCTAGTAAGTTGTAACATCGCAAAATTCTAAATTTTGGAATGTTATATTAGATAAATAACTATGCTTGTTGTCTGATTGTTTGTTTGATTGATTGAGTGAAATTGAGTGGAATCTGAAACTTTTGAAAGTTGGATGAGAGGAAATAAAAATGACCTTCCCAAAACTATCCCATTTGCCTTTTTCGGATCTCAATGAATTCAATTCCATTCCAACACCAAAACCCTAGAGTGAAGATGAAATGACTTCTTCCATTTGAAATGAAAAGGGTTTTGAAAAGATTTGAATTTTATTTGAGAATATTTCAAATTCAAAGCTTTATGCAACTCAATGATTTTCATGAGGGAAGATAAAATGACTTCTTCAATTATATGAAATATGAGTTGGAAGTTAAAAAGAATCAAATTGAAAGTCATTTGAAAGTGCCTTGAAACCCCTTTCAAATTTGAGTTTTATTTTGAATTTTGAAAAAAATGAATTTTTATAAAGTCTGGATTTTGCCCCTGGAAAAATGTTCAAATGATAGGGAATATTCCCCTGATCATTTTGATATATATATGCCCTATATAAAATATTTATATTATATATATATTTTCTCTGTTTTTATTTTCAAAATAAAGGAAGAAAAGCCCGTGGCGCTGGCCGAACCAACTGCCCAGCCAACACCAAAGGCGGCCCGGCCGGCCCAGCGCCCGGCCACCACGCCGAGCCGACCGAGCGCCCGAGCCGAATCGGCTCAGACCGTCGCCCGCCCGACGCCGCTCCCCTCTCTCACCGACGGTGGCCCCCACCCGTCGTCTTCCTCGCCTAAGCAACGCCACCCGCGTCGCCGCTGAATCCTGATCTTCTGGATTGCCTTCCCGATCGCCTCGCCCAAGTCGGTCGACCCCTATATAAACCCTCCCTCGCCTGTTCCACCTCGCCCCTCGCCCGACCCTCTCCCCTCGCCGCAATTCGTCTCCGGAGTACCGCACCGCCGCCGCGCCATTAGCCCCGTTCCGGCCACCTCCGACCACCTCGAGCTCGCCCGAGTCAACCCCCGAGCTCCCCTCGCCACGCCGCACCACGGGAGGTCCCCGCCGTCGTCCCCGAGCACCAGAGCCTCAAGCACCAACATCGCCTCGAGCCGCCGCCGACTGTCGCCGCCCGTCAACCCCGTCAAGTCGCCGGACTCCTCCTCCGTCCGATCCGATATCTAGGGTGTAGATTAGATCCCCCGAAGGGGTACGGTCTATTTAGGTTTATTTTTATAGATCCGGTTTATTTTGGTTTAGTTAGTAGGTTTAGTTGGACCGACCGACGCGGTTATTTTCTGTTCAACCGCGCGCGTTTTAGTTATATTACGCCCGAAGCGTTAGATAGGCCCATTAGCCAGTTTTTCTTTTTAGTTAATATTTTTCGTTTCTGTTTTTAACAGAATAGTTTCAGTTTTGTAAAATTCATATCTTTTAATCTACTTAATATTTTTAAGTGATTATTTTTTTTGGGTTTGCAAATTTATTGTAGTTTCTGTAGAAAATATAATTAGTCATGTTAAAATTATTTAAAATTGTTTTATTTTAGATTTAGACAGAATAGTAAATCTGCTATAGAATGAGTTAGGAATATTATTTTTGGGTGATTCTTTTTGTCACCACTTTGTTTTGACATTGCCTAACAGTAGGAATTTATTTGGGCATTTTAGGATTAATAAAAAATAGTTTTAATCAGAATCATGTTATTCTTAATTAATTAACTAGCTACTGTTTTCCTACTGTTTTACTTAGCAAATAAATTTATTTTTCATGAGAGATAGATTATTCTAGGTTAGTTTCTGTAACTTTAGAGCATGAACTTTTATTTATAATAAATAAAACTTTTATTTTATTTTCTTACTAGAATTTGCTTTAGGCCTAATAGGAGTTTTATAATAGATTTTAAGGTGATTCTTTTTGCTCCTAGTTACTTGATGAATTCTTTTCTGTTAGGTAGCATAAACCCATGCTTAGGTTCTGTTAAGAAATTTTTTGTTACGTAAAACTATTTTTAGTTGTTGCTTGAAGTAGGAAAGCATTGAGTTGGATTTCTTCGAGTTTTCCTTTGGGTTTTGATTCGTTTGTTTGGTGTGTTATGTTAGCATGCTATTATGTTAAGTGATCATATGCCATATGCTTATTATGATTGTTCTTTGCCTCGGTAGAATTTCCGGAGTGCGAAGCTTGCTACCACGAGTCCCTACTTTTCGAAGATCGTCAGCAAGGCAAGTTCACTTTGACCATGTTTTTCATACCTATGTGTTTTATTGCATCTAGTGTCATCTTCGCAACAATCCCTCCAAAGAGTGACATTGAATCCTTGTAGTTGAGTAGTATGCATGAGGTAGGAACCCATCACCCGTTACCAAGCCCGGACGTTATTTATTTTAATGCTACGCTATAGTAGACGGGTTGGTATGAGTGCACGGAGTGGTGTGAGAATGGAGGATCTACGTCAATGACGAAAACTCCATGATGGAATCTGCAAGGACTGCATCTTCAAGGCCTCAAGACTTCAAGACTGGAGACAAGAATTCACTACACACTACTGGGTGAGGGAGGGTTGACGGGCACCCTGGAGAATCCAAAGGTTGGCCGGGATGCATGGAGAAGCGCCATGACATCTTGCGGAAAGCTTCACCCAGACTCAAAGAGACGGAAGAATACTTCATGCCCGAAGCTTACCTGTGCAATCGCAAGTCAATATGGGCTCGCTTGGTTGACCTTAGTTGTGACTGGCTGGGACGGTGCTAGCAGATGTAGAACTACGGTAGGATTGGATGAGCACCGACGGTGGTCGAGGAACTCTTCGGAAGACCATGTTTCGGCCATCTTGTTCTCAAACACCCTGAAGTGCGAGAACGTAAAAAGAGGGATCGAATCTTGCGGGTAAAGTGTACAAACCTCTGCAGAGGGTTTAAACCTAATCGATTAGCTGTGTCCCCGGTTACGGACAATTTGAGCCTCTGGACTTGGATCTATCTCGGAACTCTCAACACCGGATTGATAACTTAATTGTGGGCAACATATGATGATTTTGGGCTATGAGACATCGGTTGGCGGAACCATGTCATGATAGAAAACTCCATAGTACAGACTTCATTTATTCCTTTGATATAGGGACAATAAATCAGCTTTTACGCAAACAAAACTCGAATCTGAGCCACAAAGCCATACCGCATATAGTATAGTTTATCATCTGTTTTCTCTTATTGTGACCTTGCCGGTACATTCAATGTCTTGACCTACACGGCTGCAACGTATCATGTTGCGTATATTTTCCTCGACGAGTAAGAGTTACGATACAGGTTACGGTCTACACTCAACCTGCCGATGGCGTTGATGGGACTCCATACCCGACTATTTGTTTCATTGTGACTTATGAGGTATATATCAGTTTTACGTTATTTATGCATGTGATTGCACTTTGATATATACATTGATGTACTGTTTGTGCCAGCATACTGATCCAGGGATGGCACAGATACACAGAGGCTTGACCGTCTAAGGTCGGGTCGCTACAGATATGGTATCAGAGCACATGTTGACTGTAGGACGTGACCTAGAAACCGGAAAGCCCCTAGGACCGAAAATCTCTAAAACTTTATTTTCAAAAAGACTCTTACTTCTCATCTCTTCTGATTTTATCAAATAGACACTCTCACCTCAAATAGTTACAATATACCCTTTTCCTTTTGATCACATGAAGAATCAATCAAGCCGCTCCAAGAAGGACAAGATATCGGATAACCGATGGCCTCTTGAGTAAAGAGGATTTGACCATGCATTAGAAGAGTTGAAGCTGCAACAATTGAAGACTCCGAAGACTAGAAGAATTTGAAGAATCTAAAGAATTATTTGACCTTTAGAGACCAAACCCTGTTATACACCTACGTTAGATGCGACGATTTGTGAGCTGTCATTTGTTTGATGTTTTCCGACAGCCACAAAGTAAAACTTGTTTCTTCAAAAACTATCGTTTGTATCCCTCCCCACCTCTCTCATATCTCATCCCAAAACTTTTGGACCCCATAGATGATGAATGAAGTTGGACTGATATTCTCTGGATCAAGACTTCAGCCGGAGGCGAGCTATGGATTCGGAACATGGAGAATCACTTCGGAGCAATTTGGTTTCAAGGAAGAATGAAGTATCGTGACGCTCTTGATTACTTTGAAGGAAGTGCTACAACATGGTGGCAGATGCATCAAGCTATACAGATGGAATGGAGCAAAGACTTGGGAAGAATTCAAGAAGACTCTCTTGAGGTCCCGTCTTACCCTAAGCACCATGATACACCAAGAAATAAACCTTGTGCCTGCAAGATTTGCAGAGAAATAGGACACACCAGGAGGAACACAAGGATGGATGCCCTCATTGTGAGGAGAAACACCCAGTGAGGAATGCCCAACTAGTCGGTGTGACTTGTTTCTTGTGTGAAGGAACCACCCACTACCCGACCCAAAGGTCACATTTACCCCATGGTGCAACAAACTATTCAGGAGCAGGAAGAAGGAATGAAAGAAGCCCTCCGAGAAGTTATGAAAGAACCTGTGATGAAGGAATGTGTTGAAGACCCTGATGGAGAAGGCCTCAACAGATTTTACTCCAATGCTTGCTATTCATGTGGAGAAGAAGGACATTTTTCACAGTATTGCACCAAGGAAAGAAAAGAGTATCTCGATATTTCCCGACAGCAGAAGTGAAGTTTGACCCTCGAAATAGAAGCTCGATCATTACAGAGAAATCCAGAAGAGAAAAGAAGGCAACCCCGAACAACACAATTTTCGCAGAGAAGGACCTGAGTCATATCACTTGTTACAGTGCAAGGATTTAGGTCATTACGCTAGTAAATGTCCGTAAAAGAAGCCAAGAATCCAAGGAGCCTACATAATCACAAAGAAGCCCCGAGACATGTCAGAAGTCATTTGTTTTTGCTGCAAGGAAGCAGGACATTATGCTACTAAATGTCACAACAAGATGAAAGCTGGAGTTGAGTAGTTGGAATTTTGATATTGGAAACAAGAGTAGTAGAAAGCAATTTCATTTTCATGAGTTCAATGAGTTGAGTTATGTAATGGGTGCTCGAGTTTGTAATGGATTCATGAAATCAATAAAGTTAAGGTGACGTGTTTTCATATGTTTAATTGTATGAGTTGTTACTCCGTGAACAAAGATTTTGACCATTTTCGAGGATATGAGAAATATGGTCTATGGATGGATTTGTGAATTTCATTTTAAGGGTGAAAGTACCCTATGAAGAACACTAGACCAATGGAAATGGAAATGTGTCCCACAGGTTGGAGTTTGGAAAAAATGAGTTGAAGTTTTATCTTTGATATGATGGTATTAAGAAATGAGATGTTATTGGATTTAAAGTGGTGTAATGTTGGAAAATGGAGCAACAGTAAATACAAGGATGAGTGAAATTGGTACAAGTGTTGAAGTGGGCTCATAACCCACAGGCCCAGGAATTAATAAGGGTCAAGTACCCACTGGAGGAATTTTGGGAATAGACTACGATTTGATCAACCGACGATTCTATAGGAGTTTACGCAAAACCTGAGAGTTGTTAAGGAACGATAGATGTTTGTTTGGCCTGCAGAATCAATGGATTTTCCGAACTTGGTTCGTCGACAAGAGAAATTCTGCAATGCTTGTGAGGATGACCGAGTGTTAGAATGCGAGATTCGCAAAACCATGTACAAGGTAATGATTTGGAGTGCGGGATGGATTGATCACCATACCGACTTACTCTTATTATTCGCTTTGCTATATGGGATGGTAAAATCTGAGTGACTTACCTATAGTAGAGAGACGACGATCAAAACCTTGTTTAAACCTTAGAAAGGTATAGGTATTTTTCTCCCTTGTACACGGCAGTTGTTGCCAACCGTAGGTTATACGGTGAGGTTCAACCTGCACCCGTTTTCATAGGGGAAACCATAAATCGTTGACCACCATGAGGTACCGATATTTGTTTAGAATTGGCGCGATCTGGCCAGCTATGAAGACCCAGTCTCGGAATAACCTTACCAAGAGTAAAAGACAAAAGAATTGAGGAAAAGGTTATGCCACTACCGGAAGAGCCCAGAGAAGGAATTATCCTTAATATCTGAGAAGACCGACACTGTCAGCAATAAGGATGGAGTATCTGAGTTTTGATGGAACCGTAACAATGCTTCTAAGGGTGGTAGCACCCGAGACCCGGAGACGATCGATGGATTTTGAGAAGACCCCCAACCCCTAACCCTTTCTTGCTAGCCTCTTCAAATCTCGAGGACGAGATTCATTTTAAGTGTGGTAGGTTTGTAACATCCCAAAATTCTAAATTTTGGAATGTTATATTAGATAAATAACTATGCTTGTTTGTCTGATTGTTTGTTTGATTGATTGAGTGAAATTGAGTGGAATCTGAAACTTTTGAAAGTTGGATGAGAGGGAATAAAAATGACCTTCCCAAAACTATCCCCTTTGCCTTTTTTGGATCTCAATGAATTCAATTCCATTCCAACACCAAAACCCTAGAGTGAAGATGAAATGACTTCTTCCATTTGAAATGAAAAGGGTTTTCAAAAGATTTGAATTTCATTTGAGAATATTTCAAATTCAAAGCTTTATGCAACTCAATGATTTTCATGAGGGAAGATAAAATGACTTCTTCAATTATATGAAATATGAGTTGGAAGTTAAAAAGAATCAATTGAAAGTCATTTGAAAGTGCCTTGAAACCCCTTTCAAATTTGAGTTTTATTTTGAATTTTGAAAAAATGAATTTTTATAAAGTCCGGATTTTGCCTCGAAAAATGTTCAAATGATAGGGAATATTCCACTGATCATTTTGATATATATATGTCCTATATAAAATATTTATATTATATATATATTTTCTCTGTTTTTATTTTCAAAAAAAAAGGAAGAAAAAGCCCCAGGCGCGCCAGCCAACCTGCCCAGCCAACACCCAGCGGCTCAATGAAGCTAACGGCCCAGCCCACGCTGCCCACGCCGAGCCGACCGAGCGCCCGAGCCGAATCGGCTTTGCACCGGTCGCCCGCCCGACGCGCCGCTCCCCTCTCTCACCGACGGGTGGCCCCCACCCCGTCGTCTTCCCCTCGCCCAAGCAACGCCACCGCGTCGCCGCCGCGGGAATCCTGATCTTCTCGGGATTGCCTTCCCGATCGCCTCGCCCAAGTCGGTCGACCCCTATATAAACCCTCCCCTCGCCTGCTCCATCCCTCGCCCCCTCGCCTGACCTCTCCCTCGCCGCAATTAAATGGCGAGTACCGCCGCCGCCCATTAGCCCTGCTCCGCCACCTCCGACCACCTCGAGCTCGCCTCGAGTCCACCCCGAGCTCCTCGCCACGCCAAGCACTCACGGGAGGCCCCCTGTCGCCCCCGAGCACCGGAGCCCCGCACCAACGTCCGCCGAGCCACCGTCGACCGCTGTCAGCCGTCAACCCGTCGGTAAGTCGCCGGACTCCCTCCGCCCGTCCGATCCTATATCTAGGGTGTAGATTAGATCTCCCAGAAGGGGTACAAATCTATTTAGGTTTATTTTTATAGATCCGGTTTATTTTGGTTTAGTTAGTAGGTTTAGTTGGACCGGCCGACGCGGTTACTTTCTGTTAAACCGCGCGCGTTTTAGTTATATTACGCCCGAAGCGTTAGATAGGCCCATTAGCCAGTTTTTCTTTTTAGTTAATATTTTTCGTTTCTGTTTTTAACAGAATAGTTTCAGTTTTGTAAAATTCATATCTTTTAATCTACTTAATATTTTTAAGTGATTCTTTTTTTTGTGGGTTTGCAAATTTATTGTAGTTTCTGTAGAAAATATAATTAGTCATGTTAAAATTATTTAAAATTGTTTTATTTTAGATTTAGACAGAATAGTAAATCTGCTATAGAATGAGTTAGGAATATTATTTTTGGGTGATTCTTTTGTCACCACTTTTTTTGACATTGCCTAACCGTAGGAATTTATTTGGGCATTTTAGGATTAATAAAAAAATAGTTTTAATCAGAATCATGTTATTCTTAATTAATTAACTAGCTACTGTTTTCCTATTGTTTTACTTAGCAAATAAATTTATTTTTCATGAGAGATAGATTATTCTAGGTTAGTTTCTGTAACTTTAGAGCATGAACTTTTATTTATAATAAATAAAACTTTTATTTTATTTTTCTTACTAGAATTTGCTTTAGGCCTAATAGGAGTTTTATAATAGATTTTAAGGTGATTCTTTTTGCTCCTAGTTGCTTGATGAATTCTTTTCTGTTAGGTAGCATAAACCCATGCTTAGGTTCTGTTAAGAAATTTTTTGTTATGTAAAACTATTCTTAGTTGTTGCTTGAAGTAGGAAAGCATTGAGTTGGATTTCTTCGAGTTTTCCTTTGGGTTTTGATTCGTTTGTTTGGTGTGTTATGTTAGCATGCTATTATGTTAAGTGATCATATGCCATATGCTTATTATGATTGTTCTTTGCCTCGGTAGAATTTCCGGAGTGCGAAGCTTGCTACCACGAGTCCCTACTTTTCAAGATCACAAGAAGGCAAGTTCACTTTGACCATGTTTTTCATACCTATGTGTTTTATTGCATCTAGTGTCATCTTCGCAACAATCCCTCCAGTAGTGACATTGAATCCTTGTAGTTGAGTAGTATGCATGAGGTAGGAACCCATCACCCTGTTACCAAGACCGGGACGTTATTTATTTTAATGCTACGCTATAGTAGACGGGGTTGGTATGAGTGCACGGGAGTGGTGTGAGAATGGAGGATCTACGTCAATGACGACAACTCCATGATGGAATTTGCAAGGACTGCATCTTCCAGGGCTCGAGACTTCAAGACTCGAGACAAGAATTCAATACACACTCTTTGGGTGAAGGATGGTTGACGGGCACCTGGAGAATCCAAAGGTTGGCCGGGATGCATGGAGAAGCGCCATGACATCTTGCGGAAAGCTTCACCCAGACTCAAAGAGACGGAAGAATACTTCATGCCCTAAGCTTACCTGCAATCGCAAGTCAATATGGGCTCGCTTGGTTGACCTTAGTTGTGACTGGCTGGGACGGTGCTAGCAGATGTAGAACTACGGTAGGATTGGATGAGCACCGACAAAGGGTCGAGGAACTTTTCGGAAGACCATGTTTCGCCATCTTGTTCTCAAACACCCTCAAGTGCGAGAACGTAAAAGAGGGATCGAATCTTGCGGGTAAAGTGTACAAACCTCTGCAGAGGGTTTAAACCTAATCGATTAGTCAGGTCCCTGTTACGGACAATTTGAGCCTCTGGACTTGGATCTATCTCTAACTCTCAACACCGGATTGATAACTTAATTGTGGGCAACATATGATGATTTTGGGCTATGAGACATCGGTTGGCGGAACCATGTCATGATAGAAAACTCCATAGTACAGACTTCATTTATTCCTTTGATATAGGGACAATAAATCAGCTTTTACGCAAACAAAACTCAGATACAGAGCCACAAAGCCATACTGCATATAGTATAGTTTATCATCTGTTTTCTCTTATTGTGACCTTGCCGGTACATTCAATGTACTGACCTACACGGCTGCAACGTATCATGTTGCAGATATTTTCCTCGACGAGTAAGAGTTACGATACAGGGTTACGGTCTACACTCAACCTGCCGATGGCGTTGATGGGACTCCATACCCGACTATTTGTTTCATTGTGACTTATGAGGTATATATCAGTTTTACGTTATTTATGCATGTGATTGCACTTTGATATATACATTGATGTACTGTTTGTGCCAAAGATACTGATCTGTGGATGGCACAGATACACGAAGGCTTGACCGTCTGAGGTCGGGTCGCCATGTATATGGTATCGAGCACATGTTGATCAGAGGACGTGACCTAGAAACCGGAAAGCCCCTAGGACCGAAAAATCTCTAAAACTTTATTTTCAAAAAGACTCTTACTTCTCATCTCTTCTCGATTTTATCAAATAGACACTCTCACCTCAAATAGTTACAATATACCCTTTTCCTTTTGATCACATGAAGAATCAATCAAGCCGCTCCAAGAAGGACAAGATATCGGATAACTGATGGCCTCTTCAGAGTAAAGAGGATTTGACCATGCATTAGAAGAGTTGAAGCTGCAACAATTGAAGACTCCGAAGACTAGAAGAATTTGAAGAATCTAAAGAATTATTTGACCTTTAGAGACCAAACCCTGTTATACACCTACGTTAGATGCGATTTATTTGTGAGCTGTCATTTGTTTGATGTTTTCCGACAGCCACAAAGTAAAACTTGTTTCTTCAAAACTATCGCTTGTATCCCTCCCCACCTCTCTCATATCTCATCCCAAAACTTTTGGACCCCATAGATGATGAATGAAGTTGGACTGATATTCTCTGGATCAAGACTCACCGGAGGCAGAGCTATGGATTCGAACATGGAGAATCACTTCGGGAGCAATTTGGTTTCAAGGAAGAATGAAGTATCGTGACGCTCTTCAAGATTTTGAAGGAAGTGCTGCAACATGGTGGCAGATGCATCAAGCTATACAGGATGGAATGGAGCAAAGACTTGGGAAGAATTCAAGAAGACTCTCTTGAGGTCCCGTCTTACCCGGAAGCACCATGATACACCAAGAAATAAACCTTGTGCCTGCAAGATTTGCGGAGAAATAGGACACACCCACCACCACAACAACAACAACAACAACAAAAACAACAACAACAACAACAACAACAACCCACCACCACCACCACCTGTTGACCATTTGACTCGTTTCTTGAGGCTAAATCCGCCGGTGTTTTCCAGTAGCACCGAGCCGATTGTTGCAGATGATTGGCTCCGCAAGGTTGGGAGGGAGCTGACCACTTCAGATGCACCGATGCGGAAAGAGTGCGCTTTTGCTGCACATCAGCTTGATGGCCCCGCAAAGATCATGGTGGGAGAATTACACAGCCACCCATCCTATTGACACCGCCATGTGGGATCAGTTTCAAAGAAGCTTTTCAGATCGCCCATGTTTCAGCAGGAGCTATGGCCATGAAGAAGCGTGAGTTTCGCAACTTACGCCAAGGAGGACGATCAGAAGCCAAAGATGTGGAGGACTTTAGTAAGTTAGCACGTTATGCCCCAGATGACGCTACAGATGCATGCAAGCAGAGAAGTTTGGAAGGACCGAATGATCACCGAGCATGCGCTTGATGGTATCCACTTTCAATATCTACCAGGAGTTGGTAGATCGTGCTCTTATGATTGAAGGGAAGCAGCAACAGATTGATAAACGCAAGGGAAGTATGGACAGGGAAAGTACAATTTGAGCTCACCAAGCTACGCTTCACCCCAAAACCGGGAGGACAATTTCAGCATACCCATGGAGGAGGTAGCTCGCACAATCATAATGGTTCCAAGAATGGAAACAAGAATGGAGGAAGCAATGGACAAAACCGCACCAACCCGTCAACCCCAACCAAGAGAGACCTGAGCCAAGTCACTTGCTTTAAGTGTCAGAAAACTGGACATTATGCCAATGAATGTCCCGAAGCCCATAATGGAAATGGCAATGGAAACTCGTGGAAGAAGCCGAACCCTTTCAACAGGGGAGTGAACCACGTTAACGCGGAGGAGGTTGAAGCTCACGATGCGTAATAGGTAAGTTTTTGGTTAAGACATTTATCGCAATCGTTCTTTTTGATATTGGTGCATCGCATTCATACATATCACGGGATTTGTGGATAAGTACAAACTGCCCACCAAGGTTCTTAGAACACATATGCTAGTAAGCTCACCAGAGCGGAGTATATATGGCCGTGGATGTTTTCAAGTACCTTTGAGCATAGGTAGGCATGTTTTTCCCATGGATTTAATCATTCTAGAATCGCAAGGTTTGGACGTGATTCTAGGTATGGATTGGCTATCGATGTATGGAGGGAACATCGATTGCGCTAGTAAGTCGATTTTGCTTACAACGCCAGAAGGAAGAAGGATCAAGTATGTATCACGGCATGAGCCGAGGAGGGCACAAGTAAACTCTTTATCAGGAGTTGTGCAGGAGGAAGTACCAGTGGTGAAGGATTACCCGGACGTGTTTCCAGAAGAGTTGCCAGGCATGCCACCGGATAGAGACATTGAGTTTTTGATTGAGCTTTTGCCAGGCACTGGGCCAATATCCAAGAGACCGTACCGGATGCCCGCACAAGATTTGGATGAAATTAAGAAGCAGATTAAGGAGTTACTGGATAAAGGTTTTATTCGCCCAGGTTCTTCGCCTTGGGGATCGCCAGTACTTCTGATGGAGAAGAATGATGGATCATTGAGAATGGTTGTTGATTATCGTGGATTGAATGAAGTGACAATTAAAAATAAGTACCCGTTGCCGATGATCAACGACTTGTTTGACCAATTGCAAGGAGCTAAGGTATTTTCCAAGATTGATTTGCGATCAGGATACCATCAGTTGAAGATTCGAGAGCAGGATATACCTAAGACGGCTTTTACCACCAGGTACGGGCTGTATGAGTATACCGTTATGTTATTTGGGCTGGCTAACACACCTGCCTATTTCATGAACATGATGAACAAGGTGTTTATGGAATTTTTGGATAAGTTCGTCGTGGTGTTCATTGATGATATTTTGGTCTACTCGAAGAATAAAAAAGAACATAAGGAGCATTTGTGTTTAGTACTCGAGAAGCTCAGAGAACATCAGTTATATGCCAAGTTCAGCAAATGTGAGTTTTGGTTGAAGGAAGTTGGATTTCTCAGACATGTTATATCCGGAGAAGGTATAGCAGTGGATCCCACTAAAGTTGCCACTGTGACAAACTGGGAAGCACCAACAACAGTTGGAGAGATCCGGAATTTTCTTGGACTGGCAGGATACTACCGGAGATTCATTGAGAATTTCTCGAAGATTGCAAAGCCTATGACGGAGTTGTTTAAGAAGGACACTTAGTTCAATTGGACTGAGGAATGTGAGGCTAGTTTCCAAGAGTTGAAGAAACGTTTGGTTACCTCACCAGTGTTAATTCTGCCAGATCAAAGCAAGGATTACGAGGTGTATTGCGACGCTTCACGTCGAGGACTTGGAGCAGTGCTTATGCAGGAGGGAAGAGTTGTTTCATATGCTTCACGATAGCTTAGGCCTCATGAGTTGAATTATGCTACTCATGATTTGGAGTTAGCAGCCGTAGTGCACGCACTGAAGACTTGGAGACATTTTCTCATTGGAAACCATTGCGAGGTGTACACGGATCACAAGAGTCTGAAGTACATCTTCACGCAGAAGGAGTTAAATCTCAGGCAAAGGAGATGGTTGGAGCTCATCAAGGATTATGATATGAGATTGCATTATCACCCCGGAAAGGCTAACGTAGTAGCAGATGCGTTGAGTCGCAAGAGCCATGTCACCACACTAATGACCGGAGGTTTACCAAAGGAGTTAGCCGAGGAATTTCAAGAGCTATGTTTGGAGATAGTTCCGAGAGGCTATGTAGCAGCATTGGAGATACAGTCTACATTGATGTATAAGATTAGAGAAGCTCAGAAAATGGATAAGGAGATTGTCGCTATTAAGGAATAAATGAGCAAGGGAAAATCTAAGGGATTTCGTGAGGATGAGCATGATACCCTATGGTTTGAGGACTGCGTTTATGTGCCTAGTGATACGGAGATCAGGAAGTTGATTCTGCAAGAGGCCCATGATTCGCCGTATTCGATTCACCCGGGAAATACCAAGATGTATTTGGATTTGAAGGATACTTTCTGGTGGACCGGAATGAAGAAGGATATTGCAGAGTATGTAGCAGTTTGTGATGTATGTCAGAGAGTGAAGGCAGAGCATCAGAAACCAGCTGGATTGTTACAACCATTGCAGATACCCGAATGGAAGTGGGAAAAGTTATGCATGGATTTTATCACAGGATATCCTAGGACTCGTTCAGGCTATGACTCGATTTGGGTTTCAGTCGATCGTTTGACGAAGGTAGCTCATTTCATTCCAGTGAAGACTACCTACAGCAGTGCCAAGTTGGCTAAGATATACATGACCAGGATCGTATGTCTGCATGGAGTTCCGAGGAGTATCGTATCAGAAGAGGAACCCAATTCACCTGAAATTTTTGGAATCAGTTGCACGAAACTTTGGGAACCAGACTAGAGTTTAGTACAGCCTTTCATCCATAGACAGATGGACAGACCGAGAGAGTCAATCAGATTTTGGAGGATATGCTGAGAGCATGTGCATTGGATTATGGATCAAGTTGGGATGACAACTTGCCGTATGCGGAGTTTTCTTATAACAACAGCTATCAAACCAGTTTGAAGATGGCCCCTTTCGAAGCCTTGTACGGAAGGAGGTGCAGAACCCCGCTGTTGTGGGATGAAGTTGGAGACCGCCAGTTGTTTGGACCAGATTTGATTAAGGAGTCTGAACGGAAGGTGAAGTTGATTCGCGATAGGCTCAAGGTAGCCCAGTCTAGGCAGAAGAGCTATGCGGATTCAAAACGCAAGGAGACAGTTTACGAAGTCGGAGACAGAGTTTATCTTCGTGTATCCCCGCTTTGAGGAGTTAAGTGCTTTGGTGTTAAAAGAAAGTTAGCGCCACGTTTTGTGGGACCATACAAAGTATTGGAGCGCATGGGAGAAGTTGCTTACAAGTTGGAATTACCCGAGGGATTGTCAGGAGTTCACGACGTGTTCCACGTTTCTCAGTTGAAGAAGTGCCACGCAGAGATGGCTGATATACCTCTAAGAGATACTGTGCCACTGGAAGCGATTCAGTTAGGTAACGACTTGACCTACGAGGAGAAACACGTCAAAATTCTCGAGTATGCCAGTCGAGTCACCCGCAGCAAGGTTATCAAGTTTTGCAAAGTTCAGTGGAGCCACCACACCGAGGATGAAGCCACCCGGGAGCGAGAGGGAGATCTGCTTAAGGACCACCCTCACCTATTTTCGAGCCAACCCGAATCTCGAGGGCGAGATTCATCTTAAGGGGGGTAGGTTTGTAACATCCCAAATTTTCAATTTGGAATATTATACATAGATCATCAATTGCATATCATATTTTATTTGCATTTTGGCCTGATCCTAGAAATTTCACGCAACTCAAGGACCCACGGAGAGAGTTGGAGATTTCGTCATTTTCATATTTGAGTTTTCTCAAATTTTGAAAATAGGATCCTTTGATTTTATTTATTCTATCTTCAATTATTTCTATTATAAAAATATGAGAGAGGGAATAAAATGACTTTCCCAAAATAAAGGAATAATGAAGATTTAATAAAAAGATCAAATAAGATTTTATTTGGAGTTTTTCGTTATTTTATTTGAATTTAGGAAAAATTGCACGTTTTCAAAACTGCATTTTAGGGCCAAGAAAATGTTCACCTCGTTCTAAATATTTTATTTAGACGGTGAATTTTTTTTGGCACTTTTAGATTTTTATTTATTTTTCTAGAATTTTTCTAAGTCTCATGGAATTATTTAAAAAATGCGCCCACACCCGACCGGGCGAAAGGCCCACCGAGCCGTCCCCACCCGCCGCCTCCGCATCCAGATCGGGACCGAGCCCTTGCCCGCCGCCGCCGTGTCCGGGGAGGACACGCCTCCCGAGGCAGCCCCTTCCCAAGTCGCCCCCTTATAACCTCCCAAGCTCGCACCAACACCGCCTCCACACCGCCACCGCCGCAAGCTGCCGCCGCTCGGAGCCGCCGCCCCGCACCACCCGCCGCCGCCCGAAGCCCCGCCGGAGCTTCGCCGGAGCCCGAGCCGAGGTAGCCGCCGCCGCCGGTTTTCTGAGAAAAACCTTTTCGGTTTTTTTTAAAACCCTAGTTTTCGTTTTTTTCATAGATTGGTTTTTCTCCGGTTTATTTATTTAGCGAGCGTTCGCTCATTCGTTCGTTTTAACGAACGCGTTCACCGTTTAGTTACAGTTAACGAACGTCCGTTCGTTAAGCTGTTCGTCGTTTTTCTTTTTCTCGGATTTATTCCGCGATTTTTCTCATCGCGACTTCTGATCCGATTTTCGATCTAGTTTAACTTTTCGCTCGTTTATCGGAATCAGGCGATTCAAGCGCCTAGAGTTTCGTCTCGAAACCCTCTTTACAAATAATCAACTCAAACAAGATTTTGCTTCTGTAAAATTTGACTTAGTTCTAGATTAGTAAAATGAAGCCTGTTTCTTTCGCGTTTGATTTTCGTTGCTTCGTTTGATTTGATTCTTTTTGCAAACCGGAGTTCTTAAGTTGAACTTTCTGGTTAGATCTTCTACTTGAGTTTTACCTATGCATTAGTTGAGTACTTATTGTGTGCTTGTTTGTTTGCGATAGAGTACCCGGAGTGCGCCACTTGCTACTTTGAATCTCTACGTTTCGTGGATCATCAGCAAGGCAAGTAACACTTTGATCATACCTCTTTTCATACCCAGTTTTTTTATGCATTAGATCAATCCTCAAACATTGCATGATTAGGATCTAATTAAACTGTGGGTTTGGGAAAGTAGATGAGGTAGTACCTATTACCTGTTTTATTATCAAACCTTTGGGAGTTACTTCTACGTTTGCTTGTTATGCCATGCTATGTTAGTAGACGTGGATTGGGTGAGTGTATCCATGACAGATGTGAGATTTTAATTACTGGTTTACTTAAGGTGGCAACTTAAACAACATCTGGGTGGATTGAGGTACCTGGGTATTCCAGGACTGCCTGTTTCTTTTGGACCGCCACCCAGGCTCAAAGGGATCATGAGATTATTCATGCTAGAAACTTCCGTGTGCAGCCACAAGCTACTATGGGCTCTAGCATAGTTGACTAAGTCGTGCGAACTCTTAAAGTGGTAGACTAGCAGATGTAGAGGGATGTAGGTGTAAGTTACTACCCGTTCGTAAGGTGCTAGCGCTTCTGAAAGACTATGTCTCGGTCATCCGTTTCTCAGACACCATGCAGTGCGAGAAATCAAACGGAGGAGATCGAGTCTTGTGGGGAAAAGTGCACAAACCTCTGCAGAGTGTAACAAACTAATCATGGTTAGCCGTGTCCCCGGTTATGGACATTTTGAGTATCTAGTACTTGGATTATCATGTGAATCTCACCATGTTACTTTAATTAATATTGTTGGGTTTTTATATGATGATACTTAATTGGGATTGAGAATGCTGTCAACCATTCTCAATGTTTAACAACCACCATGATAGTTAAACAAAATTTATTCCTTTGCAGTAGGGGAAAATTGGCTTTACACAAAACTGTAACCATAGAGCTTTCCACCAGCCATATATGCATGTAGTATAGCATTACTCTTTCATATTGCTCTCTATGTGTTACCTTGCCAGCATATTCCATGTGCTGACCCGTTTTCGGGCTGCAATGTTCATGTTGCAGACTTTTCAGACAACGAGTAAGGTGCCTTAGGTCGTGGTTCTATACTCAGTGATGTCGTTGGAGTTGATGGACTCGCTTATCTTCTAAGCCTTCCGCTGTTATCGTTATTAGATGGCCTTAAGCCATATTTATTGTAATAAGTTCTCTTTTGGAGACACTTGATGTAATAAGTGTGTGATTGCTACTCTGTTATAAATCCGTCTGGCATCGTAAGGTCAAGACATCGATCTAGGGATGACACTGATGCACAAAGATCAGACTGTTTGAGGTCTGGTCGCTACAAGTTGTCTAGTTTACTAGGTATGCCAATCGTCAGGGGTGAGCACATCCCTTCCAAAGTTCCTCCTCGAGGAATAGTACACATTTGTAGGTTTTTTTGCATCTCGCATGGCATACAACTGTTGGAGCCCTTGGGGCTTAAGGGTCACAAATTACAAGGACTTCCAGGCCGAATGGGCTATCCTGGATGACACAAACAAGCCTTGGGATTCGCTCGGAAGTCACCGGATTAATCATTTATGAATTCTATGACGAGAAGAAGTTGTTCGATAAGAAGTATCACCAACGCTGGGTTGAGGAGCTCTATGATGCACAAATCACGAACGTGTGCATGGACGCGTATGCATGCTTAGCCGTATGGAGATGGATCCACCTCATCGAGCAGGGTCGGATAGAAGCAAAAAAAAAGGCGAGTGATGTAGGCCATCGATACGTCTCCAACGTATCTATAATTTATGAAGTATTCATGCTGTTATGTTATCATTCTTGGATGTTTTACAATCATTTGTTAGCAACTTTACATCATTTTTTGGGACTAACCTATTGACCCAAAGGCTCAAAGTGCCGCTTGCTATTTTTGCTTGTTTTTACATCGCAGAAATCAATATCAAATGGAGTCCAAACACCGCTAAACTTTTTGTGGATTTTTATGGACCGTAAGACCACCAATGGGCGGGGCAGCACACAGGGGTGCCCGAGGGCACAACCCACTGTGGCGTGCACTGGGGCCCAGGTGTGCCCAGGTGGGTTCTGCCCACCTCGATGGCCTCCCGCACCCCCTCTTTACCCTATAAATTCACAAATATTTAGAAAACCCTCGGGGTTAACCTAGATCAGAAGTTCTGCCGCCGGAGGCCTCTATAGCCACCGAAAACCAATCTAGACCCTGTTCCGGCACCCTGCCGGAGGGGGGAATCATCACCGGTGGCCATCTTCATCATCCCGGCGGCCACCATGATGAGGAGGGAGTAGTCCACCCTCGGGGCTAAGGGTTTGTATCAGTAGTTGTGTGTTTAATCTCTCTCTCTCTCTCTCTCATGTTCTTGAGATATCATAATCTTGAAGTATCGCGGGCTTTGTTAATATAGTCAGATCATATGGTGTTTTCCCCTCTCTATCTTGTTGTGATGAATTGAGTTTTTCCCTTTGAGATTTCGTTGTTATCGGATTGAATACTTTTATGGATTTGAGAACACTTGATATATGTCTTGCAATTGAATACTCGTGGTCACAATGGGGTATTGTATTGATTCACTTGATAGATGTTTTGGCACTGAACTCGCGGATTCCCGAGGTGACATTGCGGTAATCTATGCATAGGGGTTGATGCATGTTCTTATATTTGTTTCTCCGGTAGAAATCTTGGGGCACTCTTTGAAGTTCATTGTGTTGGATTGAGTATTATGAATATGAATTTGCTTTGGTGTTATTTTTAGTACAAACTCTAGGATAGATCAAACGGAAAGAATAGCTTTGTGTTATTTTAGTACGAACTCTTGAATAGATCGAATGTAAAGAATAGCTTTGAGGTGGTTTCGTACCCTACGAATAATTTATTCTTATGTTCTCCACTAGATAGGAACTTTGAAGTGATTCTTCGTTGCACGTTGAGGGGTGGTTATATGATCCAATTGTATTAGCACTGTTGAGAGATTGCACTAGTGAAAGTACAAACCCTAGGCCTTTTTTTGCACTGTTGAGAGATTAGCACTACTATTTTTATTTATTCAGATTATAAAATATATTTCTACCACCAATATTACACTTTTATCACCATATCTTCGATGAACTAGCGCACCTATAGAATTTTCCATTGTATTGGGTGTGTTGTGGACACAAGAGATTTCTCGTATTTGTTGCAGGGTTGTTTGAGAGAGACCATCTTCATCCTACACCTCCCACGGATTGATAAACCTTAGGTCATCCACTTGAGGAAAAATTGCTACTGTCCTACAAAACTCTGTGCTTGGAGGCCCAACACGAGTCTACAAGAATAAAGTTGCGTAGTAGACATCAGCCATCCATGAAAACATCAAGAAGACGGAGATGATGCAACACAAATTGGGGAAGGCGCAACATGAGAGATATTTTGAATAGATTAGTTTTATCGTTATTTATGTAATTTAAATTCTGCTGAACTTGGTCGATTTATGCTGAAGTTGTGAGTTTCAGTGTTATGAAAATTTGTGGCATCACACTATTGAGTCAATTAATGTAGCGGTCGGCCCTTAAAAGCGGTACCTTCGCATACTACCTTGTCAAATCTTTATCTTCACTGTTCACCATCATGCCCCGAGCTAAACCCTAGCCATCAAGAGGTAAAAGATGTCCGCACACAGAGGCAAGAAGGAGGGTCGTCGGGTTGCAGGATCAATGGGAGCGACAAGCAATCCTCGTCCTGCCGCCGGTAGCGGTGACAGCATCACACGCGACATCGGCGGCGACAACATCACGGGCGGAGGCGCCGGCAGTGACTTGCCTAGCGAATGGAATATCACATCAGAGCTGATATTCGGGAGGAAAAAACCAACACAAGTAAGTCAACCTGGCACCTGTTTCCCTCATGAAACGTGGCGTGTTATTTGTTAACTAAATGTACTAGTATGTGTGAATAGGATGGTGAAATCCTCCATGCGTTAAATCTTAGTATTTTGATGTCCGAGCAAAGTCCTCAATTCAGTGGAATACAAAAGACATAGACATGCGTGCACCTGTGTAGCCCAATCCATAGAATCTGCATGAATGGATTTGATTTCGGGCGTAGGTTTCTAGTCTTCCCAAAAGAGGTTTGAAATAAAACAAAATTGTTTTCTATGTGATGTATTCATCAGTTACATCCATGATTTAACTCCATTTTTCCTGTACTAGGTCTATGACACGTGTGGAAATTTGAAGTGGGTGGATGAAGAATGGAAGAGGAGAGCAAGGACTATAATCCACAAGAACATTGAAGAAATTTTTGTGCTACAGATATCAAATGTGGAGAAGGACAAGCAGATAGCTTGCATGAAAGAAGAGAAGAAGGTGTCAAACATCTACCTGAAGCATGCCGCTAAGAGTAGGGATAGAAGGGATTTAGCTACACTGTCTATCGTAGGTGGATGTCTACTTATGTATGCTCTCCTGCAGTTGTTCGTTAGGTGGATTATATAAAATGATCTAATTACGTTTTGAACTTTTTGGAAACCCTTTCAGAAATAAAATGGATACATTTCAGAAATAGTTTCAAGCACTTTCATAAATATAAGATAGCAAATTCAACAAATTTATGCGATACAATATGAGTCTCCCCTAATACAACATTACATCAGCATCTTCAACAGGCAAGCGACATGCTAGTAACACAGCTTTTAATCAAGATCAGTATCCATCTCATCTGGACCTATTTCCTCCTCGTCAACCAGTTCATCCTTGCTCATGTAGAAGTCTTCATTTCCATCTTCAAATTTATGTTGAATTTTAGCACAACACTAGCAAGAACTGAAAGCACTAATGCTTCATCTCTTTCATGGTCAACATTTGGGAGAGCATCATCTTCCTCCTCTTCATCCTCAACATCTCCGAAAGCATCATGATCCTCCACTTTATCCTCAACATCCGCAGATAAATGATGTGGTGAAGAATGGGCAGCTTCTTGGTAGGCTTGTTGATGACTCCCTAGAAGTGGCGCCAGAAAGTTCGTGTCTGCTAGAACTACGTCGGTATTTCCCCAAAGAGGAAGGGATGATGCAACACAACGACGGTAGGTATTTCCCTCAGTGATGAAACCAAGGTTATCGAACCAGTAGGAGAACCAAGCAACACAACATAAATAGCCCCTGCAAACAGATAACAAATCCTCGCAACCCGACGTGTTAAAGGGGTTGTCAATCACTTCCGGGTAACGACGCCTCAAGATAGGAAAACGAACGTGAGATAAATTTGTAGTAGATTGAAAGATAGATCACAGATAAAATAAATAAAAATAAAACCCAGCAAGGTATTTTTGTATTTTTGGTTTAATAGATCTGAAAATAGATGCAAGGAAAAAGAGTAGATCGCAAAGGCAAATATATGAGAAGGAAGACCCGGGGCCGTAGGTTTCACTAGTGTCTTCTCTCGAGAAAAATAGCAAACGGTGGGTAAACAAATTACTGTTGGGCAATTGATAGAACTTCGAATAATCATGATGATATCTAGGCAATGATCATTATATAGGCATCACGTCCAAGATTAGTAGACCGACTCCTCCCTGCATCTACTACTATTACTCCACACATCGACCGCTATCCAGCATGCATCTAGTGTATTAAGTTCATGGAAAAACGGAGTAATGCAATAAGAATGATGACATGATGTAGACAATATCTATCTATGAAGAGATAGACCCCATCGTTTTATCCTTAGTAGCAGCGGTACATACGTGTCGGTTCCCCTTCTGTCACTGGGATCAAGCACCATAAGATCGAACCCACTACAAAGCACCTTTTCCCATTGCAAGATAAATAGATCAAGTTGGCCAAACAAAACCCAAATATCAGAGAAGAAACACGAGGCTATAAGCAATCATGCATATAGGAGATCAAAAAAACTGAAATAACTTTCATGGATATAAAAAGATAGATCTGGTCATGAACTCAAAGTTCATCGATCCCAACAAACACACTGCTAAAGAGTTACATCATATGGATCTCCAAGAGACCATTGTATTGAGAATCCAGCGAGAGAGAGAAAGCCATCTAGCTACTAACTACGGACCCGAAGGTCTAAAAAGAACTACTCACGCATCATCAGAGAGGCACCAATGGAGGTCATGAACCCCATCCGAGATGGTGTCTAGATTGGATCTGGTGGTTCTAGACTCTGCGGCAGCTGGATGAATATTTCGTCGATGCCTTTAGGGTTTATGGAATATTGGGGTATTTATAGAGCAAAGAGGCGGTCCGGGGGACACCCGAGGTGGGCACAATCCACCAAGGCGCGCCTGGGCCTCCTAGCGTGCCCTGGTGGGTTGTGCCTCCCTCGGGGCACCCCCCCTAGGCGCAACCAGGGCCCATTGTGTTCCTTCTGGCCCATAAAAATTCTCCGTAAAGTTTCGTGGCATTTGGACTCCGTCTGATATTGATTTACTGCGATGTAAAAAACATGCATAAAACAACAACTAGCACTTGGCACTATGTCAATAGGTTAGTACCAAAAAATGCTATAAAATGACTATAAAATGATTATAAAACATCCAAGATTGATAATATAACAGCATGGAACAATCAAAAATTATAGATAAGTTGGAGATGTATCAACATCCCCAAGCTTAACTCCTGCTCGTCCTTAAGTAGGTAAGTGATAAAAACAGAATTTTTGATGTGGAATGCTGCCTAACATGTCATATCATATTGTTTTCTTTATAGCATGAAAATTTGGACTTTTTATGTGATTCAAAGCAATAGTCTAGTTTTGACATGATAATTTTGATACTCAAGCATATCAACAAGCAACCATGTCTTTCAAAATATCAACGCTAAAATAAGTTATCCCTAGCCCATCATGCTCAACCATTGATCCATTCATGAAACACACTCGAATCTTAGCTACACCCAATACTTAAGTACGATCATATTGCCTCCTAGTTGGTGCTTTTATAAGAGAAATGGATACTCAAAAATAAAAATTGCATAAAGTAAAAGAAAATCCCTTCGCAGAGGGAAGTAGGGATTTGTAGAGGTGCTAGAGCTCAAAGCGAAAATATTAGAGATAAAAACATTTTGGGAGGTGTATCCATCCCACCAACGAAAACGACTCAGAGTTCCCAACACTTTCCATGCTAGATATATCATAGGCAGTTCCCAAACAGAAAATAAAGTTTATTCCTTTTTCCACCATACTTTCACTTTCCATGGCTAGTTGTATCCATGGTTGCCCTCCATACCAACACTTTCCAAGGAATTTATTATTTGACAACATAAAGTAAATTCATTTTTGCATTTCGGGACTGAGCATCCCTAAAACTTTGCCTTACTCTCATGCAATGACAGGTGAATAAACACTCATCATGAGTATAACACATCTAGCATGGAAAATATTAGCCACCCCTCACCGCTCCGCGAGCGAAACGAACACACAAAAGAGAAGTTTATTTTAAAAATTAGAGATGGCACATGCAAATTTTCTTAGAACGGCAAAAGAATACCGCATATGGGTAGATATAGTGGATCATGTGGCAAAACTGGTTTAAAGGATTTTGGATGCACAAGTAGAGATCATACTTGGTGCAAAATGAAGGCTAGCAAAAAGATTGAAAGCGACCAACCAAGAAATGAATAATCTCATAAGCAAGTATTAAGAATAATTAACATGGAATAATGCACCAAAGTAGGATATAATTTCATTGTATGACTATTGACTTTCGTTCTTGCATAGGCAATCACAAACCTTAACACCAATATTCTTACTAAAGCATAATTACTCATCAACATAACTCACATATCACATCATCATATCTCAAAACTATTACTAAGAATCAAGTTTATTTTGTCCAATGATTTTCATGAAAGTTTTTATTATATCCTTCTTGGATATCAATCACTTTGGGACTAATTTTCATGTGTTGATTTTCATAAGCTCAAACTAATATAAGTGAAAATCATGAGCATAATTTTTCTTTCTCTCAAAATAATTTAAGTGAAGCAAGAGAGAATTTCTTGAAAATTTTACTAACTCTCAAATCTAAGTGAAGCAAGAGAGCATTTCTTCAAAAAATACTAAGCACACCATGCTCAAAAAGATATAAGTGAAGCACTAGAGCAAGTGCATAGCTCATAAAAATTTAAGTGAAGCATAGAGAGAAATTTTAACAAGTCATGACATAATTTTGGCTCTCTCAAATAGGTTTATCCAGCAAGGATTGATGAATTAAAACAAAAAATAAAACAAGCAAAGACTCATATCATACAAGACGCTCCAAGCAAAACACATATCATGTGACGAATAAAAATATAGTTTTGAGTAAAATACCGATGGTCGTTGGAAGAAAGCGGGGATGCCACTTGGGGGCATCCCCAAGCTTAGTTGGTTGCTCATTTTTGGATTATAGGTTGGGAAGCCGAGGCATCCCCAAGCTCAGGCTCTTCTATCCTTCCTTCATCCATCGTAAGATAACCCAAAACTTGAAAACTTCAATCACACAAAACTCAACAAAACCTTTGTGAGATCCGTTTGTATAAGAAAGCAAACCACTACTATAAGTACTGTATCAAACCAATTCATATTTTGTTTTTGTATTATATCTATTGTATTCCAACTTTTCTATGGAAAAAACTCATCAAAGAAAACCATAGAGCCATCAAAATAAGCACACAACACAAAGAAAACAGAATCTGTCAAAACAGAACGATGCAGAAGTAACTGACTTTTTCAAAAACTTCTGGAACTCCAAAAATTCTGAAAAAATAGGACGACCAGGGAAATTTGCATATTAATTTTATGCAAAATGAATAAGGACAAAAGAACTTTCTGATAAAAATGTGAATTGTTTTCGTGAGCGCAAAGTTTTTGTCTTTTTCAGCAAGATCAAACAACTATCACCCAAGAAGATCCTATCGGTTCTACTTGGCACAAACACTAACTAAAACACAAAAAACACAATCATACCAGTAGCATAATTGTGCAAACACTCAAAAACAGAAAGCAAAAAAGCAAAAGTAAAATTTATTCATTGGGTTGCCTCCCAACAAGCGCTATAGTTTTACGTCCTTAGCTAGGCATAAAGCAAGGATCTAAGTATTGTCATCCTTGGTTCGAGATCCATAAGATGCCCTCATGATTGATTCATAAGATGGCTTAATTCTTGTTCTAGGAAAGTGTTCCATACCCTTCATCAAAGGAAATTGGAACTCAATATTGCCTTCTTTCATATCAATCACGGCACCGGTAGTGCCTAAAAATGGTCTACCAAGAATAATTGGACAAAATGGATTGCAATCAATATCAAGAACAATAAAATCTATGGGCACATAATTCCTATTTGCAAGAATAAGAACATCATTAATTCTTCCCGTAGGTTTTTTAATAGTAGAATCCGCCAAGTGCAAATTCAAAGAACATTCGTCAAGATTAGTAAGACCAAGCACATCACATAAAGATTTCAGAATTGTAGAAACACTAGCACCCAAGTCACACAAAGCAAAACACTCATAATTTTTAATCTTGACTTTGATAGTAGGTTCCCATTCATCATGCAATTTTCTAGGAATTGAAACTTCTAATTCCAATTTTCTTCGAAAGCTTCCATCATAGCATCAACAATATGTTTAGTAAAAGCTTTATTTTGTTCATAGGCATGGGGTGAATTTATCATGGATTGCAACAAAGAAATAAAATCAATCGAAGACCAACTATGAGTGGGCACATCACTAGTTAAAGTTTTGACCTCTCCAAACCCACTTTCATCATTTTTCTCAACAAGATTTTCACCCTCCGAAATATCGGGACGCCTTATACCTAAAGTTGACTCTTCTCTAGTCCCTTTTTCATCAATATTTACCTTACTAAACAAAGAATCAATAGAGGAAACACCAATCATTTTAAGATCCTCATCACTTTTACGAAAGAAATCACTAGAAAACGCTTTTTCTAAAAATTCTCTCTTAGCTCTGAGCATAGAGGTTCTTTTCTAATTTCATACATATAAACATGAAGAGATTTAATTGATTCATCTACTTTAGGCACAAAAATTTTCATCTTTATATTTTCCACATCATGAGCAATTCTATCAACACTTCTAAACAAATCATCAATCTTACTCAACTTTTCTTCTATGGAAGTGTTGAAAACTTTTTGTGTGTTGATAAATTCTTTAATATTATTCTCAAGATCAGAGGTGTTCCTATTATTATTATAAGATTGATTTCCATAGGAATTACCATAACTATTAGAGGAATTACTAGGAAAAGGCCTAGGATTAAAATTACCTCTATAAGCATTGTTATTGAAATTATTTTGAGAGATAAAATTCACATCTATGGCATAACTATTTTGCTCAATCAAGGTAGACAAAGGCATATCATTAAAATCAATAGGAGCACTTTTACTAGCAACCAATTTAATAAGAGCATCAACTTTTTCACTCAAAGAAGAAATTTTTTCAACCGAATTAACTTTTTTACTAGCAGGAGCCCTTTCGGTATGCCATTGTGAATAATTTGCCATGATATTATCAAGCAGTTTGGTGGCTTCACTCAAAGTAATTTCCATAAAAGTACCACCCACGGCGGAATCTAAAAGATTACGAGAAACAAATTTCAACCATGCATAAAAAATTGTATGATCATCCAAAGATTTAACCCATGAGTTGGGCAATTCCTTAGCATCATTTCATCCTTTTCCAAGATTGTGCAACATGCTCATGTTCAAGTTGCTTGAAATTCATGATCTGGGTCCTAAGGGAAATAATTTTTGCAGGAGAAAAATACTTAGTGATAAAAGCATCTTTGCACTTATTCCAAGAATCGATACTCTTGCGAGGCAAAGAAGAGAACCAATTTTTTGCAGAATCACGCAAAGAAAACGGAAATAATTTCATCTTCACAACATCATTGTCCACATCTTTTTTTCTTTTGCATATCGCATAATTCCACGAAGGTATTAAGAAGGGACGCGGCATCATCATTAGGAGTACCAGAAAATTGATCTTTCATAACAAGATTCAGCAAAGCAGTATTAATATCACAAGACTCCGCACTAGTGGCGGGAGGAGCAATCGGAGTGCCGATAAAATCATTGTTGTTGGTATTTGAGAAATAACATAACTTGGTGTTCTCTTTAGTCATGATGGCCACACAACAATATTGCACTCAAAAACAGATCCGGCAAGAAAACGGCGAACGAAAAAGAGAGGCGAATAAAACGGAAAATTTTTGTGAAGTGGGGGAGAGGAAAACAAGAGGCAAATGGCGAATAATGTAAATTGCGAGGAGATGAGATTTGTGATTAGGAACCTGGTATATGTTGAAGATCCTCCTCGGCAACGGCACCAGAAATTCCTTTAGATGACTCCCTAACAGTGGCGCCAGAAAGTTCCTGTCTGCTAGAACTACGTCGGTATTTCCCCAAAGAGGAAGGGATGATGCAACACATCGACAATAGGTATTTCCCTCAGTGATGAAACCAAGGTTATCGAACCAGTAAGAGAATCAAGAAACACAATGTAAACAACCCCTGGACACAGATAACAAATCCTCGCAACCCGACGTGTTAAAGGGGTTGTCAATCCCTTCCGGGTAACAGCGCCTCAAGGTAGGCAAACGGACGTGAGATAAATTTGTAGTAGATTGAAAGATAGATCGCAAATAAACTAAATAAAAATAAACACATCAAGGTATTTTTGTATTTTTAGTTTAATAGATCTGAAAATAAATGCAAGGAAAAAGAGTAGATCACAAAGGCAAATATATGAGAAGGAAGACCCGGGGGCCGTAGGTTTCACTAGTGGCTTCTCTCAATAAAAATAGCAAATGGTGGGTAAACAAATTACTGTTGGGAAATTGATAGAACTTCGAATAATCATGACGATATCCAGGCGATGACCATTATATAGGCATCACATCCAAGATTAGTAGACTGACTCCTGCCTGCATCTACTACTATTACTCCACACATCGACCGCTATTCAGCATGCATCTAGTGTATTAAGTTCATGGAAAAACGGAGTAATGCAATAAGAACGATGACATGATGTAGACAAGATCTATCTATGTAGAGATAGACCCCCATTTTATCTTTAGTAGCAACTATGCATACGTGTCGGTTCCCCTTCTGTCACTGGGATCAAGCACCGTAAGGTCGAACCCAGTACAAAGCACCTCTTCCCATTGCAAGATAAATATATCAAGTTGGCCAAACAAAACCCAAATACCGGAGAAGAAATATGAGGCTATAAGCAATCATGCATATAAGATATCAAAGAAAATCAAATAACTTTCATGGATATAAAAAGATAGATCTGATCATAAACTCAAAGTTCATCGATCCCAACAAACACACTGCTAAAGAGTATATCCAAGAGACCATTGTATTGAGAATCCAACGAGAGAGGGAAAGCCATCTAGCTACTAACTACGGACCCGAAAGTCTACAAAGAACTACTCACGCATCATCGGAGAGGCACCAATGGAGGTGGTGAACCCCATCCGAGATGGTGTCTAGATTGGATCTGGTGGTTCTGGACTCTGGGCGGCTAGATTAATAATTCGTCGATGCCTTTAGGGTTTATGGAATATTAGGGTATTTATAGAGCAAAGAGGTGGTCCATGGGACACCCGAGGTGGGCACAACCCAGGCGCAGCCAGGGCCCATTGTGTTCCTTCTGGCCCATAAATATTCTTCATAAAGTTTCGTGGTATTTGGACTCCATCTGATATTGATTTCCTGTGATGTAAAAAATATGCAGAAAACAGCAACTGGCACTTTGCACTATGTCAATAGGTTAGTACCAAAAAATGATATAAATTGACTATAAAATGATTATAAAACATCCAATATTGATAATATAATAGCATAGAACAATCAAAAAATATAGATACGTTGGAGACGTATCACTTATTCAGTTGCGTCCTGCTCACCATCGAAATTTTCTGGAACATCATATGTGCCTCTAGACCCAATAGGCACAACCACCTTCCATGGGTGGCCAAACTTTGTATTCTCCAAGTAAATACATGTGGTAGGTTAGGGCACCAGCATGAATGGAGCGTCCATGTACCAGAATGCGGAAGTATTCACGCTTCAAAAAAACCATCAGACTTCATCTTCAAGCTTTTCTTTTTCAGGCCATCATGTTCAAACCAATCACATCAAAACAAAAATATTGATATGTCCCCGTAATTTACCTCAGTAATTTGATTCAGCACCCCTTATAGTTCCCTCTCTTCTTCAGAGTTTTCGACATCTACCTTCATCGTGATGCCCAAATATTCAGTCCTTCTGTCCTTTTCAGAGTCCACGGTACGGGACCTAACACCATTGACAGTGCAAGCATCCACAGACGTACACACATGTCTAGCCCTATTCTTAGGAGTCTTTAATCTTTGGGCGCATTTCTTAACTTCCTTGCATGATCTACAAACCTCCTCATTGTGGTTTTGCTCCAAGTTTCACACACCCCTTTTCTTTAATTCTTCCTTGTGAACCCTATGGAAAAGAAGTAAACTAGTCGTGAACTTAGTTAAAATATACTCGTTCACAACATTGTAGTACGAGTTAGTTAGGTGACTGAAACTAACTCTCCATGTACTTCTCTACTTGTGGATAGTTGTCAAGTATATCTAAGCATTTTGGCCCATTCCTCTAAGCAGCTTTTCTTATGGGCTGCCCCAATGCCAACCGAACCACCATCTAAAAATATACCTAGGCTTCATGTCCTAGATTTATGCTTTTTGGCCTTCTTATCATTCTTACTCATGTTCCTATTTGGCTTGTTAAAACTGGTTGCTACCTCTTGGGCATGCATTGGTTTTCCCTTGAAGAGGAAAGGGTGATGCAGCAAAGTAGCGTAAGTATTTCCCTCAGTTTTTGAGAACCAAGGTATCAATCCAAAGAGGAGACTACACGCAAATCGCCTAGTACCTGGACAAACAATCAAGAACCTTGCAACCAACGCGATAAAGGAGTTGTCAATCCCTTCACGGCCACTTGCAAAAGTGAGATCTGATAAAGATAATAAGATAAATATTTTTGGTATTTTTGTTGTATAGATTGGAAAGTAAAGATTGCAAAATAAACGGAGACAAAAATTAGCAAGTTAACCGGAAACTAATATGATGTAAAATAGATCCGGGGGCCATAGGTTTCACTAGTGGCTTCTCTCATGATAGCATATATTACGGTGGGTGAACAAATTACTGCCGAGCAATTGATAGAAAAGCGCATAGTTACGAGAATATCTAGGCATGATCATGAGCATAGGCATCACGTCCGTGTCAAGTAGACCGAAATGATTGTGCATCTACTACTATTACTCCACACATCGACCGCAATCCAGCATGCATCTAGAGTATAAAGTTCATAAGAATAGAGTAACACATTAGGCAAGATGACATGATGTAGAGGGATAAACTAAAGCAATATGATAAAAACCCCATCTTTTTATCCTTGATGGCAACAATAAAATATGTGCCTTGCTGCCCCTGCTGTCACTGGGAAAGGACACCGCAAGATTGAACCCAAAGCTAAGCACTTCTCCCATTGCAAGAAAGATAAATCTAGTAGGCCAAACTAAACCGATAATTCGAAGAGACTTGCAAAGAAATCAAATCATGCATATAAGAATTCAGAGAAGAACCAAATCTTGTTCATAGGTAATGTTGATCATAAAACCACAATTCATTGGATCTCGGCAAACACACCGCAAAAAGTATTACATCGAATAGATCTCCAAGAACATCGAGAAGAACTTTGTATTGAGATCCAAAGAGAGAGAAGAAGCCATCTAGCTCATAACTATGGACCTGAAGGTTTGTGGTAAACTACTCACACATCATCGAAGAGGCTATGGTGTTGATGTAGAAGCCCTCCGTGATCGAATGCCCCTCTGGCAGATCGCTAGAAAAGGCCCCAAGATGGGATCTCACGGGTATAGAAGGTTGCGGCAGTGGAAAAGTGGTTTCATGGCTCCCCTGGATATTTTCAGGGTATAAGAGTATATATAGGCGAAAGAAGTAGGTCGGTGGAGCTACGAGGGGCCCACGAGGGTGGGGGCGCACCCTCCTGCCTCATGGCCGCCTCGTTGCGTCTCTGACATCCACTCCAAGTCTCCTGGATTGTGTTTGTTCCAAGAAAGATCCTCCCGAAGGTTTCGTTCCGTTTGATATTCCTTTTCTGTGAATGTCGGTGTACTAGAGTAGGGGTACCCTAGTATCCCGAACTTGTGCACGGGCAGTTGCAGCCCTCCGCGGCAAGGCTTTCCGGGTGACCGCCAAGGTCCTCCGTGGTTCCTTTGGATCCATTCAAGAACAAAGTATTCAAGCCAAGGAGACAAGGCCCCGGCAAGAGGAGCTTTCCGGGAAGGCCACCCAAGGCACCTAGGAGACAAGGCCCCGGCAAGAGGAGCTTGCCGGGAAGGCCCGGCGAGCGACAAGCTTCCGGACGCGACAAGACAACAACCGCGGCAAGGCACTTGCCGCGGCAGACCACCACTCTGTACCTGCGCTCCAGCACATCCACTAACGTGTTTCCCTGGGACCTTTCCAGGCGCGCGTGGCAAGAAGCCGTGCGGCCAGCGGAGCGCGGTGGCAAGCGGCGCTGACAAGATTGCCATCGTGGCAAGCGGTGGCACCCCAGACGGTCCCTCTCTGCACTGTTAGGGCGACGTAGACGGGCATTTAATGCCTTTGTCCCCTGCCGACAGGGTTAGGTATGATACACTGTACAAGTAGCTGTACCAACCACTCTTTTTCCATTTTTATCCTTGTTTGCGTTGCCACCTGTCGGAGACCCCTTTAGCATATAAAAGGAGGCCCATGCGCAACGTAGAGAAAGGTTCGAAAGGCTCGAAGCCAGACAACACTCATGCTCGGTCTCGTTAGCAGCGTGTGTGTCTTTAGAGCACTCAGTAGCTCTGAGCAAGAACCCAATACACTCGGACATGCAGCAGAGGAGTGTTATCTCTCCGGAGAGCTCCGAAGCTGGGTAAACCGCTCGTGTGCTTCGCCTCGATCTGCTCTTCGTGCGACCTTCGCCCCCCCGCCGAACCGAAAGGGGCTCGGTCCGCCGGTCCCATAGGTGTTCGTGGGCCAGATCAGCCTGCCCCGACATCTTTGGCGCCAGGTAGGGGGGCGTCGAGATTGTGTGAACCTGATCCGGCATCCACACGCGCTAGATCTTCATCATCTTCATCGACATGCCACCGAAGAAGAAGGCTTCGGCGGCAGACGTTCCGTCCGCGTCGAACCCACCACCACCGGAGCAAACGGGTGGTGGGGTAGACGCCGGCGGAAGAATGGACGTCGACGGGAGAGCCCACGGTGCTGCCAAGTCCAAGGAAAAGGCTGCGCAGACCTCGGCGTCCGTACATGCACTGCGCCCGTCTCAGAGGCGCGGACCGACAAAGATCATGGTATTCACAACGCCATACGCCGTTGGACCAAGATCGAGCTGGTGGATCTCGGGATGCTCAAGACCAGCATGCACGCCAACATGCCGGGCGCGAAGCGAGGCATCGGTCGCTGGACGGGATACTGCTCCTTCTAACATAGTTAGAAGTCCGAGCATATCCCGCTCCTCGCGCCGTTCGCCACTGCCACCCACCACTCTAGCATAAGCTTTGGCGAGAGCTCAACTGCTCCTGGATTACCCTCCAACAGCCGACAAGGTCGATGAATGGAGGGCCACCATTCAGAGTCTCATCGGCTTTGCCAACGGCGACACTCCGCGGCCGAGTGCATCGCCGCTGCCGCGGCAGGACTGCCAAACACGAGCCGGTGGCGGCATTTAAACCGTGGGGTGCAACCACCATGCACTCTCCGCCCCGAAGGCCAAGATCGCCGACTCGCCGGATCCACCTCGACAGCGACTCCACCGCGTCATCGGATCCACGAGCTCGTCGCGATCAGCGCCAAGTTCTTCATGAACGACAGCAAGAAGACGCTCAACTCGCGCCGAAGCGCCAAGAGAAGCGCGGCGTCAATCCGACCAGCGCTACCGGGCCCTTCTGTCGACATGCATGCGCCCGAAGAACCAGCGACTTGCCGTCTGTGGTAGGTTGCCCTGCGTTCACTCGTGAGCTGCGGCAAGTCCAAAGGGCCCAAAGAAGAAGAATTTCAAGCCAGACGTACCAGAGAAGTACGATGGCAAGACGCATCCGTCGGAGTTCCTCGGCATCTACACCATCGCGGTGCAAGCTGTCGGGGGGTGAGACGACAAGATCCTGGCCAACTACTTCCCACTGGTGCTCAAGCCCAATGTCAGATCCTGGCTCATGCACTTGCCGGACAACTCCATATCCTCTTGGGCAGATCTATGCCATCAGTTTGTCGGCGCCTTTACAGGCGGCCACAAGCCCCATGGCTAAGAAAGCGACCTTCATCTGCCGCCGGAAGGAAGGAGAGCCCTGCACAAGTACATTCGTAGATTCAGCCACAGACAAAGACAACATCCCAGATGTCCACCACGCGGTAATCAGCGCGTTCCATCGAGCGTGCGAAACCGCAGGATGCGGGAGGAGATGGCGATGTGCAAGATCGTAGAGACGTTAGTGAGTTATATGCCCTGGCCGACAAGTGTGCACGTGCTGAGGAAGGGAGGAGACTCCCCGGAGAGAATACTGAAGCAGGAGGATCTGATAGTGAGGAGACCGCCCCGGCAAAGAAAAACCGGCGGCGTAACAACAGGAAGAAGAAAGGCAAAGATGTACTAGTTGTTGAGCAGTCCGGCAACGGAGGTGGCGCCAAGAAAGCCAAAGCTGGTAGCTCCGGCAAGGAGGTTGCCGCTGGCACCAACTGTCAGGCTGTGGCGGTCGCCGACAAGCGGACAGCTCAACAAACAAGATCGCAAGATCCACCGCACCAAGGGCCATGACCTCCGTGAGCTGCAAAAAGGTCGAGCAGCTCGTCGAGCAGCAAAGGGCTGAATACGAACGACGCGACAAGGAGAAGGCCCAGGAAGGTGCTGGAGGAGCTAGCAAGAAACGTCCCGGCCGAGGAGGACGCCGTGGCAAGGCCAAGCAGCGGCAAGGAGACAGACCTCCCCGCGGCCGCGACAAGGATGAAGACGACGACGACGATGAAGACATGGATGATGACGGGACCGATGAGCAGGAGTTCCAGAAAGCCACAGAGGTCCTTGCGTTGACGGTGGTGCTTTTCTGCATACTTCACACCGCCATCTCAAGCAGTGGATGCGGGAAGTCAATGCGGCAGAACCATCCGTCGAGTCACGCAAGCCTCTGAAATGGTCCAGCACGCCTATCATCTTTGATATTGAGGACCACCCTGATCGTAATCAAGCTGCGGTCGGGTGCTTGCCGATGTTGGTTTCACCAACTATCCGCAACCTCAAGGTCACTAAGATGCTAGTTGACGGCCGGGGCGGCTTGAACCTGATCTCCTCCGCGGTGCTCCGTAAACTCTAGATCCCCGATGGCGAAGCTCAAAGAGACCGCACATTCCAAGGAATCAATCCGGGAAGGAGCAAGCCGAAGGAAAGATCACGTTGCGGTGACATTTGGCACCGAGTTGAACTTCAGGACCGAGAGGGTCACTTTTGACGTTCGACTTTCCATTGCCTTACAATGGGATACTTGGCCGCCCAAAGACTCGCCAAATTCATGGCAGCCTCTCACTATGCATACAACATCTTTGAAGATGCCATGCCCGATAAGTGTCATCTCTGTCCCTGGCGACAAGAAGGATGCTCTTATCTGCGCCGACAAGATCTACCGGGAAGCAGCTGCTGCAGCAGATTGCAAGCCACTTGCCGCTGAAGCTCCCGGGGCGAAGAATAAGATCAAGTCCGGCAAGAGCTCTGATGCCCACTCCGGCAAGCGCACCTCTTCGGAGTGCTGCGCTACCGTCGAGGACGCACCATCGATCTCCACCGGCAAGTGTAAGAAGACGATGGCAGCTCCACCAGAGACCAAGAAGGTGTCCGCCAAGGAGGACGGCACTGGTGGTACCTTCACCATCGGCCACTCTCGACCCTAAATAGGAAGGCGCTCGTTGCTTTCACTCAGGCGAATGTCGACGTGTTTGCGTGGCAACCGTCGACATCCCGGTGTTCCTGTGAAAGTAATTGAGCACCATCTTGCCATTTGTCCTCATGCGCGCCCGTCAGCGAGAAAGTCGAAGCGAGTGGAGCGCCAAGAATTCATCGCAGAAGAAATCAAGAAATTGGAAGCAGCAGGCCTTGTCAGAGGAGTGCTCCATCCTACGTGGTTGGCCAATCCTGTAGTTGTACGCAAGGCAAACGGGAAATGGAGACATTGTATCGACTTTACCGATGTCAATAAAGCTTGTCCCAAAGACCCATTTCCCTTGCCGCGCATCGACCAGATTGTTGACTCCACGGCCGGATGTGATTTGCTTTCATTTCTGGATGCATACTCAGGATATCATCAGATCTTCATGGCAGAAGAGGATGAGGAGAAGACTGCATTCATCACCCCATGTGGCACATACTGTTTCGTACGGATGCCTTTCGGATTAAAGAATGCTGGTTCAACATTTGCAAGAGTAGTCCTTGACGCTTTTGAGCCGCAAATGCACAAAAATGTGGAAGCCTACATGGATGACATAGTGGTCAAAAGCAAGGACAAGGCAACTCTGATTCAAGATTTAGATGAAACCTTTGCAAATCTGCGCAAGATCAACCTCAAGCTCAACCCTGATAAGTGTGTGTTTGGAGTCCCTTCCGGCAAGCTTCTCGGGTTCTTCGTGTCTCAGCGGGGAATTGAAGCCAATCCCGACAAGATCAAGGCCATTGAGCAGATTGAAGCACCAAAGCGCGTCAAGGATGTACGAAGACTTGCCGGCTGCGTAGCTGCTCTCAGCAGGTTTATCTCTAGGTCTGCTGAGCGCACCTTGCCATTTTTCAAAATTTTGAAAAAGGCAGGCCCGATGAAATGGACTCCGGAAGCGGAGGCTGCGCTGCAGGACTTGAAGAGATACCTGTCCTCCACTCCAACACTTGTCGCACCTAAGCCACAAGAGAAGTTGCTGCTATATATAGCGGCAACCAATCAAGTGGTTAGTGCTACGTTAGTAGCGGAGATGGAGGCGGATGATGAGCTAGCAACCATGGCAGATGCATCCAGCGATGAGCAGGGGGCTTCACCGGCAAGCTCTGGTCCCGACAAGGATAGATCTACGCAGACGCATGAGAAGATGCAGAAAAGAATGGTGCAGCGCCCAGTTTACTTTGTCAGTTCCCTTCTGCAGGGGGCTAGGTCAAGGTACTCTGGTGTGCAGAAATTGCTTTTCGGCCTCCTCATGGCCTCGAGAAAGCTGCGCCATTACTTCCGGGCACATGAGATCACAGTCGTCACTCGTTTTCCGTCAAGAGGATCTTTGCAAAATCCAGAGGCAACAGGCAGGATTGTTGAGTGGGCACTGGGCTGTCAAGCTTTGGCCTCAAGTTTGAGAGCACTTCAACTATCCAAAGCGAGCATTGGCGGAGCTCATAGCAGAATGGACGCCAACACAAGATGAAGAAATTCCGAAACGAGCATCCCGTCAAGGAGGCAAGCAAAGAGTGGCTGATGTACTTTGATGGTGCCTTCTCGCTGCAAAGGCGCCCGGTCGGGCGTGCTACTTGTTGCACCCACCGGAGAGCACCTCAAGTACGTAGTCCGGATACACTTTCCCAAGGAGCAAGCAACAAACAATACCGCAGAGTATGAAGGTTTGCTTGCCGGTCTCGAGATCGCAGATGAACCTTGGGATCAAGAAGCTCATTGTCCGGTGACTCACGACTTGTCATCCACCAAGTGAACAAGAGTTATCGAGTCCGTTGATGGAAGCTTATGTTGATGAAGTGAGAAAGCTAGAAGAGCACTTTGACGGCCTACAAATGGAACATGTTCCAAGAGCTTAGAAACGACATTCTTGATGGCACGTCAAGTGCGCTTCACTTAAGTTACCTGTGGAACCAGGGATTTTTGTGATCAAGTCGACTCAACCGTCAGAACGCCCTCAATCGGACAGTGCAAGAAGAGGAAGTTGATCTCTGGTGACTATTTTCCGGCAGAGCTTCCCGAAGTCGCCGTCAAGAAGGTCCTCAAGATCAACACCAAGGATGCTGAGGAGCAGTCTGCTCCGGCAAGCCCTAGGGTTTGTTCCGTTGAAGCAGACGCTCCCGACAAGTTTTGCTCCGGCAAGCTTGCCGGGGAACGTCAAGCTCCGGCTGAGCCGCAGGTTCTCGCCGTGGAAGCAGATGTTCCCGCAGCAGCAGATGTGCCTTTAGTCCTTGTTGTCGAGCCGCAAGCTCCAAAGATGGGCACAACAGATTGTCCGTTTCCTTGAACAGAGAACTTCCCGAAGAGCAAGAAGAAGCGGAAAGAGTAGCCCGGCGATCAAGTATGTACCGGTTTGTCGACAACACACTTTATGTAAGAAGACTCAACGGTGTGAAATTGAAGTGTATTCACCGGGAAGACGGACAAAAGCTGTTGGCGAAGATACATGGAGGCATATGTGGTCACCACATTGGCGCGAGCACTTGCCGGCAAAGCGTTCCGGCAAGGTTTCTTTTGGCCGACAGCCCTCCAGGATGCAACTGCACAAGTAACCAAGTGTGAAGTGTGCGAGTTCCATTCCAAGCAGATACACCAGCCAGCTCAAGCTCTCCAGACGATCCCTTTATCCTGGACATTTTCGGTCTGGGGGCTCAACATCCTCGGCCCCTTTCCCCGAGGAAGGTGAGAGCACAGTCAGCAGTCAAGTTCTTTAGGTCGATTGTTTGCCGTTTCGGAACCCCTAACAGGATCATCACCGACAACGGCACGCAATTCACGAGCCGCACCTTCATGCAGTACGTCCAAGATCTTGGCGCCAAGGTCTACTTTCGCTTCGTTGCTCATCCGAGAAGTAACGGTCAAGCGGAGAGGGCAATTCTGAAGTCTTGCGCGGGCTCAAGACCGAACTTTCGACAGGCTGCACAAGTGCGGAAAGAACTGGATTGAGGAGCTGCCGGTGGTTCTTTGGTCGATCAGACGACGCCAAATCGAGCCACCGCCGGACACCTTTCGCTCTAGTCTATGGAGCGCAGGCAGTTCTCCCCACGGAACTTCGTATACGGATCACCTCGAGTGCTCGCTTATGATGAGCTTGAGCAAGAGCGATTGCGACAAGATGACGCGCTGCTCCTTGAGGAGGATCGTCTTCGTGTCTTTGTCTGAGTTGCTCGATACCAGCAAGCTTTGCACCGCTACCATAGCCGCAAAGTTAATGCCGTAAGTCTCGAGGAAGGCGACCTTGTTCTTGGTAGCGTTCAGTCCGCCAAGAATTCCAACAAGTTGACGCCGAAGTGGGAAGGCCCTTACCGGGTGAAACGAGTCACTAGGCTGGCGCTGTCCGCCTTGAGACCGAAGATGGCATTCCGGTGAGCAACTCCTGGAACATTGAGCATCTTCGTAAGTTTTACCCGTAGGGCGTGGTTGTCGGAACCCGTTCCGGCAACCACCTTTTGTACAAGTCTTACCGATGTTGCATGTAATCCTTTGTACAAAGCCGGGCGCAGACCCCGTGCATAAGTAAAGCTAATGTGCTTCGCACATCTTGTCAATTTCATGTCTTCTACTTCTATTTTTGCGTATCTGACACTTTGTGCAGCACCTACCCCCGGTAAGCAATAACGAGCCATAAGGCTCCATATCTTTATTTTCTCTTCTTTCTCTTTCTCAAAGAAAGGAAGGTTCCCTCGCCCACAAGTTTGCCGGGGGGAAAGGAGAAGATAATGGTGTGGACCAAGCGTCGCTCAAGGAAGCCTAGCCTTACCGTGAAGCAAACGACAGAAAAGCTAATTTTCTAAAGTTTGAGAAATCACTTTTAAAATATTTAAGATATCTACCTCGAACGACTGTACTTTGTATGGAAAACCTGTGCTGGAGGAACCAACTCGTAGCTAGTTGCGCCTTACTTTGTTTCGAGTCCGCTCAACAACTTAAGTGAGCTGCGACTAGTTGCGACAAGGTTTCTTGTCGGTAGCACCCGCCAAGAAGTCATTGACGTCTCAAGACTCGGCCATGCCTGTGTGCTCATACCGACAAGTTCCCTAAAAGCGTGGGGCAAAAACATACAAAGGAAGGAATCAAGTAAAGGAAATAACATAGCAATCACTACCGAAATAGAGTTATATTACAAGATAGCTTGTCGCAGCTCTAATAGATTGTTCTCATAACATGACCAGCAGCGGCAAGAAAAGAGAAAGCGGGCGGCCTAGTCTACGCGATCGCCCTCAACCCTCTTGATCCCGCTCACCCTGTCCCACGATGGAGTGCGACACGGGTCTTGAGCGCTTCCACATCAGCATCCGCGGCAAGGACTTGAGGGCGTTGGTGAGGTTGAGGCCTGGATTGCGGAAGGCCACCTTCATCGGCACCTTTTGAAGAGCTCCCAGCAGATCTGGGCGCGACTCCTCGGCCATCCGCTGGGATTTCTTCCTGGTGTCGCTGGAGGGCCGTCACGCCTTGAAGAACAAGCTGAGCTTGGCGCTGGGTCGGAGGTGCTCGTCGGAGGAATATCCAAGATCCTCCATCCCAGCCGCCCGGCTCCTGTCGATGGCTGCAGCAACATCCACGAGACCCTCGGTCCGGTGCTCCACATTCTCCCTAAAGGTATTACAGGCGGCAAGAAGATTTCGCCAAAGAACGCCTCGTCGGCCTTGATCTTCTCCTTCAAGGCCACCTCACGCTCCCTGGCGCCGTCCATTTGAGTCAAGGTGGTCGGCTTCAACTCAAGGTCTGCGTTGGAGTCCTTGGCGGCGCTGAGCTCCTCGCTCCTCTCGGCGAGGCAGCCTGCAGCTTCGCCAAGAGTGTAGGCGTCCTTCTCGCGCTCATGCTTGATGCAGCAAGCTCCTCGCCGCTCTCCTTGAGATTGGCCTCGGCTGCATCACCTTCATCTCCAGCTCCTTCTTGGCGGCCTCGGCAGCCTGCGGCAGATCCTTTGCTTCATTGAGAGCCCCGCCAAATGTTTGCTCGCGCGTGGCTAGATCCTCCTCATGGCTGTCAAGATTAACCTTCCTCTGCGCCAACTCGCCTTCCTGCGCAGATAGCTTCTCGGCGACAAGCCGCTGTTGCTCCTCAGCTTCAGCCTTCTCGAGGAGGAAGGCTTTGCGCTCCTCGGCGAGTCGCTCCCGCTCCTCTGCCAAGGACCGGAGAGCTTCCTGGTTGAGGCCCCGGAGCTCCTCCGCGCGCTTCTCGATGTCTGCTCCCGCGGCAATAGTGCTTGCCGCGGTGGAGCGCATCGCGCGACGCGGCGGCTGTTGACCCGTCTGCCGCCCCGCTACGTCTCCGGCCTTGCGGAGACGCCTTCTTGGTGGAGCTGGGGGCTCCGCTCGCGGCAAGCTGTCTGAAGGAGGGGAGGAGGCGCCCTCGGCGGGCTCGCTCAACTCAGCTTCAGTTCGACAAGCTCTTCCTCGCCGCAAACTCCCTTCGCTCGACAAGGCTTGCCGCCTCTGCTGCCTCTGCCTCCTCCACGATGAATCCGAACTGCGCAGCGGCCTTGCGCCGCCTCTTCCAGCCTGGTGGCGTCGCTGCATCTCATCATCGGTGGTGTCGCGGGTGAGGCTCTTCATTCATCGGGCGGACCGGCACTTCTACCGGCTGTCAAAGAACACTCACACGACGTCATCTGCAGGCTCTTGCCGAGTTGGAACGATTCCATGCGAGTCGCTGCAACGGCATCATTGCACGTATGCGGTCGGCGAGGAATTGTTGCACGGGACAACATTCTTCGGCAACCAGAACGCTCTGGGATGCTCAGGATCGTGCTTGAACAGCTCCAAGAGCATCGCATCCAGTTCCAGGACAGTGAAATTGAAGTTGAGGCCCGGGCGCAGCCTCATGATATCCGCCGCGTTCCGGAACTCCCAGGCGGGTCTCCTCCTCTCCTGCAGGGGGGCGATGCGGCGACGAAGGAAATATGCGCCAACGGCACCTACAGTGAGTCCGGCAAGCCTCAGGCGTAGGATCCGGATGACGGCAATCTTCAGCCTAGCGTCTTCCGGGGCCAGACTGCTCCAATCGTTGCCGCGCACCGTGGTTTAGGTTTGGCTGAAGCGGTAAACGGCCGCGGGTTCTCCTCGACAATCCAGCACCGATCTGCTCTCCACTCATCCCATTTGCTGCGGAGCTCTCCTCCGGATAAGCTTCCTTCGTGCGGTCCTCGAGATCCAAAGCGATCCCACCGAAAGAGGCTACCCTCTCTCAACTCGGGGCATAAAGAAGTGGCGGAAAAGGGCTACGTTTGGATGGACTCCGACAAAGTTTTCGCGCAGATGTGCGAAACTGCCATGGTCGTAACAACATTGGGGGTGAAGTCAAGGAGGCGGAACCCGTAGGTGTTCATGATATCGCGAAAAAATTGAGAGAAAGCGGGCGAGCCCGCAGATAGAACAATGCGAAGAAAGGGTACCCATTCGAGCCGGTTCAGCAGCGGTAGGAGTACCTTCGTCTTGTGAATGCGCTCAGCGTCTCCGTCGACCGGAAGAGGTAGTAGTACTCCCTCGGCTCCCTCGCGGCGGTGGGGAAAGATTGCCCGCTCATACTGCGGCGCGCAAGCCGCTGCGCCTCGGCCGACTTCACGGCCTTCCCTTATCGGCTTTGAGCCATGGCGGAGGTGGTGAGGGAGATCGGCGGCGTTGGTGATCTTTGGTGGCGATGGGGGCGGAGCGCTGCTCTCTCTTCAGCCTTGGGAAGAAGGGGGAGGCAGCGGGGGTTTTTCGAGATTGGACAGCAACTAGCGAGATGGGCGAACTGCCCCTGTTTCCCCTGCTTATAAAGAGGGAGGGGGCGGACGTTCCGTTTTTTCGAATAAAGAAACCACCCACGATCTCTCACACGACGCCGCATTGGACGCGTGCCGTTAAATGGAGGGCGTGGTGGGTCCGGGGTGAGTTACGGCGTAACCCAGGCCGCTGCGTCTGCCGTGCCTGTTTTGGGCCTGGCCCAACAGCGCACTGCAGTGTGGCCCAGGCCCGGGGCTCCTGCCGGTGTACTAGAGTAGGGGTACCCTAGTATCCCGAACTTGTGCCTGCAGGCGATTTGCAGCCCTCCGCGGCAAGGCTTTCCGGTGACCGCCAAGGTCCTCCGTGGTTCCTTTGGAGCCATTCAAGAACAAAGTATTCAAGCCAAGGAGACAAGGCCCCGGCAAGAGGAGCTTGCCGGGAAGGCCACCCAAGGCACCTAGGAGACAAGGCCCCAGCAAGAGAAGCTTGCCGGGAAGGCCCGGTGAGCGACAAGCTTCCGGATGCGACAAGAGAACAACCGCGGCAAGGCACTTGCCACGGCAGACCACCACTCTGTACCTGCGCTCCAGCACATCCACTAACGTGTCGCCCTGGGACCTTTCCAGGCGCGCGTGGCAAGAAGCCGTGCGGCCAGCGGAGCACGGTGGAAAGCGGCGCTGACAAGATTGCCATCGTGGCAAGCGGTGGCGCCCCTGACGGTCCCTCTACGCCTTTGTTAGGCGGCGTGAGACGGGAATTTAATGCCTTTGTCCCCTGCCGTCAGGGTTAGGTATGATACACTGTACAAGTAGCTGTACCAACCACTCCTTTTTCCATTTTTATCCTTGTCTGCGTTGCCACCTGTCGGAGACCCCTTTAGCATATAAAAGGAGGCCCATGCGCAACGTAGAGAAAGGTTCGAAAGGCTCGAAGCCAGACAAACTCACGCTCGGTCTCGTTAGCAGCTTGTGTGTACTGTAGCACTCAGCGCTCCTGAGCAAGAACCCAATACACTCAGACATGCAGCAGTAGGAGTGTTATCTCTCCGGAGAGCTCCGAAGCTGGGTAAACCGCTCGTGTGCTTCGCCTCGATCTGCTCTTCGTGCGACCTCCGCCCCCCCCCGCCGAACCGAAAGGGGTCGGTCCGCCGGTCCCATAGGTGTTCGTGGGCCAGATCAGCCTGCCCCGACAGTGAAACACTGAAATAGGCAAAAAATAACAACTAGCACTGGGCCTCCGATTAATAGGTTAGTCCCAAAAATAATATAAAAGAGCATATTAAAGCCCATTAAACATCCAAAACAGGTAATATAATAGCATGGAGCGATCAAAAATTATAGATACTTTGGAGACGTATCAGCATCCCCAAGCTTAATTCCTGCTCGTCCTCGAGTAGGTAAATGATAAAAACAGAATTTTTGATGTGAATGCTACCTAGCATATTTTCAATGTAATTTTCTTTATTGTGGCATGAATGTTCAGATCCAAGAGATTCAAGATAGAATTTTAATATTGACATAAAAATAATAATACTTCAAGCATACTAACCAAACAATTATGTCCTCTCAAAATAACATAGCCAAAGAAAGCTCATCCCTACAAAATCATATAGTTTGGCCATGCTTCATTTTTGTCACGCAAAATGCTCTCATCATGCACAACCCCGATGACAAGCCAAGCAATTGTTTCATACTTTAGTATTCTCAAACTTTTTCAACTTTCACGCAATATATGAGCACGAGCCATGGACATAGCACTATGGGTGGAAAAGAATATGATGATGGAGGTTGTGTGGAGAAGAAAAAAAAAGTCTCACATCGATGCGGCTAATCAACGGGATATGGAGATGCCCATCAATTAATGTCAATGCGAGGAGTAGGGATTGCCATGCAACGGATGCACTAGAGCTATAAATGTATGAAAGCTCAACAAAAGAAACTAAGTGGGTGTGCATCCAACTCGCTTGCTCACGAAGGCCTAGGGCATTTTGAGGAAGCCCATCATTGGAATATACAAGACAAGTTCTATAATGAAAAATTCCCACTAGTATATGAAAGTGACAAAATAAGAGACTCTCTATCATGAAGATCATGGTGCTACTTTGAAGCACAAGTGTGGAAAAAGGATAGTAACATTGTCCCTTCTCTCTTTTTCTCTCATTTTTTTATTTTTATTTTTTGGGTGGGCTTCTTTGGCCTCTTTTTTTTATTTGGGCTTATTTGGCCTCTTTTATTATTTATTTATTTTCGTCCGGAGTCTCATCCCGACTTATGGGGGAATCATAGTCTCCATCATCCTTTCCTCGCACGGGACAATGCTCTAATAATGAAGATCATCACACTTTTATTGACTTACAACTCAAGAATTACAACTCGATACTTAGAACAAAATATGACTCTATGTGAATGCCTCCGGCGGTGTACCAAGATATGCAATGAATCAAGAGTGACATGTATGAAAAATGAATGGTGGCCTTGCCACAAATACGATGTCAACTACATGATCATGCAATGCAATATGACAATGATGGACTGTGTCATAATAAACGGAATGATGGAAAGTTGCATGGCAGTATATCTCGGAATGGCTATGGAAATGTCATAATATGTAGGTATGGTGGCTGTTGTGAGGAAGATATAAGGAGGCTTATGTGTGATAGAGCATATCATATCACGGGGTTTGGATGCACCGGCGAAGTTTGCACCAACTCTCGAGGTGAGAAAGGGCAATGCACGGCATCAAGAGGCTAGCAATGATGGAAGGGTGAGAGTGCGTATAATCCATGGACTCAACATTAGTCATAAAGAACTCACATACTTATTGCAAAAATCTACAAGTCATCAAACCCAAAGCACTACGTGCATGCTCCTAGGGGGATAGATTGGTAGGAAAAGACCATCGCTCGTCCCCGACCGCCACTCATAAGGAAAGCAATCAAAGAACACCTCATGCTTCAAATTTGTCACACAACGTTTACCATACGTGCATGCTACGGGACTTGCAAACCCCAACACAAGTATTTTTCAATTTCACAATTACTCAACTAGCACGACTCTAATATTACCATCTTTATATCTCAAAACAATTATCAAGTATCCAACTTCTCATAGTATTTAATGCACTCTATATGAAAGTTTTTATTATATCCATCTTGGATGCCTATCATATTAGGACTAATTTTATAGCCAAATAAAATTACCATGCTGTTCTAAAAGACTCTCAAAATGATATACGTGAAGCATGAGAGATCAATAATTTATATAAAATAAAACCACCACCGTGCTCTAAAAAGATATAAGTGAAGCACTAGAGCAAAATTATCTAGCTCAAAAGATATAAGTGAAGCACATAGAGTATTCTAATAAATTCCGATTCATGTGTGTCTATTCAAAAGGTGTGTACAGAAAGTATTATTGTGGTAAACTAAATATCAAAGACTCAAATCATACAAGACACTCCAAGCAAAACACATATCATGTGGTGAATAAAAATATAGCCTCAAGTAAACTTACCGATAGACAAAGACGAAAGAGGGGATGCCTTCCGGGGCATCCCCAAGCTTAGGCTTTTGGTTGTCCTTGAATTTTAACTTGGGTTGCCTTGGGAATCCCAAAGCTTAGGATCTTGCCACCCGTTATTCCAAAATCCATCAAATCTTTACCCAAAAACTTGAAAACTTCACAACACAAAACTTAAACAGAAAATCTAATGAGCTCAGTTAGTGTAAGAGAACAAACCACCACTTTAATGTACTGTAATGAACTCATTCTTTATTTATATTGGTGTTAAACCTACTGTATTCCAACTTCTATATGGTTCATACCCCCCGATACTAGCCATAGATTCATCAAAATAAGCAAACAACACACGAAAAACAGAATCTGTCAAGAACAGAACAGTCTGTAGTAATCTGTATCAAACGTATACTTATGGAACTCCAAAAATTATAAAATAAATTGGTGGACGTGAGGAATTTGTCTATTAATCATCTGCAAAAATAGTCAACCTAAAAGCACTCTCCAGTAAAAAAATGGCAGCTAATCTTGTGAGCGCTAAAGTTTCTGTTTTTTACAGCAAGATCGCAAAGACTTCACCCAAGTCTTCCCAAAGGTTATACTAGGCACAAACTCTAATTAAAACATGAAACCACATATAAACAGAGGCTATATGAATTATTTATTACTAAACAGAAACAAAAATCAAGGAACAAAAATAAAATTGGGTTGCCTCCCAACAAGCGCTATAGTTTAACGCCCCTAGCTAGGCATAAAGGCAAGAATAGATCTAGGTATTGCCATAATGATAAGACAAATCGCGAAAACTCATATCATACTCCCTACGTTCAGCAGCAAGCTTTCTTTAGGGCAGGCAAAAGATATCAAAAGGGACAAATTTAATGGGACAAAAGTCCCCAAGATCAAGCTCGGGAGGTATTAGTTCCTCCTTTGGACCCTCATATTGCACAACCAATTCATCATTATAAGCATTCTTTTGGCAAAAAGTCATGGGCCTTTTTTCAAGAGAAAATCCTAACCCATTATTCTGAATAGAAAAATTATCATTAAGTTCAGAGATTCTATCAACTAGAACATCAGTAGGAACTTTCTTTCTAAGGTTTTCATTATAAGCAACATGATCTAAAGATCATAAACGCATTATGTCTTCTTTATTAAAAAGGATAGCTTCTATGGGAGGACAGCCAGCGTCCACCCTATAATGCGCAAAAATTTCATTGGCTTCTTTCATTATAAATTTGAACTCATGAGCTAAAAAGATAGTAGCTGCAGCTTAACAGAAGAATGTCAATATTGGAAAATTATAGAAAAATCCTTTGTATGCAAGGATGCATATGAATAAACTGTCTTTCAAGTTCAACTACGAGCAAAGATATAGCATCCGCAAGACTAGTAGTTCTATGAAGAATAGACCCACCCATAGTGGGCAGGGCACCAGCACAAGTAAAGAAATCTTGAATAACTCCTTTTCCAATAATATTACCACTACCAATCCAAAACTTTTTAGTGTGTAAAATAGTAGGTTCTTCATGAGGATCATCAAAAGCATCAAAGTTTCCCCCGTTATTACTATTATCCTTATCAATGATACCCTCCCTAGTTTTAGACATGATGGCAACAAACCGCACAAAGAGCGACCACACAAAAAAAGGTAAGCAAAAAGAGGCGAATAGAAAAGGGCGAATAAAACGGCAAAGGTGAAGTGGGGGAGATGAAAACGAGAGGAAAATGGCAAATAATGTAACTCGAGGGAGAAGAGTTTGTGATGGGTACTTGGTATGTCTTGACTTGAGCATAGATCTCCCCGGCAACGGCGCCAGAAATCCTTCTTGCTACCTCTTGAGCATGTGTTGGTTTTCCCTTGAAGAGGAAAGGGTGATGCAGCAAAGTAGCATAAGTATTTCCCTCAGTTTTTGAGAACCAAGGTATCAATCCAGTAGGAGACTACACGAAAATCGCCTAGTACCTGCACAAACAATCAAGAACCTTGCAACCAACGCGATAAAGGGGTTGTCAATCCCTTCACGGCCACTTGCAAAAGTGAGATCTGATAAAGATAATAAGATAAATATTTTTGGTATTTTTGTTATATAGATTGGAAAGTAAAGATTGCAAAATAAACGGCGACAGAAATTGGCAAGTTAACCGGAAACTAGTATGATGTAAAATAGACCCGGGGGCCATAGGTTTCACTAGTGGCTTCTCTCATGATAGCATATATTACGGTGGGTGAACAAAGTACCGCCGAGCAATTGCTAGAAAAGCACATAGTTATGAGAATATCTAGGCATGATCATGAACATAGGCATCACGTCCGTGTCAAGTAGACCAAAATGATTCTGCATCTACTACTATTACTCCACACATCGACCGCTATCTAGCATGCATCTACAGTATTAAGTTCATAAGAACGGAGTAACGCATTAGGCAAGATGACATGATGTAGAGGGATAAACTCAAGCAATATGATATAAACCCCATCTTTTATCCTCGATGGCAACAATACAATACGTGCCTTGCTGCCCCTGCTGTCACTTGGAAAGGACACTGCAAGATTGAACCCAAAGATAAGCACTTCTCCCATTGCAAGAAACACCAATCTGGGAGGCCAAACTAAACCGATAATTCGAAGAGACTTGCAAAGATATCAAATCATGCATATAAGAATTCAGAGAAGAACCAAATATTGTTCATAGATAATCCTGATCATAAACCCACAATTCATCGGATCTCGACAAACACACCGCAAAAAGTATTACATCGAATAGATCTCCAAGAAATCAAGGAGAACTTTGTATTGAGAACCAAAGAGAGAGAAGAAGCCATCTAGCTAATAACTATGGACCTGAAGGTCTGTGGTAAACTACTCACACATCATCGGAGAGGCTATGGTGTTGATGTAGAAGCCCTCCATGATCGAATACCCCTCCGGCAGATTCCCGGAAAAGGCCCCAAGATGGGATCTCACGGGTACAGAAGGTTGCGGCAGTGGAAAAGTGGTTTTGTGGCTCCCCTGGATGTTTTCAGGGTATAAGAGTATATATAGGCGAAAGAAGTAGGTCGGTGGAGCTACGAGGGGCCCATGAGGGTGGGGGCGCGCCCTCCTGCCTTGTGGCCACCTCGTTGCTCTTTGATTTCCTCTCCAAGTCTCCTGGATTGCGTTTGTTCCAAGAAAGATCCTCGTGAAGGTTTGGTTCCATTTGATATTCCCTTTTCTGCGAAACACTGAAATAGGCAAAAAAACAGCAACTGGCACTCGGCCTCCGGTTAATAGGTTAGTCCCAAAAATAATATAAAAGAGCATATTAAAGCCCATTAAACATCCAAAACAGATAATATAATAGCATGGAAGATCAAAATTATAGATACATTGGAGACATATCACTTGTCTCTATGCCTTCTTTCAAATATTCAGAGCAAAACATCAAGCACTCATCGCTGATATAGGACTTCGCAATTGAACCTTCGGGGGCCTTGCTTTATTACGCACAGTTAACTTGAGGTAACTAGGCCTTCTCTCAACTGGAAACATCCAACCATATTGGACAGGTGCCCTTAGTAGTGCCTCATCCGGAAGATGTACAGCTAGGTGCACCATTACGTCGAAGAAAGCCGGTGGGAAGAGCTTCTTAAGCTTGCAAAGAATTTCAGGAATGTCAGCTCTAAATTGCCTCATGATGTCGATTCTTAATGTCTTGGTGCACAACTCCTTAAAGAATCTTCCTAGTAAAGCGATAGCCTCATTCATCTCCTTGGAGACATTGCCTCTAAGACCAGCTGGTAAGATAGTCTACATGAATATGTGGTAATCATGCGTCTTCAGACCGTGTAATTTACCAGTCTCAACATCCACATATGTTGCTAGGTTTGCCTCATGACCATCTGGGAATTTGAGATTAATAGAAACTTGCACGGCTTTATTTTGTTTTCCTTACTAAGTGTCCATGGTGCATGATACTTTTTGTAAGAGTCCTTCTTCTTCGGATCTTCTTGCAGCCACTGATCTACCCACGTCCCCATATGCTCTAAATCCAATCTTCACTAATGGTATCCTTGTTCTTACCATCAAGTTCAAGGATTGTACCAATGATACTCTCACAAATGCTCTTCTCAACGTGCATAACATCCAGGTTGTGAGGTAACAAGATATCCTTTCAGTATGGCAAATCATGTAAGCTCGCCCTCCGGTGCCATGTGGGATTATTATCTGTGCACTTTCTCATTCTACTAGCATTACTATGGTACTTCCTGGTTTGAAATTTTCCTTAGCAAGCTGTAAGTAGTGATCAAGTTCTTCGCCTATGAACTTCCTTGGTGGATCCCTATGCTTTGTCTTGTTAGTAAACGGTTTTTCCTATCTTATCTAAAGATGTTTTTAAGGAAGGAATCAATGATGGCAAATGTATCCAATTTTATTTTTCAATTTCTCGTAGCAAGGACTCTCATCGCAATGCACCCATGCGTAATAACCCTTTGTGCTCCGACCGGAGGTAGTGCCATATGAAGGATAATCATGGATGGACCAAATAAGCATCGCATGCAAATTGAAAGGTTCTTATGTGCATACATCTATTGTTTTCACACCAAGCCCCCCTGCTTCTGCATATCTGCTATCAGTGGCTGCATAAATACATGAAAATCCTTTCCTCGTGAGTATTTTCCAGGAATCACCAATGCCATCACAAAACTGGATTGTTCCATGCACATCCAAGGTGGAAAGTTGTGTGGAATGAAAAAAAACAGGCCACATACTGTATGCACTACTCATGTGTCCAAAGGTATTGAATTCATCAATTGCAAATCCTAACCTCAAGTTGTGGGCATCTATAGCAAATTCTCCATGTTTTCTGCCGAAGTACTTCCATGCATCACCATCAGCGGGGTGCCTCATTACATTAGCCTCTTGAACCCTCCTTTCCTTGTGCCACCGGTTGTGCTCTGATATTTGCCTTGAAGAAAAATATATTTGTAACTATGGGATTAACGGAAAGTACCAAAGGATCTTGTGAGGAACCTTTTTCTTCCCATGAACGTGTCTCCACCTTGATCTACCACAGTGGGGACAGTGGCATAGTATCCCCAATACAAAATGCAGTCATACTTGCATACATGAATTGTATGATATCCAAGACCAAGATCAGAAAGAGCTATATTAGCATCAGCACAAGATTCCGAGAAGTCCACCTCAGGCAAAGCAAGATTCAACAGCTGAAAAGCATATGATACGTCTCCAACGTATCTACTTTTTCTCACGCTTTTCCTCTTGTTCTGGACTCTAATTTGCATGATTTGAATGAAACTAACCCCGGACTGACGCTGTTTTCAGCAGAACTACCATGGTGTTGTTTTTGTGCAGAAATAAAAGTTCTCGAAATGGAACGAAACTTTGCGAGGATTTTTTATGGAATAAATAAGGATTTTTGGAGCCAAGACCCACCTGAGAGGGGCCCCGGTTGGGCACAACCTACCTGTATGCCGCTTCTCTCTCGGCGCGCTACCAAAGTTGGTTGTGCCAACCTGGTGGCCCCGCTGACGACCCCCCTGATACTATAAATTCACATATTTTCAAAAAAAATCAGGGAGAAAGAATTATCGCGATCCACGAGGGAGCCGCCACCAAGCCATGTTCTTCCTAGAGAGGGCAGATCTGGAGTCCATTTGGGGCTCCAGAGAGGGGGATCTTCGTTCTTTGTCATCACCAACCCTTCTCCATCGCCAATTCCATGATGCTCCCCACCGGGAGTGAGTAATTCCTTCATAGGCTCGCTGGTCGGTGAGGAGTTGGATGAGATTCATCATGTAATCGAGTTAGTTTTGTTCGGGCTTGATCCCTAGTATCCACTATGTTCTTAGGTTGATGTTGCTATGACTTTGCTATACTTAATGCTTGTCACTTTGGGCCCGGGTGCCATGAACTCAGATCTGAACTGTTTAGAGTTCATTATTCTATCCATGTCTTAGATCCGATCTTGCAAGTTATAGTCACCTACTACGTGTTATGATCCGGCAACCCCGAAGTGATAATAACAGGGCCCACTCCCGGTGATGACCGTAGTTTGAGGAGTTCATGTATTCACTATGTGTTAATGCTTTGTTCCGGTTTTCTATTAAAAGGAGGCCTTAATATCCCATAGTTTCCAATATGGACCCCGCTGCTACGGGAGGGTAGGACAAAAGATGTCATGCAAGTTCTTTTAATAAAGCACGTATGACTATTTACTGAATACATGCCTACATTATATCGATGAACTGGAGCTAGTGCCGTATCGCCCTAGGTTATAAATGTCTCCTGATGAATATCATCCAACAAGGCACCGATCCAATGCCTATGAATTTATCTTATATTGTTTCTGCTGCATTACTACTGCTATCATCACTGTTACACTTGCTACAAAATTACTGCTATCACTGTTACTGTTACTATTGTTGTTGTCACCACTATCAAAACTATCAAACTACTTTGCTACTGATCACTTTGCTGCAGATAATTAATCTCCAGGTGTGGTTGAATTGACAACTCAGCTGCTAATACCTTCAAATATTCTTTGGCTCCCCTTGTGTCGAATCTATAAATTTGGGTTAAATACTTACCCTCGAAAACTGTTGCGATCCCCTATACTTGTGGATCAAGATCTTTTTCTGCCGCCATTGCCGGGGAGCATAGCTATATTTGTCGAGTCACTTGGGATTATTATCATATTATCACTCTGAAGAATCTAAAGGATCCAAAGACTAAGATATTTCCCTCAAGCACGAGGGGAGGTAAGAAACTGCCATCCAGTTCTGCTTTAGATTCACCTTCTGTTATGAGTAAATTTGCAACACCACCACATGTTATCTCTGATATGTCACAAATTATTGATGGTGCTACTTCTACTATGAATGATGCTTATGATTATGCTAGTACCTTGCTTGATAATGATGATGTGCCACTTGGTGATTTTCTTGATAAACAAATTGCTAGAGTTATACAACATGATGTTGTTGAATCTGATGATGAGCTTGAAATTGAAACTCCTGAAACACCTGCTAGAACTAGCCTTCCTAGATATGAATTTCCTAAGGTACCGGAAGGTTATGTTATGAGTGAAGAAGCAACTAGAGATATTCTTTCTTGCAATGATAGAGATGATCTAGAGAAATTACTATGCAAGTATAAAGAAAAATCTCTGAATGCTAGAATGAAATGTGATCCTAAGTTTGTTACTTCACATATTTGTATTGCTGATAAGGACTATGTATTCTATGTCGACCCAGAGTTAATTACTCTGGTTGAATCTGATCCTTTCCATGGTTATGAAACTGAAACTGTTGTGGCACATCTTACTAAGTTGAATGATATAGCCACCCTTTTTACTCATGATGAGAAAACTCGCTATTACTTTATTCTCAAATTATTCCCTTTCTCATTAAAGGGTGATGCTGAAGCTTGGTACAATACTCTTGCTCCTAGTCTTCTGCGTAGTCCCCAGGATATGATTTATTACTTCTCTGAAAAATATTTTCCTGCTCATATGAATTAAGCTGCCTTGCAGGAAATATTTTCCTGCTCATATGAAACAAGAATGTTTTCCCACAAGCTTGGGGGAGGCTTCGCCAGTTACTTAATGCTTTGCCTGATCATCCTCTTAAGAAAAATGAAATACTTGATATCTTCTATAATGGACTAACCGATGCTTCTAGGGACTTCCTAGATAGTTGTGCTGGTTGTGTTTTCAGGAACGAACTATTGCTCAAGCTGAAGAATTATTGAATAACATATTGAAAAATTATGATGATTGGACTATTCCTGAACCACCGCCTAAACCCACTCCGAAGAAGAGGGGTATATTATATCTCAGTCTTGAAGATATGCAAGAGGCAAAGAAATCTATGAAGGAAAAGGTATTAAAGCTGAGGATGTTAAATTTTACCTCCTATTGAAGAAATACATGGGCTTAATACACCACCACTGCCTAAGGTGGTAGAGGTAAATTCTCTTATGAAGTTCAATGAAAATGATAATCCTCAAAATATGCATCCTAGTCAATGCTTTTATGAGTTTGAAAACTACATTAGAAAACAAGATCACTTCAATGCAAATGTTATGAAACAGTTGAAATATAATTCTGATATGATTGCTCGCTTGAGTGACTTGCTATTTAGAATTTCAAATGATGTTAGATGTGTGGGAAAACATGCTTCTATGGTTCAAACTCAGTTAGAACAAGTTGCTAAATCACAAAGAGAATTACTTGATGAAATGAATCATAATATGCATGACTTTGATGTTAGAGTTGCAACTAGAGGAGGTAAAATGACTCAGGAACCACTTTATCCTGAGGGACACCCAAAAAGAATTGAACAAGATTCACAAAGAGCTAACACTAGTGCGCCTAGTCCTTCTAAAAAGAAAAAGAAGAAGAAAAATGATAGGACTTTGCACACTTCTAGTGAACCTGAAATAGAAAAACCTCATGATAATGAAAATGAAACTTCTATCTCTGATGTTGAAACTCAACCGGGTAATGAACACTCACCTACTGATAATGAAAAATATAATGATGAGGTTCATGAAGACTCTCAACCCAATGAAAAAGAACCAGATAATGATGTTGAGATAGAACCACCAGTTGATCTTGATAACCCTCAACCTAAAAATAAAAGATATGATAAAAGAGACTTTGTGGCTAGAAAACATGGTAAAGAAAGAGAACCGTGGGTTCAAAAACCTATGCCTTTTCCACCCAAGTCAACTAAAAAGAAATATGATGAAGAATTTGAACGCTTTCTTTGAGATGTCGAGGCCGCCTTTTTATGCACTTGCTTGACTGATATCTTGAAAATGCCCCCTTATGCAAAGTATATGAAAGACATCATCACTAATAAGAGAAAAATACCGGAAGCTAAAATCTCCACTATGCTTGCTAATTATACTTTTAAAGATGGAGTGCCTAAAAAACTTGGAGATCCGGGAATACCAACTATACCTTGCTCCATCAAAAAGAATTATGTGAAAACTGCTTTGTGTGATTTAGGAGCTGGTGTTAGTGTTATGCCTTTCTCTTTATATAAAAGACTTGAATTGAATAAACTCACACCTACTGAAATATCTTTGCAAATGGCTGACAAGTCAACTGCCATACCTATCGATATCTGCGAGGATGTGCCCGTTGTTGTTGCTAATGTTACTATTTTGACTGACTTTGTTATACTTGAGATGCCCGAGGATGACAACATGTCGATTATCCTTGCTAGACCCTTCTTGAATACTGCAGGGGCTATTATTGATTGCAATAAAAGTAAGGTCACTTTTCATATCAATGGTAATGAGCATACGGTGCACTTTCCGAAGAAACAATTCCAAGTGAATGGTATTAATGTTATTGAAAAATCTCCGACAATCACTATTGAAAGTTTTCAAATACCTCTACCTACTGTCAAAAAGAAATATGAAACACTTATTGTTGGGGAAATGCATATCCCCATTGAGGTAACTTAGTGATTTACGAAAGTTCTTTGGTTTCATGCTAATGAAAGTGGTTGTTAATAAGACTTGATCAACCTTATTAATGCATCATTTTTGAACGGTATGAAGTTGATGAATTTAGTAAGCACTACTTTCTGTCCCTACTTTTTATTTTCTATTTTTATTAGTTAAATAAAATAAAATGCCATGTTTTGTCTGTTTTCTGAATTTCCAGTGCAATAAAAAATGACCCAAAAATAAAAGTTCTAAGGCTGCCCCGAAAATTTTATATGAAATTTTCCTGAATATTTAAGAATTTTTGGTGCAAAAATTACCAGAGGGAGGTGCACCAGGTGGGCACAACCCACCTGGGCACGCCAGCACCCCCTGGCGCGCCCTGGGGGGTTGTGGTCCCCACGTGCCCTTCCCCCTCACTTATCTCTTCGTCCCACTATGTCACCTACCTCCAGAAAAAATTCACCCTTGCTCTCTCTCCCGAGTTCTTGCTCTTTTTGCTGCCATTTTTTATCTCTTTGCTCGAAGATCCATTTCCGAAACTGTTTTGGGGGATTGTTGCTTGGTATGTGACTCCATCATTTGTCCAATTAGTTTTTGCTCTAGTGGTTTATACTTTGAATAAATAGCTACTCTTGGTGCTGCTGTAGATGTGCTTGCATGTTCAATTCTTAGTGTTCTAAGTAGTTTGAATGCTTTCTATGGCCTCTATGTATCCATATGAGTAGTTGCTATTAGTTTTGTGAAGTCTTGTTGGAAAAAAATTGTGGACTAAAAATTCAGATTTTTGTTCATAGGAAAAATTGTACGCGGACAGGATGAGCTTATTTGGAAGGAGTTCCTTGAGGAAACTATCCTCGGGGGCATCTTCTCTTGACAGTTCATCGTCGGTCCTATGTTGAACCAAGTGAAAGTTCCACGCGAGATGCCGCCACCAAAACATGCTTATGGCCTTCTGATGAATATATGGTGCAGGTGGGCATCAAGGAGGAATTTGAGCAATATGTTCACAATGTCGGTCTCGGTCCCGACCTCTCAGATAAGTGTGAACAGCGCCATCTTCTCACTGAATCATTTGTCAAAGGATTTAAATATTTTCCATGTGAGTCTAGGGTGTCGTTTATGCTTTATGATGAACCATTTACTATCTCACTAGAGGATTTTGCTCACCACTGCAAACTTCCATTCCGGGGTTCGCTCGACGAGCCAGCAAAAGCTGAGTATGAGAGCTTTCTGACTAGTCTTTATTACGGTGAAGGTAGGGGAGTGAGACAAGGAAGAATAAAGAGCGTTCACTTTCCGGCAATTCGGTATCTTGCATTATTTAATGGGAAATGTATAGTAGGCAAGCAAGATTGCAGCATACTTTGTTCGCCACACTTGAGCCTCATTCACACCGCTCTCACTGTGAAAGGAATTATAACCTTGGAGCAATTGTTGCACGTAGACTTCAGCACAATGCCAAAAGTGGCTGGTTCTATGGTGGAATTTATGCCACACGTTTAGCACGAGGACTGGGTGTTTCACCTTTGCCCTTTGACCCTATCCTACCCACTCGTAATTTAGATTTTGATGTCTTAAAGGAGCATAAGATTATCAAGGGAAGGGCTAATAACTTCACTTATAATTTTTTGTTTAAATAGTCACATGTTGTGGACACATATTTGCCTGCACCAGATCTCTTTGATTGTCACAGCAAGGGGAGATATTTGTTCTTGAGAGCAAGGTCCGAGCTCATAATGCAGCAGTGGTGGCGGTCTAGCAGCCGAGGCATCCGCACCAAGAGCCTCCGTGAGCTACCACGCCGACTACCATCCAGGCTACTGATCGACTACCAACTTAGGCCAAAAGCCTAAGCTTGGGAGAGTACGTGTTCTCACCGACATGATATCCATGTTCACATATCATTCTAGTTGTTGGTGTTCTCACTTTTTCATTGTATCATCCATGCTTAGATTTATTTTCTTGCTTTCTTCTTGTGTGTTTGAAAAACCTTAGAAAAACCAAAAAAATAGTTGTAGTAATTTACTTTCTATGCTTGCTTTGTTGTAGTATTAAAAAGAAAATCTAAAAAGACTTCCTTGTTCTTCTTTTGCTTGTTAGAATCTTTCCCGTGTAAATAGTTTTTCTCGCTTTTGCTTTCTATTTGCTTGTTGAAGAAAACTAAAAACTCCGAAAATAATTCGGTGTGTTTCTATGAATTTCTTTTCTTTTTATTTGAGTTGTACCGAGGAGAAGAACACGATGAAAATGTTGAGTGGCTCTCATATGAATAATTGTTGAACTAATAAAGAGCCCATTTTACCTTGTCTTCTCCTATTGAATAAAATGTTTGCAGATGCCAGCTTAGTCCATGGCACTCTTGCACTATTATAATTTTCATATCATTCGGTCGTGCAAGTGAAAGGCAATAATGACGACATCCGATGAGCTAGCCGTGGCAAAGAAAAACTGGTATGAACTCGACTTGTTCTGTCTGTGTAAATATGTTTAACCTAGTATCCATGCTTCAGCCCATTATGATTAAACATGTTTGCAATGACAATTAGAGATTATACTTTCTCATGCCATGCATAAGTACCTGGGAGTTGATAATGATTTATCTTGGATATCAACATAGTGTTAAAAGGATTGTGATGTAGTATGATGATATGGTATCCTCTTCTGAATGTTCGAGTGGCTTGACTTGGTACATGTTCATGCATGTAGTTGAATCGAGACCAACATAGCCTCTATAATGTTTATGTTAATGGTGTTCATATCCTACTCATTCTAGTGTCCAATGTTACTTATGCATAATGTCTGGTCATGATCGTTGTTGCTCTAGCTGGCCGCTTCCCAATCTTCATTGTTAGCCTTCGCCTGTACTAAGTGGGAATTCTGCTTGTACATCAAAACCTTTAACCCAAAGTTATTCCAGATGAGTCCACCATACCTACCTATATGCGGCATTACCCTGCCGTCCTAAGTAAATTTGCATGTGCCAGCTCTAAAAACTGCTAAAAAAATTATCCATTTTGTGTGCCTAGATCGTTCATGGAATGACAGGAGGTGGTCGATATCTTCCGTTCTAAGCAAGTTATCCTCAGGTCGACTGTTTATTCACTCGCCATCGCACGAGGAGATGGGCGGTAATAGGGATTCATAGTCCCGAACTAAAAAATGCAAATAATTAAACAAAACTCCCCCGGGATTGATGTTGGTATGGACGGCACCCATTGTTTCGGACAAGTTGTGGAGTGTGATTGATGGTGGAGGGGGAGTAAACTTTTACTTTTATCGCTTGGGAACCGCCACTAGCGTGCTTAGCATGGAGGATGTTGATAACTAATAGTCGTGAAGTGAATAAGAAGGGGGCATATCTCAAAATTATCATTTATCTTTGTTTTAAAAATTGAGCTCTGGCACCTCTACAAGTCAATGCTTCCCTCTGCGAAGGGACTTTCTATTTACTTTTATGTTGTGTCACCACCTTCTAAACACAAGCGCCAGAAACTGAGTAGAGCACAGTTGTCATGATTTATGCATTGTGTGTAGCTAATGTTGGGTGCATCATGACTGGATCTTTTCTACCATGAATTACAATGTTTAGTCGCTGCTTGAACTTTGGAGGTGCTCTGCATTTATGTTTTGCGGTCTCAGAAAGGGCTAGCGAGATACCATTATTGTCATATTATATCATGGTTGTTTTGACAACGTGTTGCTGTTTGAGATATTTTAGTATTGCTCGCTAGCTGATTATGCCATTGATATGAGTCATTATAATTTTTAGGAGTTATTGTTGACATGGTTAGTTATAATGTTGGCTGAAAACCGGGTGCTGTTTAAGCTTATTTATGCAAACAAGAGCAAAAGAGTTCGTAAAAGTTTTTATTTCTCACTTTCAGTTTATCAACTGAATTGCTTGAGGACAAGCAAAGGTTTAAGCTTGGGGGAGTTGATACGTCTCCAACGTATCTACTTTTTCTCACGCTTTTCCTCTTGTTCTGGACTCTAATTTGCATGATTTGAATGAAACTAACCCCGGACTAACTTTGTTTTCGGCAGAACTACCATGGTATTGTTTTTGTGCAGAAATAAAAGTTCTCATAATGGAACAAAACTTTGCAAGGATTTTTTATGGAATAAATAAGGATTTTTGGAGCCAACAACCACCAGAGAGGGGGCCCTAGTTGTGCACAACCCACCAGAGCGTGCCCCCCTCTCCTGGCGCGCCCAGGTGGGTTGTGCCAACCTGGTGGCCCCGCTGACGACCCCCCGATACTATAAATTCACATATTTCCAGAAAAAACTCAGGGAGAAAGAATTATTGCAATCCATGAGACGGAGCCGCCGCCAAGCCCTGTTCTTCCTCGGGATGGCAGATCTGGAGTCCGTTTGGGGCTCCGGAGAGGGGGATCTTCGTTTTTCGTCATCACCAACCCTTCTCCATTGCCAATTCCATGATGCTCCCCACCGGGAGTGAGTAATTCCTTCGTAGGCTCGTTGGTTGGTGAGGAGTTGGATGAGATTCATCATGTAATCGAGTTAGTTTTGTTAGGGCTTGATCCCTAGTATCCACTATGTTCTTAGATTGATGTTGCTATGACTTTGCTATGCTTAATGCTTGTCACTTTGGGATCGGGTGCCATGAACTCAGATCTGAACCGTTTATGAGTTCATTATTCTATCCATGTCTTAGATCCGATCTTGCAAGTTACAGTCACCTACTACGTGTTATGATCCGGCAACCCCGGAGTGACAATAACCGGGCCCACTCCCGGTGATGACCGTAGTTTGAGGAGTTCATGTATTCACTATGTGTTAATGCTTTTGTTCCGGTTCTCTATTAAAAGGAGGCCTTAATATCCCTTAGTTTCCAATATGGACCCTGCTGCCACGGGATGGTAGGACAAAAGATGCCATGCAAGTTCTTTTAATAAAGCACGTATGACTATTTACAGAATACATGCCTACACTATATCGATGAACTGGAGCTAGTGCCGTATCGCCCTAGGTTATAACTGTCTCATGATGAATATCATCCAACAAGTCACCGATCCAATGCCTACGAATTTATCTTATATTGTTTCTGCTGCATTACTACTGCTATCATCACTGTTACACTTGCTACAAAATTACAGCTATCACTGTTACTATTACTATTGTTGTTGTCACTACTATCAAAACTATCGAACTACTTTGCTACTGATCACTTTGCTGCAGATAATTAATCTCCAGGTGTGGTTGAATTGAAAACTCAGCTGCTAATACCTTCAAATATACTTTGGCTCCCCTTGTGTCGAATCTATAAATTTGGTTTAAATACTTACCCTCGAAAACTGTTGCGATCCCCTATACTTGTGGGTTATCAGCATATTGAATGTCTTGTTGATCATACACATATATGTTTTGATATGAAGCACCCTGATAATGAATGACATTTGTGTCATAGTGTCGCATCCCTTGTGAAGGTGTTTCATCGCTTCTTCGTTTAGCTACTTAAAAATGTCAAACCCAGAAGATGCATCTTCTTTATTTCCAGTTGTTCTGCCCATGTCATCCACTAGAGCTCCTAGCATATCAAACACAGATTGTTGGTATAGCTTAAAATCATCAGAGTCGTCGTCAAATTCATAACCATCATCATTGGCAGTGCAATTGGTTCCACCAATGCCCCCTGATTCCCCATGATAGATCCACCTCGTACAGGTCTTGAGCATACCAGTGACATTTTTGTGACATCTGACAACATCAATAGTCTCGCGGATCCCATTATGGAAAATTTCGCATGGTCAAAAACATATCTTTGGCCCCGTTGTTGTGAGCAAGCGTGGATTCCATAAACTGATTCATGCCAACCATATATGGTGGCATCAGCACCGTTCCACTAATCCAACTATGGTCCATTGCCTGTACAACATGAAAAGTAAATAGAATGCACCTGCTATTTGCTATGGTGTTTTTCAGTAAGATCTCACCTGAAATCGCCCCAGTTTCACACTGCCGCAGTCAGACATGACTTCACCTTTCAACTGTGGTGCGTGGTCTCGTTGTACCCTTGCAGCCGAGTTCACCTCGCCGTAGCATCATAGCCGTGTTCCCCTTGCCATGCCGGCCTCTCGACTCGTCGGGTGTTTTGTATGAGTTGAGGGACCTAAGCCGACAATCCAGTGTCCCTTTGTTAGGAGGGAATTGGACGACCCCAATTCCAAGTTCCCGCTATTATCATATTATGTGATGTGTTCCCACTAAACTAGTTAGCAGAAAACAATTACTTATTTTTTTATTTCCGTTTACAAAAAATGACCCACCAACATTAACTGTGACACTGAGACTCGTCACACAAAATGGACATGCCTAATTATGGCCAATTACGTTGCCAAAATTAGTCGGACTGTTGCCAAAGTTGACAAGGGCGTTGCCCGAGGGGAGGGGACCTTGTGATGATGGATCGTCACAAAAAATTATCTTTGGCGACATTTCATGTTTCGTTGCCAAGGTTTTTGTCACTGAATAGAGAAAAAATTGTAGTGCCATAGGAATTTTATCAAATTAGATGTCATCCTGAAGAACATACTAGAGTACATTTGCATGTGTGATTTTTGTCAATTCACAACTATGCACAGGGGGGAGGAGGTTAAATACGTTAATGTACAAATTTTACTTCGGTTATTAGAAAGTTAGGCTGTGTCAAATATGAAATGTGAGACTAACAATGCTAAGGTGATATATACAACATATGTGATGCTTGCAAAGTCAACCGACCAAAGCAAACGCAAGTAAATGAGCTAGGGTTATGGATAACCGAAAGCATGCAAATACGAAGATGTATCTGATGTTCACTCCCTTGGAGGGGTGTTCATCACCATTTTAGAGGTGGGAATTCTACAAAGGAAAACCTACACCAGAAAGTTTCACATTCTTCTCCTTGAGATACCACCACAAAGGCGATTCCCAACCACTAGTGGTAGACCTTGAGGCGGAATCCAAACTTTTACAAACTTTTGGGAAAATCACAACATAATTTATCACCAAGTGCTTTGACCACCTAGGAGTATCCAACCTCTAAGAGTAACAAAAGCTAAGGCAAAGCTTAGAACTTGCTCAAATCATGAAACTGGTTGGTTGAAAGAGAGAGGAGTAGTAGCCCATGCTTGGGGTAAAATTTTGTCTTGCATCCCTCACAAATTCTTCAAGAAATAAACAATTTTGAGTGGGGGAGTGGGTGGTCTTTCCTAGATCTAGTCAAAAATGAATGACTGGTCAGCCACCTACGAGAGTGGTAGGTGGCTTATATAGTGAAGCTAGGAAAAGAGTTGTTTTGCTACAGAAAATGAAGTCTAGGATATGTGGATCCCAAGTTCGATGCATGACAAGACAACAACAGAGGAGTAACTAGTTGTACCCAGGTCAAGGGGCCAAAGGCTCCAATGAAAAATGCCTAGGGACTCTGCTCGAGAGCACCCGAACAAAGACTTGATGGAAATCCCGAACACTCTCCCTCAGACCCAAGAGCACTAAGACGAAGATCCGAAGGAAAACCCAGACACTATGGTTCACACCCAAAACCACTCAGATAACCATCCAGATACTCATGTTGGGCATCACCCCCTTGTCAAAGCGCAGGTGGCCACATGGGTGCTTGTAGACACCTACGTGCCACTAGAAGCTAGATCATGGATGTCCAGTAAGAGTATGACTTCTAGCCCGTCATCAACCCAGGCCAGTAGGATAGTCGGTAACAGGGGAGGCCAAACACTCCAAGTAAGGAAAGTCGGAGACTCCTTTTCTTATATACATCATATTTTGCAGTATACAACATAGGTAGCATTGCGGCCTTCTAGTTTATGGACTTAGGAGGAATACATAGGAGTGGAGTGTGTGATTTGAGATTTTTCTTCGCTTCCCGATGTTCCCCTCTTAATAATGGCGTATCCCTAATACTCAAGAAAACAAAGAAAAGCTAAATAAAAGCATCCACGAAGAGCATCTTGAGCACGTGAATATTCAATGGTCGTCGATCAACCTTACTAGTAGTCATGGGAGAAAACCTAAGTAAACACTCAGTAGCCAATATTAGTGCCACTAATTTGTCATCATCAATACTAAAACAACAATTAGAGGACACTTTGCACTTTTAATCTCTTTGGCAATTGATGACAACAAATTTTGTACTCGCGAAAGATATAACAATTTAGATCAACAAGCACGGGCTCACTACAAACTTTGCTCTATTTTGCGACGGTTCAACTGTGTCACATATAACCCTTTTTCATCACAGAAAATACAAGGGCGGCGTTTTCGATCATTACCCCCACCGCCACCGGTTACCGTGATAAAAATAAAATCTCAACGGTACCACTTCCTCCGTCACGCAAGATCGTATCTTAGGTGACGGACACAAAACCTCGACTAAACAATCTTATGCGGCGGCCAAAAAATGACACTAGAACTGCCACCGTATATACTAACAACCGACCCAACATGTCTGACCAGTCATGAATCTGACGTATGGGCCCATAATATGCTCACGTGGCACCTTAAAGCTAGGCCCGGCTAAGGTTTTATCACTGATGGTGCCCGTCAGTGATAAGCAGGTTTGACTGGTCAAAGATACTGACATGTGGGCCCATGGGATGCTGATGTGGCTAATTACATGTGGGTCCAAAAGCTAGTGACGACACACATTTCCGTCACTATTACTGTCGCAGTTTATTCATTGTTACAACTGCAACCAAATTTAAATTTGAATTTGAATTTTAAAATTTGTAAAATATCAAATATGAGAATGACTTTCACTAAAACTGAACATAGACATGCTTAACACAATTTTGATAATGTTCAGCCAACCGAGAAAGTGTCATATAGTATATAAAAGGAAACCTATAGTTTACCACACATTACAAAATATAATAAGGGACGACCATAAGTTTTCGGACGAAGAAGACCACCATCAGGGTAGCAACATGGTGTTGTCAAAGCCCCCCAAAATAGGCTGAGACATGCTTTTGTCAGAGCCACCCTACATCCTTAAGAGAAAACCTAAAGTTCCTTCTAGTTGTGATTTCTTCTGTTCCATAGAAGAAGTTTTCTCCTCATGTGCCTTCTTGAGAGCTGCAATTTCATCTAGCTGTTTTGCTTTCGTCTCTTTGATTTCTTGTTGTTGCACTGCCATTCTTGCATTCAACTGTTCTTGATACCTATCAGATGCTGATCTCGCAGCTACCTCCAGAGTTACATGCCTCTCTTCAAGCTCTCTAATGTGTTCATGAGAGGTTGACTTCTGCCTGGAGGCAGATGACTCTCCCATGCTTGCGAGGAACGTGCTATGCTTGGAAATGCCCTTGAGAACCTCTGCAACATTCTGCACATTTGTTTTTTGTATTTTCACCTACTGCTGGAGTTGCGCGTTGCTTGTCCTTCATTTTCTTCTGCAATATGGTTGAAGCGTTGTTGGTACAGTCTTACAAACATAATCTTTTGGCTGACACATTACATGTGAAATCAGAAATTGCAGAATGTTTACGATTGCTATTGTTGCAGTCTCACTCATCACCCATCCTTCTTTCTAGTGTGGGTTGCTTAAAAATTCAACAAGTGTAGGTCTCTGGTTTTGCTCATTAGACTAGTACATCCAACATGATATGATGAACTTTATTGGCATAGGTCATTTACTTATGAAAAAATATGATAATTTGCAAGTATGAAGCTGGGGTGCTTACAAAACTGTGATAAGCTGTAATGTAACTTATAGAGCCAGTTTTATGGGGGAGCTTGATAGCACTTTGGTTTTCTTTATTCTCGGCACATATCTCCTATGGATTGAAGCATAAATTTAGTTTTGACCACATGGTATAGTAAAAGTTGAATCTATCTGATTAAGCATGAATTACCTGGTAGTGCTCATCTTTCCACTGTTTTACTAGATCTATCCAGTCTTTATCTGTAATAGTCATTGGCTTCAACTGCAACGCTTGCTCGTCAGTAATATTTTTAACCTTATTGTAAAAGTTTGCCTTGAGTCGGTGCCTATCTGACCGTCTGAATGGTACCATCAGTCATTGCTCTGGCCAATTTAGCGTTGTCTGGAAACTCAAACATTTGTTGCAGACATCATACACACATGCATGTTAGAATATTTAGAGTGGGAAGATAAAAAAGATGCGGTATGGCACAATTGCAAAACACATTCATTTCATGGCTGACCTTCAGTGTGTCATAAATTCATGAAGCATATGCTGGTTCCCCGGTACATTGTACTCCTTCCACTTTGTTTTTATGGGCATATTATGTCTGACTTGATAGCCAACCTCAGAACTAAATTTTGCTGCTTGTAGAGGGTCAATAGGCATGTTTGCTCCCTCCATGAGGTTAACCTTCATCTTACTTCCTCTCCTTCCAATATATTTTCTAAACCATGCAAATAAGTAAGTCCATGCTCACCTCGACTCTTTTCTCCTTGGAACGTTTTGTCCTTTCTACTAGATGTTGTTGTATGCACATGCATGTATCCTGGTTTTCTGCCCCATGATCAACTGCTTCATGATTTTCATCTGAATTGTCTATAGGGGAGTTGCTACCACGAGAGGCCAGAATTTCTGCTAGCATGAGCCCCAATTCTTGTGTCATGTCCTCGTCATCATGACATTCAGGCATCTGGGAATCATATAGGGCATCGTCTATGGCTTGTCTAGATCTTGTGCGTCTTTGGAGTTGAATGAGCAGTAGCATCAGTTGCTTCTCATGTGCTTTTTGAAAGACATGAGTGTAGTTAAACACCAACGTGATGTAGCTACAAGATGTTGTAAAATTAAAATGTGCTAGAAATGTATATTTTGGTACCTCAACTTCTTGGGGAAACTGTGGGGCATCATTACCTCCCTCTGGATTATTGTTACCTTCGTCATCGCCATCTTCCTCTTGTGAACCCTCTGCTTCATATACAGGGTCGTTCGCTAGCTCTTTCTCCTCCTACAAATCACATTTTTCTGCCTCCTTTGCCCTTTTTCTATTTCTTTCCAGCAACATTAGAAGCACCATATACAAATTTGTATGCAAGTTCAGAGATATCCCCTACAACTGGGTTTGAATCCATTCCATTCTCCTTAAATTTTGCCGACAAACGGATATCATTCTCCCTTATGTTTTCTTGCCTCCTTTTCTCGTACTCATCTGTTGTGTCGGGTGTAGCTGCTGCAGAACAAAGACAAAACAATGTGATCTATAAAAGAATCCACAAACATACATTCTGAATACGCAATCACTACAATAGGGGATACATATGTGGAATGACGTTCTTCCAAACCTAGAAATACATTTAATCATGTTTTTAATTGACTAGACAAAGTACACTAAATTGTAAACACTTGTACGGTGCCCAAATCGTAATAATTCGGAGGAACGCGACATGAATAACAACATGCGAACAAATCTAGAACACGCATGCAGGAAACACCCCGATACAAACTGTATGGTTGAACTCGTGCGGGGTTAACCATGTAGTTCCTGAATACTAGCAGATAAATCGAACATGTCTACATATACATACGCCCGGAAGGATCTTCAATAGATGGGGTATTGAGGGAGGGGGCGATTGTTACCTGTCCGTTTATGATTAGTTCTTGTCTTCAGCGTGACATGATCCTTGCAGACCTTGCCGCTATGAAGGTTGCTGCCACATGTTGGTCGACAGTGATGGTGAGGGAAACCGGCGTCGTCCGGAGGGTTCGAGATCTGGAGAAGAAGTGCGGGAGGAGGGGGAGGGAAATTATGAGTAAGGTTCATTGATGGCAACAAAAGAGGTATTTATTGGCGATGGGGAAAATTTAGCGCGACCCCTTTCAGAATTGTAGGCGGGAAGGTAAAATATTCAGGGAGCAAAAAATGGAGGGAACCAAAATAATTTTAGTGTACAAACTATTTTTTGTAACAGAGATAGGACAACTTTCAGAAAGAACGTGACTACTTTCAGAAATAACGTGAACACTTTCAGAATTACGATTCGGGCACTTTGCGCATGCATATGTTTTATGTTCTGATCTTCTTTGTGCACGCACTTGTGGGTTTGATGCGGCGTATTCTTTTCATGAATAAGCCTCAAATTAATCGGGCATTGTATGGTTGTACTCAGATTTGAATCTGGGCATGTTGATCAATGAATACATGCATGCGTGCATTTAATTTGCACAAGCCAACCCTCTTTTTTTGTATCAAGGAGTCACTTGCCTTGACCATGTCACTTCAAGAATGGTTGAGTCTAGACATGTACATTGTGTTCTGCATACGACATGCATCTTCTTCTGATGAAGAAGCCTCTAATGAATGACATCCTTTGGTTGTACTTCAATTTGAATCCGAACATGTTGATCGATGCATACATGCATGTGAGCATTTAATTTGCACAAGCCAACCCTCAAATTTGTTTTGTAGTGAGCACTCAATTGCCTTGACCATGTCACTTCAAGAATGGTTGAGTCTAGACATGTCTTGTGTTATGTGTACGACATGTTCTGTTGGTGAAGAAGCCTCAAGTGGATTGGGCATCCTTTGGTTGTACTTTGATTTGAATCTGGACATGTTGATCGATGCATGCATGTATGTGTGTATTTAATTTGCACAAGCCAACCCTCAAATTTGTTTTGTAGTGAGCAGTCAGTTTCCTTGACCATGTCACTTCAAGAATGGTTGAGTCTAGACATGTCGTGTGTTCTGCGTACAATATATTCTGTTGGTGAAGAAGCCTCAAGTGAATTGGGCATCCTTTGGTTGTACTTTGATTTGAATCCAGACATGTTGGTCGATGCATATACATGCATGTGTGCGTTTAATTTGCACAAGCCAAGTCTCAAATTTGTTTTGTAGTGAGCAGTCTGTTGCCTTGACCCTGTCACTTCAAGAATGGTTGAGTCTAGACATGTCTTGTATTATGCGTACGACATGTTTTGTTGGTGAAGAAGCCTCAAGTGAATTGGGCATCCTTTGGTTGTACTTCGATTTGAATCCGGACATGTTGATCAATGCATATATGCATATGTGCGTTTCATTTGCACAAGCCAACACTCAATTTTTTTGTAGTGAGCAGGTAGTTTCCTTGACCATGTCACTTCGAGAATGGTTGAGTCTAGACATGTCTTGTGTTCTGCGTACAACATGTTCTGTTGGTGAGAAGCCTGAAGTGAACTGGGCATCCTTTGGTTGTACTTCGATTTGAATCCAGACATGTTGATCGATGCATACATGCATGTGTGCATTTAATTTGCACACGCCAACCCTCAGTTCTTTTTTGTACTGACCAGTTAGTTGCCTTGACCATGTCACTTGAAGAATGGTTGAGTCTAGACATGTCTTTTGGTGAAGAACCTTTAGTGAATTGGGCATTGTTTGGTTGTACTTTGGTTTGAATCCGGACAAGTTGATCGATCCATACATATGACATTGTGCACGTCAATTGAAATAATGGTGTTCATATGTATATATTATACTATAGATTTTACACATTACAAAATTTACACTATTCATACAAAAACTTATGAAAGTGAACTAGTGAAAATAAATTATGGCCCTATGAATTTGAATCCAGGATCATTTCTGGACTGTAAAGTAATTAGAGGGAAAAGCTAATTCAATACACACTACTGCAGGATGGTGCAAATGCAACAGTCCAATCTGAGACCCTTCGATGAAACTGTGTGCGATGCATTAATCACAAATGGTGATGTAATAAAACCGTCAAAAATATACAAAACATTTGCGATGGCGGAGCCATCAAACACGATTCAGATTAGAGTTGCATGTGCGATGCGTGGCATAAGATTCACTCCAATGAACTGTTTGCGATGAGGCAGAACAACAGAAACGGGCAGCCAGATGAAGGTGTGTGCGATATACTGCATATAGTTCGCTTGGATGAACTGTTTGTGGTTAGGCAACAAAAACCGTCAGCCAGATTAAAGGTGTGTGCGATATATGGCATATAGTTCACTCGGATGAACTGTTTGCATTGAGCCAAGAGAACAGAAATGGTTCAGCTTAGCAAGATGTATGTGGTACGCAGCAAAGAGGTCTGTAATCAAATATGTGTGCGAAGACCAATAATAACACAGATGATTGTTGCTAATAAGCCGTGTGTTTTGTGGGCAAATGCGTCCTAGTATACAATTGTCAGCGATTGATGAATTCATCACCGACGGTTTCCCTAGTATGTTCCGTGTGTGATGTGATTGCATACAGAACAACAACATATATACTACATGATTGCACGACCAAATTAAACATCCAATTACATAGGTGGCTAGTACACACTTGACATTTCCACACACCAAAGTAAACTATTACATGTATAATTAACTAGGATAAACGATCATCTGATCATCATCTAGCTCTTCTTGTGACGCTTGCCGCCACTGCTCTGCTGGTGGCTCAATCTGACCTCGTCGATTACGGGAAGGAGTCACTCCCTGAAAGTGCAACTATCCCTAGGTGGTTTTGGTAATTCATAACAACATATAGCTCATTGAGCTAATACTATTCCAAGATGAATATTTCAGGGAAGCTCAATGAATGGCATGGCATGGATGATGAAAGTGGATCCCTCAAAATATTAAGGACAAAGGATTGGCTCAAGCTCAAAAGCTCAAGACTCTACATTTTACATTTTAGTGATCCAAGATCACATTGAGTCTATAGGAAAATCCAATACTATCAAGAAGGGATGAGGTGTTGCTTAATGAGCCTCTTGCTTCATGCGCTTAGTGATATGCTCCAAAACCCTCCACTACTTTCTCACATCCACATATGACCTAAACCCAAAGTCAAACTCCGCCCTACCGATTCTTTCTATCCGGCGCCACCGAGTTCAAATGTCATAGCCATCGCCACAAACCCTAGGCAAATCGGTTTCACCGATAGGGATCTCGGTCTCACCGAGATGGGATTGTAATCTCTCTGTTTCCCTTCGTAACGTTTCAGTCTAACCGAAGTGAGCGATCGGTCCCACCAAGATTGCAATGTAAACTCTTTGTTTCCCTTTCGTAACTTTTCGGTCTCACCAAAAGAGCGAATCGGTCCCACCGAGTTTACCTGACCAACTCTCTGGTTAGCTAATTACCAAAATCGGTCTCACCGAGTTTGTGTAATCAGTCTCACCGAGATTACGTTATGCCCTAACCCTAACCAAATCGGTCCTACCGAGATGCATGTCGATCCCCAAGAAAACCCTAACGGTCACTAGGTTTACTAAATCCGTCAGACCGAAGTTTGATGATTCGGTCCCACCGAGTTTGGTAAATTGTGTGTAACGGTTAGATTTTGTGTGGAGGCTATATACCCCTCCACCTCCTATTCATTCGTGGAGAGAGCCATCGAACAAACCTACACTTCCAACTTACCAGTTCTGAGAGAGAACCACCTACTCATGTGTTGAGGCCAAGATATTCCATTCCAACCATATGAATCTTGATCTCTAGCCTTCCCCAAGTTGCTTTCCACTCAAATCTTATTTCCACCAAATCAAAATCCTGTGAGAGAGAGTTGAGTGTTGGGGAGACTATCATTTGAAGCACAAAAGCAAGGAGTTCATCATCAACACACCATTTGTTACTTCTTGGAGAGTGGTGTCTCCTAGATTGTCTAGGTGTCACTTGGGAGCCTCCGACAAGATTGTGGAGTTGAACCAAGGAGTTTGTAAGGGCAAGGAGATCGCCTACTTCGTGAAGATCTACCGCTGGTGAGGCAAGTCCTTCGTGGGAGACGGCCATGGTGGGATAGACAAGCTTGCTTCTTCGTGGACCCTTCGTGAGTGGAGCCCTCCGTGGACTCGCGCAACTGTTACCCTACGTGGGTTGAAGTCTCCATCAACATGGATGTACGATAGCACCACCTATCGGAACCACGACAAAAACATTTGTGTCTCCAATTGCGTTTGAATCCTCCAAACCCTTCCCTTTACATTCTTGCAAGTTGCATGCTTTATTTTCCGCTGCCAATATACTCTTTGCATGCTTGCTTGAATTGTGTGAAGATTGATTGACTTGTTCAAAGATAGCTAAAATCTGCCAGAGTCTAAAATTGGGAAAAGGTTAGGTTTTTATTGGTCAAGTAGTCTAATCACACCCCCCCCCCTCTAGACATACTTAAAGGTCCTAAAAGTGGTATCAGAGCTTTGGTATCCATATGCTTTGATTTACATAGCTTTTTGTGGTCATAGCCTTGGTTTAACAACCAAGGAGATTATGGTGTCTAGCGAGGAAATTATCACCATAGAGGTCCTTACTTTGATGGTACTAATTTTGCTAGTTGGAAGCATAAGATGAAAATGCATATTCTCGGACATAACCCCGCCGTTTGGGCTATTGTGTGTATTGGTTTGCAAGGTGAATTCTTTGATGGGAGAGAACCGAACCGTGAAGCTAGTCTTGGAAGAGTTGAAGATGTTGCAATACAACGCTCAAGCTTGTGATATCCTCTTCAATGGATTGTGCCCCGAGGAGTTCAACAAAATCAGCCGTCTTGAGAATGCAAAGGAAATTTGGGACACTTTGATTGATATGCATGAAGGTACCGACTCTGTCAAGGAATCTAAGTTGGATGTGCTCCAAAGTCAGCTTGACAAGTTCAAAATGAAGGATGGTGAAGGTGTCGCTGAAATGTACTCTAGGCTTGCTCTTATCACAAATGAGATTGTCGGCTTAGGAAGTGAAGAGATGACCGATAGATTCATCATCAAGAAGATGCTAAGAGCATTGGATGGAAAATATGATACCGTGTGCACATTGATCCAAATGATGCCCAATTACAAAGATCTCAAGCCTACGGAAGTCATTGGAAGAATTGTTGCTCATGAGATGTCACTCAAGGAGAAGGAGGAACTTCACAACAAGTCGAGCGGTGCTTACAAAGCCTCATGTGAAGCCCCCACATCATCAAGTGAGAAACAAACATTCAATGAAGAATTGAGCTTAATGGTGAAGAACTTCAACAAATTCTACAAGAGTAGAAGCAAAGAAAGAAGCTCTAAGTCAAGGTCCTACAATGACAAAAGATCTTCTAGTCGAGAGCGCAATTGCTACAATTGTGGGAGACCGGACACTATTCCAATGAGTGTACGGCACCCTACAAAAGAAGAGAAGATTCTCCCAAGAGAAGAAGTAGAAGAGAAGAATCACCACCAAGAGAGAGAAGGAGTAGATATGATCGTTATGAACGAAGACCCTCACGGAGAAGCAAGGATTCAGAAAGGAAGGACAAGTCATCAAAGAGCTACACAAAATGAAGACATCAAGCTCATGTTGGTGAATGGGTATCCGGCTCCGACTCCGACCATCACTCCGAGAGAAGCTATCACTCCGACTCGAATACACTCAAGATGAAGGTGTTGCCGGTCTAGCACTTGTGTCAACCAACTCCTACGACATATTTGAATCACCAAATGAAGGAATTGGTAGATGCTTCATGGCCAAAGGTCCTAAGGTAACACACCCTGAGTATGTTGATTTTGATGTTGATGAAGATGACTTGCTAGGTGATGATGATTTACTTGTTGACAACTCTAGTGATGAATACTATGATGAAGCGTCAATTAATCATACTAATCAAGATGAAACAGATGACAATGATAAGGAGAAGATTGAGCGTCTAACTAAAGAACTAAACACTCTTAAGTTAGCTCATGAAACTATCTTCGAAGATCATCGAGAACTTTTAAGGGCTCATGAGAAGTTACGCTTTGAAAAGCTCAATCTTGAGCAAGAGCATGAGTTCTTAAAAGCAATCAATGATGATCTCCGTAAGAAAAGTTCTTCTTACATTGCCAAGCGTTTACTCCTATCTACTTACATGCCTCAAGTCAAGTCTAGTAACAAGAACAAGAAAGATTCTTCATCTAGTAGTAACAATAACAATGCTAAATCCAATATTGTTGCTTCTAGTAGTTCTCTTGATTCCACTAATGATCCTCTTAGCCAAGTTACACTTGAGCAAGAAAACAGCTTATTGAAGGGAATTATAGAGAAAGGTGTATACAAGAGTCTTGCCGAGTAAGCAATTTGAGGAAATTGTACGCAAGCAAGGAAGGCACCGGAAGAATCAAGGTGTTGGTTTTGAACGAAAGTTCAATGCCAATGGAGGTGTGTCTTGAAGAAGATCAATACCCCAAGACGAAGTTTGTTCCTCAACAAGAGAAGTATGATCCTACTTCCTTCAAGGGAACACAAGCACAAGATGATCTTCCACCACAAGACCACAAGAACAAAGGCAAGGACAAGCTTCAATAGGAAATAGATGCATTTGAAGGAGCACCTAAGGCCTTGGTCAAGTGGGTTCCCAAGACTACGGCAAGTTCTACTTCATCAAGTACAACTACTACACCAAGGATTCCCATCAAGATGATGTGGATCCCGAAGAAGAAGAACTAGAGAGTTCTTGAGGGTGACTCCGCCAACATTCTTCACTCATATCATTATGGCAAGGACAAGTGAAATCAACTTCCATATCTTGCACTAGTTCAAGGAGTCACAAACCCTCATGTTGGTAAGGCAAGGGACAAGGTAACCTAATGTTTTCATGGACATCATTTTGTGTGTGCATCACTCTATGTCTATGGATATTCTTGCTTGTTCCTTGTGGTTCTAACCCATGTATGTATTGAAAGTGCAACTCACTCCAAAGGATTGCTCCAAACGATCTACATCAACATTGAGCATCCACATCTTCAACACCTACATGAAGTCATCATCGACAAAACCCAAGGTTAGTTCATCCCTCTAAGGGGGAATCTCACATCTAGGGGGAGCTTAACTCTAAGAATTGAGTCAAAGCAACTCTAATGATGTGAACACATAAATGCTTTATGTAAAAGTGGAAACCCCACTTGAGCTTAACCGATGAGTATGACCTATGATCAAATGTTCCCATTTGACTCCTAAGTCAATATACTCATATATAGATGACCTAGTCATTGCCAATTGTTTGATAGATGCTAGAATTGGTTGTGCATGCTTTGTCACATATTTCATTTGTTATCTTATTGTGTGAGCATGTTGGTTGCATATTTACTCATTCGAGGACATCCACTTGTTGTTTTGATTGATTGGCTCTTTTTTCTTTGGCCAAGTGGATGGACAAGAATGCCTAAGAACCTTCTCTAGCTATCTATGCTTTTCTCGTCTCAAACTCTATTCATGCTACATCACAAAATTTGATCAAGTCAGATTGGAACCACTCTGTGTGAGGAGCACTCGGAGTCCCCGATTCGTCATAGACTTAAACGTCCAAAACTTCTTTGTGATTTTCGGTCTGACCGATTCCTCCATTTCGGTCATACCGAGATTACTAAGTCGATCTAGGTTTTCATCTCGGTGCAACCGATTTGTACTTTTCGGTCACACCGAGTTGCTATAACTGTTTACAGTTTTGCATCTCGGTGCCACCGAGTTGTACCACTCGGTCACACCGACAGGGTCGGGCTATATATACGCACGGGCAAAATTTGGAAAACTTTCTCCAAATCTTCTCGCCCGCGCATAGCTCGCTCTCCCAACTTGGTCTACGGATCGTCGACTTCGTCGCCAGCTGCCTTTTGTCGCTGGTCTCCGCCGCTGTCAACGGAATTCTCCTCCGACGTTGCCGCCGTAGCGAGTTCCCGCCGAACTAGGGTATGAACTCGATCACAGTGCTTTCCTCGTCCGGTTCTCAGCACATTGTGTTCATTATGCATCTTGCCACGATTGAAACACTCCTATCCAGTCAAATCAATCCTTAGAATAGTTGCGATTCGAAAATTTAGGGTTAGGTTTCCGCTGAAACCATCTCGGACCCACCGAGTTGAAAAACTCGGTCCCACCGATTTGGCTAATGCCATTGCACTAGTAAGTCTCGGTCTGACCGAGAATTGCTAATCGGTGTGACCGATTTCCGAACCTTGTGAAACCCTAGCAGTCTTGGTGCCACCAAACTGTGACTCGGTCTGACCGAGTTCACTAGTTTAGGTTCCAAAACTGCTTCGGTATCACCGAGTTTGAAAATCGGTAGATCCGAAATGCTTTCTGTGGGAAACTAAAACTAAGTTTTTTGAATCATTCTTTTGCAAAAATCTCTGCATTTTGTGATGCTCATCCACTCTACCTCATCTATAACTATTCACAGGGTCAGCCGTCAGTTGAACAGCATGTCAGACCAAAGTGATAGCCAGGACAAATCTGAAGAGCAGATCCAATTGAGCGAGGGCACTAGTCCCTCAAGCAGCTCAGATGAGGGGAGCAGAAGCACTCCGAGCAATTTGCCCAAGGCTGCCACAAGGACAAGAAAGAAGAAGACCTCAGAATCTGAGGATGAGGATTATGTGGCAGTGAAGGATGAGGCAAGCTCCAAGAAGAAAGTGCTCAAGAGGGAGTTCAGCTCATCTGCAGTGAAGCCTGGTTTGAAAATCAAAAGGCCAAGTGCACAACCAATGTCCAAAGCCGAGTGTCTACTCAAGCTCTTTTGGAATCTCAACCCAAAGAGCATGTTGCTGCAGAGGGAAAGAAAAGGAAAGAAAGGGTCAAGAAGACCATGGCAAGAGTGATTGGGAAGCCTTCCATGATGGAAGAGGAATAAGAAGAAGAGGTTGCAGAACCAGCATCCAAGGCACAAAAGCTGATGGGTGATGCTATCAAATCAGGGGCTGCAACTTCCAAGCCCAAAGCTGCCCCCAAGCCCAAGAATGCACCCAAGAGGAATACCAGAGCATATCAAGAAATGAAAAGAACAAGGCCCCAATGCCTGAGGTAGATGCTGAACAAGATGAAGAAGGGCAGGTCCTAAGGAAGCTCAAACCCAAGATCCCAGACCACAACGATGCTCATCCTGTGGCTGAAAACATGAAGATCAGGAGAGATCATGGGTTGAAGCTATGGAGAGATTCAGATCCATATGCCACGAGGAGAAGGACTGCTGTGGACTACAGGTTCCACACCAAGGAGCAGCAGGACTTTTATGAGACTATCTTGCTGGATAAGAAGCCCATAGTTTGCGATATGAGATGGGTCAACTGGACCTACATGAAGGAGAACGTGGAACACTACCCTGGAGTATATGACAGCTTTAGTGCTTGTGGAGTTGCTGATTTTGTTGGGCAGAAGTTCACCAACTGGAACGATGAACTTATCATGCAATTCTACTCCACAGCACATTTCTATCCAGATGGCAGGATAGTGTGGATGTCAGAAGGACCCAGATATCAGTCTACCATAGAGGAATGGGCAAGTTTGATCAATGCCCCAAAGGAAAGTGAGGATGATCTGGACATTTATGGTAAGAAGAAAATGGATCATAACTCTATGTCACACATGTACAAGGAGATCCCAGATGATGCACTTGAGACCTTCAAGTTTGGATCAGTCCATTTTCTGCTGTCAGGGCTGCCTACGATCAACTGGATCTTAAGGCATACTCTATTGCCCAAATTAGGTGACCATAACATGATTAGAGGGCATGCAATCAATTTGCTTCATGTTTTTGATGTGCCTCAGAAATTCAAGGTCATGAGCCTCATAGTCGAGACAATTAAGAGGACAGCAGCAGATCAGAAGAGAAGTTGTGGTTATGCCCCAAAGATTCAGGAGTTGATAAACTCAAAGATGGGCACAGGAAAGTATCTATTGGATAAGGAACACATGGTTCTCTATCCTGAATTTGAGGACAATCGAGTTGTCATGACTAAGAATGAACCATCATCAGTGCAAGCTCAGGAGAGAAAGGAGAAGGCAAGGCAAGAGAAAGCTGCAAGGATGCCAACTCAAGCAGAGGCATCTGATTACTTTCTGAAGAACAAGCAGGAGCAGCCTGGTTACTTGATAGCATCAACTCTACAGATTGAGAAGGGGTTGGCCACCCTAACTCAAAACTAGGAGAGCCTGGAGAGAATCATGGAACAAAAATTCTATGATCTTGATGTCAAAGTGATCGAGATTCGGGCCACCGTGGAGCAGTTATAAGATGATATGCAGGAGAGGAAGGGCAAGACGACAACTGATGCATTTGCCAGAGTGCCTAGAGGTCAGAGGTCAGCTGCAGTGCCAACTCCAGACACCAGAGCCACTTCTTCAGCTCGAGCTACAGCTCCAGCTCAACCAGCTCCAGCTCCAACTTCTTCAGTTCCTACCACGTCTACTGATGCATTCATCCTTGGAGTCCTGTCTACACCACCACCAGAAGACCAAGCCTGAGAGACGACATAGTGCTATGCATTTTCTAGTAACTTTTTTGTAACTTGTTGCCAAAGGGGGAGAAAAATGTATAGATCATAGGCTGAGAGAGAGAGAGAGAGAGATTTGCTTTTGTTCTCTCTTGTCTTTTTGGTTGAACTTTATTTGCGTTTGATTGCTTGAGATACTATGCATTACCTGTGACACATTGATGATCATGTGTTTGATCATAAGCTACACTTATGTTTTTATGATATTATCTTATTTATCCTTATATGATCATTCACTGTGCTTGGTGATGAGTGCATGTATTTAATCATTATTATTTTGAGCGCTCCACCAAGATGTATGTGACATGGAATAGTAACCCATGAGCCTAATTTCTTGTGCATTTGCAATCCAAAGCAAATCTTAAGATATGCACAAATTTAGGGGGAGCTCTTGCTTATCACATACTTCTCAAAGCGACGATGTTTTTCAATTTTATTATCATTTGTCGAAGCTTTGATCTATATGTTGTCATCAATTACCAAAAAGGGGGAGATTGAAAGTGCAACTATCCCTAGGTGGTTTTGGTAATTCATAACAACATATAGCTCATTGAGCTAATACTATTCCAAGATGACTATTTCAGGAAAGCTCAATTAATGGCATGGCATGGATGATGAAAGTGGATCCCTCAAAATATTAAGGACAAAGGATTGGCTCAAGCTCAAAAGCTCAAGACTCTACATTTTACATTTTAGTGATCCAAGATCACATTGAGTCTATAGGAGAAGCCAATACTATCAAGAAGGGATGAGGTGTTGCTTAATAAGCCTCTTGCTTCATGCGCTTAGTGATATGCTCCAAAACCCTCCACTACTTTCTCACATCCACATATGACCTAAACCCAAAGTCAAACTCGGCCTTGCCGATTCTTTCTATCCGGCGCCACCGAGTTCAAATGTCATAACCACTGCCACAAACCCTAGGCAAATCAGTTTCACCGATAGGGATCTCGGTCTCACCGAGATGGGATTGTAATCTCTCTGTTTCCCTTCGTAACGTTTCGGTCTAACCAAAGTGAGCGATCGGTCCCATCGAGATTGCAATGTAAACTCTCTGTTTCCCTTTCGTAACTTTTCGGTCTCACCGAAAGAGCGAATCGGTCCCACCGAGTTTACCTGACCAACTCTCTGGTTAGCTAATTACCAAAATCGGTCTCACCGAGTTTGTGTAATTGGTCTTACCAAGATTACATTATGCCCTAACCCTAACCAAATCGGTCCTACCGAGATGCATGTCAGTCCCACCGAAAACCCTAACGTCACTAGGTTTACTAAATCGGTCCGACCGAGTTTGATGATTCGGTCCCACCGAGTTTGGTAAATTGTGTGTAACGGTTAGATTTTGTGTGGAGGCTATATATATCCCTCCACCTCCTCTTCATTCATGGAGAGAGCCATCAGAACAAACCTACACTTCCAACTTACCAGTTTTGAGAGAGAACCACCTACTCATGTGTTGAGGCCAAGATATTCCATTCCAACCATATGAATCTTGATCTCTAGCCTTCCCCAAGTTGCTTTCCACTCAAATCTTCTTTCCACCAAATCAAAATCCTATGAGAGAGAATTGAGTGTTGGGGAGAATATCATTTGAAGCATAAGAGCAAGGAGTTCATCATCAACACACCATTTGTTACTTCTTGGAGAGTGGTGTCTCCTAGATTGGCTAGGTGTCACTTGGGAGCCTCCGACAAGATTGTGGAGTTGAACCAAGGAGTTTGTAAGGGCAAGGAGATCGCCTACTTCGTGAAGATCTACCGCTAGTGAGGCAAGTCCTTCGTGGGCGACGGCCATGGTGGGATAGACAAGGTTGCTTCTTCGTGGACCCTTCGTGAGTGGAGCCGTCCGTGGACTCGCGCAACCGTTACCCTACGTGGGTTGAAGTCTCCGTCAACGTGGATGTATGATAGCACCACCTATTGAAACCACGACAAAAACATCCGTGTCTCCAATTGCGTTTGAATCCTCCAAACCCTTCCCTTTACATTCTTGCAAGTTGCATGCTTTATTTTCCGCTGCCAATATACTCTTTGTATGCTTGCTTGAATTGTGTGAAGATTGCTTGACTTGTTCAAAGATAGCTAAAATCTGCCAAAGTCCAAAATTGGGAAAAGGTTAGGTTTTTATTGGTCAAGTAGTCTAATCACCCCCCCCCCCCGCCTCTAGACATACTTCAAGGTCCTACACTCCCTCATGTCAACGATCCACCTATGCATCTCGTAGCATGTGTACACGTTCTTGGCCACGAACCTGAGGTGAGGTTCATCCAGTTGCCGCATCCAGGCCCCGTTCAAGGATACGGGACGTATTCTGTTGGCATCCTGCTTCATATTTTGGTAGTAGGGGTCGATGATGGCCGAGGTGAGTTCAACTTGGGAGTCCTTCTTCGTGCTGTCTGCTACTTCTTGAGCTTGCGTTGGTTTTTCCCTTTAAGAGGAAAGGGTGACGCAACAAAGTAGAGATAAGTATTTCCCTCAGTTAAGAACCAAGGTATCAAATCCAGCAGAGATACAAGCAAGTTCCCAATCTATGCACCTGCACAAACAATTAAACACTTGCACCCAACGCGATAAAGGGGTTGGCAATCCCTTCACGGCCCCTTGCAAAGGTGAGATCTGATAGAGATAGATATAAAAGATTACTAAAACGTAAAACAAAGTAAAAGTAAATAAAATGCAGCGAGGTATTTTTGGGTTTTTTGGTTTATAGATTTGAAAATATATAATGGAAAATAGACCCGGGGGCCATAGGTTTCACTGGAGGCTTCTTTCTTGAAGGCAAATAATATGGTGGGTGAACAAATTACTGTCGAGCAATTGATACGCAAAGTTATAACGATATCCAAGGCAATGATTATGCATATAGGCATTAGGTCTGTGTCAAGTAGACCGGAATGATTGTGCATCTACTACTATTACTCCACACATCAACCGCTATCCAGCATGCATCTAGAGTATTAAGTTCATAAAGAACGGAGTAATGCCTTAAGTAAGATGACATGATGTAGAGGGATAAACTCAAGCAATATGATGAAAACCCCATCTTTCTGCCCTTGATGGCAACAACAAAATACATGCCTCGCTACCCTACTTTGTCACTGGGTGAGGACACCGCAAGATTGAACCCAAAACTAAGCACCTCTCCCATTGCAAGAAAAACCAATCTAGTTGGCCAAACCAAACCGATAATTCGAAGAGAAATAAAAAGAGATCAAATCATGCATATAAGAATTCAGAGAAGAATCAAATAATATTCATAGATAATCTGATCATAAATCCACAATTCATCGGATCTCGACAAACACACCACAAAAGAATATTACATTGGATAGATCTCCAACAAGATCGAGGAGAACATGGTATTGAGAATCAAAGAGAGAAAAGAAGATATCTAGCTACTAGCTATGGACCCGTAGGTCTGTGGTAAACTACTCACGCTTCATCGAAAGGGCAATAGAGTCGATGTGGAAGCCCTCCATGATCGAATCCCCCTCCGACAGGATGCTGGAAAGGCCCCAAGATGGGATCTCACGGCTACAGAAGGTTACGGTGGCAGAAAAGTATTTTTGTGGACGCTTCTGTTGGTTTGGGAATATTTCTGAATTTATAGGCCAAAGATTAGGGTTGGAGGACTCCCGTGGGTCCCACAAGCCAGCCCCCCCCCCCCTAGGGCGCACCCTGAGATCTTGTGGAGCCCTTGGTACTCCTCTGCCTTCCTCTCCAAGTTCTACGTGTGTATTCTGGTCCAAGAAAATTCATCGTAAATTTTTATTCCTTTTGGACTCCGTTTGATATTCCTTTTCTGTAAAACCAAAAAACAAGGAAAAAAACAGAAACTGGCACTGGCTCTGGGTTAATAAGTTAGTCTGAAAAAATAATATATAGAATATTAATGCATATAAAACATCAAAAACAAATAATATAATAGCATGGAACAATAAAAATTATAGATATGTTGGAGACGTATCAAGCATCCCCAAGCTTAATTCCTGCTCGTCCTCGAGTAGGTAAATGATAAAAAACAGAATTTTTGATGTGGAATGCTACCTAACATATTTATCCATGTAATTTTCTTTATTGTGGCATGAATATTCAGATCCATAAGATTCAAAATAAAAGTTTAATATTGACAGAAAAACAATAATACTTGAAGCATACTAATAAAGCAATCATGTCTTCTCAAAATAACATGGCCAAAGAAAGTTATCCCTATAAAATCATATAGTCTGGCTATGCTCCATCTTCATCACACAAAGTATTAAATCATGCACAACCCCAATGACAAGCCAAGCAATTGTTTCAAACTTTTTCAACTTTCATGCAATACATGAGCGTGAGCCATGGATATAGCACTATGGGTGGAATAGAATATGGTGGTTGTGGAGAAGACAAAAATAAGGAGATAGTCTCACATCAACTAGGCGTATCAACGGGCTATGGAGATGCCCATCAATAGATATCAATGTGAGTAAGTAGGGATTGCCATGCAACGGATGCACTAGAGCTATAAGTTTATGAAAGCTCAAAAAGTAACTAAGTGGGTGTGCATCGAGCTCGCTTGCTCACGAAGACCTAGGGCAATTTGAGGAAGCCCATCATTGGAATATACAAGCTGAGTTCTATAATGAAAAATTCCCACTAGTATATGAAAGTGACAACATAGGAGACTCTCTATCATGGTGCTACTTTGAAGCACAAGTGTGGTAAAAGGATAGTAGCATTGCCTCTTCTCTCTTTTCTCTCATTTTTTACCTTTTTTATTTGGGCTTCTTTGGCCTATTTTATTTTTTGTAAAGTCTAGAAACTCATCCCAACTTGTGAGGGAATCATAGCTTCCATCATCCTTTCCTCACACGGGACAATGCTCTAATAATGATGATCATCACACTTTTATTTACTTACAACTCAAGAATTGCAACTCGATACTTAGAAAAAAATATGACTCTATATGAATGCCTCCAGCGGTGTACCAGGATGTGCAATGATCAAGAGTGGCATGTATAAAACACAAATACTATATCAACTACATGATCATGCAAAGCAATATGACAATGATGGAGCGTGTCATAATAAACAAAACGGTGGAAGTTGCATGGCAATATATCTCGTAATGGCTATGGAAATGCCATAATAGGTAGGTATGGTGGCTGTTTTGAGGAAGGATATATGGTGGGTGTAGTGCACCGGCGAAAGTTACGCGGTACTAGAGAGGCTAGCAATGGTGGAAGGGTGAGAGTGCGTATAATCCATGGACTCAACATTAGTCATAAAGAACTCATATACTTATTGCAAAAGTCTATTAGCTATCAAAACAAAGTACTATACGCATGCTCCTAGGGGGATAGATTGGTAGGAAAAGACCATCGCTCGTTCCCGACCGCCACTCATAAGGAAGACAATGAATAAATAAATCATGCTCCGACTTCATCACACAAATGTTCATCATACATGCATGCTACGTGAATCACAAACTTTAACACAAGTATTTCTACCAATTCACAATTACTCACTAGCATGACTCTAATATCACCATCTTTATATCTCAAAACAATCATAAGGAATCAAACTTTTCATAGTATTCAATGCTCTTTATATGAAAGTTTTTATTATATCCCTCTTGGATGCCCATCATATTAGGACTAAATTCATAACCTATGCAAATTACCATGCTGTTTAGAGAGACTCTCAAAATAATATAAGTGAAGCAAGATAGTTCAACAATTTCTATAAAATAAAGCCACCGCCGTGCTCTAAAAAGATATAAGTGAAGCACTAGACCAAAATTGCCTAGCTCAAAAGATATAAGTGAAGCACAAAGAGTATTCTAATAAATCACGATTCATGTGTGTCCCTCTCAAAAGGTGTGTATAACAAGGATGATTGTGATAAACTAAAAAGCAAAGACTCATATCATACAAGACGCTCCAAGCAAAACACATAGCATGTGTGTTGGGGATATAATTATTTGTGTAAGCCGCCCAGGAGGGGCCGGGTTACGCAAATAAGACTCGTCAGAAAGAAGCCCAAGACCAAGCACGGAGATGGCGGTTCAGTAAAGGGTCTAAGTCCCATAGGCAACTTAAGGCCCGTTGTAATAAACCGCCATAATGGCCTGACTTGTATCATAAGGTAGATTTAACTAGTCTCCGAGCCGGACACTGTTTATGAGCCGGCCAGGACTCTGTAGGCCGCAGGGCACCCACCCGTGTATATAAGGGGGCGATCCGCTGGCGGCTTAGGGCAAGAAACAACTCATCGAGAGTCGGGCATAGCGTATCTCGCTCCCTGGTCATCGAAACATCAAGCAATACCAACCCAACTAGACGTAGGCCTTACCTTCACTGTAAGGGGCCGAACTAGTATAACTCTCTCGTGTCCTTTGTCCCGATTAACCCCTTTAAGCTTCCTAGTTACGATGGCTCCACGACTAAGTCCTTGCAAGAGGACATCTGCCGTGACAATTCCACGACAGTTGGCGCCCACCGTGGGGCCAGCCCACGGTGGATTTGAGTTCTTGAAGGGCAGCTTCGAAGGGCTCAAGGGATACACAGTGGGCCGGATGACCAAGAGTCGTCGCGGCAAGATATACATCGACGACGAAGGCTGGGGCCCGACGCCGGCTCAATTGAGTACGGGTACCGGGTCCCCTTTGGTGGAATCCACGTCTTCATCAACCGGATTGGTGAGACGGGCCCTGAGTCGGACAACTGCATCGACCTCGTCGAGACGGCTCAGCGCGTGAGACCCGCTCGAGTTCAGCCGGTCATGAAGCGTGCCTTCATGGGTTGCATCCACAGAGGAGAACTTTCTGAAGGATCTGTAGATGGTGGTGAGACGGCCGTCCTCTCCGATGGTGACTCGTCCGCCAGTTCAATAGATTCGTTGTATCTGTTATAGGATGGCAGGCTTAGGGGTTGTTCCGACGGCTCTAGTATTCCGGACCCCTATGAGCCGCCCAGCTAGGCAGGAGTCTTCATGGCTGGTACTCAACCCGGTCAAAACTCAACGGCTGCAACAGCAATAACGTCACAGGTCGAGCGGCCGGGGCAGGAGGCCCTGTGCGCCCGCCGGCTCAGGTGCTGATGGATCTTATGGATAAGCTGACGGCCCTGTTAGCCACCACGGTCATCCCTGCGAATCAAGATGAGCATAACACAGAGGTGGCACGGGTGCGTGAAGAGATAGCTCGGGCCAAGGAGGCCTTGGCAGCTGAGGACACCAGGTTAGCCACAGAACGGGCAGCTTTGGATGCACGGGCACAACGGCTACAGTCAGGAGCCTTCCAGCTTACGATGAGCCTGAACGCATCTAACGAGGTGATGAGGAGGAGGCATCAGAAAACCCAATCTCGTTTACCTCCGGTTTATGATCCTCGGAATCTTTTCACCACACCTGGAGCCGGCCCAAGTAACCCGCCAGATGCAAATTAGTTTATGACAGCCGGAACAGGAGGACCGGCTCAGCCTCGGGGGATGGCACCTCTTCATGGGAACATGGCACCGCCCCGTTACGTACTGATACCGCCGGGTCACTTTTCCAACCCCATGGAGAACTTGATCGCGGCATCAGCACACTTGGCGGCTCTCCCGATGGACGGTGATGATCCAACAGCAGTAGAGACTCGAAGGATCAGTGACCTCGTCCAGACAGCCCTAGCTCAGCAAGAGACTTATTCTTACAGTCGGGACAGGATTCATTCAACTCCTCCTCCTTGGTTAGCTCCGGCTCGTCCAAACCGGAGTCCGAGTTACAGCAGACATATGGAGTCAGAAGCTTTGTCAAGCAACGCCTAGCGCCGTAACCAGCCCGGCGGTTATAACCCGGTGCAGGACCGAATACGTCAGGAGGACGAGCGGGCAGCTCAGCTAGCGGCTAAACAAATGGCTCATCAGGACTTGCCAGATTATCCGACGGCTTTCGTTGAGGCAGGAGTGGCTACCAGAACCGGCGGTGTTCCTTGTTTGGTGCCGGCTCTACATAATGTACGTTTACCCAAGGACTTCAAGGGACCTCGGAAGGTGCCAAATTACACGGCCGACTTACAGCCCGGAGCATGGATCGAGAGTTACGAGATGTCCATGGAGCTATTGGAGGTCAGCGATGCAACAATGGCTAAATACTTCACCATGATGTTAGATGGAACGGCCCGGTCTTGGTTAAAGGGTTTGCCACCCAATTCCATTAGTTCATGGGCAGAGCTAAAGGCCCGTTTTATCCAGAACTTCAAAGACACTTGTAAGCAATCTATGTCGATTGTGGACTTGACAAATTGTAAGCAGGAGGAGGGTGAATCCACGACTCATTGGGTACGCCGGGTCAAGGTGATAATACATTCGTCTGACAAGATGGATGCCGGCTCTGTAGTCCTCATGTTGGAGAAGAACTGCAGCTTTGAGCCGCTGAGACAGAAACTGGGGTGCCTTAAGCGTGATTGCGATGATATGGGTACGCTGATGGCAGCTTTAGTCAAATACGCCGACTCTGATAGTACCAAGGATCCCGCGTCTGATGAGGAAAAGACAGGGAAGGGAAAGAAGAACGGTAATGGAAAGGGTCAGCAGCATAATCCGATGAATCAAGGAGGCAATAAGCGTAAGGCTGAGGGTAACCCGGAGTTTGTAGCCAATGCCAATGCTCAGGGTAACAATCAGAGACGTAAGGGCAAACTGTCCCCTCGATCTGGCGGGTCAGGCCCATCTCTTGAGCAGCTACTCAATGAGCCTTGCCCGAGACACGGCACCCAGGAACAACCCGCCACCCACTTATGGAAAGATTGCGCGATCATGAAGGCTTTTAATAATTCCAACACATTTGATGGCAATCATGGGCCGGGCGGCGGCTCAGGGGCCGGCGGCTTTCATGGCCCGGGCGGCGGTTCAAGTTCCGGCTTTCAGGGACATCAAGGAGGTTATAATCAATAGCGATGCGGTCAAGGGGACAACAAAGAATACCGGGTTATCAAAGCCATCCGAAGCAGCTGAATAGTGGGCAGTATCACGTGTTCACCACTAACTTGTGCAAACGTGACCATAAGGTTCATAAGAGGGCCGTGAATTCTGTTGAGTCAGCGGTTCCCCGTTATTTGAGGTGGTCAAAGCAGCCCATTGTATGGAGCAGGGAAGATCACCCCCTCCGGGTTGAAAATCCGGGTCAGTTAGCCTTGGTGGTAGCACCTCAGGTTGGTGGATATAAATTCACTAAGGTACTCATGGACGGAGGCAGCAGTATCAATATCCTCTATTATGAGACCTTTCGGTGCATGGGATTGACTGATAAGGATTTGAAGACATCCAACACTGTTTTTCATGGAGTGGTGCCTGGTAAGTCGGCTTACCCAGTTGGCAAGATTGAACTGGAAGTGGCCTTTGGAGATGAGTATGATTCTAGAGCTGAGAAATTAACTTTTGAGGTGGTCAAAATCAAGAGTCCATATCATGCTCTGTTTGGTCGGCCGGCTTATGATAAGTTCATGGCATGGCCGTGTTATGTTTATCTGCAGCTTAAGATGTCGGGTCACAAGGGCACCATCACCGTGCATGGAAGTCGAAAGATAGCCCTGGAATGTGAGGAGGGTGATGCGGCCTATGCTGAATCTGTTTGTGCAGCAAAGGAGCTGAAGTTTTATCAAGACAATGTTGACCCGGCGGATATGACCTCTCTAAAGAAGCCAACCACTGAGCATGACCCGGCGATGAAGTTTAAGTCAGCTGTTGAAACCAAGCTTGTTGATTTCACTCGTGCGATTCATCTAAGCGATTCGATGCTCAGTGCCAATTTGGATCCTAAATAGGAAAGCGCGCTCATCGAGTTCATCCATGAGAACCGGGACATCTTTGCATGGAAACCTTCTGACATGCCGGGTGTACCGAGAGAACTCGCTGAGCACACTCTCAATATTGATCCGAAGTATAAGCCGGTCAGGCAGTTTCTTCGACGGTTCAACAAAGAGAGACGGAAAGCTATTGGAGAGGAAGTCGCCCGGCTCTTAGCGGCTGGGTTTATTGTTGAAGTTTTTCACCCAGAGTAGTTGGCTAACCTGGTGCTCGTGCTCAAGAAGAACGGCACCTGGCCGATGTGTGTGGATTACACGGACTTAAATAAGGCTTGTCCGGCTGATCCCTTTGCTCTCCCTCGTATTGATCAAATCATTGATGCTACGGCGGATTGTGAGCGTTTGAGCATTTTGGATGCTTACTCTGGTTATCATCAGATCAAAATGGCAGTTAAGGACCAGGAGAAGACGACTTTCATCACTCTGTTTGGAGCCTTCTGCTATGTATCTATGCCATTTGGGCTCAAGAGTGCTCAGGCGACTTATCAGTGATGTGTACAGAACTGTCTCCACGATCAAATTGGGCGCAATGTGTCACGCTTATGTGGATGACATCGTGGTGAAGACCAGAGAGAAGGAAACCTTGATATCTGATTTGAAAGAGACCTTTGATAATCTTCGGGTTTATAAGATGATGCTTAACCCGGCCAAGTGTGTATTTGGTGTACCTGCAGGCAAACTTTTGGGTTTTCTGGTCTCAAACCGAGGCATTGAAGCTAATCCAGAGAAGATCAAAGCAATTACCTCTTTGGCTAAACCAGCGTGCATCAATGATGTTCAGCGACTGACAGGTCGTGTTGCTGCTTTAAGCCGGTTCATAAGCCGGCTAGGTGAGAAGGCCCTACCACTGTATCAGATGATGAAGAAAACGGACACTTTTGTCTGAAGTGATGCTGCTAATGCTGCCTTTGAAGATTTAAAGAGATAGTTGTCAGAGTCGCCGGTCCTTGCGGCTCCCATTGATAAAGAGCCGTTGCTGTTATATGTGGCTGCTAACGCACGAGCCTTCAGTGTTGCCATCGTGGTGGAGCATAAGGAGGTTGGCAAGGAGCATCTGGTTCAGTGGTTGGTTTACTACATTAGTGAGGTGCTCATTGAGTCTAAGCAAAGGTATCCGCATTGGCAAAAACTTGTTTACGGAGTGTTTATGGCAAGCCGGAAGCTGAAGCAGTACTTCCAAGGTCATCCTATAACTGTGGTAAGCTCGGCCCCCTTGGGAGACATCATCCAGAACAGGGAAGCCACAGGACGAGTCGCCAAGTGGGCCATTGAGCTTGCACCTCATGATTTCAAGTATATATCACGTACCGCCATTAAGTCTCAAGCCTTGGTGGGTTTTATCAATGATTGGACAGAGTTGCAGGCACCTGAGGAGAAGCCAGATAACACATATTGGACTATTCACTTTGATGGGTCCAGGCAGTTGGAAGGCTCGGGGGCTAGAGTCGTTTTAACTTCCCCCCGAGGTGACAAGTTTTGTTATGTACTCCGGCTTATGTTTCCTTGTACTAACAATGCAGCTGAGTATGAGACCTTACTCCATGGTCTCAGGATGGCCAAAGAGATGAATTTGAGCCGGGAAAGGTGTTTGGGTGACTCAGATCTTGTGGCTCAACAGGTATCGGGCAAGTGGGACTCTAAGGATCCCTTAATAGCGGCTTACCGTCGTGAAGTTGATGTTGTGGCTGGGCACTTCAAAGGTTATCAAGTGGAGTACATTGATCGAAGGAAGAACGAGGCGGTTGATGCTTTAAGCCGGCTGGGATCTCAGCGAAAGCCGGTGCCGCCTAACACCTTTCTTGATGTTTTGCATAATCCTTCTGTCAAGGTACCCACAGAGGAGGACCTAGCAAAGGTTGCATCTTGAGGCACAAATGTAGCAGCTCTTCATGTTATCCCGGATTGGACAGTGCCATATTTGGCTTACATGACCCGGGGAGAGTTGCCTGAAGATGATACCTTGGCGAGACAAATCATCCGGCGGTCCAAATCCATGACAATTGTTCACGGCGAGTTACATCATCGCAGTGTCACTGGAGCTTTCCAACGTTGTGTATCACCTGCGGAGGGTCAGGAGATACTTCGTGAGATCCATGAAGGGGATTGTGGTCATCACGCCGGCTCAAAATCCCTTGTGGCCAAGGCTTTCCGTCATGGCTTTTATTGGCTAACGGCTCATGCTGATGCGGAGGATCCGTCAAGAATGTGACAGATGTCAGAAATTCTCACGACGAGCTCATGTGCCGGCTCAAGAGTTGAGGATGATTCCAATTACTTGGCCGTTCGCAGTCTGGGGGCTTGACATGGTTGGACCTTTCAAGAGGTCTAAAGACAAAAAGACACACCTCCTGGTGGCAGTGGATAAATTTACAAAGTGGGTTGAGGCAGAGCCGATCAGTAAGTGTGATGCAGCCACGGCGGTTCAGTTCATGAAAAAGGTGATTTTCCGTTTTGGTTTTCCACACAACATTATAACTGATAATGGCACTAATCTCTCCAAGGGTGCCATGGAAGAGTTCTGTCAACGAGAACATATCCGGCTTGATGTTTCGGCTATTGCTCATCCTCAATCCAATGGTTAAGCAGAAATAGCTAATCAGGAGATTTTGAAGGGTATTAAACCCCGGCTCTTGGTCCCCTTACAGCGGACACCGGGTTGTTGGCTGCAAGAGTTACCCTCTGTGCTTTGGAGTATCAATACTACGCCTAACAGATCTATGGGTTACACACCTTTCTTCATGGTGTACGGAGCAGAGGCGGTCTTGCCAAGTGACATCCGGCATGATTCACCCCGTGTGGCGGCTTACGTTGAGGCTGATAATGAAAAAGCTCGCCAGGATGCACTTGATTTATTGGATGAGGAGCGAGATTTGGCAATAGCCCGCTCGGCGATTTACCAGCAAGACCTGCGCTGCTATCACAGCCGCCGGGTTAGAAGCAGAACCTTTCAGGAAGGCGATTTAGTGCTCCGGCTCATCCAGGATCAGTCTGATATGCATAAGCTATCCCCTCCTTGGGAAGGACCCTTTGTGGTCAGCAAGAATCTGAACAACGGGTAATATTACCTCATCGATGTTCGAGAGCACAAAGACTCACGTAAGTCGGAGGAGGAGACCCGCCAGCGGTGGAATGTCGCTCATCTTCGGCCTTATTATACTTGAACCACCGGCTCTCAAGATGTATATATTTTCAAGATGTATATATTATATAAAGCAATAAAGCAGGACCTCTGTCCTTTTCACCCTCAAAGGTTTATATGTCTTCTTTATCAGGTGGTGGAAACAACCAATGTGGAGCAGATCATATCTGAATCCGGCTTTCCCTTTGGTCCAAATTTTATGATCATATCTGAATCTAGCCATGATCACTTGGGGCTTCCTGTTCAAACATAGGTCGTATTCGAACCAAAGAGAACATAGCTGTCGATACCCACTTGATCGGCATACTGCCAAACCCACTTGGGGGCTTCTTGATCATATTTGAATCGTAGCTTAACCCCTTTGGGTCTGACGTGGGTCGTATTCGAATCAGCGTCATTAAACAACTCTTATGGTCACTTGGGGGCTTCCTGTTCAAACATAGGTCATATTCTAACCAAAGAGAACATAGCTGTCGATACCCACTTGATCGGCATCGCCAAAGCCACTGGGGGCTATATGATCGTATCTGAATCTTAGCTTAACCCCTTTGGAATGGTTCACTGATCGTATTCGAATCAAAAGCCTTTGAATATTGTTTATTGTCTATTACACTTTATAAGCATGATTACTTGACTATCTTGAGATCTTCTTGAAAGTACTGTGAGATGGTTTTTGTTCTTCCGGCTTAATATGGATCACCCAGGTTGGTAAGTGCCAGGTGAATTCCAAACTTTCAGGAGTTAAATTACCCGCATGGGTGGGGTCATATAAGCCGGCGAGATTACCAAAAGGATCACAGGACAAGGCAAGCAATCTTTTTTGTTTAAAGGAAATAGAAGATCAATATAAGCTGGAAGGATATAGCGATGGCGGCTTAAGAAAGTATTGAGCGCCATAAACATGCGCGAAGGCATGGCAAAGTCGAGAGGTTTTTTCTACCCTATTACAAGACTCCCCGAGTCTGAATAATGAAGCATTGTTTTCACAAAGACATAAACATCTGGCGCCTGGCGGTTCACTCTTTTGGTTGGCTTGAAGATTCCGAGTTATCCTTCTTCGCCTCTCCGTCGGCTGCCCTGTCCTGGAAGGTGGACGATGCCCAGTCAATGCCACTCAAAGCTTCAAACTCAGCTTCGTCATCTATTAAACCGGCTGGGTCGACTTCAGGGGCAAAGGTATGCTTACGGATTGGAGGGATCAGGCTGACGTCGTCATAAAAAGGCATTGGGATTCTCCGATTCTCAGTATCGTTCCCAATAAGAGTAGCCACAGGGCGTATAACTATGACACAGGCGGTGAAATCTTGTTCATCAAATACGGTCCCATCCTCTATCAGACTCGGGTATCCAAGAGCGAGGTCGGCCGGGTCTAGTTCTGGAATCCATGCTTTAGCCCTGCTCAACGCGGCTATGGCCCCGGCTCTTGCAGACGCCCACCTTAGTTCTTGGATCCATCGAGGCAACACAGCAAGCCGCTTCAAAGACGTCTTGCGTGAGGTGAGGAACGTCATTTGATAAAGCCACAATGGCCAAAGCATCGCCAGACCCGTGTACAGCTGCTCCACTAGAGTGTAAACCGCTTTCAGTTTGATCAACATGTTCGCTTGAGGTTTATGCTCTGGGCTTATGCTCATAAACATAAGGTGAGCCGGAGATAACAATTAAAATAGTCGTCAAAGGAAGGATTGCAATATCTGAGGTTATATATAGTAACTTACCGAAGATTGCTGAGACCATTTGAGATATCTGGCGTTTTAAGCCGGACAGCTCGATTGTTACTTCTGCAAGTGATGTTTCTGCTGTCTCGACCCGGGTCACTAGTGAGGCCTTCTCATCAGCCCAGATTTTCTTCTCCGCCTCAAAGTTCTTCTTCAACTTCTCTTGTTCAGAGACGCTGAATTCAAATTTGGAGTTGGCCTTTTGGATTTCAAGTTCTTGAGCTGCCAGGCGGCTCTTCAGGTCAGCAATCTCCGACTCAAATTGACTTATGGTGGCCTGCATTGATACCGGGTTATAGTCAGAATCATGGTAAGACAACATTAAGTCCGAAGCACTTTGCAAGCAAAGATACTTGACACTTGGGGGCTAATGTATGCTGAAGAATTTTAAACTTACAATGTCGGTTCATGGAAATTAAGTCCCAAGCACTTTGCAAGCAAAGGTACTTGACACCTGGGAGCTAATGTGTATCGCAAGTTCAAGGTATTATGTTACAACCAGGTTACCTATCTTCTTTCTAAACCGGACAAAGCAGTGCTAAGCAGGTTTTCTAAGTCTACAGCATATTTATTCATAAGCAATAGACTTGGGAGCTGATACAGTAAGTATGATTAAGAAAAGTAGCATAAGTTATACCTTAGAGTTTTGCTGTATTTGCTTCACCATGTCAATTTCCAGGTCACGGCTGCTATGTACTTGATTGATATAGCCAGAGACTATATCTCCAATGCTTAAATGAGTATAGTCAAGAATGTCTAGATTGGCCTTCGGTGTTCCGTAAACTCCTCCTTGGCGAGCACTTGGCAAGGACAAGGCTGTCCCGGCTCAACAAATCGAGTCTTCGTAATCTCAACTTCCGGATCAATTGTCTTGGCGGGCTAGGAGCTTCGGGTTATCGAGCTGTTGAGGGTATCTTCAAGCGGTGGATCGTGAGGTTGGTCTTTGGAATGTCATAGGCTGGTTCAGGCGGCGGCTGATGGGTAGAATTATCAGGAGCAGCCGTGCCAAGCTCCGGTTCAGTCACGACCGGGTCTTGGGATGGCTTACTCTTTTTTCCCTCTTACTGGGTTTCACTTGCACGCTGTGGATAAAGGCAGAAGGATGAGTACAAAAACATGAGTAAGGTAAAGTATAAGGTAAATAAGTTTATATTACCCGAGGGCAGTTTTGAAGGCCAGCATGTTAGATTGCATAGACTTGCCGGAGGAAGGAGAGGTATCCTGATAATTGGAGTCAGATGAATTGAGAGGTTGACAAATTGAACCCGCCAAAGGAAAATCAGAATGTAAATCGGAGATAACCTCAGTTCGACGCTTCCTGGTTACGTCAGGTAAGCCGGAGGAGAGATCTACATCCTTGCTGGTCCGGGTCTGCCTCCGGCTTTCAAATTGTTGTTGCTTCAAAAGAAATTGAGGATCTTGGTAAGCCAAAGGATGTGAAAATCTTACTTTCTGGGTTACTCTTCGAATTTTCTTACACGGCAGGGGCTCGGAGTCGGAGGAGATTATAGTTACCTCTTCCTCGACGGCTTGGCTGTTCCCCGTATCTTCCTGAAAAGATTTAATGTCAGCAAGGTGATGATAAAGAGTCAAGGGAGTTAAAAGTTACCTCTTCTTCATCATCATCAGTATCGTCAAGTTTAAACATATCTGAAGCGCTTGGCTTCCTCTTCTTCGAAGTTCCAGTCTTGGCGGCTTTCCTTTCGGCTCTTTTTGCCGCTCTGGCTTGTTTGGCCGCCTCATGGTTATACTTGACCTTCCAGAAGTTATCATCGGCCTGTGAAAAATGATAAAGGGGTTATGAATAAAAGTAAGGTATAACACAGTAAGGATTAATTATTGAGGTTAATGACTTACTGCAGGGGCCGGGTTCTTCTTACAAAAAGGAAGTAAGCCAAAGGCATTACTAGTCACCGTGCCCTCTTTCAGCAACGTTTGGGCCGTAGCCTCCACCACGTCATCTGGTAAGTCGTCGGGACTATGACGCAGTGGGTCATTCTTCTCGCCTGAGTAAGTGCACATTAAGCCGGGGCGGCGGCTTCACGGAATTACTCGCCAAGCGACCCAGACTCGGACCAGGTCAATGCCATCTAAGCCATTTCCCAAAAGAGCTCTGATCTTACTAATGGTAGGAGCGAGTGGCAGACGTTCAACAACGATCGGTTTATCCCGGCGTGGTGGTTGATTCAAAGGCGCAAAGCGCGAAGCCGGCAGAGGTTTTTCGTCGGCCGGAGAAGTATCCTCGCAGAGAACCATGTCCGATTCCAGTCCTTTGGATGACTCGGCAGTTCAGCATAAGGAAAAAGCGGTCTCTCCGCTGAATCGAGATGCCACCAAGTTCGAGACTAGGCCCGTTAGTGCGTTCGCTCACGCGGTTTAAGTAAAACAATTCTCCTGAATAAAAGTAAGCTAGGTTCTTCCCCAAGGTACACCTCGCAGAAGACTTGGAAGTTGCAAATATTTTACACGGAATTGGGCCCAATGTCTTGAGGTCTGAGATCAAGAAATGTAAAACATCCTCAAGAATTTTGAACCGGTGGAGCGAAGCCCGGTTCATGCGATCAAGAACACGATCACCTCCCCCTCCTTGGGTTGAGGCTTCTCCTCTGACGGGTTAGGAGCACGATAAGACATGACCTCTCTCTTGGGCAGATGGCCGGATTTCACAAAGTCAGACAAAGTACTTTCTGTAACGATGGACTTGACCCAGTTGAAGGTCACCGGAGGTTTGGGAGCCTTGGGAGCCATTAGGCAAGTTGAAACCTATAACAAAAAGAAAAAATTTCCGGTTCAATTTATAACCCGGAGGAGAACATTGTGAGTTTATCCAAAACGGTGGCTTAAGAAGGGGCCTAATGACATATGGGTAGCTATGCAATGATATTTAAGCCGCTACAGGTATCAAGGGCAGTTAAATTTTCTTAAGTCGCGAGAAGCAAGCAAGGTTGACAGATCAGTGTCATTTACTTAAACCGGCCACGTGGACGGTCGTGGTTAAACAAATTTGACAGAGGCGGTTTTTTGCTAAAGGGTGGAACAAACAGGTTTCACAAGTTGCGGCTATTATTTTGGATCAAACGGCTGTTCTGAAAAGAAAAATTTCTAGACCTAGGACCGGTACAGATGAAGTTCATAGGCTCGAACGGGGCCTCTGTGCAACGGAAAGGGATCTATTTGCATTTGGAAACGGGTGTGAAACAACCACCGCAATAGTTCTACACTGTCTGAAGATCAAAAGGGGCATTGAGGTAAAAACTATCAAGGGTTTGGCTCCGCGTGATTTAACGCCGATTTAACTCAAGAAACCTTAATGCAGATCTAAAACAGGGGAAGAAGGGAACTCACGGATGCAGACTGGTTGCGGAGGTCCGCCGTTGTTTTTTCTGGTCGGGCTCAGGTTGATGCAGCGGCCGGAGTCGGTGAAGACGAGGAGCTTCGCGGCGGCGGCGGCGGAGCTCGAGTAACAGAGAGACAGCAAGAGGAAGAGGATGACCGAAAGGGGGGAGAATGTAAGACCTAGGTCGTGCTTATTTATAAGGGAAGACCGACTGAGACGGTGCGAGAAACGAGGAGACCAAACATCATTATCCAGCGGCCCCGACGCCTCGGTTTTCGGAACGGTCAGTAAAAGCAAAGATCCATTGGAGGATATGGCGGAGTAAAATATGAATTTAAGTAAAGATGATGTCACGGCGGGTTAAACTGGATCCAAAAGATAACGTCATAGCGGGCTAAAAACCTTCGCACAGGTAGAAGGCTGAAGGTTTATTTTTTAAGGTATTTTAAGATTGACATGAACCGTTTCAAATCAATCTGGGGCCTAATGTTGGGGATATAACTATTTGTGTAAGCCACCCAGGAGGGGCCGGGTTATGCAAATAAGACTCGTCAGAAAGAAGCCCAAGACCAAGCACGAAGATGGCGGTTCAGTAAAGGGTCTAAGGCCCACAGACGACTTAAGGCCCGTTGTAATAAACCGTCATAATGGCCTGACTTGTATCATAAGGTAGATTTAACTAGTCTCCGAGCCGGACACTGTTTATGAGCCGGCCGGGACCCTGTAGGCCGCAGGGCGCCCACCCGTGTATATAAGGGGCAACCCGCTGGCGGCTTAGGGCAAGAAACAACTCATCGAGAGCCGGGCATAGCGTATCTCGCTCCCTGGTCATCGAAACATCAAGCAATACCAACCCAACTACACGTAGGCCTTACCTTCACCGTAAGGGGCCGAACTAGTATAACTCTCTCGTGTCCTTTGTCCCGATTAACCCCTTTAAGCTTCCTAGTTGCGATGGCTCCACGACTAAGTCCTTGCAAGAGGACATCTGCCGTGACAATTCCACGACAACGTGGTGAATAAAAATATAGCCTCAAGTAAATTTACCGATAGACGAAGATGAAAGAGGGAATACCATCCGGAGCATCCCCAAGCTTAGATGCTTGGTTGTCCTTGAATATTACCTTGGGGTGCCTTGGGCATCCCCAAGCTTAGGCTCTTGCCACTCCTTATTCCATAGTCCATCAAATCTTTACCCAAAACTTGAAAACTTCACAACACAAAACTCATGAGATCCGTTAGTATAAGAAAATAAATCATCACTTTCTGGTACTGTTGTGAACTCATTGTTTATTTATGTTGGTGTAATATCTATTGTATTCCATCTTCTTCATGGTTCATACCCCCCGATACTACCCACAGATTCATTAAAATAAGCAAACAACACATAGAAAATATAATCTATCAAAAACAGAATAGTCTGTAGTAACATGTAAACTTTGTATACTTCTGTAACTCCAAAAATTCTGAAAAAATAGGAAAACAGAGGAAATTCATATATCAATCTTGTGTAAAAAATTCAGGATTTTATTGCGCTTCTGTGAATTATGAATATTATTTTACTGGGGCAAAAGTTTCTGTTTTTCAGCAAGATCAAATCAACGATATACCAAAGTATCCCAAAGGCTTTACTTAGCACAAACACTAATTAAAAACACCAAAAAACAATTACTACAGAGGTAATAATGTGTATTTATTCAAGAATAGTAGCAAAAACAAAAAAATATAAAAATAAAATTGGGTTGCCTCCCAATAAATGCTATTGTTTAACGCCCCTAGCTAGGCATAAAACATAGATCTAGGTATTGTCATCTTTGATATGCAATCCATAAGTAGCTCCCATAATAGATTCATATGGCAACTTAATTTTCTTTCTTGGAAATTGTTCCATGCCCTTCCTTAACGGAAATTGAAACATAATGTTTCCTTCTATCATATCAATAATTGCACCAATCGTTCTAAGGAAAGGTCTACCAAGAATAATAGGACATGTAGTATTGCAATCTATATCAAGCACAATGAAATCTACGGGCACATAATTCTTATTTTTAACAATAAGAACATCATTGATTCTTCCCATAGGTTTCTTAATAGTGGAATCCGCGAGATGCAAATTTAAAGAACAATTATCAAATTCACAAAAACCTAGCACATCACATAAAGTTTTGGGAATCGTGAAAACGCTAGCACCCAATCACACAAAGCATGGCACTCCTAATCTTTAATTTTAATCTTAATAGTAGGTTCTCACTCATCATAAAGCTTTCTAGGGATAGAAACTTCCAACTCAAGTTTTTCTTCAAAATATTTCATCATAGCATCAACGATATGTTTAGTAAAAGCTTTATTTTGATTATACGCATGAGGAGAATTCAACATGGATTTCAACAAGGAAATACAATCTATCAAAGAAACAATGATCATAATTAAAATCCTTGAAATCCAAAAGAGTGGGTTCATTGCTACTTAAAGTTTTTACCTCTCCACTCCCACTTTTATCAATTTTTGCATTGAGATCTATAAACTCCGAATCATTGAGACGCCTTCTAGCTAAAGTAAACTCATCTCCAGTCCCATCTTTATCAAGATTTATATTAGAAAACAAAGATTAAATAGGGGTCACACCAATCACTTTAAGATCTTCATCATTATTTTCACAAGAAATCAAAGAACACGCTTTAACAAACCATTCTCGCTTAGCACGCATCCTAACGGTTCTTTCTTTACATTCATCAATAGAAATTCTCATAGCTTTTAGAGACTCATTAATATCATGCTTGGGTGGAATAGATCTAATTTTCAAAGAATCAATCTCAAGAGAAATTATATCCATGTTCCTAGCCAAATCATCCATCTTAAGCAATTTTTCTTCAACCATAGCATAAAAATTCTTTTGAGAACTATAAATTCTTTGCTTTAATTTGGATTTCTCCTTGCTGTCTTCAAGTGCTCTTATAAATAAAATTAATTCTCCAACTCTTATGCTTCCTTCTCTTGCTCTAAAACTTTGCCCAATGATCATGCCATGTGTAGAGGACAGAAAAGTATTTTCATCTACAAATAATTTGGCCAAACAGTATTTTCTGAATTAGATTTTCCAAAAAACCCCCTCACTTTAGGCATGAACTACAAGTACCTAAGTTGGGCTGTGAAAAAACTTTGAAAAATAATACTTGAATCCTATCAGCTATAGGACTCCCCAAACCGACAAAAATATTATTTTAAAAGTTATTTTGCTATTTCATTTAAAGGCTTTTTTTCCTAAGGCCAGAAATGGTCTTTAATAGGATAAAATTATTTTAATGTTTAAAAAAGATTTGAGAAAATTTAGGGAGACTCAATGGAAATATATTTCGATATAAAGAGTTTCAACACATGGTCATGTTCAAAATATTGGACAAATACCTCAAAACCCCTTTCTGGACATTTCAAGCTTTTGAAATATTTACAAAGGAAATTTTCTCAATAAATTCAACTTCTATCATGTCACAACTGCCCTATTTGATGATCTTGCCAAGTTTCATGTGAAGCAAAGCAATAGCTCCATCAAAGCATCTCAAAACCCTTTCTGTTCATTTCCAAGTTTAAATAACTTTGCACTGTCAAGTTTCACCAAATATGCTCCAATTTGGTACACTTGCTCATTTCACCTAGTGATTCATCTAGGCCAAGTGGTTCAAGAAGGAGAACAGTGCAACTTGGTCAAAGCTTGCCAAAACCCCTTTCTGACGAAATCTATGGATGAAATAGTTTATGTTGTGAACTTTCCCCAAATGAGCTGCAAATTTGTCCACTAGCTCAAATTGACCCCAAACCAATTCATGTTAATTTTCAAAGCCATTGGATTCCTCTAGCTACCCCAAGTCATCACCAAACACCTTCTACCACAATTCTATGATCAATGATTGAAGCATCAAATGACTCTCTCTCTCTCTCTCTCTCTCTCTCTCTCTCTCTCTCTCTCTCTCTCTCTCTCTCTCTCTCTCAACCCCTCCCTTGCTCGTTCACATGTTAGTCGCGACTTATTTTCCAAATTGAAAGATGTCCGCAAAAATAAAAAGCAACATTAGTTGTGAGACTAAACAATTAGTACAAACTTAATTGGCCTCAATACTAAAGCTAACTTCCAAAAATATTTTGTCAAAATGTAATACAAATGACATGTTTTTTTTTTGAAGAGCTCGTTGCGAGGAACCTAAAAGTAAAAAAATAACTCCTACACCTGGTTTAGTAGTTATTGCATTTTGGATTTACAAAAATGGAATTCAAATGCACGAGTTGCTTCACTACTAACATTTGCATACCGTACCGAGATTGAAAGTTGTTTGCATGGGACAAGTGTGGGAACCATGCCATGCATGAATGTATAGAATGTTAGGTTGGTGGCATTTTCCTAAAAAGGGTGCGTGCTAGTTTAGTAAATTTAAATGGAAAGCTTTTGCTTGCTGTAAGCAGGTCCGTAGACAAATTAGACAAGAAATATTTTAGGCCACGTGTTGTTTCCATGGCAAAACCACCCAATGCGCTCGACCCATCAAACAAGTTGGTTATGATGACCAACATATATAAGAAAAAAGTTGTCGCCAAAAATTGGTAGCAGGAAGCTCTAACATACAATGGATACGAAGCAGAGCGTCGCGGCGGTGGTGAAGCCGTCGTTGGATGGCGGTGCCCCGGCCACGGCGTCGTTCCGTCTCCGCAACGGCAGCCTCAACTCGGTTCGCCTCCGCCGGGTATTCGACCTGTTCGACAAGAACGGCGACGGTCAGATCACGGTCGACGAGCTGGCGCAGGCGCTGGATTCACTGGGGCTCGTCGCCGACCGCGAGGGCCTGGCCTCCACCGTGGGCGCATACGTCCCCGAGGGCGCGGCGGGGCTTCGTTTCCAGGACTTCGAGTGCCTCCACCGTGAGCTGGGTGACGCGCTCTTCGGCGCGCTGGACGACGTGCCCGAGGATGGCGAGGCCGGCGCGGGCGGGGACGAGGAGGAGATGAAGGAGGCGTTCAAGGTGTTCGACGTGGACGGCGACGGCTTCATCTCGGCAACCGAGCTGCAGGAGGTGCTCAAGAAGCTGGGCCTCCCCGAGGGCGGCAGCCTCGCCACCGTGCGCCAGATGATTTGCAACGTCGACCGTAACAGCGACGGCCGCGTCGACTTTGGGGAGTTCAAGTGCATGATGAAGGGGATCACGGTGTGGGGCGCGTGACCATCGAAACCAATCGTGTCCGATCGCACGCTGCAACAAATCGCGCATCGTCTCGTTCATGGGTGGTGATCAGAATCGGTTTCCGTCGATCAAAAATTGGTTGCTATGTACATGTGCTTATATCTTTTATTCATGCGCCCTTCACTAATTAGTCAGTTTAGTGGTGCTCGCCAGGATAATCATTCCCATCTTCCAATTATGGGCAATTTATATTTCTAATACTAAATTGTACCATGAGATGGGACCAAGGAAAACATTTTCGCCTAAATTGCGACGAAATTTGAGAATACTGATTCTTCGCTTAAGGCCCACAAAGGGAAAATGTAATTATGTGTACATGCATATATAAACCCTTCTCCGAAAATTACCAAAATTCATACTTGTAAGTTTTAGAAAATACACAAGAAAATTAACGCGTGTAGTTATAAATGTTTGTAAGAAATTATGATCATTTATGACCCAAGAGGAAATCACAAACAAGTCATTTTATGATTTCCCCGGAGGATGCAAATGCTCATGTTATTATTTTTCAGTAATTTAAGAGTGAATTTCTATTTTTCCTCTACATGCATGATATTTTTCATAATTTTGCAAGACTTGCGGATCTACAGTTCTACACTAAGTTTCTAAAGTTTGGTCAACATATCAAGACTTTAAAAACCTACTACTCCCTCCGTCCGGAAATACTTGTCATAGAAATGGATGTATCTAGAACTAAAATACATCTAGATACATCCATTCCTCGGACAAGTATTTTCGGACGGAGGGAGTATTAGCTAAAAAGAGCTATTTTTCAGCAATGTTTGAGTAATTTCAAAATCCTCGTCATCGTAAATACCAGACATCCGTCATAGATATAGATATTTTTTGAACCATGAATGTAAGATAATTACATCTAGAATACCATCATGGTAGATATAGGTTCAGGAGAGAGGAGGATAGGAGATGCGAGGAGAGGGACAATAGGTGTCAGGAGGATTGGCGTAGCAATGAGGAGCAGCGTAGGCGTGAGGAGGAGGCATGGCGCGAGGAGGAGCGCCGCCAACAGGAGGCTAGGGAGGCTGAGAATGAACAGGAAGTTGGCGCTGCTTCGGAAGGAAGAGGAGCTTGATGCACTGGAGCGTGCTTTGACTGAACACCAGCGCAAGGAGGAGGTTAGTGCTAGCCAGGACAGACGGAGACACCGGCCTGAGTTGCGGGCTGCTGCACCTACTACCGTGAGTACTGCCTCAGATTCTAGGTCAGTTTCTGTAGCGGTTGACAAGGGAACTAGAGGGAGTAAAGGGATTGAATCTAGTGTAGCACCAAGCTATAATTATGTCACTTTGGATGCCAATGTTGATTCTCATAAACGTGGCCACGAGGGCTTGCATGTGTCTAACAATGTTGTCATGCTAGTAGTTAAATTGACAAGGACTTGGCTCTGAAAAAATGGAGCTCCAGTCATGAAATCCACCCCTTTGTTGTGTGATGGTTGTGGGCTGGGTCATGAGGTTGCAAAATGTCTGGAGAAAAATGTTGGAATTTGTGCAACTGGTGTTTAAATTCTACTCAATTCTAGAAGTGATTTCTGAAACCATCAATTACATAAAGCATTTGTCAAGATTCTACAAGGTAAAGTCTTTGGAAAGTAAGCTGAGCATGAATTTGATGTGTGGGCCCACTCAGTGGGGAATGGAGATCAAGTGGAGTTCTATGATAAACCCGTTTCTAAAACTTCAATTCATTGCCAGTATCCCCAATGCTCACGCCCTAGAAGGTCTAGACACTTTGGGAGCCTGCCAATGAAAACAATAAAGGTATGTGGGGGGGGGGGTCATGGAGATCTCAAAGGGGATTGTAGATTTAGAACCAATAGGTTTCCTAGAAGAATCATGGTTTAGGATCAAACGAACTCCCATGAAATTCAGGAACAAGAAAACAGTGTTCAGAGTACTACTGTGGTGGGCAAGCCTTTGGATCTGTACGCAAACACTCTAAAGACTTTTACATATGTCAAAGTCAAGTTTGGATGCTTAGATGCAGGACTGGTGCCAACTGCTAAGGTTGGGGAAATTGGGTGGAGCCGTATATGAATTTCAATATACTAGAAAAGTGCTTGGAAGTAACTATGCAGTGGCAATGCTCATGACATTAAAAACAGTGATGATGAGTCTACCCAAGGGCAAAAAAAAGGAAAAAATCAATGAGAAAGCTACACATGGAAAATGATGCTAATCTTAAGTCAAGTAGTGAAACTGATGTTGGCAGAACAGGTTTCATGCAAGATGCAAGGACATCAAACCGGCAGAGTTATGGAGGGTTGAGAGTGATTGATGAGGGGGTTGTTGGGGAAGAGCAAGCCTCTGAAGAAGAGATCTTCTTTGGGGTTAGAGTGCAACCTTCTTTCAAGGGGGGAGTGTGGGACCATCCAACAGCAGTAAAAAATAGTCGGTATTAATTTCTAAAGGATCCATGGGACATAATATTAAGGTGGTGTTGAACTCCAACATGTTCATTTGGATGTGGTTAGAGCTTTGCCACCACCTAGCCTTGCTCTGGGTGGTGTTGTCAATCTTGGTGATGGGCCCTCCTTCCAAAATTAACTTGTGAAGATATGTTGATGACACCCTTTTAATAGCCCGCGCCTCCCCTAAAACTGCTTTAAATCTGAAGGACATCCTTACTGGCGTTGCCTCTGGCACCATCCTAAACCTTAACTTCTTTAAAAAAAATACCGTTTGTGCCATGAACACCTTGCTAGGTGTTGCACATGAAATTGCTAACACTCTAGACTGGCCCATTGTAGCCTTCCCTCAAATATACTTGGGATCTACTATGTCCCACTGGGCTGCCTGCCGCCCAATGCTTTTCTCCCCATTATAGAATGATGCCAAAAATTTCTCCCTGTCTCGTGCATAGACTTATTTCAAAGGGCGACCATCTAATTTTAAGAGTATTATAAAGTGGCTAAGCAGGGGCGTCTCTAGTGCCTTTGTAGCTCTAGCTGCCAGCTCTTCAGTCAACAACACGTGTCTGGTTTTTTCTCCGGTTAATTCTGGTTTTTTAACATAGTTCACTTTTGGTTTTGTACTTCGCTAAGACCACTTAAAAAGTAGTACCCTATAGCACCGCTAATAGCATGCTCTGGCGTTCTGAGTTTTTTCTCCGGTTAACTTTGGTTTTTTTAACACGGTTCACTCCTGGTTTTGTATTTTTTAGAACACTGAAAAAACCTAGAACCGCTAATAGTACGCTCTAGCATTCTCATCAATGCCTCTCTAGATAATTCCATGTACATAAGCGACATGTGTCTGGATTTTTCGCTGGCCCATTCTGAATCTTTTTACACAATCACTCTTAGTTTTGTAATGTGTTTAGACCACTGAACCGGTTTTGTACTTTTTAGACAACTAAAAAATAGCATGTACTAGCGTTCTGAGCAATGCCTCGCTACATAATTCCATGTACATAGTGTGTCCGGTTTTTCCTCTGGCCCACCCTCAGTTTTGTAGTGTGTTCAGACCACCGAAAAAACTACACTATAGCACCGCTAATAGCACGCTCTAACGTTTTTCCTTCAGTTCACAATTGTTTTGTAACATAGTTCACTCCCGATTTATATTGTGTTTAGACCAAGTTAAAAAAATAGCATGCTCTAGCGTTCTGAGCAATACCTTATTACATAATTATGTGTACATAATCGATGTGTGTCCGGTTTTTCCTTTGGCTCACCGTGGTTTTTCTTTACATAGTTCACTCTCGGCTTTGTAGTGTGTTTAGACCACAGAAAAATAGCACACTACAACATCGCTAATAGCACGCCTTAGTATTCTAAGAAATGACTTGCTAAATAAATTAGTGTATAATTTCTCACTAATTGTGCATTTTAAATATGACGCTATTTTACTATATCGCGCTAAATTTTTCATTGGTTTAGACTAGACTAGATGTTTCTCATGGACTCCAGAAACTCCGCAGGTCCCATCCTATTACTTTATCCCTCGCATCGATCTGGCGCAACTGCGTCTTCTTCTCTTCTTCATCCTCCTAGTTTAGATCCACCCCTTGTTGGAAATATGCCCTAGAGGCAATAATAAAATGATTATTATATTTCCTTGTTCATGATAATTGTCTATTGTTCATACTACCGTACGTGTGTTGAACGCGGAGGTGTCGTCCGTTCGGCGCTTGGTCATCGGTGATTTGGATCACGACGAGTACGACTCCATCAACCCCTTTCTCTTGAATGCTTCCGCTCGCGATCTACAAGGGTATGTAGATGCACTCCTCTCTCTCTCTCTCTCGTTGCTAGATGACTCCATAGATTGATCTTGGTGATGCGTAGAAAATTTTAATTTCTGCTACGATCCCCAACACCCCTCCCTATGCATCAAAAGTGGTGACTCTCCCGCGGCCGTCCAACGACACCCCGCCTCTCCCCATAAAAGCAAAGCACCGCGTGCCCCCGACCTTGCCCACACCACCACACCTACCCTAGCTGGCTATGGGAGCCAGCGACCGCCGACATGGATTTCTTGGCATGGATTGCATAGCATGGCCTCACATCCGACCTCACCATCACACTCTCTATGCCAATGCTCTCCCCGCTGGCCTCAAGATATCGATGAACGTCAAAGAGAACACAATAAATGCAGAGCATGTTTGCGTTTTCGCTTGCACACTAGCTGCTTGCACTTTAGAAGGAAAAAATTTGTGCCGACTCAAACAGACCCAACAAACTAGATTGAACAACTCACGCTGACTCAAATAATATATAACAACAAGCTAAGTCATTAATATTCCTAAAAAAACTAAGTCATTAGTTGATGTTAGATAAACCCCTAAAAAGTTGATTTTAAAAATTACAGATCGTTCAAACATACACACACATAGTTGGCTGAAGGCCACAGGCTCACATGCGCACACATCCGACACAACCACACGCAATCCTCACTCGCATACATTCCATACAACTAGGGATGTAAACGGCGTTTTCTGTGCAACCAGCTCGACCTAAACACCGTTGTTGATGAGAACATGACTACCTTGGATACGACCAAAAATATTGCATACATATATATATTTGTGAGGTGATTTCTAATGCAAACTATGCAATAATTTATTTATGTCATCCAGGACAAAAATACTTCACAAACTTTTATCTCATGTCTAATTGTAGGTGTATGGGACATTTATACAATCCACATATGAATATAAGGGGAAAAGAGAAATTTATGTGCTATTCAAAAAGTCCTCTCACGTCACTTTTGGACCAAGAGAAGATAGAGTCCAAGTCTCTCACGTTCTAGATCAGACTCGGACTGCATAGACATACCTAACTCAAAACGCCAAGAACTCTTTCATACAGACGCCAAATTGGGTGATTCTTTTTTTGTTGGAAAGTAGATTTCGTGCTCTTCCAATCCAATTGGATTCACCTTCAAATTCATCCGGAGCATTGAGATATCGACGAAACAATCTGACGCTGCAGCAGAATCCGAGTCAAACTACAAGTCCAAAGGTGTTGCATCACCTCCACTATGACCTACGGATAGTTTTAGGCTGCCTTGGGACGTACTACCACCTCCTTGGCCGTCACCCCTTGCTCCTATATAAGTAGATCCATCTAGTAGCTTTTTCCTCGGATTTTATTTAGTTAAAAGTTAGCCATCGCTGCAACTTCGTGTACTTTGTTTGTGTCCAACGAGCAGACCAGACCGCTTATGAAACCCCACTTTTATCAATACTTCATCCATATTCGCAATATTCAGATTTCTTATTCATATTGTTGCTTATTCCTCGATTGCTTGCAGGAATAGACCTTCGTGGTCAGGTTGATCGTGCTCCGGCGTGGTCAATAACCTCTCGGAGTTGGTTTAGCGATTGCTAAGGTGTAACGTCGTGCATGTTTGTAGTCGGATCGTCAAAGTCTACTTCATCAGAAATGATAGCCACCATCTCATCGAAAGACGGGACACCTTTTCCTCTATCAAGTGGTATCAGAGCATTTATTCAACATTGCATCTCTGAATTGATTATTGCTAATCTTTTGCTACCAAATATTTAAGCCTTCCAAGATCCACATATTTCTACACTGTGTATACGTACGTTCCCTTGGCAGTCATTTTACTCAATCTTCCGAGTTATTTGACACCGCTGGTTGCCTATCACCACCTGCTGCATGGTAAGAACTTGTAAGATATTGATATTTGCTATACTGTGAGCGTTTTACCACCGCATCCTAGTAGTTCATAGGAACATTATTCTCGGATTTTGTTTCTTGTTTTCTACTAACTATGGCAGGTTCTGGAGTTGTTAGTTCTTGGGCTTCATCGGTCGTGGGAGATTTGCCATCACCTAAGAAAATACAACAACCTCACAAGAGGAGAAACAGCATCAGAATGCACATAATCAGGTTAATGTTTCATGCCACCATTTACTGGTCGTTTTAGGCCTGATTTATATATTGAATGGGAGTACACAATAAATGCTATATTTGTTTCCCATAATTTTGATGAGTGTGGAAAATTTCAAGCTGCGGTTAGTACTTTCAGTAGCTTTGCTTTAGTTTGGTGGAGTGAATATTGTCGGTTAAACCCTGATTTTATACCTACTACTTGGGATGATTTAAAACTTGTCATGAAAGATAGATTCGTTGATGTTTATTATACTCGTGGCATGATTAAAAAATTACAACACTTAAAACAAGGCACTGACACAGTAACAAAATATTATGATGATTTACAGACTACATTGTTGCACTCACTTTTATAAGAAAGTGAAGAAGATTTTATGGATAGATTTTGGGGAGGATTAAACCGTGATATTCAAGACATACTAATTCGTGAAGAGTGTTATCCTGTGGACCATTTGTTTCTTGCTTGCAAAGCTGAATAGGAAATAAAATGACATGTTGCCCACAAGGAGAACAAGCGCACGGTGCACATTCCAAGTGTTGATACAGATGTTTCTTCAACTACTAGGCGTACTATGACAACCACATCCGTTGCTGCGAGGACTACATCATCTCCACCATGTGACACATCACCATCAAGAATGCCTACATCGTCTGAGTTGATCATAAGAGGTAGTGACAAAGGTACAGATTTTCCACTTTCACATGAGAATGATGCATGCCTAGTTAACTTGAATACATCATGGGTTGAGTTACATATTGATTTGAGCACACTAGCTATTTTAGAGAATCATGTTACTGTCATGAATGTGTCATGTGATCAAACAGTTGAAGTACCAACAATTTTGAGTGCACCCGATGAATTAACTGTTGATGCAAAAGAACCAATGTTAAATCATTTTGATATGACCTCTAATTTTGGTGATGATTATGTGTCAAATGACTTATTGCATTTTGCTTATTTAAGCATGTGGTAGCATGTAATTTGATGCCATTAAGGTTTATTCACCAATGTTGGGATGGTTTAATGATGAACATTGTCAATCCTTTGATATGAATAAGAGCTTCACTTATATGTGCAAATTGAGTTGCAATATTTTCATGCCTTCTACTACTTGTGATAATATTTTGGCTTTACATTTTATGAACTATGAAAGTTACTCATGTATACATGTGTCATATATGCAAAAATCAAGGGAAGTAAAAATGGATGACATATACATATACAACATGTACACCTTGTCTCTTTTGTTAGCCACATTTCAGATTAAGCAACGCCGAGGATGGCTTTGTTTTTAAAAAGTGGAGAATGATGAGAACATGACTACCTTTGATATGACCAAAAATATTGCATACATGTATATTTGTGAGGTGATTTCTAATGCAAACTATGCAATAATTTATTTATGTCATCCAGGACAAAAATACTTCACAAACTTTTGTCTCATGTCTAACTGTAGGTGTATGGGACATTTGTACAATCCACATATGAAGATAAGGGGGAAAGAGAAGTTTATGTGTTGTTCAAAAAGTCCTCTCACGTCACTTTTGGGCCAAGAGAAGTTAGAGTCCAAGTCTCTCACTTTCTGGATTTAGATTCGGACTGCACAGACATACCTGACTTAAAACGCCAAGAACTCTTTCGTATAGACTCCAAATTGGGTGATTCTTTTTTTGTTGGAAAGTAGATTTCGTGCTCTTCCAATCCAATTGGATTCACCTTCAAATTCATCCGGAGCGTTGAGATATCGACGGAACAATATGACGCTGCAACAGAATCCGAGTCAAACTACAAGTCTAAAGGTGTTGCATCACCTCCACTTGGGCCCATGAGCCTTGTACGACCTATGGTTAGTTTTAGGCTGCCTTGGGACGTCCTCCCACCTCCTTGGCCGTCACCCCTTGCTCCTATATAAGTAGATCCATCTAGTAGCTTTTTCCTCGGGTTTTATTTAGTTAAAAGTTAGTCATTGCTGCAACTTCGTGTACTTTGTTTGTGTCCAACGAGCAGACCAAGACCGCTTATGAAACCCCACTTTTATCAATACTTCATCCATATTCGCAATATTCAGATTCCGTATTCATATTGTTGCTTGTTCTTCGATTGCTTGCAGGAATAGACCTTCATGGTCAGGTTGATCGTGCTCCGGCGTGGTCAATAACCTCTCGGAGTTGGTTTAGCGATTGCTAAGGTGCAACGTCATGCACGTTTGTAGTTGGATCATCAAAGTCTACTCCATCAAAACCAATAGCCACCATCTCATCGAAAGACGGAACACCTTTTCCTCTATCAGTTGTCGTCCCTTCTCTCATCGTAAAATAAAAACACTATGCATGCACACACATGCTCCAACACGAGCGTGGCTTGCCGACGCGCCTCTGCCTGCTAGTTTTACTTTCTATTGTAATAGATTCTTCAACTATTTCTTTCTATATCTATTTTCCAAATACCTTAAAATGTGCTAAGAACTATCGATGCCTTCTGTCACGATTTGTTTTGGGCCGTTGAGGAAATATGTACACGTCTCAATACTTAACTGCTTGGAAGAATGTTTGTAAACTGAAAAATATTTGTGGCTTGGGCCTCAAAAGAATCACCTTCTTAAGAAACTTGCAGTCAAGTCACTCTCCCATGAATCCCCATCTTGGTTTGAATGGATTGACCTACAACACCCCCAATACCTTTGTTGCCTCTCACTCCTTCAACTCCCCTCTGTCCTAACAGCTTCTGGCACTCATACCTACTTTTGGCTAGACACTCGTCGAACACATTTAGCCATCACCTTTCCCATCCTCTTTACCCACACTACAAATTGTTTCGCCAGAGTGGCAACCATAATTAACTATGGTTTAGAGAAATGCATGCAGAACCGTCTATGTAATGTTGCATTAGTAGAACTGGCTTCTCTCTCATCTTTGTTCCAGGATTTTCAGCTATCCTCGGATCATGATGTGTGCTTCCTCCAAGGCGGCCAAGCCTTCTCCACCTGGTCGGCATACGGTCTTGTTATGAGAGAGGAGGATATCAACATGCATGCCAGAGCTATTCGGTCCACCTAGATCCCCAACCGAGTCAAGATTTTTGCATAGCTTATATTTAGAGACAAGCTCAACTCCAAGGCTAACCTTCACCACAAGCACATCATGGGTGATGCCCTATACCCAAGATGCAGGCATACTCCTGATGCTCTCCATATCTTCATCGTATTCCCACATGTAGACAGCATGTGGCAACGGATTGACATCACTCCCCCTCATTGCATCGACAACCTATGGGCATGTCAGGTGCCCATCGGACTGGACCTCTCCATTTTGTTCTTCGTACTCCTAGTCATCTTGTGGAGAACTTGGGTGTCTCCGAATGCTTTGGCCCTCAGCAAGATCGATCTCCATAGCTCCACCCACTCCATGACTTATTATTGAGGATTTGGTCATGCGGTCGCCCCCGGCTAAAGAAGGCAGCTCAAAGGGGGGTTGCCTTCTCGTGGCGGCCATACCTAGATGCACGATCCCCTCTGCTACTGTAATCGTTTGTATATATTAAATTGGGGGACTCCCCCGCATGATTTCTAAAAAGAATAGCCTCCACTAGCTTCAGCTTCTACATGCCCATCGATCTCAGAACAAGTTGTGGTGAAGCAAATTTGCTACATCACATGTTGCTCGACTGTGCGCGGCTGTCAGTCTCCCTGGCACTAGAGAGATTTCCACCCGTTGATGCTTGATGTTGAACTTGAAGGAAATATGCCCTAGAGGCAATAATAAAGTTATTATTTATTTCCTCATATCATGATAAATGTTTATTATTCATGCTAGAATTGTATTAACCGGAAACATGATACATGTATGAATACATGGACAAACTTAATGTCACTAGTATGCCTCTACTTGACTAGCTCATTAGTCAAAGATGGTTATGTTTCCTAACCATAGACATGTGTTGTCATTTGATTAACGAGATCACTTCATTGGGAGAATGATGTGATTGACTTGACCCATTCCGTTAGCTTAGCACTTGATCGTTTAGTATGTTGCTATTGCTTTCTTCATGACGTATACAAGTTCCTATAACTATGAGATTATGCAACTCCCGTTTACCGGAGGAACACTTTGTGTGCTACCAAACGTCACAACGTAACTGGGTGATTATAAAGGAGCTCTACAGGTGTCTCCAAAGGTACATGTTGAGTTGGCGTATTTTGAGATTAGGTTTTGTCACTCCGATTGTCGGAGAGGTATCTCTGGGCCCTCTCGGTAATGCACATCACTATAAGCCTTGCAAGCAATGTAGCTAATGAGTTAGTTATGGAATGATGCATTACGTAGCGAGTAAAGAGACTTGCCGGTAACGAGATTGAACTAGGTATTGAGATACCGACGATCGAATCTCGGGCAAGTAACATACCGATGACAAAGGGAACAACATATGTTGTTATGCGGTTTGACCGATAAAGATCTTCATAGAATATGTAGGAGCCAATATGAGCATACAGGTTCCGCTATTGGTTATTGACCCGGAACGGTTCTCGGTCATGTCTACGTAGTTCTCGAACCCGTAGGGTCCGCACACTTAAGGTTTCGATGACAGTTATATTATGAGTTTTGATGTACCGAAGTTTGTTCGGAGTCCCGGATGTGATCATGGACATGATGAGGAGTCTCAAAATGGTCGAGACATGAGGATTGATATATTGGACGACTACATTCGGACACCGGAAGTGTTCCGGAGAAGTTTCGGATAAAACTGGAGTGCCGGAGGGTTATCGGAACCCCGGGGGAACTAATGGGCCTCGATGGACCTTAGTGGAGAGAGAGAGGGGCGGCCAGGGCAGGCCGCGCGCCCCCTCCCCCTCTGGTCCGAATTGGACTAGGAAAGGGGGGGCGGCGCCCCCTTTCCTTCTCCCTCTCCCTCTCCTTCCTTCCCCTCTCTCCCTCTTGGTGGAAACCTACTAGGACTTGGAGTCCTAGTAGGATTCCCCTCTTGGGGGCGCAACATAGAGGGCCGGCCGGCCTCCCCCTTGCTCCTTTATATACGGGGGCAGGGGGGCACCCCAAAGACAGAACAATTGATCTCTTGATCTCTTAGCTGTGTGCGGTGCCCCCTCCACCATAGTCCTTGATAATATTATAGCGGTGCTTAGGCGAAGCCCTGCGACGGTAGAACATCAAGATCGTCACCACGCTGTTGTGCTGACGAAACTCTTCCCCAACATTCTGCTAGATCGGAGTCCGGGGATCGTCATCGAGCTGAACGTGTGCTAGAACTCGGAGGTATCGTAGTTTCCGTGCTTGATCGGTCGGGCCGTGAAGACGTACGACTACATCAACCGCGTTGTTCTAACGCTTCCGCTTTTGGTCTACGAGGGTACATGGACAACACTCTCCCCTCTCGTTGCTATGCATCACCATGATTTTGTGTGTGCGTAGATTTTTTTTTGAAATTACTATGTTTCCCAACAGAACTTAGCTTCTTGTTGCCTCGCACATGTAAACCATCTCGCTCTCAAATGTGCAGGTGGCATTTAGTACTGACACTTGCTTCCTTCTCAAAATTGGTGATTCTGTGAGGAGCTTATAACCACGCACTGTCTCACCTACCATCGGCATCTAGTGCACTAACATGGTTGAGCATCTCATTTCTTTTTTCGGAAGTACCCTTAGATGTACCATAGTTTTATAGAAGGCAGATTTAGATTACAGGAGCACTACCACTTGCTACGAACAATAAGTGTAGCAAAAACACCACACCACACCCGAGCAAGTCTACAGACAGCCAGCAACGACCAAACAAAACTACAAGCAAAGAGCATGTCCTAACTGAGAACAACACTGCATCACGACCAACGCCGGGCACCTCCGAAGACCACCAACAACCCCTGGACTTCGCTCGTCGACGCACCATACACCCTTGTATGCCTAAAGGAGGTGGAAAGTGGATCGCAGGACTTGCTCAGAATCGAAGAGGACACTGTCTTGGAAACACTATCGATGGTCGTATATAGCATCGCCAGAGATCAATATAGGACCACGGCGAACAGAGAGAGCCAAAAGGCACCAAGCCGTGCCTCCAACCACAATGCTCCCAACAGAGGAACGACTTCAAGGAAGCCGCCATCATACCGATCGAACACTGAATCAAGGTTTTCGCCAGGAGACAACACCAACTCCAAACGAGCGAGAAAAAATGCGAGCGCATCTCTCCAAGGAAGGGAACAACACCCACGAGCGTCATCGTCACCGGCCCGGCAAAAGCCCTACAAATTTTCTATTGAGTAACGTGATTGTATTAGAAAACATAGGTTAGACTAGGAAATATTCTGGCTTGCCTTGTACTCCAGTAGATCATGTACTCCTATATCTATGCCCACGAGGCTCGAGCAATACAACAAACTATTCCACCAATCCTCTCTCTCCCTTCTAACATGGTATCTATCGCAAGTCGATCCTAAACCCTAGCCGCCGCCGCTTCGACACCCTCGCGCCGCCCCCGGGGCGGTCGGCCTCCATGACCGTCGCCGGGGGCCGCGTCGCCCGTACCTAGGGTTCGTCCGCCGGTCGTGTTGACCGGCTGCCCTAGAGAGTCTTTTTCCCGATCCTTTGATCTGAGTTTTCTCTCTCTCGCCGGTCGCTTTGATCGGTGTCTACTTTTTGGTTTTTCGGTCTATATGATCCGGTTTGCGTCGCCCACCGCCGTCGTCGACCCAGTGCGCCTCTACTCCAACACCGGCACGATCGGCCGGCTTCTTCACCGACACGGCGGCCTCGCGCGTCGGCCTGCTGGTCGCCCCGACCCGGCGGCCCCGCGTCATGCGGCGGCCCTTCGCCGCCGGCGTTCGCGCGCCGGCCCGCCCGTCGATCTACGCCGGCCGTCACCGCCCTGCTCCGACCGGGACTCCTGCATCACCCCGACCCGGCGGCCTCGCGTTATGCAACGGCCAATCATAGCCGCCCTGCTGACAGCCGCCGCAGACTTCATCTCGGACTCCGTCGCCACCGCGCCTCCACCGAGCGGCGTCCCCGATCTTGCGCGCGATCTGATTGATTACCCGCCCGCCGCCGCGATCCGCCTCATCTATGATGTGCGACCGACCTGGCCCGTAGGTTGCGCGCGCCTCCGAAGGCCGCGTGAAGATCGTCCCGAGTTCAGCGCGCCCCCTACCGATCGAGCAACGGGCTGCCGCTGCGTCGCCCCGTCGGGCCGCAGCGCGCCGCCCCGTGGTTCTTCTCCTGGCTGCACCGACCCGCGTCACCGTTGCGTCGCCCCTTCGGGTCGTAGTGTCGCGGCCCGTGGTCCACCGCCGCCCAGAGGCCGTCCGCTCCAGGTCGTCCCCGTGGCAGCACCGACCCTCGCGCCGCCACTGCATCGCCCCGTCGGGCCGTAGCGAGTGTGGCACGCGGTCCACGCCGCCGTCCAGAGGCCGTACCCGCGGTTGCACCGACCCGCGCTCCTCCGCCACGCCGCCCCTTCGGGTTGTTGCGCCGCGGCCCGCGGTCCCCGCCGCCGCCCCGAGGTCTTCCCGTCGTCGCCCCGACCCGCCTTGCCGCTGGCCGCTGTTTCTTCGGTCAGAAGCGCCGCGACCATGATCGGTCCCGTCTTCACCGCGCATCGACCTCCCGTGGTATGCGCCACGCCGTCTCCCTTGGCGCGGGAACACCACCGTCCGCGCCGGTCTTCGTCACGCTGTCAGGGTTCTTCGCCTACTTTGAGCACCGTCGCCGCACTCCTAACCTAGCGGTTGCCGCCGCCGTCAGGCCGCCGCCGCTCTTCCTTGGCCACCGCTGCCGCTACCTTTGTAGCCGCCGACGCCGCCCGTCCACCCTCTTCGTCTTCGTCCAGCACCAAATCATCGCCAGCGTCGACGTCATCTATCCCGACCGCTTCATCTACTCCGACAACCGCGGGCGACATTGGCCCCGCGCCGATGAACGCCGCAATCATCTTCGAGTTCTTCTCTGCTGGCCCTCCGACTTCTCCGACATGGCGTACAACTCGTGCAGGTCCCTCGTCTACGCATGCCCGGTGCTGGCAACACCGATGCGTGCCTTCATCCACGACGTGTCCCCGGGCCTGGCAAGCCTGGTCGGCGCTTCGTCAACTTCGTCTTCGTCCCGGTGCTGGCAACACCGGTGCGTGCCTTCGTCCACGATGTGTCCCCGGGCTTGGCAAACCCGCCGCGACGCGTCGTCAACAACATTTTCTTCCCGGCGCACCCCTACTTCGACACCACTGCGCCCATGCTAACTCGGCGCCCTCTTGCGCCCGCGGCTCCACGGCGACTTCCTCGACACCGGCCACCCCGACTCGACATCGACCACGGCATTCTTCGCACGGCTACCTCGACCACGGCTCCACCACCCACGCTCTCGGCTACATCGACAAATGGCACAAAGGGCTACCGCCTGCTTGAGCAACCTCGTTGGTTTCCACTCCAGCCACGACTCCCGCGAAGCGTCGACGGTTATGACTGTGGGGGGTGTCCGTCGGCTTGCCTTCGGATTCTTCTCCAGACTCACCATCTTGCGTCGCTACCGTTGTGACTGTGGGGGATGTTGAGTAACGTGATTGTATTAGGAAACATATGTTAGACTAGGAAATATTCTGGCTTGCCTTATACTCCAAGTAGATCATGTACTCATATATATATGCCCACGAAATTCAAGCAATACAATGAACTATTCCACCAATCCTCTCTTTCCTTCTAACATTTTCATCCCATCGTCGCACCTCGCCATATCTCGAAGGATTTGGTCAGCACCGCCCATGTAGACTCGCGCTGCCGCCACCGCAACACCTTGCCAGCACCGCCCATGTAGACTCGCACCGCCGCCACAGCAACGCCGAAGACCGCCGAAAGATCACACGGCCGAGAGAAACGCAGCCCACCCAACACCTCCGACCTGGCCGAAGAACAGCAGCCACTCCACACCTCGGGCCAGGACCATCCGTGACGGCCGTCACCCGCTCCAAGGAACGGCCTTGCAACGACCCCAGCACCTAGGGCCCCAGTATCTCATTTCTACGAATCAGTTTCGAATACTTGGGAAAAATGAATTGGAAGCTACAGGTTAGGTATATTTTCTTAAAATTGATACGGTCAAGGACAGCTTGGCATGAGCGGTTCGCTATGTCACAAAACAAAACAAGGATACGGCCAAGGGAATGAAAGGCAGATAGCTGAAATCATTTGATGCCTGGAATATACATACATACATACATGATCATCGTTGCCGAGTTTGTGGATCACTTGCTCTTAGAAAGAACAAAAAAGGAAACATGAACATTCCTTAACAGCTTACTGCGCAAGACAGGCAATTACCCAATGCATGCAAGTTGAAGAAAATCAGCTTATGCTATTACAGATGTATACAACTGATACGAAATCTGTAGTACATCGATAAATCGCTCATTATCAGCTTGATAGCACCTCCTCAATGGTGACGAAACGGCCTTTCTCGATCGACAATTGGCCAGCCACACCAATTGCAACAGATAGTAAGCCGTCATCCAAGCTGATAGCTGGGCTACATGCACCTTGTGCCCTGATGGCAGACAGGAAATTCAGGTGCTCCAAGTAGCTAGATCCATGGTGAAGCCCCTGGTACCTAAGCAATGTATGTACAGCTCGTTAGATACTACTCCCTCCGTTCGGAATTACTTGTCACAAAAATGGATGTATCTACAACTAAAATACATCTAGATACATTCATTTCTTGGACGAGTAATTCCGAACGGAGGGGGTACTCTACATGGTAATTTCATGGTAAACCACTCGTCCTAAAGTACAGGAAGGAGTTTTTATTGAAAGCTAGTAGAATGTCTGAAGTCTCAAACCTAAACCAGTTCTATTTCTTGAAAAATCACTATTACAATAGGAGCTGTATCTCCCATCAGAAGAATCTAATATTTTCTTAATATTTTGCTATTGAAATATTAAGATCCGGAAAACATTGATATATTGTGACAAAGTAGTACATGATTCGTTCATCTTCGGCCTTTACCGTTACAACTCCATCTCTGCCTCCTGCTCGCTTTCCAACCCTCACAATGCCCTCTGGAATAAAAGCCTCGCCCTGTTTGAAAATTCATATTACAAACAGATACTCCATAAAATTGAATTGATATACAAGCCTTACATGTCTAGACTCAGGAGTGCCTAAAGTATGACCTTTTAATCCTACACATGCAATTAACATTCTAAGAGGCTATAGCTAGCACATGGGTTGGGAAGACACGCAGGTCCATTGTCCTGAAGAAAAGAAACACCCACAGCACTTGCCCTTCACTCCGATGCAACAATTTGAAGCAAGTTTCGTGAAATCCTAGTGATCGGAGAAACGGAGCATCGGTTTCACGAACAGCTTGAACTTCGTTTCACGACGCCTCCCTTTCTTAGTTGATCCCACCATGTGATAACTGTGTCATGGCTCGTGACATTTGTCTCCTTTCAAGTTCTTAGTTTTGCACAAAGCTAACCCTTTTTTGAGGTGCTACAGTTATCTCCCAGGATTGCGGTAAATATTGATGATTCATTCATAGTAGATTCACCAGTGAACTACAGCCTCTCTGAATACCAGAGCATGCAAAAGGACTAAGCCTAGAGGATGCAATATTACGCAGACAGGTCCCACATTTGATACGGTTCATACTAAACCTGATACGCATCAAATGTAGAGATGCATGTGATATATCACCAAGGACCATTGACGATTCATTCATAATAGATCCACCAGTGAGCTGAGGTGGGGGTAAAGGTCCAAGGACCTGTACTACCTTATAACTCCTTGAGCTAAGCGATGACATTAATATTAAAACTAAGCCTCAGAGCCTGTCTTACTAGTCAGGGACGAGCCCTCTCGCACCGTCCTTGGACCTTTACCCCTACCTCTATCACCAAAGACCATTACTGAGTTGTGAATTGGCAAAGCCTATGTACAGCCAGTGTATATAACGGCAAACTCGTATTTGGCTATAACTTTGTGAAAATCAACACCATTTCATGAATGGGAAACGATTATGTGTCTCCAACAACCATAGAACAAATAATCCCTGTTTTACTTAAATGTGAACATATCTGGGGTTGTACCTTTCCAGTGTCACCAACAACAGAAATTTCCTGCTCATTTTTACTGCCTTCAGCAAACATGCAGAGATCAAGCATGCCACGACAGCCATTATCGAATTCTACGATCACATATGCATTATCAATTATATCTGGTACCTGCATCCAGAGAGAATTTTTAGGAATCAAGCGCCACTGTTTTAACTGAAACATGTCTACTAATATTATAATCAGAAGAGCTCAAAAATTGTATGATAGCTTGAAATAAATATATTGTAGTCACTTGGCGAGTTCTAATTCCATCCAGTATTCCATAAATCCCAGAATAGAACATATTAATAAGGAATTTTTATCATGCACTACTACTTCAGCATGCATATTTTTTAACTCATAAGACCATAATGAGTAGCACAGTGAAAGGAGAGAGCTTGTAGTCAATGAACCTGACCTTTCCATCATAAACCTCATCCTTATGGTTAACATCAATAGCTCCAGAGGCCATCACACGAACAGGGTTAGCATCTGCAAACAATCTTATCAAATCAAAAAAGTGGCAGCACTTCTCAACCAGAGTTCCCCACTGTTGCAATTAAACCTATTCCAGTTGTTCACCTGCAAGGGTTTTAGCAGTTACACACACACAAGGAAATTATTAATTATTACAAGTATCATAGATTGGGTTCCCGTACCTTAACAAGGAAAGGAAACCGGTGTTCACGGATAGCCACCATTCTGACCTGCCCTAGTGTGCCACTTTTAACAATATCTATCAGCTTAGCCACCGGCGGCATATACCGGTATTCTAATCCGACTTGCATGAGCATGTCCGATCTCTGTTTGGCAGCCTCTATGACCTATATGGGGACACCAAAACTTCAGATATCAAAATGAATAAGCTTGCAGAGATTCGGTGGACTGACGAATCGTAATCGTTGATTTTAATAGATCCCTTAAATGGTTGATTATCCAGTAGTTTCTCCTCGTATATCAGAAAGGTACTGTATATTTTACTTTACAGCAGTTAACAAGCACATTGCATAGCACATCCCTGACCAGAATGACCTCACCTTCTTGCAGTCCTGTACCGTGGTGCACAGAGGCTTCTCAACAAGAACGTGGTGCGGCTTGGCATAACCAATGATGTCCATGAGTATCTCAGAGTGTGTCATGTTTGGCGACGACACAACAACGGCGTCACACAGCCCGCTGTCCAGCAACTCGCGGTGACCTGAAAATGTCTTGAAACCTTCTAGTTTTTAGAATTTGGTACACAACCAGAAACTTTGTGGAACAGCTGGTATTCTGAATATTGTTGCCATGCACCTAATATTTCCAACCAAATATAGTTCAGATAGAATCAAAGTACCAACCAACGGTAGACAACCGAACCTAGCAGATTATATATGACTAGCTCTACATTCTACAACCAGCAAGGCGGCGGTTATATGGAAAACTATCTATCATAATCATATTCATGTGACTGGAGGCTGTGGCAGGTACCTGGGGAGGTGGCAGGCCAAGCTCTGCGGCGAGGCGGAGGCCAAGGAGGAGGGACTCCGGGTGGGGGTCGGCGAGGCAGGTGACGCAGACGCGGACGCACTGCTCCCGCTCGACTTCTCTGGCGAGGTGGGCGAGGTTGTGGAGGTGCTCCCTCCCCATCATCCCGACCCCAACTATCCCGTACCTCACTTCCGCCGCTGCGGGCGCCATGGCTGACCCTACTCCCTCTCGCGCCATCTCCGAACGAATCTGGACAGGATTTCGAGCGAGGAGTGGGCGGGGGATTGAATCTTTTGCCCCACTTTACATGGATTTGATTATTTACCCCATGCTTATCTCAATGGCAAGTGCCTCGGTCTCACTCGTCATTCTCAGGGGCCAAAAGATCCAATCGTGTCACTGAACATAAGAACTGGTTCTGCTACCAGCCATTGGATCGTGGATGGTGGGTAGATGAGCTATCGGCTCTGCGCCGCGGGCAAAGGCCGAGTCACAAACGCAACTTCGACGCAGAGACCCAATTAGTCCATGGATATTCGTGTCTAAAACTGTTGAGTATCGTGATTATTAGTAAGTACGTATAAGATAGACTAGAATTTATTTATATCATGTCTTGTACTTTAAGATGATCGTGTGCTTTTATATATATGTCCACGAGACTCAATCAATATATCATCTATTTCACCAATATCCCTTTGTATCCCCTCCATAAAAACCGTGATGCCTTGCATGCCGGAGTTGGTGTCGGCCCCCACCAGTTGGGTGGTCGTGGAGTCGTGGTCACCTCGGCAGCAGCCTCAGCCGAAGCCGCAGCAGGTTCCACGAGTTGCACGGTCAGCCAGTGACGGATCCAGAAATTCAAGTTCGGGTGTTCAAATTATTTTGTCCTAGCAGAGAAGCAATTTTTTTTCTCTAACAGTCGTTTCCACTGCGGCCATGCATTCTGTCCAGCTTATCCATGCCCTAACTGCGCCGGATTTTTGTAGCATCCCGACTGGCGGCAGCGCTTTGCTTAAGGCCCCGATTGCTTGGTGCACCCTACTCCTATACTCTTGTGCCCACTACTCTGTATAGGTTGTTTTGACCTATCAATCAGGGAATGGACCAGGAATTAGAGTGTACCGATGAGTACTGCCTAATGGGCTATTTGGAGTGCAGAGAGATGACCAGCCTGATAGGCTTTTACTAGTTTGAGGTTGGAGCTCGATTCACACGAGGAAATACTACTTATGCAGCTTCAAAAATAACACAAGTGATATATGTGTTCACTCTATACACTATATATGAACTTTGTTTATAGAAAATTTGGGTGTACATCTGTACACCCATGACCCTATGTGGATCTGCCCCTGCGGTCAGCGCCACTTGTCCTTTGGTTGTTCTGGTGGCAGCCTCCGCCCTTCATCAACCTTAGAGCGGACGACACTTGGAAGGGCTAGACCTGTGCCATGAATTGCGATGACCAGGAGCCACCATCAACATCATTCTATTTATGTTGTTTTAGTTTAAGTTAATGTACGGACGATACATTTGGTGACAATGTAAATTATTTAAATTTTTAAGAACATGAAATGTGTCAGCCGCGTTGGGCGCACCTATGGGCCAGCAAACAAGAATGGGCGCTGGTGTCAATCTGATCGACCCAAACGGGCGAAAAGTGTGTCCGTTTACGTCTCTGTATTGGACTTGCCCATGGTTTTGATAGGTGATGCTATCGTACGTTCATAATGATTGAGGTTTCGATCTCAAAAGATCACGGTTGCGCCTGGAGGTCTAGACGTCTCTCAAAAGATCACGATTAAATTTTCATGATTTTTTGAAGGCTTGTGCTCTTACTGATCTTGTTTTTTAAGATCACTCGCTCACATGCAATAACAGAAGGAGTGGCAGGGCAAATGTTTAGGTCCGGCTGGACAAAGTTGTTGCCTCGAATGAATGGAAGGACATGTTCGTGCACGCCTCAGTGACACACCTAACCTCGCTGGCGCCTGACCACTGTCCTCTCCTGCTTAGATGCTCGCTGCATAAGAAGAGGAGACCAAAGAGCAGCCAGAGATACGAGCTAATGTGGGAAAGGTCACCGGCATTGAAATACATCATCGTCAATTACTAGACGAGTAGAGGTACGAAACGGAACCTAAGTGATGTTCGAGAGGCCCTTTCTTCGGTCATGAATGATTTGCATGCTTGGAGTAACAAGACCTTTAGCAATGTTATAAGAGAACTCGAAAAATCACGATCACGGTTGAAAGAACTCACCAACATGAAGGCAGATCGGCGGGAAATAAAAGCCAAAATCCAAGCTCCTCCCAGAGACACCTCTGTCTCCATTTCTTCATTCATATATCGTGGGCGGCAAAAGCAAACTCTCCTTGACCGAACGACAAATATTTTAAATAGGGGTATGTTTGTAACTTCACTCATACATGACACAAACGCCTCTCAGCCTCGTTCATACACCGTGAGCGGCAAACATGGATGCCAAAATAACCTCTCCTCCTCCATTTCCTCATTCATACACCGCCGTCACCAAAACACCCTCTCCACCCGGCCCGGCCTCCTCCGTCCACCACCCCATCCTCCGCGCCCTCTTCCACCATGTCGGAGCCACTACCTGCACTTCGCCGTCCACTACAAGAGATCGACGTCTCTCATACACGGCGCCGGACTAAGATCCTTGCATCGCATCCTCTCGCTTTATCTGCGTCCTCGTCCACATTGTCGGGGCCGCTCCTAGACCGTCTCGTCCACCGCAACGGGACCTATCCCCCAATGCCGCCGTCTGCCGTCCCAAATTTACTTCCCCGCCACTGACAACCATCGCATATGCAACACCCTCCACATATGTCACGCCTAAGATGCGACCCTATCCTAAAGGAACTCGAAGGTCCCACCAAGGATAGAAGCGCATCTTGAAGACGCTTTTGCAAGGTGGATATCATTACATCAACATTACATAATAGATGGGGATACATACATAAGGCACAAACGCCCCAAGAATACATCAACATACATGAGAACAACATCCGACTACGGATGACACATAAACAGAAACTCAAACGACATCAACCCTACTAGCCCAGGCTGCCGACCTGGAACCTATCCCCTGATCGACGAAGAAGAAGAAAAACTCCAAAACAAGTAAACATCGCTCTCGCGTCATGATCATCACATAACCTGAACCTGCAACTGTTGGTGTAGTAAACTGTGAGCCACGAGGACTCAGCAATTCCATTACCATGGGTATCAAGACTAGCAAAGCTTAATGCGTAAGGAAGGGGTAAAGTGGTGAGGTTGCAGCAGCGACTAAGCATGTATGGTGGCTAACTTACGAAACAAGAGCGAGAAGAGGAGCTTAGCAAGCGGTAGTCAACTAGTAATGATCAAGAAGTGATCCTGAACTCCTACTTACGTCAAACATAACCCAAGGACTGTGTTCTCCTCTCGAACAACCCCGAAAAGAGACAATCACGGTTACGCATGCAGCTGGTGTATTTTAGAAGAGTTTACTTTAAGTTTACTACAATCGGATATTAACAAATTCCCATCTGCCACATAACCGCGAGCATGGCTTTCGAAAGTTCAAACCCTGCAGGGGTGTCCCAACTTAGTCCATGATAAGCTCTCACGATCAACGAAGGATATTCCTTCTCCCAGGAAGACCCGATCAGCCTCGGAATCCCGGTTACAAGACATTTCGACAATGGTAAAACAAGACCAGCAAAGCCACCCGATGTGCCGACAATCCCGATAGGAGTCGCACGTATCTCGTTCTCAGGGCAACACCGGATGAGACAGGCTACGAGTAAAACCAGACCTCGAGTTTCCCCGAGGAGGCCCCGCAGGCGGCTCGGTTCGGACCAACACTTAGAGAAGCACTGGCCCGGGGGGGTTAAAATAAAGATGACCCTCGGGTTAATTACTCCCAAGGGAAAGGTAATAGGTTGTTAGGCAAATGTAAAACCAAAGTTGGGCCTTGCTGGAGGAGTTTTATTCAAGGCGAACTGTCAAGGGGTTCCCATAACACCCAACCGCATTAGGGACGCAAAATCCGGGAACATAATACCGATATGATGGAAGCTAGGGCGGCAAGAGTGGAACAAAACACCAGGCATAAGGCCGAGCCTTCCACCCTTTACCAAGTATATAGATGCATTAATAATATAAGAGATATTGTGATATCCCAACATAAACATAATCCAACATGGAGCAATCTTCATCTTCACCTGCAACGAGCAACGCTATAAGAGGGGCTGAGCAAATGCGGTAGCATAGCCAAACAACGGTTTGCTAGGAAGGGTGACAAAGGTTAGAGGTTCATGGCAATTTGGGAGGCTTGATAAGAAAGTGGTAGGTAATGCAGCATAGTGATAGAACGAAGCATCTAACATAGCAATGATAGTAGTGAGATCTGTAAGGGCATATTTATCCCGTAAGTGTTTTGGTGATTGATGACGATACTTTTGCGGACTAATCGTATGCTTTGAGTTCCTCAGGTGGTTCATAAATAGGCATGAGACGATTCGGTGCCCCTCGGAGACTATTGAAGACGGTGTCGTCCTACGTTTCTTTTTGGTGGATTTGAGTCGTAGGAGAGCCGTACTATTAAGAGGGGGTCCGCGTCGAAAAGGTTTGGGAGGAATCAACACGTACACTTGTCCCTCCTTTCCCTGCATTTTGGAGCTTCCCTTCGTTATCTTGGTTGTGCGGAAATCGGCGACCTCTTGCTGTACTTGCGGTAATCTTTGCCAAGTACACGCGGATAGTACCGAGGTGTCACGCAGTACCGCTCCTCTGAGCGGTAATCTGCATGATTCCCGAACCTAGTGCCGCTCGGTCTTGATAGTAGGGGCGGATGTAATTTTTTACATCCGCCCCACCACGGTAGTACCGCTGGTCGGCCCAGCGGTAGTACTGCTGAGCCTGATAGTACTGCTCCCTAGGAGCCGTAGTACCGTGGCCCTCCTACCTAGTACCGTAGTTTCACGGTAGTAGGCGCCATAGCAGTAGTACCGCTCCTTGGGAGCGGTAGTACCGTCGGATTTTTGTACCACCCAGCTTTCAGCCGAAGTTGGCACGGATGTAATTTATTTCATCCGCGCCTTCCTAGGCCGTGACTCTCACGCCTTGCGGTAGTACCGCAAGAGCGTAGTAATGCAGCGCCCGGTGATAATCTGCCCTTAGTCGAGCTAGTTCCGGCATGTCTTCTTTGCTGCGGTAGTACCGTGGTCCGCCACGGTAGTACCGCGCAGCCTCGCGGTAGTACCGTGCCCCTGGAGCAGTAGTACCGCGCGTTGCGGGCTGAATATGTGGATAACGGTTGGATTTTTCCCACGACTATATAAGGGGCATCTTCTACCTCTAGTTGACCACCTCTTCTCTCTCCAAGCTCCATTGTTGCTCCAAGCTCCATTTTGGCCGATCTCTCCCTAGCCAATCAAACTTGTTGATTTGCTCGGGATTGGGTGACAAGGGCCCGATCTACACTTCCACCACAAGATATTTGATTCCCCCCACTTATCCCTTGCGGATCTTGTTACTCTTGGGTGTTTGAGCATCCTAGACGGTTGAGGTCACCGTGAAGCCATATTCCATTGTGGTGAAGCTTCGTGGTGTTGTTGGGAGCCTCCAATTAAGTTGTGGAGATTGCCCCAACCTTGTTTGTAAAGGTTCGGTCGCCGCCTTCAAGGGCACCAATAGTGGAATCACGGCTCTTGCATTGTCTTGGCGTGAGGAGATTACGGTGGCCCTAGTGGCTTCTTGGGGAGCATTGTACCTCCACACCGCTCTAACGGAGACGTACTTCCCCTCAAAAGGAAAGAACTTCGGTAACACATCCTCGTCTCCACCGGCTCCACTCTTGGTTATCTTATCCCTTTACTTGTGCAAACTTATTTGTGTTCCTATCCTTGCTTGCTCTTGTGCTTGTGTTGTTTGCATCATATAGGTTGTCCACCTAGTTGCACATCTAGACAACCTTTATTATTGCAAAGTTTAAATTGGTAAAGAAAAGCTTAAAAATTGTTAGTTGCCTATTCACCCCCTCTAGTCAACTATATCGATCCTTTCAATTGGTATCGAGCCCGTCTCTTTTTAAGGAATTTACCGTCCGAAGAGTATGGTTGACGTCATAGATGATGTGGGGGAGCACTCCGGTGCGAATCCGATATCATCTACGGGAGATGGGGTACCTCGATCTCTCGTGAGGAATTCAATGTGGCGTTGGACACATTGAAAAACTCCATGACGACCGAGGTCAAGGACATGTTTAAGGAATTCCTAGAAGGGCTTAAACTTTCCACCGCGCCCGTGAAAGTGGGTGATCCCGCCAACACGGGAGCGGATGCTAACACCGATAAGGGGGAAGCTACTAGTGAGAAAGCCCCCTTGTCTAGTGGTAAGAATGGCACCGACATCTTTGCCCATGTGCAACCTCCCGTTTATGGTGGACCGATTCCTTCCACTCATTTGAATCATGCCGGTCCACCACCTAAGATTGATAAAAAGGAGGATTTTGATTCTTGGGTTTATCGTTTTAAGCGTCATTTAAATCATGTGAACACTAACCTTTGGAGAATCATTGAAGAAGGTTTCTATCCGCATGATCCGAGCAACTTTTCTCCAAGAGAAGTCGTGGACCATCAATTCAATGAGAATGCTCTCTTCATCATCCAAGAAGCAATCCTTCCCGAAGACCTCCCTCATCTCCGGCCTTACTCCCTTGCCAAAGATGCTTGGCTCAAGGTGGTTTCCCTATATCGAGGAAGCGCAAGCATTCAACGTTCCAATTATGAAGTGGTCCAAGATGAAGCCGATGAGTTTGCAATGAAGGAAGAAGAAGAACCTCGTGAGCTCTATCGGAGAGTAACCAAGCTTCTTTGTCTCCCTCCGGGATCATGGAAGTAAGGACACAGATGACAAGCTGGATCAAGCACAAATTCCTCAAGGCAATGATGCCCTACCACAAAGCCATGTCCTCCGTCATCCGTCAACGACGGACTTCCACACCTGTCCTCAAGTGATGTGTTGGATGAGTTTGTGGCCATGAGCATATTGGACAAGACCGCCGACAATGCGGTGCTTCGCTCCCAAAGAGCAAAGAAGCCCAACCTCGCTTTGAAGGCCAAGATTTGTGTCAAAGAAGATGGAGAGGAGGAAGAAGAAGAGAGCAACCTCGAAGATACTAAGTATGATTATCATGAACACATGGCCCTTGCTTCAAGACAATTTTGGAGCAAGAAGAACTCAAGGCCCAACTTCAACAAGAGCAACTCAAGTGGCACTAAGGGCAAGCAACGAGTGAGGACTTGTTTCAATTGTGGCAATGTGAGTCACTTTGTTGCGGAGTGTCCATATGAGAAGAGGGAAGACAATGGTGGCAAGCTCATCCATAAGGACAAGGCCAAGTCTTTCCCCAACAAGAGCAACTTCCCAAAGAAGACTCCTCACAAAGCCTTGGTGGTTCAAGAAGAGTACAATGAGGATGATGATGATGATGAGGATGGTGAATCGGTTGCCATGGCCTCCGTGGCCATTGCAATGACTCCTCGGGTGTCTCTCTTGGTTCACCCAATGAAAGCATCACCGCTTAAGTGCCTCATGGCTAAAGCCACCAACAAGGTAACCCCCAACATCAAAACTACCATCATCAATCATTCTTCTTTGTGGATTGCATTGATGAACATGAGGGACTAATGTGGAGGAAAATGAACTTGAGATCTTTATGAGTAAACTCAAGGGCAAATCCAAGAAGCACTTCGTTGCTCTCTTGGAACAACTTGGTGAAGCCAATGTCATGATCGAGACTCATGAAGAAACCATCTCTAAGATGGAAGGGCATAGTCGCGACTATGCCGATGAGATTTCGGATCTTTCCAATGCTCTTGAGGAAGAGTGTGGTCTTCGTTTGGCTCTTGAGGAGTCATACAACAATGATCATGCTAAATTAAAGAAAGACCTTGATCATGCTCTTGTTGTGTCTTGTGTGCTTAGCTCCGAGAAGGCAAAGCTTGGAGTTGATCTTGCTAGACTCAACGAGGACTTTGACATTCTCGACAAGGCTCACAAAGTCTTGAAGGGTGCTCATGCTAGTCTCAAAGAGTCTCATGATCAACTCCAAGTGAAGCTAACCAAGGAGAAAGCCACCTTTCCTCATATGATATTGATTGATAATGCAAATGCTACTAACCCTTGTTGTGAGCATGTGCATCTTGTTGAAGAGAATGCTAAGTTGAAGGAGCAACTTGAAAAGGGCCTTGTCACATGCATTCAAGGTGAGAAGAACCTTAACGACCTTTTGAGTAATCAAAAGGAAGTTGTGGCCAAGGAGGGATTGGGTTCGCCCAAGCCCAAGAGCAAGAAGAAGAATGACAAGACCAAGCAACCTCCCCTCTCAAGCAAACTTTTGTGAGGGAGGGAGAGGGTGCTTCAATAGAAGAAGAAGAACCGTGCAAAGGGTGGCAATGCCAAGAAGGACAACGTCATCCCCATGAACATAGCCGGTGACTTTAACCCCTCATATGTGTTGTGCCGTGCTAGTGATGGGCATGTTTATGCTAAATTTGTTGGTTCTTCTTATGAGTACATTGAATGGTCTATTTGGGTTCCTAAGACCCTCGTTACTAACACCAAAGGACCCATTACCAAATGGGTACCTAAAACCAAGCATTGATCTCTTGTAGGGTTTGCTTCGGTGGGGATCATGGTTGCTCGATAGTGGAGCAACAAATCATATGACCGGGAGCAAGGGCATGGTGGTGGACGTGCAAGAGATTCCATCTATGCCCACCAATGTCGAGTGGGTGATGCATCACATTCTAAGGTATTGGGTCTCGGCAAGGTTGTCATTTCTCATGATCTTACGATCGAGCAAGTCATGCTTGTTGAGTCCCTTGCATACAACTTGCTTTCCGTTCGTCAACTTGCAGTCATAGGTTTTGCTACCTTCTTTGACATTGATACCGTGGCCCTCTTGTGGAGCAAGACTCTTAAAGTAGCCTTTGTTGGGCATGTCGAAAACGGTCTCTATGTGATTAACTTTTCGAGCGACCCACTAAGACCGCGACATGCCTAATGGCTAAAGTTGACGTGGGATGGCTCGCATCGCCGTTTAGCCCATGTCAATATGAGATCTTTGCAAAGTCTTCTCAAGGGGACCATGTCCGTGGACTAACAAATGTTAGTTTTGCCAAAGACCGTGCTTGCGGTGCTTGTATTGAAGGAAAGCTTCATGAGAAGGCTCACCATCCCACGACCATCATAAACTCAAATAGACCCTAGGAGCTCCTTCACATGGATCTCTTAGGGCCACCATCTTATGATAGTCTTGGAGGTAGAAAGAATTGATTGGTGATTGTGGATGACTATTCAAGATACACTTGGGTATATTTCTTCAAGAGGAAGAGTGAGACTCAACAAACCGTCATCGACTTTGCAAATGAAGCTCAACGTCAACATAATGCAAAGATCTTGACTATAAGAAGTGACAACGGCACCGAGTTCAAGAACTACACCTTGGATGAGTTTCTTAGTGATGAGGGAATCAAGCATCAATATTCTGCACCATATACCCCTCAACAAAATGGTGTTGCGGAGAGAAATAACTGACGTTGATGGATGCGGCAAGGACCATGATGGCAGAGTTCAAGTCTCCATACAACTTTTGGGCGAAGCCATCAACACCGCATGTCATGCATCCAATCGGCTCTATCTCCAAGAAAGGCTTGAACAAGACTCCTTATGAGATACTCACCGCAACAAGCCCAACCTCAAGTACTTCCGGTGTTCGTGTAAGTGTTTCATTCTCAAGAAAGGTGTCCGTTTGTCTAAATTTGAAGCTAGAGCTCATAAGGGCATATTTGTTGGTTATGCTACAAACTCTCATGCTTACCGTGTCCTCAATAAATCCACGGGACTTATTGAGGAGACGTGTAACGTGGAGTTTGATGAGAATAACGGCTCCCAAGTGGAGCAAAGTGGCACTTGTGATGTAGGTGATGAAATTCCTCCCAAGCCATAAGAAGAATGGGAGTTGGTTTTATCCTACCCATTGAGGAAACCCTTGTGGCGAAGGAGAAGGACAATGCTCCACTCAAGTGGAGCCATCACCAACCCAAGGCCCACACGCTCAAGAACAAAGTGAAGGCCCTCAACCTCATGAACAAGACCAAGGGCAAGATCGTGCTCAAGGCGATGATATCACCTCAAATGATGCCCAAGGTCAAGTTCTCTCCCCCGAGCATGCTCAAGATGAAGATCATGCTCAAGACGACGCTCAAGATGATCAAGTGACCCCTCCTCATCTCACCTCCGAGGAGGAATTAGAGCGTCGTGCCGCCAAGATTGCTTCCAAACTCACCACCAAAGGCCATCTCATGGAGAATGTGGTTGGAAGCCTAAGAAAAGGGGTAAGCACTCAGAGACAATAGGCAAACTATTGTGAAAATCACGCGTTTGTCTCTTGTGTTGAACCTCAAAAGGTCTATGAGGCGCTCGAAGACTCGGATTGGCTCAATGCCATGCATGAAGAACTCAACAACTTCGAGTACAACAAGGTGTGGAGATTGGTGCCAAGACCATCGGAGAACCACAACGTCATTGGAACCAAGTGGATTTTCAAGAACAAGCAAGATGCTCATGGGAACATCATTCGCAACAAGGCAAGATTGGTAGCACAAGGCTACTCCCAAGTCGAGGGTATCGACTACGGTGAAACCTTTGCTCCTGTTGCTTGTCTTGAATCCATTCGTTTGTTGATTGCTTATGCTTCCCATCACAACTTTAAGTTGCAACAAATGGATGTGAAAAGTGCTTTTCTTAATGGTCCCATTAATGAGTTGGTCTATGTCAAGCAACCCCCCGGGTTCGAGGACCCCTACTTCCCGGATCATGTGTATCAACTCGATAAGGCACTCTATGGCCTTAAACAAGCCTCACGTGCGTGGTATGACCACCTTACCGAGTTGTTACAAGATCGTGGATTTGAAGTGGGGCAGATCGATCCCACTCTTTTTACTAAGAAGGTCAATGGGGAGTTGTTTGTATGCCAACTATATGTTGATGATATTATCTTTGGTTCTCCTAACAAAGCTTTCAATGAGGAATTTGCCGCTCTCATGACCTCCAAGTTCAAGATGTCTTCGATGGGAGAGTTGAAGTTCTTCCTTGGCAAACAAAGAAGAGAAGGAACCTTCATCAACCAAGCCAAATACACTCAAGACATGCTCAAAAGATTCAAGCTAAGTGATGTCAAGCCGGCTACTACACCAATGCCCACCAAGTGCCAACTTGACATTGATCCCAATGGTAAAGCGGTGGATCAAAAGGTATATCGCTCCATGATTGGCTCCTTGCTTTACCTTTGTGCATCTAGACCGGATATCATGTTGAGTGTGGGAATGTGTGCACGGTTTCAAGACGCACCGAAGGAAAGTCACTATGTGGCGGTCAAGCGAATCTTTCGATATTTGGCTCATACCCCAAACTTTGGCTTATGGTACCCAAGAGGGGCAAACTTCAAGCTTGAAGGATTTACAGATTCGATTGGGCGGAGACAAAGTGGATAGGAAGTCCACTTAGGAGGGTGCCAATTTCTTGGTTGCTCATTGGTAAGTTGGTCTTTCAAGAAGCAAAGTTGTGTGTCTCTCTCGTCCAATCAAGCGGAATATGTGGCAGCCGGTAGTTGTTGTGCTCAACTCCTATGGATGAGGCAAACTTTAAAGGAGTACGGTGTCATGTGTGACAAAGTGCCTCTTTGGTGTGATAATGAAAGTGCCATCAAGATTTCTCTCAACCCGGTGCAACATTTCAAGACGAAGCACATCGAGATTCGGTATCATTTCATCCGGGATCACATTAGGCGAGGGGAGATCGAGCTCAAGTATGTCAACACTCGGGATAACCTTGCGTATATATTCACGAAGCCCTTAGATGAAGCAAGATTTCATGAGTTAAGGCATGAGCTAAATATCATCGATTTGAGCAATGTGACTTGAGCCCGTGCACTCCCCACCACACTCAACTTGTTGTCTAGTTTAGGTGTAGGCATGGACGTAGGGGGAGTGTTGTTCTCTCAATGAACTCTCCCTCCCCCCATTATGCATAAATCGATCACCTCTTTCACATTAGCCATTTTTGATGGTACTTGTGTTCCAAAGACGAGTTTTGGTCATGGGCCCAAGGATAATTCTTCGCGGTGCCATACCATCCAACTCAAACATAGGTGGCTTCGGCCACCGCCCTCTCTCCTTGAGAGGCCTTGTCGCTCGGTGGTTTCTTGTTGTCTTTTGCCTCTGGTTTGTGCTAGATCTTGTGGTTTCTTGTGTGTGAAAAGTTTTCTTGCAAATGCCCTCTTCTCGTTTTTGAAACTTGCGGTGACTTGAGTAGGTACTACCGCGGCCAGCTGCGGTACTACCGCTCGCCACGCAGTACTACCGCTTATGGAGCACGGTACTACCATGACCTCACGGCAGTAATTTTTATCGCCGCTGAGCGGTACTACCGCCTCAGAACTTCCGCCCGAGCGGTACTATCATGATAATCTGTACTCCCGCGACCGTTCGAGGGCGTGGGGATAAGGACGGGCAGGGGGAGTTCTAACTCCCCATACCCATTCGCAGTCCTCTCCCCACGTCGCCTCCTTCTCTCCCTAGCTCAAGAACGAAACCGGAGTCCTTCGCCGGATCTCCTCCACCGCCTGCCCTCCCGTGATTCCGACCGGTGGGATCGTTCCCCACCACGTGCTCTTGCTATGGACCCAGGTTTTTCCCCAACTCCCTCTCCGTGTTGATGGTGTTTGGTGTTTCTAGGTTTTGGGGGAGGCTTGTGTGTTCCTGAGATTGATAGGCTTAATCTCTGCAAGAATAGGATGAAGGAGTGTGGTATTGCATAGGATTTATATGTGTATTGTTGTCATGCGCTAGATCTGATCACTGTAGCACCGCCGTTGTTTCACGATTCTTTTCAGATTCAAATCGCTAGTTGGATCTGCTACGCTGACATTACTACCGCCCGTCTGTGTGATACTACCGCTTGCAGTACTACCGCCCTTGGTCTTGCGGTACTACCGCTTCTGTCGGCACTAAAGCTTTACTTCCGCTCCAACCACGGTACTACCGTGATCTCGCACGGTACTACCGCATTTGGAGCAGTACTAATGCTTTAGTGCCGTAGGTAGTGGCAGTCCTACCATGGCTCACACCTATCGCATGCCAACTTTCTCATATGTCTCCTATGTGTTTCTTGTGCTTCATAGTGGCCTTTGCATTGATTTTCTTTGCGTCTTTGGTGCTTTGCGTGTGTGTCTCAGGTGGTGGCTCTCGCCGGTCCAATCCCAGCCGTGACACTGGCTCCAAGCGTCTGCACAAGAACCCCGTGAAGCACCGTGAGGGCTCCTCCTCTGCCCCCAAGCGCCATGTCAAGACTACTGCTAACAAGTTCAAGGAGCCCGCCAAGGGCATGGATGAGATGCCCCAATCTGACTACGTCCGTCTCAGGCAAATGGATCCGTACGTGACCCCTCGTTCCTCTGTCAGGGGCTGTGAGCTGTTCTGGAACAAGCATCAAACCAACGTCTATCTGGATGTCATCAAGAACAAGCAGAATACCTATGTGGATGTGAAGTGGATTGACATGCATCACTTGAGGAAGGACAAGTTCCGTGCCTACTTTGGAGAGGCTCTGGACTTGGTGGAGCAGTTTGGCATTGAGCATGTGATATCCTTTCACCTTGACTATGATCCTGAGCTCATTGGTCAGTTCTTTGCTTCTGTCTACTTTCACCCTAATGAGGAGAGGAGGATGACCTGGATGACAAATGGCCGTAAGTCGATTGCTACACGGAAGGAGTTCATGGATTTGCTCCAAGTTCACGATGACGGGCTTGACTCTCCGTGGGTGTTCGCCCCCATGCCAATTTCGACTCTGCCAACAAGGACAGGCTTGCACCGTACTATGTTGAGAAGACGCCTTCAAGTGGCAAGATAGGGTTGGTGCTCAACTCTTTCTGGATATCATGTACCGCATCTTCCGCAACTCCTTGTTCCCTCGCATTGGTGACAAGGACAAGGTCCATGCCTATATGGTGGATATGATGCTCATCTGCGAGGAGGCTCGTTTGTCTCGAGACTCAGCCACTTGATGTCTCACACATCATGTGGTGTGAGCTTCGGTTTGCGGTGTTCAACCGCAAAGTGCCTATCTACGGGCCCTATCTGTTTCTGCTGATCTCGAGGACCTGGGAGAAGATGTTCCCTGGTGAGGACTTCCTTGCCCCTGACTGGATTCGCCATGACCCCATTTGCGTGTCAAACCCAACTGGGCCAACACTACTACTCGTGCTTGGCGTCTGCTGCTAGGGCTGCTTTGTTGGAGAGGAGGATCTTTGGCCGAGAATGTTGATGAGGGCCATCTTTGCTAGGCCTTCCCAGAGCTCCTCTATGCCTTCATGGGCCACGAAGCTGAAGGACAAGATGAAGACTCTTTTTTGCATGCAAGCCAAGGGGCAGTACAGGACTCACGTGGCATCCAAGGAGAGTCGTCGCTGGGACAGGAAGATCTTGAAGCTCTATGGTGAGGGTGTGTCTAGCGGGTCTGAGGAGCACATCACTCCAGAGGCCGAGTGGATGGAGAAGCAAGGCTACAAGTGGACTGATTCTGAGGAGGACGTTGAGGAGTCCATCCCTGCCGAGGAGTCCGACGGAGAGGGTTGGGACGAGTTCCCTCCCGCTTGAGCCACCGCTTGTGTAGGTGTCCTCTCTGCCTGTTTGGCGTCTCGATGCCAAAGGGGAGAGAGCGAGGATTCTTGAGTCTTGTGTCGTGGTTCGTGTTTGGTGTGTTTATTGCGTTTTCGGTTGAACCTCGTTTTAGTTGCTTTTCCTTCATATGGTGTAAGACATATGCACTCTATCTATCTTAGCAAGCTTGTGTTATATCGTGCTATATGTTGCTCTTCCTTCATATGGTGTAAGACATATGCACTCTATCTATCTTAGCAAGCTTGTGTTATATCATGCTATATGTTGCTTAGATGTTATTCTTCGGGTCTTTGTCTCTAAAATATAGGGGGAGTGGTGATCCTAGTACGTGTGCTATGCAGTCCAAAGCATTCATCCAGAGTGCACACATCTAGGGGGAGCCCGTCTATATTTTGGAGAGGAGGGTTTGCCCTTGCTCTATATTATTGTATCTTTGTGCAAATCCCGTATTGTCATCAATCCACCAAAAAGGGGAGATTGTAAGGGCATATTTATCCCGTAAGTGTTTTGGTGATTGATGACGATACTTTTGCGGACCAATCGTATGCTTTGAGTTCCTCAGATGGTTCATCACTAGGCATGAGACGATTCGGTGCCCCTCGGAGACTATTGAAGATGGCGTCGTCCTACGTTTCTTTTTGGTGGATTTGAGTCGTAGGAGAGCCGTACTATTAAGAGGGGGTCCGCGTCGGAAAGGTTTGGGCGGAATCAACACGCATGATTGTCCCTCCTTTCCTGCATTTTGGAGCTTCCCTTCGTTATCTTGGTTGTGCGGAAATCGGCGACTCTTGTTGTACTTGCGGTAGTACCGCAAGTACACGCCTAGTACCGCAGGTGTCACGGTAGTACCGCTCCTCTGGAAGCGGTAGTACCGCATGATTCCCGAGCCTAGTGCCGCTCCGTGCAGGTAGTAGGGCGGATGTAATTTTTACATCCGCGCCCGCAGTAGTACCGCTAAATCCGGCAGCGGTAGTACCGCGGAGCCCACGGTAGTACTGCTCCCTAGGAGCCGTAGTACCGTGGCCCTCCTACCTAGTACCGTAGTTTCACGGTAGTAGGCGCCCGCAACGGTAGTACCGCTCCTCGGGAGCGGTAGTACCGCGTCGGATTTTTGTACCACCGCAGTTTCAGCGGAAGTTGGCACGGATGTAATTTATTTCATCCGCGCCCTTCCTGTGTCGTGACTCTCCGCTTGCGGTAGTACCGCAAGGGGAGCGGTAGTACCGCCAGCCGTAGTAATCGCCCTTAGTCGAGCTAGTTCCGGCTGTCTTTGCTGTCATGATGTACCGTGGTCCGCCACGGTAGTACCGCGCAACCTCATGATAATCCGTGCCCCTGGAGCAAGATGTACCCGGCGTCGCGGGCTGAATATGTGGATAACGGTTAGATTTTTTCCCACAACTATATAAGGGGCATCTTCTACCTCTAGTTGACCACCTCTTCTCTCTCCAAGCTCCATTGTTGCTCCAAGCTCCATTTTGGCCCGATCTCTCTCCCTAGCCAATCAAACTTGTTGATTTGCTCGGGATTGGGTGACAAGGGCCCGATCTACCACTTCCACCACAAGATATTTGATTCCCCACTTATCCCTTGCGGATCTTGTTACTCTTGGGTGTTTGAGCATCCTAGACGGTTGAGGTCACCGTGAAGCCATATTCCATTGTGGTGAAGCTTACGTGGTGTTGTTGGGAGCCTCCAATTAAGTTGTGGAGATTGCCCCAACCTTGTTTGTAAAGGTTCGATCGCCGCCTTCAAGGGCACCAATAGTGGAATCATGGCTCTTGCATTGTGCGAGGGCGTGAGGAGATTACGGTGGCCCTAGTGGCTTCTTGGGGAGCATTGTGCCTCCACACCGCTCTAACGGAGACGTACTTCCCCTCAAAAGGAAGGAACTTGGTAACACATCCTCGTCTCCACCGGCTCCACTCTTGGTTATCTTATCCCTTTACTTGTGCAAACTTATTTGTGTTCCTATCCTTGCTTGCTCTTGTGCTTGTGTTGTTTAGATCATATAGGTTGTCCACCTAGTTGCACATCTAGACAACCTTTATTATTGCAAAGTTTAAATTGGTAAAGAAAAGCTTAAAAATTGTTAGTTGCCTATTCACCCCCCCCCTCTAGTCAACTATATCGATCCTTTCAAGATCCAAGGTGACGGTCATCTTGCCTGAAATCCCGCTAGGAAGAAGAACGAGTCCATGAAGAAGATGAAGCCACAAAGACGAACCAAGCGTAGACGAACGAATCCTCACGATCGCAACGAAACGGGAACTATCGAGAAGAAGCACACAACATGGTAAACACACCATACATGAACAAGACATGATGCTCAACCAATTATGATGCATGACAAGGCTACATGAAGCTACTCATGGCAAGAGATGATGCATACAAGAGCAACACATCAAAGCAAGTTTAAATGAGGCCGGAAACAACATATAACAATTCCGGTAAGTCCCCATATGCAAATTTCGAAATTGGTCCAGATCTGAATAAACCTTATGTTCAAGTTGTTAAATAGCAAGTTAAGATGCACCAATACGATCTACACGAAATTCTAGTCAAGTTACATATAAAGTTCATTAGATTCGGAGCTACGGTCTAGAAGATATGAGCAAAACAAGTTAAACATGTCATTGATGCAAAATGCATTCAAACATCAAGCAAACACATTCAAAACATGGATGCAACAAGTTAACATGAAACTACATGCAAAAGTAAGCAAGTTTCATATAGAGCACACTCAAAACGGAGCAACGGTTCAACACATACACACGAAACAAGTTTAAAGGGTATGCTGTCCAAAACAGCAACTAGGCATATTGCAAGCATCAAAACAATATGCTACAGCACTACAACATGAAAACAAAAGGCATGGACATGATGTACAGGTGAAGCATAACAAAACAAGAACACTGAGCTATCTCCAGAAATCAATAGAACATGCTCAAAAGGACATGGCAAAATTGCAAATAATAACAGTTCACAGACTTGGTGGAAATCACTGGACATGGCAGAAATAATATCAGGTTGCAAAGTTTAGAGCTATCAAACAACATCCTACAGGAACATATCATGGCAACCAAAGGCATGGCATGAATCTACTCATTTCATGTAACAAAAGACCCTTACTGATCACGAGTCAAAAAGGCACAGAAGATATGATGGCACCCATGTAAACATAACAAGTTCATAAACAGATTCAGACTTAGCAGCAAAAACTGAGCATGGCATAAACAGAATTTCGAAGGCATCTTTGCGAGCTCAAATCACTCATCACAAAGCATTGCATGACAAGACAAGCATACCTACAGAAAGATGACATGTTCACGAAGCTAGTCATGGCAATAGAAAGTTCATAGCATGCTTGGATCACTAACAACAACCATGGCAAAATTGATTAACATGTAAATAATCTATCAGGAACATTTTATAGCAAAAGTAGAGCAAGATTAAGACATGCTAGAGCACTCCATAAATGCAAACAGGGGCATGGATTCATATAGCATAACATGTTTAGCAAAACACCCTTAGTGAACATCTCCAGATTATGCATAGAACTCATGGTATCAACACGTTTACATAGCATCACAATATATCAGTTTCAGACGGCAGAAATGACTTGTCACAGCAATCAGCAACATCACAGAGGCCACTTTGCAAGCTTGTAACAATCAACACATGGTATAACATGAAGAGTGGATTGCACCACAGCAAACAAGGCATGTTGTAGCTCATAACACATGTAGACTTTATGCTCAAAAGAAAATGACACAAAAATATACAAAAATGACAAATGAGCAAGTCCTGTTAAACTACAGCAGACAACACCACATAGCACTCTTGCAACGATGATTAGGGCATCAATATGAACTCTAACAGACATGACCTAATGGAATGAAATGAAGATCATAACATGATGAACATTTTGATATAAAGAACATCAAAAACGGGTGAGCATGCACAAAGTTAAGCACACCACAAGATGTACACATGATGTATGAAGGCTAGGACTTGGCAAAATTCTCACCCCGCGAAATCGGGACGGGGCCGTGCGATGTGGCCGTTTGGATCGGGGATCGGGGACATCCAGGGATGGGGCGTCCCAAAGAATGCCATGGCCGGCAATGGCCGCGACGCAGCTCCGTGAAGGGCGGCGGTGATGGGGACGACCGGCCGGCTGGATCCGGCGCGAGCCTGTCTCCAGCCGACGAGGCGGACAAATACGGGACGCGGCGTGGCACTCGGCGGTGGCTCCTGTCCACAATCGAGAGAGATGAGGCGAGAGATAGGGAGGAGAAGGGAGAAGGCGAGGCGGTCGGGACTGGCGGTTGGTGGGGTCTTTCAGCAAGACGGGCGAGGTCCTGGCGCTCCCGTGAGGCGAGGCGGCGGGTCGGTGGAGTCCGGCGGCGGGCGCGGCGCGGGAGGCGGAGCGGTCGGGCGGCGGAGGCGCTGAGCGGGCGCGGGCGCTTCTTGCTTCTTGTGCCAGGCTGCCGACGGCTCGGCGGCCGCGCGGTTTCAGGCGCTGCTAGAGGCGCGAGGGGGGACGCGTGGCGAGCACGGAGTGGGCGAGGAGGCGGCTGTCGGCGGCGCTGGTGACTAGGGAGAAGGCCAAGTGACTGTAACATCCCAAATTTCCTATTTGGAATGTTTTACAATTATAGCTAAGCATCTATGCATTCTGTTTGAATTTGAGTGGCATTTGAAGTTTCTGAAGTTTTGGACTTGTTGGCATTTGAATTCAAATTTTGGCAAATGGAAATCATTTCAAAAACTATGCCTGATAAATACTTGAGAAAAAGTATGAGAGGAGTAAACATGACACTCCAAAAATATCAGAGGAAAAACATTGCCAAAAGGATTGAATTCAAATTTGAGTTTTATTTGAATTTTGGAAAAAAAATGATTTTTTATAAAGTTTGGATTTTGCCCCTGGAAAAATGTTCAAATCATAGGGAATATTCCCCTGATCATTTTGATATATATATTCCTATATAAAATATTTATTTTTATTATATTTTTAAACTCTCTAATTATTCAAAAAACAAAAAAGAAAAGGAGGACCCAGCGCCCGGCCAGCCAGCCCGACCCAGCCAGCCGAGGCCCACCAGGCGCAGCCACCAGCCCGGCCCGGCCAGCCCGTGAGCCGGCTCGCCCAGCGCCTCGAAAACCCTCGGGACGGTCGCTTCCGATCCGCCCCTTGCCAAGTCGAGGACCCCTATATACTCTCCCTCGACACTGTTCCCGTTTTCCCTCGCCCGACCCTCTCTCTGCATCGCTCGCCGGAGCACCGCACCGCCGCGCCATTAGCCACCCCAGGCTCGCCTTGCCACCCCGAGCTCGCCTGAGCTCCACCAAACCCACCTCGCCACCCGGAGGTCTCCGTCTTCCCGACCACCGGAGCCGCCATCATCGCCTCGAGCCGCCGTCGGCCGCCGTCGTCGCCGCCACCGCGGTGAGTCACCGAGAACCCCATTGCCGTTCGATCTAAATCCTAGGGTTGAGATTAGAAGTAGCGGTATGTTTATTTTAAATAGACCGGGTTTTGTTCCGGTTTAGTTCCGGTTTATTTTTAGTTAGGGTTTTTAGTTGAACCGGCCGATTCGTTTAAACCCTAGGCCCGTTTTAGTTATATTACGCCCAGGGCGTTAGTTAGGCCATTATGCCGTTTTTCTTTATTTTTTGTTTTCTGTTTTAACAGAATAGTTTCAGATTTGAAAAAATTCATATCTTTTAATCTACTTAATATTTTTAAGTGATTCTTTTTTTGTTGGTTTGCAAATTTATTGTAGTTTCTGTAGAAAATATAATTAGTCATGTTAAAATTATTTAGAATTGCTTTATTTTAGATTTAGACAGAATAGTAAATCTGCTATAAAGTGAGTTAGGAAAATTATTTTTAGTGATTCTTTTTGTCACAACTTTGTTTTGACATTACCTAACCGTAGGAATTTATTTGGGCATTTTAGGATTAATAAAAATAGTTTTAATCAGAATCATGTTATTCTTAATTAATTAACTAGCTACTGTTTTCCTATTGTTTTAGTTAGCAAATAAATTTATTTTTCATATGTGATAGATTATTCTAGGTTAGTTTCTGTCACTTTAGAGCATGAACTTTTATTTATAATAAATAAAACTTTTATTTTATTTTTCCTACTAGAATTTGCTTTAGGCCTAATAGGAGTTTTATAATAGATTTTAAAGTGATTCTTTTTGCTCCTAGTTGCTTGATGAATCCTTTTCTGTTAGGTAGCATAAACCCATGCTTAGGTTCTGTTAAGAAAATTTTTGTTATGTAAAACTATTTTTAGTTGTTGCTTGAAGTAGGAAAACTTTGATTTGGTTTTTCTTTGAGTTTCCTTTGGGTTTTGATTCGTTTGTTTTGTGTGTTTCATATTACTATGCTGTTATGTAAGTGATCATATGTTGTATGCTTATTGTGGTTATTGTTTGCCTCGGTAGAATTTCCGGAGTGCGAAGCTTGCTACCACGAGTCCCTAGCTTACGAAGATCGTTAGCAAGGCAAGTCATTGATCATGTTTCTTTACAATACCTATGATTTTTATTGCATTAGAATTACCTCCCCACCATGCATGCAGTAGGTGAAATTTTGAAGTTATGTTCTTGAGTAGTATCATGAGGTAGGATGAACCAATTCCCCTTGTTACCATGACCCGGGACGAAGTAGTTTATTTTGCTATGCTCGTAGACGGGGTTGGTTGAGTGAATTCATAAGGGAGATGTGAGAGTCTTAAAGATGATGACAACCCCATGACTTCAAGATCAAGATGGACTTCGAAATTCACTACTGGGTGGAGGACGGTTTGTGGGCACCTGGAGAACCCGGTGGTTGGCGGGATGCATGGAGAAGCGCCATGACATCTTGCGGAAAGCTTCACCCAGCCACGAAGAGACGGATGTATACCCCATTGACGGAAGCTTACTGTGCAGCCGCAAGCCATTATGGGCTCTGGCTTGGTCGACCCTAGGTGTGACTCTGGCCGGACGGTACTACGAGATGTAGAAGAACGGTAGGATTGGATGGGTACCGGCAGTGGCCAGAGGAACTCTTCGGAAGACCCTGTTTTGTTCGTCCCGTCTTCAAACACCATGAAGTGCGAAGACTTAAAAGGAGGGAACGATTCTTGCGGGTAAAGTGCGCAAACCTCTGCAGAGAAAAGATCTAATCGATTAGCCGTGTCCCCGATTCACGGACAATTTGAGCCTCTGGAACTTGGAAGTATTCGGAAATCTCAACACTGAAATTAATAAATTAATTGAGGGGGTTATTATTTAATAATTGGGAATGAGACATTGGTTGGCGGAACCATCTCAATAACTACCAACAATTTTGTAGTATTTGCAAGCAAGTCCACTGTAGTAGGGAAAACCGCTTTTCCGCAAAATGATGAAACTTAGAGCCCACAGCCAAATTGCATATAGTGTTAGTAATTTTATTATTGTTCTCTCTTCATGACTTGCCGCATATTCAAAATGCTGACCTACACGGCTGCAACGTCTTATGTTGCGAGAGGATTATTCCGATCGTGAGTGAGGCTACGATCCGCGCTTGGCGATTGCCCTATGGAGTCGGATGGACTCGCTATTCTTCTACGCTTCGCAGCTTTACTTAGTTTATTTCTCATGAGTTGGCCTTGGCCGAATTTATTCTATTGTAATAAACTCGATATGAGAATCGTGTAATAAATTCAGGTGTGATTGAACTTTGTTTATTTCATCAATGTACCGTGAGTGCCGGCATGATCTTGGGATGGTATGCATACGGAGACTTGACCGATTTTGGGTCGGGTCGCTTCTGAGATGGTATTCAGAGCACACGACCGTGGGACGTAACCCCTAGGATCGGAAAGCCATAGGAAGAGACTATTTATTTTATGTCCTTATCATTCCGTAATTCTCCCCTGTTCATTTTCGACTTCTCTCGATTTTCAACATTCTAGATGGCGCGAGTTCACCCCAGCTTTGCTACCGGAGTTTTGCCACCAGATGAGACGATGCCCTTGGCAGAAGCTGGTCCAGATCGTGAAGAAGCTGAAGATTGCTCGCCCTCGATCATCGGAAGCCTACCAATGCACTTCCGACGGATACTCGCCTGAGGATCGAGGTGCACATTCCAGGAGAACCTTCGGAGGACATACAGAGCCTATTGACTTTGAGTTTACCGACTTCAACTGGATCCTCGGAAGAGACATGACGATTTATCGTGCACTTGGACATCTCCGAGAAGAGTACAGGCCGAGCTCGATCCATCGAGACCTCGCCATGGTTTCTCGCAGAGCAAGGAATGGAGATATCATCCGCATCAGAGGACGACTCCATTCTCTCATATGTCCAAGACTTGGAGTGTCTCCTCAGGAAACGGGAGATCCAGACTCGCCGTAACTCAAAGGTACACAGGAGGTTGTTGTTCCGTGAACTGGAACTGGAAGAGAAGGCACACGCAGACTTCCTTGACCATGAGGAAGAAATCGCGGACTTCATGGAGAGAGTCGACGACCTGAAGAAGAAGGTTGCCGCATTAGAGGAAAAGATGGACTTGGGAGAGGACCTTTTTCCGAGTGGAGATGACGGACCACTCGTGAGCAATGATCAGGATTATGAAGGGAGTTCCACCGAGAAAGCCGCAAGAGGAGGCGCCAGATCACAGACGCCCCACCGGAGGACGCCGCACTGAGGACGCAAGGATTATTGATGAAGACATTTAGCCGACCACCATGTTATTTTATTTTCCGTCGATCGCTTAGGCCGTTATTTTCGATTAGTCGTGAGAATTTTGTAATCCGAGATTGAACCATGTTTGAGTGGAATGAATAAATGATTGGTGTGATTATGATTGTGCATTCATATGGGTAGTGATATTTCCTCATTAGACCCTTGTTCTATTCTAATTTTCTCATCCACTCCAAAACACCAGATGCCTCCGAGACGTGACCCGGTCTCAACTTCCCGCCGGAGCTCACCCGGTGATTCAGCAGTTGTAATGCCCTCATGCGGATGCTCATCCGTAACTGTAACAACAACAACAACAATCCACCGCCACCACCCTCGTTGACAACTTGACTCGGTTCCTAAGGCTTAATCCGCCGGTGTTCTCTAGCGACCTTGAGCCAATTGTGGCCGATGATTGGCTCCATAATTTAGGAAGGAGTTAGTCCTTTGTTGGATGCACCGATGCGAGAGAAGGTGCGCTTTGCCGCACATCAACCGGATGGACCTGCAGCTTCTTTGTGGGAGAACTACACCGCCACTTATCCCATCGGCACCATCACGTGGGATCAGTTCCAGCAGGCTTTCCGCACCGCTCATGTCTCAGCTGGAGCCATGAGTCCGAAGAAGCGTGAGTTCCGCAACTTACGCCAGGGGAACCGTACTGTGGGGCAGTACGTGGATGAGTTCAGCAAGTTAGCTCGCTATGCCCCGGATGATGTGGCCACAGATGCCGCAAAGCAGGAAAAGTTTCTCGAGGACTCAATGACGAAGCTGGGTATGCAGCTTATGGTGGCTACCTTCACCAACTACCGAGCTGGTAGACAAGGCCACCATACTTGAAGGCAAGCAGAAGCAGATTGATAGTCGCAAGCGGAAGTACAACCAGGGGAAGTACAGCTCAGGAGCTTAGCAGAAGCCCCGTTATGCCCCATACTCAGGAGGGCATACCCATCACAACCATGGAGGTCATAACCATGGAGGAAATGGGAACAACCGCAACCAGGACAACAAGTCAGGCAATGGCAATGGCAATGGAAACGGCAATGGCAACCATCATCGTCCTGCCCCGGCTCAGAAAGATCTGAGTCACATCACCTATTTCAAGTGCCAGAAAACAGGGCACTATGCCACCGACTGCCCGGAGGCCAAGCAGAGGAATGGAAACGGCAATGGAAGCTCAGCGAAGAAGCCCAACCCTTTCCCTCGTGCTCGTGTGAACCACATTGACGTGGAAGACGTCTATGATCAGCCGGACAATCGTGGTTGGTAAGTTTTATTGAATTCACGTTCGATATTGGTACTCTTTGATTCTCGTGCAACGCATTCATTCATATCAAGGGTAGTTGTGGAAAAGTACGGGTTGCCCACTAAAACCCTTAGAAGCCCCTTCGCGTCGGTTCGCAGGAGGAGAAATGATGGCGTGCTTAGGCTGTCATGCAACCCTCAACATCGGAAACCATAAGTTTCCGCAGACCTCATAGTATTGGAAACCCGGACCTTGGATGTAATCCTAGGCATGGATTGGTTGACGAAGTTTGAAGGAAACATAGATCGTGCTCAAGAAGTCGATTCTGCCACCACCCCGGGCGAAGAGGATCAAGTATGTATCCGCATATAGCCGATGAAGAATCAGTGAATTCCCTCACGGGAGTTGTTCAGAGGAAGTGCCGAGTGCAAGATTTTCCCGATGTGTTTCCGGAGGAATTACCAGAATGCCACCGGACAGTAGACATTGAATTTCTGATTGAGTTATTGCTCTAAGACAGCCCCAATATCCAAGAGACCCTATCGGATGCCACCGAACGATCTCAAGGAGATCAAGAATCAAATTAATGAGCTATTGGAGAAAGGATATATTCGGCCAAGCTCATCACCTTGGGAGCCCCAGTTCTTTTGGTAGAGAAGAAGGATGGAACCCTGAGAATGGTTGTGGATTATCGTTCGTTGAATGATGTGACCATCAAGAACAAGTACCCTCTGCCGATGATTAATGATCTATTTGATCAGCTAGTTGGAGCCAAGGTATTCTCCAAGATCGATCTTCGATCGTGGTATCATCGATTGAAGATCCGTGAGAAGGATATACCCAAAACAGCATTCACTACCGTGTATGGTTTATATGAGTATACCGTCATGTCATTCGGATTGACTAATGCCCCCGCATACTTCATGAATTTGATGAACAAGGTATTTATGGAATATCTGGACAAGTTTGTCGTGGTGTTCATTGATGATATACTGATTTTCTCCAAGAGCGAGGAAGAGCATAAGGAACATTTGCGTCTAGTTCGAGAAACTTCGAGAACATCGCTTGTATGCCAAGTTCGGCAAATGTGAATTTTGGTGAAGGAAGTCGGATTCCTCGGACATGTTATTTCAGGAGAAGGAATAGCAGTTGACCCCACCAAGGTTGAATCGGTCACCGATTGGCGATCACCCACCTCGATCAAGGAGATCCGCAGCTTTCTCGGACTCGCAGGATATTATCGGAGGTTTATTGAGAATTTCTCGAAGATTGCCAAGCCCATGACTGAGCTGTTGAAGAAGGAAGCCAAGTACATTTGGACCGAGGATTGTGAAGCCAGTTTTCAGGAATTGAAGAAACGTCTGGTTACAGCCCCAGTACTGATTTTGCCGGACATACACAAGGATTACCAGGTATATTGTGACGCTTCTCGCCAGGGACTCGGAGGAGTACTCATGCAGGAAGGAAAAGTTGTAGCTTATACCTCCGCATGTACAGCTACGACCTCACGAGATGAATTATGCCACACATGATTTGGAGTTAGCGGCAGAGTGCATGCACTCAAGACTGGAGACATTTCCTCATCGGAAACCGTTGTGACGTTTACACGCATCACAAGAGCTTGAAGTATATTTTCACGCAGAAAGAGTTGAACCTCGTGCGGAGGAGATGGCTAGAGTTAATCAAGGACTATGACATGAGATTGCATTATCACCCAGGGAAAGCTAATGTTGTAGCAGATGCTTTGAGCCGTAAGAGTTATGTGAATACTCTTATAGCGGGAGGATTACCGCAGGAGTTAGTCGATGGCCTCGTAGATCTCCGATCGAGATAGTTCCGAGAGGATATGTTGCAGCTCTGGAAGTTCAGTCCACTTTGACCGAAAGAATTCGTGAAGCCCAGAAGTCGGACAAGGAAATTGATGAGATAAAGAAAAGGATGAATGAAGGAAAAGCTAAAGGGTTTCGTAAGTATGAATACGGAGCTATATGGTACGAGGATCGTATTTATGTGCCTAATGATCCCGAACTCAGGAAGCTAATTCTTCAAGAGGCTCATGATTCACCGTACTCGATTCACCCCGGTAACACCAAGATGTATCTGGATTTGAAGGAAAGTTTACGGTGGATGTGTATGAAGAAGGATATTGCCGAGTACGTAGCGATGCGATGTTTGCCAAAGTAAAGGCGGAACATCGAAGCCAGTGGGTTACTTCAACCCTTGCCGATTCCCGATTGGAAATGGGAAAAACTTGGAATGGATTTCATCACAGGATTACCCAGACCCGTTCAGGTTATGATTCCATCTGGTAGTGGTTGATCGATTGACCAAGGTAGCTCATTTCATTCCGTGAAGACTACCTATACCAGCGCTTAAGTTGGCCAAGATATACATGACCAGGATCGTATGTCCGCATGGAGTTCCGAGGAGTATCGTGTCGATAGAGGAACACAATTTACCTCAAAGTTTTGGAATCGGTTGCATGAAACTTTGGAGTGCGAGGGCTGGAGTTCAAGATCTGACTTTTCATCCATGAGCAGATGGATGCACCGAGAGAGTCAACCAGATTACGGAGGACATGTTGAGAGCTTGTGTGCTAGACTATGGGTCTAGCTGGGATGATAATTTGCCATACGCGGAGTTCTCGTGACAATAACAGTTATCGCACCGATCTGAAGATGGCCCCTTCGAAGCTCTATACGGAAGGAGGTGCGAGAACACCATTCTTTGTGGGATGGTGTTGGAGATCGAAAACTTTTCGGTCCCGATCTTATCGAAGATTCAAGAGAAAGTCAAGCTGATTCGAGATAGGCTCAAGGTGGCTCGGATCGAGATGTAAGAGTTATGCCGACGAGAACGCAAGGAAGTAACTTACGAGCGGGAGACCGAGCATATCTTCGTGTCTCACTTCGTGGAATCAAGAGGTTCGGTGTCAAAGGAAAGTTAGCACCCGATTCATTGGCCCTACAAAATCCTCGAACGTCGTGGAGAAGTTGCTTACAAGTTGGAATTGCCGGAAGGATTATCCGGAGTTCATGATGTCTTCCATGTTTCTCAGCTGAAGAAGTGTCATGCCGACATGGCCGATATTCCGTTGAGAGACACAGTGCCCCTAGAGGCCATACAGCTCGACAGTGATCTGACTTATAAGGAGAAACCCGTCCAAATTCTCGAGACTGCGAACAGATTCACCCGCAGCAAGATCATCAAGTTTTGCAAGGTGCTGTGGAGTCACCACTCCAAGAGGAAGCCACACGGGAGCGAAGAAGACCTCCTTCGAGACCACCCGCACCTATTTGCTAGCCAACCCGAATCTCGAGGGCGAGATTCATCTTAAGGTCGGTAGGTTTGTAACATCCCAAATTTCCTATTTGGAATGTTTTACAATTATAGCTAAGCATCTATGCATTCTGTTTGAATTTGAGTGGCATTTGAAGTTTCTGAAGTTTTGGACTTGTTGGCATTTGAATTCAAATTTTGGCAAATGGAAATCATTTCAAAAACTATGCCTGATAAATACTTGAGAAAAAGTATGAGAGGAGTAAACATGACACTCCAAAAATATCAGAGGAAAAACATTGCCAAAAGGTTTGAATTCAAATTTGAGTTTTATTTGAATTTTGGAAAAAATGATTTTTTATAAAGTTTGGATTTTGCCCCTGGAAAAATGTTCAAATCATAGGGAATATTCCCCTGATCATTTTGATATATATATGTCCTATATAAAATATTTATTTTTATTATATTTTTCCCCTCTCTAATTATTCAAAAAACAAAAAAGAAAAAGGAGGACCCAGCGCCGGCCAGCCAACCCAAATGAGGCCCAGCCGAGGCCCACCGTAGCCACCTGCCCAAATGAGCCGGGCCACGCCCAGCCTCGCTCAAAACCCTCCGGACCGGTCGCCCGCCCGATTCGCCTCACCAAGTCGAGGCCCCCTATATATACTCCTCGACCTGCCTCTGCTTTCCTCGCCTGACCCCTCTCTCTCGCCGAGCACCGCATGGCCGCCATTAGCCGGCTCGCCTTGCCACCCCGAGCTCGCCTGACTCCACCAAACCCACCTCGCCAAGACTCACGGGAGGTCTCCGCCGTCTTCCCGACCACCGAGCCACATCATCGCCTCGAGTCAGCTGGCCGTCGCCGCCATCATGATGAGTCATCGAGAACCTCACTGCTCGATCTAAATCCATGGGTTGAGATTAGAAGTAAGCGGTAGGTTTATTTTAAATAGACCGGGTTTTGTTCCGGTTTAGTTCCGGTTTATTTTAGTTAGGGTTTTTAGTTGAACCGCCGATTCGTTTAAACCCTAGGCCCGTTTTAGTTATATTACGCCTGTATGCGTTAGTTAGGCCATTATGCCGCTTTTTCTTTATTTTTGTTTTCTGTTTTAATGTAATAGTTTCAGATTTGAAAAAATTCATATCTTTTAATCTACTTAATATTTTTAAGTGATTCTTTTTTGTTGGTTTGCAAATTTATTGTAGTTTCTGTAGAAAATATAATTAGTCATGTTAAAATTATTTAGAATTGCTTTATTTTAGATTTAGACAGAATAGTAAATCTGCTATAAAGTGAGTTAGGAAAATTATTTTTAGTGATTCTTTTGTCACAACTTTGTTTTGACATTACCTAACCGTAGGAATTTATTTGGGCATTTTAGGATTAATAAAAAATAGTTTTAATCAGAATCATGTTATTCTTAATTAATTAACTAGCTACTGTTTTCCTATTGTTTTAGTTAGCAAATAAATTTATTTTTCATATGTGATAGATTATTCTAGGTTAGTTTCTGTCACTTTAGAGCATGAACTTTTATTTATAATAAATAAAACTTTTATTTTATTTTTCCTACTAGAATTTGCTTTAGGCCTAATAGGAGTTTTATAATAGATTTTAAAGTGATTCTTTTTGCTCCTAGTTGCTTGATGAATCCTTTTCTGTTAGGTAGCATAAACCCATGCTTAGGTTCTGTTAAGAAAATTTTTGTTATGTAAAACTATTTTTAGTTGTTGCTTGAAGTAGGAAAACTTTGATTTGGTTTTTCTTTGAGTTTCCTTTGGGTTTTGATTCGTTTGTTTTGTGTGTTTCATATTACTATGCTGTTATGTAAGTGATCATATGTTGTATGATTATTGTGGTTATTGTTTGCCTCGGTAGAATTTCCGGAGTGCGAGCTTGCTACCACGAGTCCCTAGCTTACGAAGATCGTCAAAGAAGGCAAGTCATTGATCATGTTTCTTTACAATACCTATGATTTTTATTGCATTAGAATTACCTCCCCACCATGCATGCAGAGGGTGAAATTTTGAAGTTATGTTCTTGAGTAGTATCATGAGGTAGGATGAACCAATTCCCTTGTTACCATGACCCGGGACGAAGTAGTTTATTTTGCTATGCTCAGAGACGGGTTGGTTGAGTGAATTCATAAGGGAGATGTGAGAGTCTTAAAGATGATGACAACCCCATGACTTCAAGATCAAGATGGACTTCAAATTCACTCTTTGGGTGGAGGATCGGTTGACGGCACCTGGAGAACCCGGTGGTTGGCCGGGATGCATGGAGAAGCGCCATGACATCTTGCGGAAAGCTTCACCCAGCCACGAAGAGACGGATGTATACCCCATTGACCGGAAGCTTACATGCAGCCGCAAGCCATTATGGGCTCGGCTTGGTCGACCCTAGGTGTGACTCTGGCCGACGGTACTACGAGATGTAGAAGAACGGTAGGATTGGATGGAGTACCGGCGGTGGCCAGAGGAACTCTTCTAAGACCCTGTTGCTCATTCCGCCTTCAAACACCATGAAGTGCTAAGACTTAAAAGGAGGGAACGATTCTTGCGGGTAAAGTGCATAAACCTCTGCAGAGAAAAGATCTAATCGATTAGCCGTGTCCCCTGCTATTTACAATTTGAGCCTCTGGAACTTGGAAGTATTCGGAAATCTCAACACTGGAATTAATAAATTAATTGAGGGGGTTATTATTTAATAATTGGGAATGAGACATTGGTTGGCGGAACCATCTCAATAACTACCAACAATTTTGTAGTATTTGCAAGCAAGTCCACTGTAGTAGGGAAAAGCTGGCTTTTCCGCAAAATGATGAAACTTAGAGCCCCACAGCCAAATTGCATATAGTGTTAGTAATTTTATTATTGTTCTCTCTTCATGACTTGCGGCATATTCAAAATGCTGATTTACACTACGGCTGCAACGCGTCTTATGTTGCAGGATTATTCCGATCAGAGTGAGGCTACGATCCGCGCTTGGCGATTGCCCTATGGAGTCGGATGGACTCGCTATTCTTCACGCCCGCAGCCTTTACTTAGTTTATTTCTCATGAGTTGGCCTTCGCCGAATTTATTCTATTGTAATAAAGACTCGATATGAGAATCGTGTAATAAATTCAGGTGTGATTGAACTTTGTTTATTTCATCAATGTACTGTGAGTGCCAGCATGATCTTGGGATGGTACAGACACAGAGACTTGACCGATTTTGGGTCGGGTCGCTACAGTGACGGAGGAGGGTTCGCCGGTGCGGAAATCAAGGTGGAGGCGGCTGGAGGCGCGGATTCCGAGGAGCGGCGGCGGCTGCAGGTTAGGGAAGGGCTAGGGGTAGGTGGAGGGCTAGGTTAGTCCAAAATTTGGAAGGGGAGGTGTTTAAATAGGGTAGGTGCTAGGATTAGGGGGCTTTTGCTCCGTTTCGGACCGTACGATCTCGATCGTACGGCTCCGAGCGGAGGGGGTAGGTTGGTGGGTTGGTGGGCTGTGGAGAGGAGGCCTTGGCTGAGGAGAGAGGGAGAAGGCAGCCCGGCAACCGTTTTCCGGAGACCGAAAACGTCCGACGTTTGACCGGCAACGATGCCGCTATATGTTTAACGGTTGGGCTATCAAACGAGCTCCGAATGCGACGAAACTTGACAGGCGCTCTGTCTACACTAAAATAAGACCGCACGCCAAGTTTCATCCAATTCTGAGAACATTTTTATGCCACTTATAAAATAATATTTCGGAGGTGCCGGGGCGCGTGCGAGTGTGAGAAAGGGCTCGGAACGGACAACGGAAGGAGCGGGAAGACCGGGACGGATGCAAGTTTTGAAAATATGAGGATGCAATGCAGATGATGACATGGCAAAATGCAACACGCAAGCAAATAACATGGCAATGACGGCGAATAACTGGAAGACACCTGGCGCATCGAATCCGGGGCGTTACAACATATCAGCAGATGCTTACACGGCGCCGCAAAGAGAGGTGGTACTCTTTCATATCTGCTTAAGTTATTGATCTCACCCGGAAAATAGATCATCACTTGTTACTGTATTTTCTTGTCCATACCAAATCTTAGTTGTTAGTTGAAAACAAACATCGGTTGCTAAGTAGCCTTTGTGCGGTTTGTAGCTTACGATCAGCCTACATGCTTTATGCTGTAATAGCATTGCTCCACCTATCAAGCTAAACAACATGCCACTCATTATTCCAAAACTTAGTTGTTTAAATACTGATCATACATTTGTATGTTTAGTCACATAATATTTTTTATAATTCCTTGTGAGGTAGAAATACTGTATTTAATACCATGGAGCCCGGCCTCCCATTACCATTTTTTATTTGGCCGTTTATTCATAATATATTTTTCTAATTCTTTGTGAGGTAGAAATACCGTATTTCAATGCCGTGGAGCCCGGCCTCCATTACCATTTTTCGTTTTGCCTTCGCACTATGAAAGTAACAACGAGAGAGAGCAAATGATGGAACGGTTCTTTCATTGATTGAACATTGGGGTATTTATACCCTCGTTACAAGGCGGTTACAAAGGAGGCGGTTGCCAAACATGGCCACCGACATTAGTATGGATTAACGATTAATTAAGCTAATTAATTAATTCCTAACACTCCCCCTAATCAATGCTTCTCTTTTTTTTGCGGGTGGTCAATGCTTCTCTTTGTGAATATACATCATCCTGATAGTCTCCTCCTAGTATGTATTTGCCTTGAATGTTCATTATCTTCATCTTGAGAGATACTCCTCCAAAAACCCTGTGGGAAAATATGAGGAGAATAGTATTTGATATGTTGTTAAAACTCCTTTAAACCCTGTGGGAAAATAAGGAGAAAATGATACAACATATAATGATTATTGTCTCATAAGAACTCAATTGAGAAAAAACTTTGTAGAAGGAGAAAACTCATCTTTGAGTTTAGAGGACAATAAATATGTCTTGAGTACTTCCTTTAAAAACCCCTATAGGGAAAATAGAAAGTATGACATATGATCTTTGAGAAGATATTGCCTCATTAAAAACCATTATGAGAAACTTTGGGAGAAAACTCATAAGGAAAAAGAGTGAGATTATATATGCCATTGGAAACTCCTTTAAAACCCAGTGGGAAAATATAAGGAGAAAATGTATGACACATACGGGCACTTGTGTTTATATTTTCTCGTTAAAAACCTTTATGAGAAACCAGGGAAAAAGAGTACAATATATGCAATCTTAGGATTGCTAATAGGTTATATATTTGGGAAATTACTCCCCCTGAACTTTGCAAACCTGGAGAATGTGTAATACAAATTCCATTGATATGATCATGACATTATGAATAATCTGTAGGATTTTCAAAGTATGTTCTTTGCATATTTTTTCCTCACTTCTATAATCCGTGAGGATAAGTAATTTTCGAGCAATGTACTTTATGATATTGCTCTTCATGTAACTTGTAATTTTTGAGTAACACAAGTGGTAGCGTCTTGATAAATCAAGTTATGTGATTCTGATGAATCTTAACCGCATGATTTTTAGTGTGGTTAATCATTCTGCTAAGCCATGCATATTTTGCATTGTTTTTAGATAAAGCAATTATGTCAGAATGATAACTAGAAATAGCCATTAAAGCCCATTTAGATGACTTCCATATGAAGGCTATTCCCGCAAATTCAGTCATTGATATGGTATTGTTGGGATCAAAGAAAGAGCCAATATCATTATATCATATCATGGTCATATCTTGTATTTCCTGATGGAAATATCCAAGATTTATTGTGAGCTTCAGATATAAGCTAATATTTATATCGGCCATATACCTTTTGTTGGGGGTTCACTCTGAACAAAGATAGCAAATATAGTGTCAGGCCTGACGTAGTTTGCAACTATATGAGTGCTTTGACATTAGTGAGATATAGAACTTCGTGTCCTGATATCACTTCATTATCACCCCTAGGTATGAATAAATTTGTACCATATCAGGGGTAGTATGACCATATTACATGTCTTTTATTGGTATGATATATATCCACATTGATCTTCTCGTATATGTATTGGATATATGTAGACTGATATGTATTCTTGAGAGAATGCTCAAGTTGTAAGCTTAAGCAAAATTTGGTTGAAGCCAAATTTTTCGTCTTGAGATGATTATGTGTATGTTTATGTATCGTATAGACATTGATGATGAGGTCATCAATATACACTGAGGTGATGAAAGGAAATTAAATTGATTCTTTTATTAAACATGTAAATAACCATCATTAATCGAGTAATCCTTTTTAAGAAGGAACTCATCTAGTCGGTAGTACCATAAGATTTCCGACTATTTCAAGTCATGGAGTGACTTTTGAAGTTTTACACAAAACTTGTTGCGATTTGCTTTTGGATTTGGAAGTATAAGCCCTTCAGTGACTTCAATAGAAATTTCCAAAATGAGTGACTCATATGAGTATGTAGCCACTTCATCCATCAATTGCATGGATAATATTATTATTTTTATTGCCAATGATATTTAGTATCGAAACATAATTCCACTTATACCAAGAGGGTATGTTACATCGTAATCTATGTCGGTTCTCTGCGTGAACCCTTTGCTACAAGCCTCGCTTTCTCACCACCTCATTGACTTTATCTATGAGTGAGAAGTTTTTAGTATTCCATATAGATGATACTTATGAGGAGTAGGTATTACTGTAGTAAATACCACTCATTTGTTGAGCGAGTGCTATTCTTCATTACTTTCTTCCTTTTATGTGAACCAATATGAGTGCAAGAGGCACTCTACCATGGATTTTGGTTCTGGGCGCAAAAGGTTTTAGCAATTTGAGAAGAAATATATGTCGATAAATGTAGTCTTTAGTTTATATGATTCTGATGGAATCATTGAAGTTTGTGGACAAAATATTTGTTCCTTTTTAACTCCTTGTGATTTCCTACAACAAATGGAGTCAAGGTGTTTCGATGTCCCGACACCAAAACATTTGTGCACATTTATGCCGGGCTTTGGATGATGAGCATCCAATGAGGTTTCTTTCAACTTGGTGTTGAATTACATTTACTCGAATAGGATTTGATTTCCTCTGTTTCCGTGGAAGCATATGATAAGTTATATCTCATTTTGTCAGATTTTCTCCCCCTCTTACTCTCATTTGGGGAGAAGAGTGGTTTGTCAGGTACCTCCACTCTTTTTGACACTTTACTGTAGGAATATAGAATTTAGTGACACCTTGCCATCAGGAAATGTGTGTGGCAAATTTGCAATGTGTTGCAAATATATGATTCTCTGAACTTCTAGTTCAGATTCTTTGAGTACGTGGATATAAGGATTGAATGTCAATAACATTTCTAATTTATTTCTCGGCATTCTTTGTGGTACTTATCTCCCCCTAATGCCAAAAAATATCCTTATTGCTGATGCAATCAGTATCTGAGCTATGAATAATTTTGATTGACGGATAAATTGTTATTCCTCACATAGATCCCTAATTTTACGTGAGTGCCCATTAATGTCTTATTTGGAGTGGTGATATCGGTATGTAACCGGATTATCGCAGATGGGAAATACTTTGTTGGATTCCACGTAGTTACTGCAAGGGGAAAGTAGTATGATATGCAGTTGGTATGATTTAGATCATACTTACGGTGTGTAAGGCCGTATGTGTCCAGCAAGAGGCTGGTAAATCTACAATTCTTTAAAAATGGTCATGTAATTCATTTGATTATCTTTGATAAGCAATTTAGTTAAACCATTCTGGGTATGTACATACGGTACTGAATGTAATCAGAAAGTTCTCGTGAAATAAGTTCAACGACATTGTCCATTCGAATGGGTTTATCCTTTGTTTAGGAGAATTTGCTCCTACTTTGATAAGTTAAGCAATTTATTGGGTAAGATCATGGTTGTGTGTGATAAGTGACACACTTAAAAACTTTTTATGAATGTGTATATGTGTACCATGAAGTGTCTAAATTACCCCAGATAATGGTTCAAAATTCCACATATATCTTCTGAATGTGTTCAAGAAAGAATAAGTGGCTCATTTAGAATTTTGAGGTGAGAGTGCCTTAAAATTGATCTCCCTATGACACATGTGGTGCACATAAAATCTGATGATTTGGGAACAATTGTAACTTGATAAGTTGTGACCAACAGAATTGTCACTAATTTTCTAATCATCCCCAAACCAGGATGACTAATGTTATGCAACAAAAAATTGAATTTATTAAGATTTAGAAAATTATTGTGTACGCAACAATATTGACTATGAATTGAAACATACAGTCAAATTTATCAAATATTGTATCCGAGGGATATGATATTGAACATCCTACTACATGTAGTAGTACAAGTATAGGATAATAATATGTTGGGATAATTAGGAGATTACCTAAGGTCTCCGATATTATTGAGTGCAAATGAGTTCATCCTCCATTTTCTGCATTAGATTTTGGTCCTCCTTCTGATGAAGATTCTGAGAACAATCCGTTACCAGAATCTGGTTGTTATTTGCAAATTTTCAAATTTATCCCATTGAACTTATTGGCATTTAAAAAAAATTGTGGTTCGACCATATGTTTGATGGTTTGGTAATTATAGGTACAATATTTATATAACCACACATCTGACAAACTTGAGAGTTTTCTTTTGTTCATTTGAAAACGATCGATTCCTATTAAGAGACAATTCTGTCTTTGGTTGTCTATTTGCCTCCACTTTACTTCGAATTCCTCATGGTTCTATCTTGTGACCACTAACTTGCATAGTATTCTCGGTACCGGCAAGAATTTTAAATTATGGTATAGCACCCGTTGGGTGAATCTGATGATTTTAAGAAATTCCATGTTTCTTGATCATAAAAAAGGTAGTACCATCTTAAGAGGATGTAAAGGTGAATTAAGGACTTTTCAACTGGATCTGTATATAGGAAAATATTTGATCACGAGATATCAAGTTGAAGTTGATTAAGTGACAAAATTGTGAGCTGTGATAGACTTGAGGTCTTGAAAACTGAATTGTGGTCATCCGCGATGTGCTCATTCTCTTAAGGAAATATTTGAAGTGAATAAATATTCAGCCATAATGTACTTAGCTTGAGAACTAAGTGAAGTTTGTGACACATAAAATGCATATCTGCATACTTAGCTATTAAGAGAATAGCCATGACATATTATCCTAGCGGTGGAGTTATAGTGGCAAAAATGCCACATGTGGATACAATGACTGATGTCATGAATCATCTTAAAATAAATACTCGCACCTAATCAAGAATTTAGTGCATTTGGAAATGTAAGCAATGAAAATGATTTGTTTAAGAACAATCATGGCCAAGGTGATCTGTGGTGAACCTAGGTGTATCCTTCAATACAACACATGTGATGAAAACATTGTTAATATTTTGGACTCCATTCTTGAGGAAGTGTGTGACTTTAGAGTCACTGCCAAAACGTATAGATTTTGCATGTTTAACATTGGTTAGTCACTATGAAAGCATAACCACACTGTGATGTAGACCTTGCAAAAGTGTTGAGACACTCAGTCGTTGCTATAAATTATGGTATGCATCTTGATGGACGGACGACACTATAATCAAAAATAGTGACATAGGCTCCACTTCCATGTATTTTACCAATGTAATAGAAGGTAATCACCGGGGTATGCAAATATTTGCATAATTTACTATCACATATTCAAGCCGAGTGAGGCTTGAATTAGCGCAAGAATACCATTTCGGTATATAGTGATTGCACATAAATAATATTTACTATGAGAGTAAATCATTTTAGTGAACAACAGCAAATACTTCTGAGGAGCAAATTTTCTAAATGTAGCTGATGCTATCGGGGTCTTATGTACCACAAATTATATAGATAACACTTTGAAGATAATCACCGAATGCGGTGTAGATCTAGCAGTAATAGAAAAAATACAGTCTGACTTTTGTAAGTAGATGTTCATATCTCTATTACCTTATGTTATGATATATTTAAGAAAATCACTTTGAGGGAAATCATCTGTCAAAGTGACATGATGTAGACCTTACAGTAATAGTGGATAGTCTGTAAAAATTACAGTAGATACCAGTATTACCTTTGATATCTTGAGATAGTCACATCTAATATTAATATTTGGAAGAGTACTTCGAAGGTAGTCATCTTGTTAAAATGACAAGATGTAGGCCTCACAGTAGTGACGGATAATTTGCAAATTATGCAGTAGATGCCATCAACCCCTTGTGATTCGCAAATAAAATATGATGTAGTCATATTAAGTATGACACTTCACAATCTATGTTTTGAATTTACATCAAGATTTGCAAGAGAGGGAAACAAATTCAATTGCAAAACATAGTTGTTTCACTAAAATAAACATGTCATATGGATTGCTTGAAAAGCAAACGGATTGAAACATGTAACAGATTCTAGAAAACTTGTCTAGAATAATTGTTTTACATATAGTAAATATCGGTAATTGCCTTTGGTTCCTAGGTGCATATGCACTCATTATCGAAATACACATTTCAAAAAATTAAAAAATTTACAACAAAAATTCCGTGTGTATACCCAAACATTTTATGTGCGTGCACAAGGTTTCGGTGACAGAGACAATAGGGTCTCTGTAATATAAATTTTACAGTATAAATAAGGGGATAAACTGCTATTTACAGTCAATATAGATACTGAACTGCATAGAAATTAGATCTGAGGATCTGTACATATAGTCCGTTGACTATTCTGAAGTTGTTACGCATGAAACATGATTTCAGAAATCCCATGGGCAGAGAAAGTACAGCCAAGCATGTGTGCTGAACATGTACTGTATGTCTTTACATGCGAATGTTAGAAAGTAGAAGGGCTGAGTAGAAATTCGCCTGAGGGTAAGGGATAAGGTTGCCCCAATTTTTCCTCCTGTGCGGTGCGTGGATAGGAATCAATTGATTCCTTCCTGTGTGTGTGTGGACACAAACGAATCAATCGATTCGTATTGCCCCATGCGCTCGCCTCAGGCGTCGCCGAGGAGGATTGGTCGAGAGCTGTATCTTCGTGTGCGGCCGCGCGTCTCGGCCGTTGGACGCCTCTGCTGCCGGGTCTGTGAGCCCCGCCATTGGGTGTCTTCACGCTTGGCGCAGGCCATTGGCCGCAGCCGCTCATGGTCCGCGCATGCCGGAAAGCACCGGCGCCATGCCTGAGGACTTCGACGTCCAGAGGTTTCCACGTCGCCTCTCCGGAGGCCAGGACCGGGAGAGCTTGCGCGACACGTACCGGAGGGCCGCCGTCGCCGTAGCAAGTCCTGCCGCCTCGGTGCGTCCCGCGATGGAGGTGACGCGCCCACCGCCCGGGCGTCTCGGGCAGGAGGGCCTCGTCACGCAGCGGCCGATGGCCGTCTCCTTCACCGCCGGGGAGTTTCTCGTTCCTCTGCGTGGCCTAATCGCTCTTACAGAGAAAAGCGCTGATAACGTGTGAAAGTAAAAACGAGAGAGAGCAAATGATGGAATGGTTCTTTAATTGATTGAACATTGGGGTATTTATACCCTCGTTACAAGGCAGTTACTCCTTCATTTTCGGTTTATAAGGCTCAATTCAAAAATCTCATCAACCAATGTAGATAATAAGTGGTGGAATACCTTTTGAAGTTCGCAAAAGCATCAAATTAATGCTCTTGTTTTTTAAAAAAAAATATGTTTATCAATGAATTAATTGCAATGCATGCATGCATAAATTACGACGTTAATCGATTTTCTTAATATCTTGCATACTGATGATTTAATGCGGCAGAAATCGGCATGTGATGAAAAACAATCAAATTAAACCTTATAAAATGGAAAAACTAAAATTTTAAGATAAGCCCTATAAACCGGAAATGAGGGAGGATAAAGGAGGCGTTTGCCAAACATTGCCGCCGACATTAGCATTGATTAACAATTAATTAAGCTAATTAATTAATTCCTAACAAGCACTATGACCCAGTCTTACGACGTAGGATTTTCTCCCAGATCACTTCTTACAATGCTTTAGGGCGGGTCTTAAGCGTTTTTTCTCTCTTAAAAACCAATGTTTTTGCCCTAACAGTTTATCACGCGGCACCACTAAAAGGAAAATTGAACCACAAATCATGCATGATCGGACAATTTGCATGCCTTAACTCTTGACACTGCTGAAACAGTTGAACTACTAGTAACCATCAGAGTTTCATGCTTAACTCTAATAATCCAACCTCCGAACAGCTACAACAAAATAATTATACAGCAAAACATTTCACCAACGTATGGCACTCGACACTACATAACACCAAAACCAAAAGCTTGTGCAAAACATTGGCAATTACGGCACCAAGATAGTACATTCTTCTGAGGCATTAGCAAGGTCAACTACGGGCGGTCAGCGTGATCATGGTATCTTGTATGCTTCTTTTTCTCTACTCGTCCGCTACTGCTTCAGCAGCTGCGATTGCTGATTCCAGTAGAGTATAGAACCGTTGGCTTACATTCTTGGCCACGGATATCATATCAAAAATGACGCTTGGATCCAACCCTGCGCCTCCCCTCTTGGTTAACCCACATATCTGGCCATGGCTGTTGACTGAAATGGAAACAGCAGAACTCATCTGCGATTCCTCCTCCGAGGTGGCATCAACAATGTAGTGCTTACCAACCTGGCTCAAGAACAAGCATATCACAAACCAGCAAATGTGATACATATATACACAGGAATGCATTTAGGAACACAACATAAGCAAACATCTACTCCCTCCGTTCCGATTTACTTGTCGTGGTTTTAGTTCAAATTTGAACTAAAAACACGACGAGTAAATCAGAATGGAGGGAGTAGTCATAAACACGAGAAAATAAAGAGGGCCGTTTTTCGACTAAACTAATTGTACCACCAATGTTTACTAGAAACTGGTGCTGCACAACAGCTTGAAACATACTTTGCCGCTGGAACATCAAAATGGAGACAACTGAAAGTGAATTGAATAGTAAACTCAATTTGAATGACTATCATGTTCCCATCAAATTCTGATTATTATGATGCTAGAGGATTTCTAAACCATTCAATAATCAGGCAACTAATATAGCATACTTCTTGGCAACAACTCGAAGAAAAAGAAAAAGGAAATCATATACCTTGGTCAATGTAATTATAACAGGCACACCAGAAGTGTCGAATTGCAAAAATTCTTCATCACTGATATCAACCTCAGGCTCCCCATCTGTTTCATTATTAAGAGAAACATTAACTTTTGGTATACCTGTATCACTCAAAGCTACCTGCAAATAAGTACACAGAATATTAGTACTCCGCAAATGTACAAACCTCTTTTGTCTTAATTAATCATGCCAACCAATGCAATATGCACTAGACAGCACAGCACAATCATCAAGCATAACACAAATAGTTGAGTCTTGATAGCAACGCATGTAACAGAGAGTAGAAACTGCTGAACATGACTCAAAGTCAAGCAATTCATCCAAGATTTACAAAAGTAACTACAACTAATGCCTTGTTTACTAATTCCAATATTGCTCCGTGTTCTACGTTCCGAAAATCACATTGTTTCAAACAGCACCCTTTAAAAGTCTACCAAGGAACTCAACTACCGATTAAACTGGGGGATTTGCATCAAAACCTCATGCATGGAAGCCAGCAGAGATTGTGATAGCTGGCCTCCACGAACCATGATTTATATTTCACAAATTTGTTCTGCTTCGATGCCAGCGAATGGCACAAAACAAATTTATCTGGGATTGATAAGCTCTGCAGCTACCAGTATATAAACAGAGATAAGAACAAAGAAGTTCAGTATAGTTTATATTTTTGATGAAGTTAAAGGACTGAGGAAGTATAATGGAAATCCTTATGCTTCCATTTGTTCCTTTTTTGTATCCCAACATAATGGCTAAGTCAGTCCTTTCATTCTCCATAGCCATTACTCCCTCCGTTCCTAAATATAAGTCTTTCTAGAGATTTCAATATGAACTACATATGGAGCAAAATGAGTGAACCTACACTCTAAACAACGTCTATATACATCCGTATGTAGTCCATAGTGAAATATCTAGAAAGACTTATATTTAGGAACTGAGGGAGTAGAATGGAGTCAAGAAGATGACACTTTTTAACCAAAAAATATGCTGAATTAACACTCCTGACTTTACTGACACTTTCAACAAAAGATATAACTTGACACTTCAAGGGATACATTGGCTGAAGCAATGGAAACCACATACTACCTTTATCGCAGCCGCCAGTGCATCAAGCAAATTACCATCAGAACTGACCACAAGTCCATCAATGTACAGATCCCAGCAGGCTTTTCCCTCAACAACAATCAGAGACGATAAGTCGATTGCAGCCCCTGAAATGTGCATTGTTGCATGTGGGGTCAATTAGATGGAAACAGTTATTGATACCAAGTGATGGTCTATTTGCAGCCTTCTAGAAAGAAAACAATATAAAAACATAAAATAATGAAAATCCACTCTCGAAGTTTTCTTGACTACAAGAAAGAAGAGGACATCAGAAACAGAGCTGAATTTGGTTAAATCACTAAAATCCAAACAGGATCTTCTCTTAATGGTTAACCCAAGGAATTCACGAGCAGACACAACTTGGCAGATCAGAGAGGAACCTATAAGCTGGCAGTGTTTCACTTTTCTATTTTGGACAGATTGATTACCACACCAGTTTCCATTGGTGGATAACTGCCCGATGTTTGTAAACCGAACTTAAATTCATGTTTGGCCAATAACCATCAATTGCCTAAAATATAGGCTTGTTCATTTGGAAATGACTTGCTATCCTCGCCTATTCCTACCAACTAAATTAATCACAACTCACTATTCAAACCTGGCAGAAAGTGTAAAACCACAACAGTAAAGAAGATACAGACGTACACATCTGTATGAAGAAGGAAATAATCTGACTAATTTGCTTGCTGTCCAGAAGGGTTTACTGCCTGATGTGCTTGCTAAGTTAAGCAGTTTTAAATGGAAAAGTGTTGTAGTGATGCATATCTCGATAGACTATCAGGAATAGAAAGTGTTTCACAGTTTCTTATAAAAACCTTTTTTAGGTTCAAATTTATACATATGAACTTGAACCAGTTTACCAAATCCTGCCCAGGAGCACAAAATCTGTAACCACCAGTTAGCAGCACTTTTGGCTGAAAACCGGAACCCTGCCTACAATTATTCCATGAGATAATCCATCTCAAGTTAAATAAAGGCAATTACACCATGTGATAACCCATCGACGCATCGGCGACTGACTGATGGCAATAATGAAATTGACATGCCTGAGCTATTAAAAACTAAGGAAAATAAATTGTAGTTGATGTATCTTAGTGAACTTTGCTTGCGGATTGGTGCATCCAAATATCAAACTGCAATTCACTTGGTAACACAAGTTTGATGTAATAAAGTTAATATCTGTGTAGGGTTGTACTTCCAATAGTATGAAAAAATGTACTGAAAAATTTGCTTAAAGCAATGTTCAAAAAGTAGGCATAATTGAAATCAGGCAAGAGAAATGGTATCAGATTTTATATCAAGTTTTTATGGAAATATTCAAGTATAGTATAAGAAGTTAGGAGTGTAAAGCTGCATGAAATCGATGTGCACTGCAATTCCAATGAAGGCTTCAACAAAAACTGCGTGAGGGGCTTGCAGTACTTGTTTCTTGAGCCACAACTATAAGCAAATAAATAGAGTGCAGCAAGATCAAAACAAGATATGAGACTGAGACGTCTATTAAAAAAGATAAGAGAGACAAAATTAATTGTGAACAATAAAACTGTATGTTACCTGCCCCACTTTTACCACCCAATAAACATCTTTGCAGCGCAACAGAGAGCTCAGCAGACAATTCTTCCGAACCTCTACCCTAAATTAAATTAAATTTAGGGCAAATAAGTCAATTATGAGCCAAAAAAACTTTCAAACAGAATGTGATCACAAAGCAAACAAAAACAATTTCTGATATAGCGATGTTTCAAAGTCAAGGATGCTCAGTCTGCTTTTTCTCTCGCATAGCAATCTACTGCTCTGCTGTACAGCCCTGCCCCTTATGAGTTGTGCCCCTTATGAGACGAATGTAATATAAATGGAAAACGATTAAAATTGACCGACTGATCCTACAGCTTCGTAAACCGCCTCGCTTGATTGACGCGTGTCCCCCTTGGGCCCAGTCACGCGCACGCCGTCTCCCAACCGCTGAACCTTATCCCCTCCTTCTTTCTTCATCTTCGTCTCTTTCTATCCATCCGCATAACTCTTCTTCGCTTACCTCATCACAACCGCAGCAAGCCAGCTGCCAGCGAACGCACCAGTGCGTATCGAGACGCCGGAGGCGATGTGCCTGGCCGCACCTTGCTCCAAGCTCTCGCCCCACGGCCGCGCTTTGCTGCAAGCTCTCGCCGCCCGGCCGCGTGCTGCCGTTGCTGCGTTGCATCGAAGCATCCATCGGCGCCGCCGCGGGCTGTCGCTGCATCCTCCGACACCTTCGCATGCTGCGTTGGAGCATCCGCCGGCGCCGGTGCTGCCATGGAGTTTGTCAAGCACGTTACTGGAGTGCAACATCGCCGGACTGCCGGAGCTGCATTGAAGCGCCATGAGGTCGTTGAAGCTTCGTCGAGGTTGCAATGAAGCGCTGCCGGAGCTGCAACGAAGCACCGCCGAAGAGCAATGAAGCTCCGCGGGAGCTGTTGAAGCTTCGCCGAGGTTGCATTGAAGCAACGTCGGCGCTGCAATGGATCGCCGTCGGGCGTCGTTGGTGCTGCCACGGGAGCTGCTATTGTGATGCTGCGTGGCCGACGACGATGTTATGTCGCCGGCGACGACGGCTGCAGAGGAGATGGATGTGCGGCTCCTGCTGGGGAGCGTGGACTGCAAGCCGGGCGGCGACATTGCGATGTAAGCAGAATGACGCAGGCAGACGTTGACCTATCCAAGGGCTGTAAGGGAGAGGATCCAACGGCTGCTGACCCGGCTGATTTTCGTGGGAAATCAGCCGGTTGATCTGTAGCAGTGCCCAATATAAATTGTATATTTGTTGTATATCATTAGAAAATATAGCATCTAAAGTTTTCAATGGTATATCTGTTGTGATACATAACTCGTGTTATGTTGGTTCAATTGTCAACCTAGGGATACGCGTGGGCCTTTTAAGCCAGATAGGAGGTAGCAGCGTATACATTTTGTTACATGGTGCATAGCAGGAACATATTTTTGTACTTCAATGCTTATTTAGCTTTAATGCATACTATGATTACATAAGGAGTGCATCGTTGAAAGGAACCTATCTGCAAGGCCAAATAATAATAATATAAAATATCAAATAGCTTTTGATATTTCTTCACAGTATTACTAATGACCACACTACTCTTCATAGCCAACAATTCCATCATTACAATATCAGTATCCATTGTTCAGTGAAGAAAATCAGCAAACCGACTCATGTCTATGTCTATTACATAAAAGAACCACATGAGATAACCTAAGTATAACACAGAAATAGTTGCTGATTCATCAGATTATTAACATAAGAGACTATTCTGTTTTTTCAGTATGATCCAAATACAATGCATTACCAACCTCAAACATAGGCGCAGCAGTTGGACTACAATCAACATAAATGGAAACTTTTCCTTTGTCGGGATGAAGAATGGTTGGTTTCCCCAACTCGGCCTGCAGATGAATATTGACAGTAAGAAAAGAAAAACGTAAAAATAGAACGAAAACAGAGGAATAAGTAGAATAGAACATGCCAAGAGTTTTTTTTTATCATCTCAAAGCTCTCTACACCGACAAATTATGAATGTGAATCACAATATTAGAACAATAAACACCGAGTGATAGACAGTTAATTCTTAAGCTCAATGTCAGAGGATTGTCATTTTTTTGCTATGATTTTCAAAATAGAAACGTATTGTATAATGCAAAATATCTTCCATAGGGCAGAAATTATCATACACATATACAATACGCATAACTCTGAGGCTGATTCGTAGTCGGTCAGGTGTAAGGAACTAAGGAAGCATACCTTGACGCTGGCGATAACTTCGGTCGCACCCATCCTAACACGCGCCGAGCCGTTGGCCTACAAGCACCACCACCGAATCCGAAGAAAGATTAAGCCAAGGTAGCAGTCCCGAGGGTAGGCGTGCGGATTCTTCACATACCTGAGGGATGACCCCGGTCTCGACGGTGAGGGCCCGGAACTGCGGCCGCGTGCGGCCGTCGGACCGTAGGTCCTGCGCGATGCCGCCGCGGATGAAGTGCTTCTCCCCCTCCGAGAGCCCCACCATCGTTGGTCCCTGGCACGGCGCGAGGCGGGAGAGCCTTGCGGTGGCGGCGCGGCGGAGGAACGAAAAACGGGAGGCGGAGGGAGCTTGGAGGGTAGGGTACTGTCGAGGTTTAGGTCCCCGGAGATTATTGAGGAGGCGGCGGCGGCGGCGGGTGCGAACGCTTGGGACGAGCGATTGTGGGCCGAGAGAAACAGAGGCTTGCGTGTATATTAATTATCAGCAGCCCCCTGGGGAACTTGGGCCGGAGCGCGAGTTTTGGAACGCACTAATAGCCAGAAATATGCCCTCAAAAAACAAAAGTTGCCAGAAAACAACACAGAGCGCGGCGAGGGCGATCCCTATTTGACGCTCGCGAGCGTCCAGGTGCTGCGCTTCCGCTGAAGCGCTGGAGGGAACACCGCAAAACAGGCCGGCCCACTTCTAGCTTTAGAGCAGTTCCAGGCAAACCGGTTTTGGGAATCTTCTAGAAGGTTCCCTCAACCGGTTTTTTTTCCTGATTTTTTGTTTTGCCGGTTTTCTGGTTTGCCCTGTTTTCTTTGTCCTTTTTGCTTCCTTTTTCTGTTTCTGTTTTTTTCTTTCATTTCATTTATCATTTTTTGTTTTACTTTTATCCTTTGTTTTCATTTTTTTAGTTCCTATTTTTTCATGATTTCAAAAATTGTTCAAAGTTTTCAAATTTGGTTGAGTTTTTGAAAATTTGTTCACATTTCAAAAATTGTTCATCGTATATCACAAAAATGTTCAATGTGTATTTAGCTATTGTTTAGCGTATATCATAAAATTGTTTAATGTGTACTTAAAATTGTTCAGCGTATATTACTCAAAATGCCCAATGTATATTTAGAATTTGTTCATCATAAATCACAAAAATGTTCAGTGTATTTTAATTATTGTTCAGTGCATATCACAAAAATGTTTAATGTGCAATGACAATTTTTTCATTGTATATTGCAAAAATGTTCAATATATATTTAATTTTTTCATAAAACATAAAAAATCAATAAATGTTTGGAATTTCGTAATTGTATTCGTGTTTTAATTAATTGTTCACGTTTAAAAAATACTTTTTAGAAGTTTCTTTGAGTTTTGAAATTTGTTTAAGAAAACCTTATTCAATTCTTTAAGGAAGATTCAAAAACAGATCTGCCCGTGCACATAGTACTTCAAGTTGTGCTTTGTAATTTAACACAAACATAGTCCCTAGTTGCAACGGCTGGAACCACTGTTATTTAGTGTTAGTTCCAGGGTTCGACTCCATTCTATGATGGCATTTTTCGTGACAGTTTTTATTGCGTTCGCTCCTCTGGGAATGGGCCGGCCCGTTTGGGCAAATTCCTCAGTGAACCCTGCGCGAAGGCTTCTCTATTGACGCTAACGAGCGTCCAACAGGAGCTCTCCGCGGCGAGAGCCCCTAGCTGACGCTCGCGAGCGGTCAGGAAAAGGAGCCTTCGCGCAGGGAACGATCTCAATGGGCCGGCCCATTCCCTGGCAACACAGCGAGCCTGTACTGAAAATCCCAAAAAAATAAAGTTCGACTGAGAAATCAAACCTGCAACACCACGATAGAGAGAAAGTCTCCCTTACCAATTGACCTACTGAGAGATAATGATTAATATGCTGTGTGAGTAATTAAGAACTAAATGCAGTGACAGATCCAAAAAAATAAAACATTTCGACCATTGAACATTTTTTAATATGCATTTAACATTTTTGTAATATACGATGAACATTCCTTAAATAAACATTGAACATTTTCTTGATATACACTGAACAATCTTCAAATCCAAATGAACACTTTTGTGATATACGCTGAACAGTTTTCAAATACACATTGAACATTTTTTAATATACACAAGATTTTTTTGAAGTACACAATGAACATTTCCTAATATATGATGAACATTTTCTTAAATATATGACGACATTGTTAAAATACACGATGAACTCTTGTACAATACACACAAAAAAGAAGAAAGTAAAAATCAGCAAAAGAAACGCAGATTGGTCATCGTATTCATATATTGATAAAAAATACATGATGAAATGTTTACATGTATTAATAATGGAAGAAAAGGAATAGAAATAAAACAAAAAAACTATAATGAAAAAACATGAAAGAATCAGAAAGAAAAAACTAAAAAGATAAAACAAAACAAAAAAGTGAAGGACAACGCTAACGCCCACACGTGTGGTGGGAGCCAAACCCGCGTCACCGCATGCATGCATGTGAGAATCTTTTCCGATTTTCAATTTTTAAAATGTTTTATCTCTTAAATGAAAATTTTGATTTAAGATCCATTTTCACCATTAAATCCCTCGCGACGAGATCTTCGAAACTAGATCTCATATCAATATATTTCAACGAAATTGTTTGTGGGTTAAAAGTTATCATGTCTATTGCACATGAATTATCATGGGTTTTACACGGAAGTTGTCATGATATGTTTCAGTTATTTTCTTCTACATTTAAAAATAGAATTTGACATATTATAAAAGGGGGAATTAAGAAACTAGACTTGCCATTAATCATAAACTAAAATTATCATGATACATGCACTTAAAATTGCCATGGTTCATACGAAAAATAATTTTCATAGTCAAAGTACTGGAATTACCATCATCAAAATACTAAAATTGTCATGCTCTACAAACTAAAATTGCCACATGGCAACTTTAGTTTAAGCACTATGGCAACTACAGTGTAAACATCATGGCAACTTTTGGGCAAAAAATAATTTCGTCGAAACATATCAACATGGAGTCTAGTTTTGAAGATCTCGTCGAGACGGATTTAATAGTGAAAACGAATTTTTAATTGGATTTTTAAATTATGAGATAAAACATTTTTAAGCCGAAAATCAAAAAGATTTCTGTTGATGTCATCTATTTTGACATTGCAAAATGAATGATAATGAAGGCGTGTGGGCAATGTGCAAGATGCCACACGTGTGAGCGTTAGTTTTTTTCAAAGCGAAAGAAGAATCGAACGAAAAAACGAAGAAGCGAACGAATAGCACTAGCTGCAGCGAACTGGGCCGGCCCACCCGCGGGCGCTGCGGGCGTAGCCACTGCTGTTTGCAGCGCGTGCGCGGCAAATAGGATCTGCCGAGCGCAGCCTCGCCTGCGACTCCTGATAATATAGATGCAAGCCTCTGTTTCTCTCGGCCCACAATCGCTCGTCAGTAACCGCGTCCCACAATCATGCTGATGTCATGTTATTTTTTGTTATTCTTCCTTTTTATTCACATTTTTGTGTTCCATTTTTTATATATTTAGAAATATAAAAAATGCATATATTACAAAAAAGTTACATACAGTTTTTAACAATGTTAATCTTGCATTTGAAAATGTTAAATGTGTACGAAAAATGTTCTAATATATACGAAAAATAAACAATGTGAATAAAAAAGGAATCTCTCCAATCCGAATTAATTGACGCAGCTTCTACGCAACGCAATGTAAATACTTCTACAGAGGTTGTGTCTACTAGTTTGGATCGAAGGAGTAGAAAATATTAATCATGTCTATCAAATATTTTAATCGTGCGTACGAATAATTTTTGTGAAATTAAAAAAATCCTACACGTTTCAAAAAATGTGTGTGGCATTTAAAACAATGCTTATACATTATAAAAAAATATTTGGGTAATTCAATAAAGATTCCTGCATTAAAAATATTCTTTTCATTAAAAAAATGTTAACAAGTTTCAAATATGTGTTCGTTGCATTTCAGAAAAATGCTTATGTAATATCGAAAAGTTTTCAGAGTTAAAAAAATGTTTTAAACATTGAACTTTTTCCAACGTGTATCTAGAAAATGTTTAAATGTATTCAAAAAATGTTTACAACATTTTTTTGTAAAAAAAATAAACATATACTACCTCCATCCCATATTAGTTGATGCTCCAATAGATGTATCTAGATGTTCTAGATACATCTTTGAGTGTCAACTAATATGGAACAGAGGGAGTATTTGATAAATGTGAAGCATTTATAAAAAAGAATTAGATGTATATGGAAATGGAAATTGTACAATGTGTATGAAAAAAAAGACATCAAAACATATACTCAAAAAAATCACATATTTGAAGAAAAGTGTTTCTAATGTATATGAAAAATGAACAGTGCATATGAAAAATATAGACGTGTGTTGAGAAAAGGAAAAAAGGAAAGGGAAAAGGGGGGAAAGGAAAACCTGAGAAAAATGGTGAAGACCGAAGAAAGAAAAATTACCAAGTTAGTAACAAAGAAAACCGAGGACAAGAGAAAGAAAAAGGAAAAAAGAAAAAAGAAAGGAAGAAAGGAAGAAAACCAAAGAAATGACTAAAAAATAGAATAAGAATAGAAAAGAAAAATGAAAGGAAAAAAATAGGGCTACAAACAGTGGAAAAAGCCTAAGGCTCCTCCCAATGGTCCCCCTTGTACAGGTGCTAAGGATGCCATGTAGGCAAAAAAAATGATGTGGCAAGGTAATTAAGAGGAGAGAGATGGGTGTGGTGATCCAGGAAGAAACAATGCCAGACGTGGGAACCTAGAGAAAACACTTAAATGAAAGAAGTTCACCAATGCATGGATAAATTTAGTTGCTAAATCATTAAATGAATGATGCTTAGTTACAACAAGTTAAAGCACCTTTGCATTGAGGATTTTAGTTGCTTAGCTCTTTAATGTGCTTAGCATCTCATCTTAGCACTAGTGCATTGGAGGAGGTCTAAAGAAAAAAAAAACTCATGTCATGCTATAGTGTTAGTCCAGCCTGCCAGCGCCCGCACATAGTCAATTTCTGTTAGGAATCGGTATGGGCGAGAGCGACCTCCTATGTGACGATCTCTGCGTCAGAGACTCGAGGTTTCGCCAGTGCGCGGCTCACCTCGGCCGGCCCATATGAAAGTGGCACGCGGTGGCACTTCGCTTGGTGGAAAAAACGCAAGAAAAATGGATGGCTAAACCTGTGATTTGAACCCTAGACTCTGCTCCGTCCACCAAACTTCTATGCTATGGATGCAACGCGGAGGTAAAGAAACAAACGATAGCGGAGAAATCTAAACATTCAGAATCAAGGCCTGTTGCCAATGAACCAAAAGAGCGAGCCATTGTAACTCCTATAAATTTGTACCTAAAAATAGACACCAAGTGCTTGTGAACTATATGTCACAACAGACCTAATTTTTTTAGAAATTTGGAAATTTCTTTTGTTTCTGAAAAATGTAAATAGTTTTTTAAACCCAAACATTTTCAAATTTATGAACAAAATTTTCAAAACACAAACATTTCATGAAAAAACGTGAACATCTTTTGAGTTTCTCAACCATTTCTTGAAAAATGGAACAAAATTAAAAACGAGAACAATTTTGAAATTACAAAAAATATTTTATAAAACAGAAACATTTTCCCAAAAATAGGAACATCATTTGAAAATGCAAACATTTTTCGAAATTATGCTCAACTTTTTTCAAAATGCAAACATTTCCGAAAATTCACTGAATATTTTTTGTATTTATGATAAAATATGAAAACATGAAGATTTTTTGAATATTCGAAGAAATCTGGAAAAGATGGGACTTTTTCAAAACTCTCGGACATATTTAAAAATTTGTGACTTTTTTCAAAATACAGATATTTTCCGGAATTATAACAATTGTTTCAAAATGCAAACTTGTTTGGAAATTCGAATGATTTTTTTAAAAACTTTCAGAACATTCTTTGAATGTACGAACAAAAAGAACACGAACATTTTCAGAATATGTGAACAAATTTGGACATGCTGGAACAATTTTGGAAAAATTGCAGACACCAAGTGCTTATGAACTATAAGTCACAACAGACTTAAATCTTTTTAGAAATATGGAAAGTTCTTTTCTCTTTGCAAAATTTAAACAGTTTTTCAAATCCGAACGTTTTCAAATTTATGAACAAAATTTTCCAAAAACAAACATTTCATGAAAAAAACGTGAACATTTCTTGAAAAGGAAAAAAATTGAAAACAAGAACAATTTTTGAAATTACGAACAATATTTTATAAAATAGAAACGTTTTCCGAAAAATATGAACATCATTTGAGAATGCAAACATTTTTCGAAATTATGGACAACTTTTTCAAAACGCAAACATTTTCCAAAAATTCACTGAACATTTTTTGTATTTAGGATCAAAATTTGAAAAGATGAATATTTTTTGAATATCCGAACAAATTAGGAAAAGCTAGAACATTTTTTGAAACTCCCGAACATTTTTTAAAATTGGTGAATTTTTTTCAAAACACGAATATTTTCCGGAATTATGAACAATTGTTTCAAAATGCAAACTTGTTTGGAAATTCCAATGATTTTTTTCCAAAATTCCAGAACATTCTTTGAATGTGCAAACAAAATGAACACGAACATTTTCAGAATATGTGAACAAATTTGGAAATGCTGGAACTTTTTTGGGAATTGCAGAGCACTTTCACAATTAAAAAAATCGGAACATTTTTTGAAATTCTCTTAACATTTTTAAAATTTGCGAACAAATTTATAACAACATGAACAGTTAATGAAAGTTTTGAACAAATTGGAAACTAGGAACATTTTTTGAAATGCCTGACATTTTCTGAACGTGTGAACAAAAAATGCAAACATTCTTTAAATTGGAAATTACATTTTTTTTATTTTCTGTCTTTTTTGTAAAGAACGTAACAATATTTTAAATTCTAAACTTTTTGGAATTTCGGAACTAAATTTCAAATCAGGAACATTTCCGAAAAATGAACAATTTTTTTAAAATCGAACATTTTTTAAAACTCCCAAATATTTGATGAAAAATAAAAAACTTTAAAAATACAAAAAGAAAAGAAAAAGAATGAAATAATTGAAGAAGAGAAACATAAAAAACGAAAAAGAAAAGAAAAAGAAACGGAAAAGGGGGAAAAAGAAACAGAAAAAAAAGAAAAGGAGAAAAAGGTTTCAGGAACGTTCCGTAACAACACAGGCGAAGGAGCTGTGGGGGAGTGTCGTCCAAACACACAAGGCATGCGGTTTTTCTTGTGTGTTCACATATATAGAAAGGTTCTCAAATTTGACTTGGATAATTTTTGATAGTGCTAAAGTTCTCACGTTTGAATAAATGTTCACATATATGAAAAGGTTCTCAAATTTAAAAATCATCAAAAATTAAAAAACTTAAACTTACAAAGTGGTCTTGGATTACAATAATGTTCATAATTTGTTATTAAAATGCACTCACCATTTTAAAAAATGTTTTTTTACTCTAAGAATGTTCTCAAATTGAAAATGGTCTTGAATTTAAAAAGAAAGAAATGTTCCTAAAATTTTAAAAAATTCAATAACTGTTAAAATGTTGTCATACTTTAAAAATATTCTCGAATTAATTTTTTTTCTCAAATTTTAAAATAGTCAAATTTCAAACATGATCATGATTTTTAGATGTGATTGCTACTTCTAAAAATATTCGTGGATTGAAAATAAATCTAATTTAAATATGTTCATGAGTTTTAAAAATAAAACAAAAAATTAAAGAAAAGGAAAACGCAACAAAAAAAATATGATAGTAAAACCGGCTAGAAACCAAAAAGGAAAGAGAACCAAATAAAATCATCATGGACGAAAAAAGCAGGACAAAGTCACCCTAAAAAGGGAAGAAAATAGCAGAACACGCGAACGGTAATTCTCATTGTCTAGTGGGATGGTCCAAGGATCGATGTTTCATGTGCCAAGCCGACACTCTGATCCAAATGACGTCAAATAGGATTTGTGAGTTTTATCTAACGCGTCCGGACTCGCGTTCGTTCTATGCTTCGTGCTTCAACAATTCCTAGGCTTTTCACAAAAAACATCTATCAGAGGCAGCTAGCTACAAATATTTGCACGTGCCATTAAGTTAGTCATGGTACAAGTGGATGGAATCTTCCAAGTTGTCAGTGGGAATGGGCAACCCATGTGATAAGGACATGATGCTACCACCTAAGTTTTATATCCATCAGATGTCGAACCGATACGCTAGGGTTTGGCGAAAACGTGGCGACGCCACCGTCGCCGCCACACACGCCCATCGCCGACGTGGATGGCGCTAGTTCCGCACGGGAGACCATCCACAGGGCGGCCTTGTTATGCTCCATTCGCTGTCGCGGCCTTGTCGCCGTTCTTGCCTCGTCCGCCAGTTCTTCAAGCTTGAGGTGTTTTTCACGGAAAGTGATGTACGCAGATGGTTGGATCTCTCAACCGGATAGTGACCCTTCACGTGGATTGGGAAACATTGGGGATACGATCTACCATGCACGTCCCAAAGGCTGCGGATCTTTGGCCACCCAAAGTGGCGTGCTCGTGAACCTCCGGATCGATCCGGGCCGCCGGTGAGCACGCGAAGTCTAGCTTCAAGGCAACCTATCACGTAAACACAGTGAGTTACGGGATGATCCAGCCAATGGGTCCCTTAGTGAACACGGATCTTTGGTGCGGGTGACAAAGCGGCAGCGGCAAGGAAGCTACCCACGCGAAACCGGTGACGGGGATCTACAAGCCATACAGCCGTCGTCGGTGAAGTCGATGGAGGCGGCCGATGTGGCACAAAGCGTACATGTGGAGCCGGTGAGCGCAATGAATTGTTTGTCGTGGAATTGCGGGGATTGGTGGAGCCAGATCGTTCGTGATCTGGTAGCCCTCGTGGGTACTCACTCCCGAAATTGGTCTTTCTATGTGAAACTAGACAACCGAAAGAAAAGGTTTATCGTCTTCAGTGTCGTCTTGGCTTGGCTGACTTTGAAGGTGTCAGCAGTGATGGGCGTAGTGGTGGTCTTGCGTTATTCTGGCACGAGTCTGTATTAGTGGATGTTCAAGAAGCAAATAGTAGATGGATTGACGTTCATGTGCGGTCGTCTCCCAGGGATCCTTTGTGGCGCATCACCTTTGTGTACGGCGAGCCGCGAGTAGAGAACAAACACTTAATGTGGGACTCGTTGCGGAGGCTGTCTAGCCAAAACGCTCTCCCCTGGATGATAGTCGGTGGTTTTAATGAAGCTATGTGGGACTACGAGCACATGTCCGAAAAACCAAGGGCGTCGGGACAAATATTGATATTCAGAGATGCTTTGGAGACTTGTGGGCTGATCGATCTGGGTTTCACGGGATACCCCTTTACATATGATAACATACGAGCTGGAAGGGCCAATGTCCAGGTGAGATTAGACCGAGCGGTGGCTACCAATGCGTGGCAAGATCTTTTCGCTGATGCGTTGTGCGTCACCTGATCTCGCCGGCGTCAGATCACTGTCCGTTGTTGATCTCTTGTTCACCAGACACGGCCCCTCGGCCAGCTCGATGTCGCCGCTATGAACTAATGTGGGAACGTGATCAGGGCCTTGACGAGGTAGTGGCCGAGGCATGGAGTGCAGCAGGACCCGAACAAAATTTAAGTGATGTGCAAAAGGCTCTCCGCCAGGTGATGGGCAAGTTACATACTTGGAGCAACAAAAAATTTGGAAATGTCACAAGACAACTTGAGAAATCAAGATCCAGATTGGAGGAGCTAATGCACATGAACGCGGACAGGGCAGAAATTAGGAAGCAAATGGATGAAATGAATGAACTTTTGTTTAGAGAGGAGATGATGTGGCTTCAGCGCTCACGCATCGCTTGGCTTAAAGAGGGGGATCGGAACACAAAGTTTTTTCATAGGAAAGCGGTGTGGCAGGCCAGAAAAAATGCAATACGTGGATTGATGGACGCAAATAATGTTTGGAAAACCAACAAAAATGTGATGATGGACATGGCTCGCTCTTATTTCATGGAGTTATTTACAGCTGACTGTAACGTGGACCAGGAGGAGGTAGTGAACCTTTTCCAGTCCAAGATAACAGATGACATGAATGCTTCTCTGTGTGCCCCATTCACTGATAAGGAAATAGGTGACGCCCTCTTCCAAATTGGACCTCTGAAGGCCCCCGGTCCAGATGGGTTTCCAGCAAGGTTTTTTCAGCGGAATTGGGCCCTAATGAAGGAAGATGTGATGGCGGTGTAACGCCCCGGATTCGATGCACCAGGTGTCTGCCAGTTATTTGCCGTCATTGCCATGTCATGTGCTTGCGTGTTGCACTTTGCCATGTCATCTTCTGCATTTTATACCATGTCATCATGTGCATTTCATTTTGCATACGTGTTCGTCTCATGCATCCGAGCATTTTCCCCGTTGTCCGTTTTGCAATCCGGCACTCCTATGTCTCCCGGCGCCCCTTTTTGCCTCTTTTCGTGTGCGGGTATTAAACTTTCTCGGAATGAACCGAGTCTTGCCAAGCGGCCTTGGTATACCACCGGTAGACCGCCTGTCAAGTTTCGTGCCATTTGGAGTTCGTTTGGTACTCCAACGGTTAACCGGATAACCGTAAAGCCCTCTTTGAGTTGCAGCCCAACAACCCTTCCAAAGTGGCGCAAAACCCATCTAAGTCTCTTCCATGCTCTCGGTCGTTCAATCACGATCGTGTGGGCGAAAACGGCTCCTCATTTGGACCCTCCTAGCTCCCTCTACCTATAAATAAGCCCTCCCCCCGAAATTCGCGGATGAAAATCCCCCCGAAACCCTAGATTTCTCCCTCTCCGCCGCCGGACGCGTCCAGCCTCAGCCGGACACGTCCGCGCCCGCGCCCGCAGCCAATCGTGGCTTGCCACGTGGCCTCCCGCCGCCGCCCCGCGCCCGACCCATGAGCCATCGCGAGCCCGCGCGATCGGTCGCGCCGCCGCCGCCCGCGGCCAGCGAGCGCGCCGCCTCCGCAACCCGGCCTCCCGACCGCCGTCGTCCTCGCCCTGCGCCGCCGCCCAGCGATCGCCGCGCCGTGCCGCGCCTGCCCGCCGCCGCCGTCAGCGGCAACCTCGCCGTTCGGGCCCCGCCTCTCGGCATCCCGTGCGCGCCGCCCGTGCTCGCCTCGGCGGATCTCCGCCGCCCGGCGCTCGCGCCTCGCCTCCGGCGCCCGGTGCCTTGACCCCGCCGGGCCAGCGCCTCCGCCCATCATGCCGTTGCCAGCATCGCCCCGGTTCCTGCGCTCCTCCGCCGGAGCCGCGTCCGGCCCGGTCGCCCTCGAAACCCCCTCTCCGGCGTCTTCTCCGACGAGCTCCGGATCTGCCTCCTCTGTCCGCCCCGGATATGTCCGGAGGAGCCCGGACATGTCCGTTCAGTCAACCCCCCCGCGAGGTCTATTTTTCACTGTCATATTCTGCCATTAATTTTGTTGCATCTTCATCGCATCACATCTTTGCATCCGTAGCTCCATTTTGGGTGTGTATCATATCAAATTGTTCGCCTCGATGAGTAGATCATTTCATCTCATTGCATCATTTTCTTTTGAGCTCATCTTGATGCCCGTAATGCTGTTGGAAGAGGGCTATGTGATGTTAGTTTCAGATTCTTATCAGAACATGCACTTTTGTCATTTTTGCCATGATTGATGTGTCAACCCTATGAACTGGACTCCTATATGTGTTTTGTAATATGACATGCCATCTTTACAGGGGTGTATGCCATGTATTTTTATGATCTCTGTGGTGACTATCACAAGCATGCAAACTAGGCTTCATGATGTTGCTGATTTCAGCCCCTGTTTTGCTGATATTTTTATGCCATGTTAACTTGATACTACCGAGAGATCCATGCATATTTTGAGATACTTCAGTAAGGATGTTTTGAACATATGGTTATGCTATATCTATCCATGCCCTTGTTTGCAATTATGGAGTGCCATAGCTTGAGTCAATCGAGCTCTACTTTTGCTATAAATTGTTTCCTGACAGGTTGTTTACATGTTATTCAATTTTGCCAAGGTTGTTGTAGTTGATCCGTGTATGCTATGATGCTGTTCTTGCCATGTATAGCTTCTATGCCATGTCTTATTACTGTGAGTTGCCTTGCCATGCCATGTATTGCTCTGTGGTGAGTGGTTCAAGCTCACCAACATGCCTACTTATTGTTGTTCCTGCCATGTATGAATCTGTAATATAACTTGCCATGTTTACATGGGTGCCATCTTATTTTCGGGTCCTTTTTGGCTCATGATCAGTAAAGGACTTTTTTCTATGCATTTAGTAGTTTCATTCCATGCCTTTTTTTGCCATGATAAGTTCCTGTAACATGTTGTTTGATAGCTCTAAACATTGCAACCTGATGTTATTTTCTGCAAAGTCTGAAACTGTTATTATTGGCAATCTTGCCATGTCATTTTGAGCATGTTCTAGTGATTTATGGAGTTAGCTCAGTGTTCATGTTTGTTATGCTTTACCTGTACATCATGCCCATGCCTTTTGTTTTCACGTTGAGATGCTGTAGCATGTTGTTTCGGTGCTTGCAATATGCCTAGTTGCTGTTTTGGACAGATTGTTGCTATAACTTGTATTGTGTGTATGTGTTGAACCGTTGCTCCGTTTTGAGTGTGCTCTATATGAAACTTGCTTGTTTTTGCATGTAGCTTCATATTATCATGTTGCATCCATGTTTTGAGGTGTTTGCTTGATGTTTGTATGCATTTTGCATCAATGCCATGTTTAACTTGTTTTGCTCATATCTTCTAGGTCGTAGCTCCGAATCTAATGAACTTTATATGTAACTTGACTAGAATTTCGTGTAGATCATCGTGGTGCATCTTAATTTGCTGTTTAACAACTTGAACATAAAGTTATTCAGATCTGGACCAATTTCAAAATTTGCATATGAGGACTTACCGGATTTGTTATATGTTGTTCCCGGCCTCATTTAAACTTGCTTTGATGTGTTGCTCTTGTTTGCATCATCTCTTGCCATGAGTAGCCTCATCTAGCGTTGTCATGCATCATGCTTGGTTGTGCATCATGTCTTGTCTATGTGTGGTGTGTTTACTATGTTGTGTGCTTCTTCTTGTTAGTTCCTGTTCCGTTGCGATCGTGAGGATTCGTTCGCTCACGCTTGGTTAATCTACGTGGCTTCATCTTCTTCATGGACTCGTTCTTCTTCCTAGCGGGATTTCAGGCAAGATGACCGCTACCCTGGATCTCACTACTATCATTGCTATGCTAGTTGCTTCGTTCTATCGCTTTGCCGCGCTACCTATCATTTGCTCTTCAAGCCTCCCAAATTGCCATGAACCTCTAACCTTTGTCACCCTTCCTAGCAAACCGTTGCTTGGCTATGTTACCGCTTTGCTCAGCCCTCTTATAGCGTTGCTAGTTGCAGGTGAAGTTGAAGATTGCTCCATGGTGGACAGGATTTTGTTGGGATATCACAATATCTCTTATATTATTAATGCATCTATATACTTGGTAAAGGGTGGAAGGCTCGGCCTTATTCCTGGTGTTTTGTTCCACTCTTGCCGCCCTAGTTTCCGTCATATCGGTATTATGTTCCCGGATTTTGCGTCCCTAACGCGGTCGGGTGATTTATGGGACCCCTTGACAGTTCGCTTTGAATAAGACTCCTCCAAAGAAGGCCCAACATTGGTTTTACCATTTGCCTCACCACCACCTACTTTCCCTTGGGAGTAATTAACCCAAGGGTCATCTTTATTCAGCCCCGGGCCAATGCTTGTCTAAGTGTTGGTCCAAACCAGAGCCACTTATGTGCCGCCCCTAGGCAACTTGGGGTATCGTCGGTTGCCGTCAGACGCATCGCTCATCCGGTCGTGGCTCGAGACGAGATACTGTGCTGCTACTATCGTGGTGTCGGCACGCCGGGAGGTCTTCTTGGCCTTGTTTTATTGCCGTCGAAATGTCTTGTAGCCGGATTCCGAGACTGATCGGGTCTTCCGGGAGAAGGAATATCCTTCGTTGATCGCGAGAGCTTATCATGGGCTAAGTTGGGACACCCTGCAGGGTATAAACTTTCGAGAGCCGTGCCCGCAGTTATGTGGCAGATGGGAATTTGTTAATATCCGGTTGTAGTAAACTCGAAGTAAACTCTTCTAAAATACACCAACCGTGTGCGTAACCCTGAGTGTCTCTTTTCGGGGTTGATCGAGAGGAGAACACGGTTTTACGGGTTATGTCGGCGTAAGTAGGAGTTCAGGATCACTTCTTGATCATTGCTAGTTGACGACCGTTCCTTTGTTTCTCTTCTCGCTCTCATTTGCGTATGTTAGCCACCATATATGCTTAGTCGCTGCTGCAACCTCACCACTTTATCCCTTCCTTCCCTACTTAAGCTTTGCTAGTCTTGATACCCATGGTAATGGGATTGCTGAGTCCTCGTGGCTCACAGATTACTACACACCAGTTGCAGGTACAGGTTTGCGATGATCATGATGTGAGAGCGATGTTTGCTTGTGTTGGAGTTTCTTCTTCTGCTTCTTCTTCGATCAGGGGATAGGTTCCAGGTCGGCAGCCTGGGCTAAAGGTGGTGGATGTCGTTTGAGCTTCATTTATGTTTCATCCGTAGTCGGATGTTGATCTTGTATATGATGTTGATGTATTCTTGTGGCATTCGTGCCTTATGTATGTATCCCCATCTATTATGTAATGTTGATGTAATGATATCCACCTTGCAAAAGCGTCTTCAAGATGCGCTTCTATCCTTGGTGGGACCTTCGAGTTCCTTTAGGATAGGGTCGCATCTTGGGCGTGACAGGCGGCTGTCAGGAGGTTTTTTGAGACAGGACATATGCCGGACGAGGTAAACTCTACTACCATTGTGCTTATTCCAAAGGTTGCAGAGCCTAAGAGGCTAAATGAGTTCAGACCGATCAGCCTGTGCAATGTAATTTACAAAGTCATCTCCAAGTGTCTGGTAAACCGTTTGAGACCCTTCCTTGACGATATTGTGGCCCCTGAACAGAGCGCCTTTGTGCCAGGTAGACTAATCACAGATAACGCTTTTATAGCCTTTGAGTGTATGCATACTATCAAACATGAAAGGAATCAGCAGAACAACTTTTGTGCATACAAGCTGGACTTATCAAAGGCGTATGACAGGGTAGATTGGCAATTCCTAAAGCGAATGATGCAACAATTGGGCTTTCATCACCGGTGGATACAATGGATCATGGCGTGTGTTACCTCGGTGAGATACAATGTTAAACTAAATGGAGCTCTCTCAGACTCGTTCGCACCATCCCGTGGCCTTCGGCAGGGTGACCCTTTATCCCCGTTTTTGTTTTTGTTTGTGGCTGATGGACTTGATGCTATTCTCAAAAGCGAAGGTTACACAAGGAAAGATCTCGCCAGTACATGTGTGCCCGCGGGCTCCAGGCATCTCGCACCTACTTTTTGCAGATGATACCCTTCGGTTCTTCCGTGCTTCTTAGGAGGAAGCGGTGCAGGTGGGAGATGCGCTGGCTATCTATGAGCATGCCACAAGCCAGTTCATCAATCCAGCGAAGTGCTCTATTTTGTTTGGCCCAAGATGCAGGGAGGACAACAAACAAGCAGTTATGGAAACGTTACATGTTCAGATGGTGGGTTTTGAAGAGAAGTACCTCGGTCTCCCCACCCCATCTGCAAGAATGTCAAAGGAAAAGTTTCATCACATACAAGAACAGCTTACCAAGCGTATTTTGCAGTGGGGAGAAGTAGCGTTGCAAGGGGGCAAAGAAATTCTCATCAAGGCGGTTGCACAGTCGCTCCCCACCTATCTTATGGGGGTCTTCCGGCTACCCCGTAGTGTGTGTGATGATCTAACTCGCATGGTGCGCAAATTTTGGTGGGGAGCCAGGGAGGGGAAGAGGAAGACACACTGGCGAGCTTGGGACACACTAATTAAACCAAAGTCTCACGGTGGTGTTGGGTTCCACGATTTTAGGCTCTTCAACCAGGCACTTCTAGCAAGACAGGCATGGCGTCTTATTGCTAATCCTGGGAGTTTATGCGCGCAGGTACTTAAAGCCAGGTATTACCCGGAGGGACGACTAGAAGACACTGTCTTCTCGAGCAATTCTTCCCAGACGTGGCAGTCCATAGTCCACGGTCTTGAGCTGCTCAAGAAAGGCTTAATCTGGCGCATTGGTGATGGTGCTTTGGTTCGTATTTGGAGAGATCAATGGATCCCACACCCGCTCGCGAGACTACCCATATCACCGCAGGGGCGTTGCCGCCTTCGGCGTGTTAGCGAGCTCCTCGATGAGCGTGGGAATTGGAACGTGCAGCTGCTCAACCAACATTTTATGTCGGTCGACGCCGCAGAAATCATGAAGATCAAGGTGGTGCCCCGCATGGGCAATGACATCATCGCTTGGGCGCTGGAGCGCTCCGGTTCATTCTCGGTCCGGAGTGCCTACCGCCTCTCTTTCGACGAGTCCCATCGTCATAATACAGTCGCTGTGAGCAGGGCACCAGACAGTCGACGTGTCGTTTGGGCACTTATATGGAGGTGCCCTGCTCCACCAAAGGTGCGTATCTTTGCGTGGCGGCTAGCTTCAAACTCCCTTGCGACTTGGATAAACAAACAGTCACGGAAGCTCGAGGTATCTAACCGCTTTGTCCGCTATGTGCAATGGAACCGGAGGACACGTTTCACACATTCTGCAGGTGTCCGTTGGCTGTCGCATTGTGGAACGCCATGGCGGAGCAGTGGCCTCTGCCGAACCTAGCTACGCTGAGGAACACGGGGTCCGAGTGGCTTTTTGATCTGCTATATGAGCTCAATGAAGAGGAGCGCATGCGAGTGCTTATGGTGTTATGGCGGAGCTGGCATGTAAGAAACGAGATTGTCCACCACAAATCACCACCTCCAATTGAAGCATCACGCCGCTTCCTTCTTAGTTATGTGGACTCCCTTCGTTGCATCCAACAATTCCCTACAGCTGATTTAATCAAAGGTAAAATGGTGCTTCCGCCTGTTGGCTACAGTTCTTCAAGCATACACCTGCCAGTGCAGCATACCACCATTATCCAGTGGTCTCTCCCGTCGGCCGGACGTGTCAAGCTGAACGTGGACGGATCGTTCGTCGAGACTGATGGTGGCTTGGCGGGAGCCGGCATGATCCTTCGCGACAGCGACGGCAACATCGTCTTCTCCGCTTGCTGCTCCATACGACACTGCTCCGGACCTCTTCAAGTTGAGCTTTTGGCATGCCATGAGGGTTTGAACCTTGCTCTTCAGTGGTCTACTCTCCCAGTGGACATCGAGATGGATTGCATGGATGCTGTCAGGTTGATCAAGCCGCCCACTCTTGACAGATCACCTCATATGATGTTAGTTCAGGAAATTAAAAGGCTCTTTGGTGAAAGGGATAACTCTATTGCTCATGCAAGTAGGAACCAGAACGTTGTCAGTCATACCCTTGCTGGCTTCGGACGCTCGGTGGGCCGGACTGCAGTATGGTTGTGCTCTGGGCCTGCATATGTTCCTCTGCTTTGTAGTAACGAACTCATCATGCATTGAGTAATGAAATCCTTTTAACCCCGCAAAAAAACCCATGTGATAAGGACGATCTCAACTTTTTATATGCCTCATCAGCATTACTGTGGATAATGGCGCAAAAACACCTTTTTAGAACTCTCTATGGCTTCTTTGTCTTCTTAGTCGCAAGGCTAAGGATATTGCTCCCCTCATTTGCAGGTGTCTTTAAGGAAACTCTGAAAGTTACAGGAATCACTTGAATAAAATGCTTGGATCTTTCAGAGAAAACCATCTACCATTATCTTCGTTCACAACATTCGAGATTTCTTCTCCCACAAGCCCCAACATCACCTCGAAACTTCAAGCCGAAAGTCAGACCAGGAGGTCCATAAAAACCTCACACCAAAACTAAGAGCCGCTATGATAGTGCTAATCCCAGGGCGTCTCTAATTGATCTCCTAAAAATAGAGGAGTAAACGGCCGACTAAGTGTTAGTGGAGTAATTTTACTCCTCTAAAGTTTGGTTGTTTCTTGTCGATCTCGTAAATTTAATGGAGTAAATAACGAATTTTGCGCAAACAAACACAAATTTGATTCAAACAAACATACTAATCGAAATTCGATGCCGATTCATAATATTTTAGAATGTCATCCACCGAAACATAGTCTAAACTTACTAAATTAACATAGTCTAAATTTACTAATTTTAGTCGCTATCTGTATCTTTAACAACCTCTTTCCACTCTTCTCTGGACAGCTCGCCCATCATGGGGTCCGGGCTTGTGTCATCATCTGGGTCGTCAAAGATGCTGGTGACTTCGTTCCTGCAGCCGTTGTTGCGGCCGCTGTTGAAAAATTAAGCAATTGTTGGATTAATTTAATCCAATAATAAATCATGAACATGACATATGCAGTGCTAATGACATACTGAATTTTGATGATGTACGCACGTACTAGGCAGATAGTAGAAACATCTACGCAAACCACTAGTACTGCACACATGAAAATAAACAGGAGCGGGGTAAATGTGTTATACCCTCCAGTAGGCCAGTCGGCCGTAGCAGCAGCGGAGGCGTTGGCCTCGTCGGCGATCCTCTTGTCAGCAGCGGCCTTCTCGGCAGCCGCGCGATCGGCGTCAGTGCTCATGGTGAAGACAAAAGTGACGCGGAAGTAGTCGACGTAGATGAAGTAGTTGAACAGAGGCGAGCAGTCGCGTAGGAGACGCACCCCAAAAACCTAATCGCCTCTCCCCCGTACAGGATCTGGAGAAGCGGGGTTTCGAAGGCCTGCTCTCCCGTCAGCCGTGTACGCGGTAGACGGGATGGGGGCACCGAAGGCAGCAGAAGTGGAAGGAACGACCAGGGAGCAGTGGAAGTGTGAAGTGTTGTATTTGGATGAGCTGCGATGCCTCATATATATAGCCAGTCGGGTGGAGAACGGTCCAGCAATAAAACCGTTTAATTACAGACGTTTCATCTCCATAAAAACATGTTTAAATACAGACATTTCCATCTCCACAATAAAACGTATTTATTACTTGACCGACAAAACATTGCGTCAGCTCGGTTCATTCCCGCAACCCGTGGCATGCGCGTACATCGTGACGAGGCGTGGCGTGGCGTGGCGAGGCGGGCGACAGAGGAGGAGCGCGTGTGTGGAACACCTCTCCTTCCTTCACACCAACTCATACTAGTGGGAGAAGAGCTCACCTTATAAGTTGGTGTACATCTCTCTCAACTAGCCATGTGGGACTAAACTTCCCACCACTCCCTTGACAACATGGGCCCTTAGGGATTTTCTGAAATTGTTAAATGGGCCTATAGCCCAACTAATATTCATCAATCCCCCACCAGATCCCGAAGGCCCATGGTGTTGTCCTTGTTGGGTAATGCAGTAATTTCAAAACATTTCCTACGCACACGCAAGATCTATGATGGTGATGCATAGCAACGAGAGGGGAGAGTGTAGTCCATGTACCCTCGTGGACCGTAAGCGGAAGCGTTATGACAACGCGGTTGATGTAGTCGTACGTCTTCACGATCCGACCGATCCTAGTACCGAAAGTACGGCACCTCCACGATCTGCACATCGCTCAGCTCGGTGGCGCCCCACGAACTCTCGATCCAAATTGAGTGTCGAGGGAGAGCTTTGTCAGCACGACGGCGTGATGATGGTGATGATGAAGCTACTGGCGCAGGGCTTCGCCTAAGCACTACGACGATATCACCGAGGTGGATTATGGTGGAGGGGGCACCGCACACGGCTAAGATAATGATCAACTTGTGTGTCTATGGGGTGCCCCCTCCCCGTATATAAAGGAGTGGAGGAGGGGAGGGCCGGCCCTCTCGATGGCGCGCCCTAGGGGAGTCCAACTCCCACCGGGAGTAGCATCCCCCCTTCCAAGTAGGAGTAGGAGAGGAAGGAAGGAGGAGAGAGGGAGGAAGGAAAGGGGGCCCGGCCCCCCTCCCAATTCGGATTGGGCTTGGGGGGCACCCCCTCCTGGGCCGCCTCCTCCTCTCTCCCACTAGGGCCCATTAAGGCCCATGTACTCCCCGGGGGGTTTCGGTAACCCCCCGGTACTCCGGTAAATGCCTGAACTCAGCCGGGACCATGCCGATGTCCAAACATAGGCTTCCAATATATCGATCTTTATGTCTTGAGCATTTCGAGACTCCTCGTCATGCCCGTGATCACATCCGAGACTCCGAACAACCTTCGGTTCATCAAAACACATAAACTCATAATACCGATCGTCACCGAACGTTAAGCGTGCGGACCCTACGGGTTCGAGAACTATGTAGACATGACCAAGACTCGTCTCCGGTCAATAACCAATAGCCGGCCTGGATGCTCATATTGGTTCCTACATATTCTACGAAGATCTTTATCGGTCAAACCGCATAACAAAGATACGTTGTTCCCTCATCATCGGTATGTTACTTGCCCGAGATTCGATCGTCGGTATCTCAATACCTAGTTCAATCTCGTTACCGGCAAGTCTCTTTACTCGTTCCGTAATGCAACATCCCATAACTAACTCATTAGTCACAATGCTTGCAAGGCTTATAGTGATGTGCATTACCGAGAGGGCCCAGAGATACCTCTCCGATACTCGGAGTGACAATCCTAATCTCGATCTATACCAACTCAACAAACACCATCGGAGACACCTGTAGAGCATCTTTATAATCACCCAGTTACGTTGTGACATTTGATAGCACACTAAGTGTTTCTCCGGTATTCGGGAGTTGCATAATCTCATAGTCATAGGAACATGTATAAGTTATGAAGAAAGCAATAGCAACAAACTAAACGATCATCGTGGTAAGCTAACGGATGGGTCAAGTCGATGTGATCCCATTTATCAAATGACAACTCTTTGTCCATGGTTAGGAAACTTAACCATCTTTGATTAACGAGCTAGTCAAGTAGAGGCATACTAGTGACACTCTGTTTGTCTATTTATTCACACATGTACTAAGTTCCCGGTTAATACAATTCTAGCATGAATAATAAACATTTATCATGATATAAGGAGATATAAACAACAAATTTATTATTGCCTATAGGGCATATTTCCTTTAGTCTCCCACTTGCACTTGAGTCAATAATCTAGATTACATTGTAATGATTCTAACACCCATGGAGTCTTGGTGTTGATCATGTTTTGCTCGTGAGAGAGGCTTAGTCAACGGGTCTGCAACATTTAGATCCGTATGTATCTTGCAAATCTCTATGTCTCCCTCCTTGACTTGATCACGGATGCAATTGAAGCGTCTCTTGATGTGCTTGGTTCTCTTGTGAAATCTGGATTCCTTTGCCAAGGCAATTGCACCAGTATTGTCACAAAAGATTTCCATTGGACCCGATGCACTAGGTATGACACCTAGATCGGATATGAACTCCTTCATCCGCACTCCTTCATTTGTCGCTTCAAGCAGCCACGCACTTCGCTTCACACGTAGATCCCGCCACGACGCTCTGCTTGGAACTGCACCAACTGACAACTCCACCATTCAATAAAAATACGTATCCGGTTTGTGACTTAGAGTAATCCGGATCAGTGTCAAAGCTTGCATCAACGTAACCATTTACGACAAGATCTTTGTCACTGAGGGAGTTCTGGACTAGGGGGTGTCCGGATAGCCGAACTATCATCATCGGCCGGACTCCAAGACTATGAAGATACAAGATTGAAGACTTCGTCCCGTGTCCGGATGGGACTTTCCTTGGCGTGGAAGGCAAGCTTGGTGATACGGATATGTAGATCTCCTACCTTTGTAACCGACTTTGTGTAACTCTAGCCCTCTCCTGTCTATATAAACCGGACGGTCAGAGTCCATAGGACGAACAACAATCATACCATAGGCTAGCTTCTAGGGTTTAGCCTCTTTGATCTCGTGGTAGATCCACTCTTGTAACACACATCATCAATATTAATCAAGCAGGACGTAGGGTTTTACCTCCATCGAGAGGGCCCGAACCTGGGTAAAACATCGTGGCCCTTGTGTCCTGTTACCATCCGCCTAGATGCACAGTTCGGGACCCCCTACTCGAGATCCGCCGGTTTTGACACCGACAGTCACCTCCATAAACGAGAAACATATCCTTAGTCCTTTTCAGGTATTTCAGGATATTCTTGACCGCTGTCCAGTGATCCACTCCCGGATTACTTTGGTACCTCCCTGCTAAACTAATAGCAAGGCACACATCAGTCCGTACACAACATTGCATACATGATAGAACCTATGGCTGAAGCATAGGGAATGACTTTCATTTTCTCTCTATCTTCTCAAGTGGTCAGCATTGAGTCTGACTCAACTTCACACCTTGTAACACAGGCAAGAACCCTTTCTTTGCTTGATCCATTTTGAACTTCTTCAAAACTTTGTCAAGTATGTGCTTTGTGAAAGTCCAATTAAGTGTCTTGATATATCTCTATAGATCTTGATGCCCAATATATAAGCAGCTTCACCTAGGTCTTTCATTGAAAAATTCTTATTCAAGTATCCTTTTATGCTACTCAGAAATTCAGTATCATCTCCGATCAACAATATGTCATCCACATATAATATCAGAAATGCTACAGAGCTCCCACTCACTTTCTTGTAAATACAGGCTTCTCCAAAAGTATGTATAAATCCATATGCTTTGATCACACTATCAAAGTGTATATTCCAACTCCGAGAGGCTTGCACCAGTCCATAAATGGATCGCTGGAGCTTGCACACTTTGTTAGCACCTTTTGGATCGACAAAACCTTCTGGTTGCATCATATACAACTCTTCTTTAAGATATCCATTAAGAAATGCAATTTTGACATCCATTTGCCAAATTTCATAATCATAAAATGCGGAAATTGCTAACATGATTCGGACGGACTTAAGCATCGCTACAGGTGAGAAGGTCTCATCGTAGTCAACTCCTTGAACTTGTCGAAAACCTTTCGCAACAAGTCGAGCTTTGTAGACAGTAACATTACCGTCAGTGTCAGTCTTCTTCTTGAAGATCCATTTATTTTCTATGGCTTGCCGATCATCGGGCAAGTCAACCAAAGTCCATACTTTGTTCTCATACATGGATCCCATCTCAGATTTCATGGCCTCAAGCCATTTTGCGGAATCTGGGCTCATCATCGCTTCCTCATAGTTCGTAGGTTCGTCATGGTCAAGTAACATGACTTCCAGAACATGATTACCGTACCACTCTGGTGTGGATCTTACTCTGGTTGACCTACGAGGTTCGCTAGTAACTTGATCAGAAGTTTCATGATCATCATCATTAGCTTCCTCACTTACTGGTGCAGGAATCACTGGAACTGATTCCAGTGATGAACTACTTTCCAATAAGGGAGAAAGTACTGTTACCTCATCAAGTTCTACTTTCCTCCCACTCACTTCTTTCGAGAGAAACTCCTTCTCTAGAAAGGATCCATTCTTAGCAACGAATATCTTGCCTTCGGATATGTGATAGAGGGTGTACCCAATGCCTCCTTTGGGTATCCTATGAAGACACATTTCTCGATTTTGGTTCGAGCTTATCAGGTTGAAGCTTTTTCACATAAGCATCGCAGCCCCAAACTTTAAGAAACGACAACTTGGGTTTCTTGCCAAACCACAGTTCATAAGGTGTCGTCTCAACGGATTTAGATGGTGCCCTATTTAACGTAATGCAGCCGTCTCTAAAGCATAACCCCAAACGATAGCGGTAAATCAATGAGAGACATCATAGATCGCACCATATCTAGTAAAGTACGATTACGACGTTCGGACACATCATTACGCTGTGGTGTTCTAGGTGGCGTGAGTTGCGAAACTATTCCGCATTGTTTCAAATGAAGACCAAACTCATAACTCAAATATTCTCCTCCACGATCAGATCGTAGAAACTTTATTTTCTTGTTATGATGATTTTCCACTTCACTATGAAATTCTTTGAACTTTTCAAATGTTTTAGATTTATGTTTCATCAAGTAGATATACCCATATCTGCTCAAATCATCTGCGAAGGTAAGAAAATAATGATACCCGCCACGAGCATCAACACTCATCGGACCGCATACATCAATATGTATTATTTCCAACAAGTCTGTTGCTCGCTCCATTGTTCTAGATAACGGAGTCTTAGTCATCTTGCCCATGAGGCATGGTTCGCAAGCATCAAGTGATTCCAAAAGCCCATCAACATGGAGTTTCTTCATGCGCTTTACACCAATATGACCTAAACGGCAGTGCCACAAATAAGTTGCACTATCATTATTAAACTTATATCTTTTGGCTTCAATACTATGAACATGTTATCACTACTATCAAGATTTAGTAAAAATAGACCACTCATCAAGGGTGCACGCCCATAAAAGATATTACTCATATAAATAGAACAACCATTATTCTCTGATTTAAATGAATAACCGTCTCGCATCAAACAAGATCCAGATATAATGTTCATGCTCAACACTGGCACCAAATAACAATTATTTAGGTCTAAAACTAATCCGGAAGCTAGATGTAGAGGTAGCGTGCCGATGGCGATCACATCGACTTTGGAACCATTTCCCACGCGCATCGTCACCTCGTCACCTCGTCCTTAGCCAATCTTTGCTTAATCCATAGCCCCTGTTTTGAGTTGCAAATATTAGCAATGTAACCAAGATCAAATACCCAGCGCCATCATGCGAGCATTAGTAAGGTACACATCAATAACATGTATATCAAATATTTCTTTCACTTTGCCATCCTTCTTCTCTGGCAAATACTTGGGGCAGTTCCGCTTCTAGTGACCAGTCCCTTTGCAGTAGAAGCACTCAGTCTCAGGCTTAGGTCCAGACTTGGGCTTCTTCACTTGAGCAGCAATTTGCTTGTTGTTCTTCTTGAAGTTACCCTTCTTCCCTTTATCCTTTTTCTTGAAACTGGTGGTCTTGTTGACCATCAACACTTGATGCTCCTTCTTGATTTCTACCTCCGCAGCCTTTAGCATTGCGAAGAGCTCGGGAATTGTCTTATCCATCCCTTGCATATTATAGTTCATCACGAAGCTCTTGTAGCTTGGTGGCAGTGATTGAAGAATTCTATCAATGACACTATCATCAGGAAGATTAACTCCCAGTTGAGACAAGTGGTTGTGGTACCCAGACATTCTGAGTATATGTTCACCGATGTAACTATTCTCCTCCATTTTGCAGTAGAACTTATTGGATACTTCATATCTCTCAATCTGGGCATTTGCTTGAAATATTAACTTCAACTCCTGGAACATCTCATATGCTCCATGACGTTCAAAACATCGTTGAAGTCCCGGTTCTAAGCCGTAAAGCATGGCACACTGAACTATCGAGTAGTCATCAGCCTTGCTCTGCTAGACGTTCATAACATCTGGCGTTGCTCCTGCAACGGGTTTGTCACCTAGCGGTGCTTCCATGACGTAATTCTTCTGTGTAGCAATGAGGATAATCCTCAAGGTACAGACCCAGTCCGTGTAGTTGCTACCATCATCTTTCAACTTAGCTTTCTCTAGGAACACATTAAAATTCAACGGAACAACAACACGTGGCATCTATCTACAACAACATAGACATGCAAAACACTATCAGGTACTAAGTTCATGATAAATTAAAGTTCAATTAATCATATTACTTAAGAACTCCCACTTAGATAGATATCCCTCTAGACATCTAAGTGATCACGTGATTCATATAAACTAAACCATGTCCGATCATCACGTGAGATGGAGTAGTTTTCAATGGTAAACATCACTATGTTGATCATATCTACTATATGATTCACGCTCGACCTTTCGGTCTCAGTGTTCCGAGGCCATATCTGCATATGCTAGGCTCGTCAAGTTTAACCCGAGTATTCTGCATGTGCAAAACTGGCTTGCACCCGTTGTATGTGAACGTAGAGCTTATCACACCCGATCATCACGTGGTGTCTCGGCACGATTTAATCAGTAGTAACGGTGCATACTGTGGAGAACACTTATACCTTGAAATTTAGTGAGGGATCATCTTATAATGCTACCATCGAACTAAGAAAAATAAGATGCATAAAGGATAAACATCACATGCAATCAATATGAGTGATATGATATGGCCATCATCATCTTGTGCCTTTGATCTCCATCTCCAAAGCACCGTCATGATCACCATCATCACCGGCTTGACACCTTGATCTCCATCGAAGCATCATTGTCGTCTCACCAACTATTGCTACTTCGACTATTGCTACCGCTTAGTGATAAAGTAAAGCAATTACATGGCGATTGCATTTTATACAATAAAGCGACAACCATATGGCTCTTTCCAGTTGCCGATAACTCTGTTATAAAACATGATCATCTCATACAATAAAATTTTGCATCATGTCTTGATCATATCACATCACAACATTGAAGGAAATATGCCCTAGAGGCAATAATAAAGTTATTATTTATTTCCTCATATCACGATAAATGTTTATTATTCATGCTAGAATAGTATTAACCAGAAACATAATACATGTGTGAATACATAGACAAACATAGTGTCACTAGTATGCCTCTACTTGACTAGCTCGTTAATCGAAGATGGTTGAGTTTCCTAGCCATGGACATGAGTTGTCATTTGATTAAAGGGATCACATCATTAGGAGAATGATGTGATTGACTTGACCCATTCCGTTAGCTTAGCACTTGATCATTTAGTATGTTGCTATTGCTTTCTTCATGACTTATACATGTTCCTATGACTATGAGATTATGCAACTCCCGTTTACCGGAGGAACACTTTGTGTGCTACCAAACATCACAATGTAACCGGGTGATTATAAAGGTGCTCTACAGGTGTCTCCAAAGGTACTTGTTGAGTTGGCGTATTTCGAGATTAGGATTTGTCACTCCGATTGTCGGAGAGGTATCTCTGGGCCCTCTCGGTAATGCACATCACTATAAGCCTTGCAAGAAATGTGAATAATGAGTTAGTTGTGGGATGATGCATTACATAACGAGTAAAGAGACTTGTCGGTAACAAGATTGAACTAGGTATTGAGATACCGACGATCAAATCTCGGGCAAGTTACATACCGATGACAAAGGGAACAACGCATGTTGTTATGCGGTTTGACCGATAAAGATCTTCGTAGAATATGTGGGAGCCAAAATGAGCATCCAGGTTCCGCTATTGGTTATTGACCAGAGATGTGTCTCTGTCATGTCTACATAGTTCTCGAACCCGTAGGGTCCGCACGCTTAAAGTTTGGTGACGATCGGTATTATGACTTTTTGTGTTTTGATGTACCGAAGGTAGTTTGGAGTCCTCGATATGATCACGGACATGACGAGGAGTCTCGAAATGGTCGAGACGTAAAGATCGATATATTGGATGACTATGTTCGGACACCGGGAGTGTTTCGAGAGGTTTCGGACATTTACCGGAGTACCGGGGGGTTACCGGAACCCCCCGGGGAGTATATTGGGCGTAATGGGCCTTAGTGGGAGAAGAGGAGGGGCGGCAAGGGCAGCCGCCGCCTCCCCTCTAGTCCGAATTGGACAAGGAGGGGGGCGGCGCCCCCCTTTTTCCTTCTCCTCCTCTCTCCCTTCCTTCCCTTCTCCTACTCCAACAAGGAAAGGAGTAGTCCTACTCCCAGAAACATAAATCTGAAACATTTGAAAAGTTCAAAGAATTTCAGAGTGAAGTGGAAAATCATCGTAACAAGAAAATGAAGTTTCTACGATCTGATCGTGGAGGAGAACATTTGAGTTACGAGTTTGGTCTACATTTGAAACAATGCGGAATAGTTTCACAACTCACGCCACCTGGAACACCACAACGTAATGGTGTGTCCGAACGTCGTAATCGTACTTCACTAAATATGGTGCGATCTATGATGTCTCTTACTGATTTACCGCTATCGTTTTGGGGTTATGCTTTAGAGACGGCTGCATTCACGTTAAATATGGCACCATCGAAATCCGTTGAGACGACGCCTTATGAACTGTGGTTTGGCAAGAAACCAAAGTTGTCATTTCTTAAAGTTTGGGGCTGCGATGCTTATGTGAAAAAGCTTCAACCTGATAAGATCGAACCCAAAGCGGAGAAATGTGTCTTCATAGGATACCCTAAGGAAACTGTTGGGTACACCTCTATCATAGATCCGAAGGCAAGACATTTTTTACTAAGAATGGATCCTTTCTAGAGAAGGAGTTTCTCTCGAAAGAAGTGAGTGGGAGGAAAGTAGAACTTTATGAGGTAACTATACCTGATCCCTTATTGGAAAGTAGTTCATCACAGAAATCTGTTTCTGTGACTCCTACACCAATTAGTGAGAAAGCTAATGATGATGATCATATAACTTCAGATCAAGTTACTACCGAACCTCGTAGGTCAACCAGAGTAAGATCCGCACCAGAGTGGTACGGTAATCCTATTCTGGAGTTCATGTTACTTGACCAAGGCGAACCTACGAACTATGAAGAAGCGATGGTGAGCCCAGATTCCGCAAAATGGCTTGAGGCAATGAAATATGAGATGGGATCCATGTATGAGAACAAACTGTGGACTTTGGTTGACTTGCCCAATGATCGGCAAGCCATAGAGAATAAGTGGATCTTCAAGAGGAAGACTGACGCTGACGGTAATGTTACTGTCTACAAAGCTTGACTTATTGCAAAAGGTTTTTGACAAGTTCAAGGAGTTGACTACGATGAGACTTTCTCACTCGTAGCGATGCTTAAGTCTCTCCGGATCATGTTAGCAATTGCCGTATTTTATGATTATGAAATTTGGCAGATGGATGTCAAAACTGCATTCCTGAATGGATTTCTGGAAGAAGAGTTGTATATGATGCAACCGGAAGGTTTTGTTGATCCAAAGGAGCTAACAAAGTGTGCAAGCTCCAAATGATACATTTATGGACTGGTGCAAGCCTCTCGGAGTTGGAATAAACGTTTTGATAGTGTGATCAAAGCATATGGTTTTATATAGACTTTTGGAGAAGCCTGCATTTACAAGAAAGTGAGTGGGAGCTCTGTAGCATTTCTAATATTATATGTGGATGACATATTACTGATTGGAAATGATATATAATTTCTGGATAGCATAAAAGGATACTTGAATAAGAGTTTTTCAATGAAAGACCTTGGTGAAGCTGCTTACATATTGGGCATCAAGATCTATAGAGATAGATCAAGATGCTTGATAGGACTTTCACAGAGCACATACCTTGACAAAGGTTTGACAAAGTGCAAAATGGATCAAGCAAAGAAAGGGTTCTTGCCCGTGTTACAAGCTGTGAAGTTGAGTCAGACTCAATGCCCGACCACTGCAGAAGATAGAGAGAAAATGAAGGATGTTCCCTATGCTTCAGCCATAGGCTCTATCATGTATGCAATGCTGTGTACCAGACCAGATGTGTGCCTTGCTATTAGCTTAGCATGGAGGTACCAAAGTAATCCAGGAGTGGATCACTGGACAACGGTCAAGAACATCCTGAAATACCTGAAAAGGACAAAGGATATGTTTCTCGTTTATGGAGGTAACAAAGAGCTAGTTGTAAATGGTTACATCGATGCAAGCTTTGACATCGATCCGCATTTATTCTAAATCGCAAACCGGATATGTGTTTACATTGAACGGTGGAGCTGTCAGTTGGTGCAGTTCTAAACAAAGCATTGTGGCGGGATCTACGTGTGAAGCGGAGTACATAGCTGCTTCAGAAGCAGCAAATGCAGGAGTTTGGATGAAAGAGTTCATATCCGATCTATGTGTCATACCTAGTGCATCGGGTCCAATGAAAATCTTTTGTGACAATACTGGTGCAATTTCCTTGGCAAAGGAATCCAGATTTCACAAGAGAACCAAGCACATCGAGAGACGCTTCAATCCATCCGGGACCAAGTCCAGGTGGGAGACATAGAGATTTGCAAGATACATAGGATCTGAATGTTGCAGACCCGTTGACTAAGCCTCTTCCACGAGCAAAACATGATCAACACCAAAACTCCATGGGTGTTAGAATCATTACTGTGTAATCTAGATTATTGACTCTAGTGCAAGTGGGAGACTGAAGGAAATATGCCCTAGAGGCAATAATAAAGTTATTATTTATTTCCTCATATCATGATAAATGTTTATTATTCATGCTAGAATTGTATTAACCTAAACATAATACATGTGTGAATACATAGACAAACATAGTGTCACTAGTATGCCTCTACTTGACTAGCTCGTTAATCGAAGATGGTTGAGTTTCCTAGCCATGGACATGAGTTGTCATTTGAATAACGGGATCACATCATTAGGAGAATGATGTGATTGACTTGACCCATTCCGTTAGCTTAGCACTTGATCGTTTAGTATGTTGCTATTGCTTTCTTCATGACTTATACATGTTCCTATGACTATGAGATTATGCAACTCCCGTTTACCAGAGGAACACTTTGTGTGCTACCAAACGACACAACATAACTGGGTGATTATAAAGGTGTTCTAAGGTGTCTCTGAAGGTACTTGTTGAGTTGGCGTATTTCAAGATTAGGATTTGTCACTCCGATTGTTGGAGAGGTATCTCTGGGCCCTCTCGGTAATGCACATCACTATAAGCCTTGCAAGCAATGTGACTAATGAGTTAGTTATGGATGATGCATTACATAACGAGTAAAGAGACTTGTCGGTAACGAGATTGAACTAGGTATTGAGATACCGATGATCGAATCTCGGGCAAGTTACATACCGATGACAAAGGGAACAACGTATGTTGTTATGCGGTTTGACCGATAAAGATCTTCGTAGAATATTTAGGAGCCAAAATGAGCATCCAGGTTCCGCTATTGGTTATTGACCGGAGACGTGTCTCGGTCATGTCTACATAGTTCTCGAACCAGTAGGGTCCGCACGCTTAAAGTTTGGTGACGATCAGTATTATGAGTTTTTGTGTTTTGATGTGCCGAAGGTAGTTCGGAGTCCTGGATATGATCACGGACATGACGAGGAGTCTCGAAATGGTCGAGACATAAAGATCGATATATTGGATGACTATGTTCGGACACCGGAAGTGTTTCGGACATTTACCGGAGTACCGGGGGGTTACCGGAACCCCCCGGGGAGTATATTGGGCCTAATGGGCCTTAGTGGGAGAAGAGGAGGGCGGCGGGGCAGCGCCCCCCCCCTCTAGTCCGAATTGGACAAGGAGGGGGGCGGCGCCCCCCTTTTTCCTTCTCCTCCTCTCTCCCTTCCTTCCCTTCTCCTACTCCAACAAGGAAAGGAGGAGTCCTACTCCCGGTGGGAGTAGGACTCCCCCCTTGGCGCGCCCTCCTTGGCCGCCGGCCTCTCCCCCCTTGCTCCTTTATATATGGGGGCAGGGGGGCACCTCTAGACACACAAGTTAATCTGTTGATCTCTCCCAGCCGTGTGCGGTGCCCCCCTCCACCATATTCCACCTCGATCATATCGTAGCGGTGCTTAGGCAAAGCCCTGCGTCGGTAGAAACATTATCACCGTCATCACGCCGTCGTGCTGATGGAACTCTCCCGTGAAGCTCTGCTAGATCGGAGTTCGCGGGACGTCATCGAGCTGAACGTGTGCTGAACTCGGAGGTGCCGTAAGTTTGGTACTTGGATCAGTCGGATCGTGAAGACGTACGACTACATCAACCGCGTTATGCTAACGCTTCCGCTTTCGGTCTACGAGGGTACGTGGACAACACTCTCCCCTCTCGTTGCTATGCATCACCATGATCTTGCATGTGCGTAGGAATTTTTTTGAAATTACTACGTTCCCCAACAGTGGCATCCAAGCCAGGTTTATGCGTAGATGTTATATGCATGAGTAGAACACAAGTGAGTTGTGGGCGATACAAGTCATACTGCTTGCCAGCATGTCATACTTTGGTTCGGCGGTATTGTTGGATGAAGCGGACCGGACCGACATTATGCATACGCTTACGCGAGACTGGTTCTACCGACGTGCTTTGCACACAGGTGGCTGGCGGGTGTCAGTTTGTCCAATTTTATTTGAACCGAGTGTGACTACGCCTGGTCCTTGAGAAGGTTAAAACAGCACTAACTTGACGAACTATCGTTGTGGTTTTGATGCGTAGGTAAGAAAGGTTCTTGCTCAGCCCGTAGCAGCCACGTAAAACTTGCAACAACAAAGTAGAGGACGTCTAACTTGTTTTTGCAGGGCATGTTGTGATGTGATATGGTCAAGGCATGATGCTATATTTTATTGTGTGAGATGATCATGTTTTGTAACGAGTTATCGGCAACTGGCAGGAGCCATATGGTTGTCGCTTTGTTGTATGCAATGAAATCGCGCTGTAATTGCTTTACTTTATCACTAAGCGGTAGCGATAGTCGTAGAAGCAATAGTTGGCGAGACGACAACGATGCTACGATGGAGATCAAGGTGTCACGCTGGTGACGATGGTGATCATGACAATTGCTTGAGATGGAGATCACAAGCACAAGATGATGATGGCCATATCATATCACTTATATTGATTGCATGTGATGTTTATCCTTTATGCATCTTATTTTGCTTTGATTGACGGTAGCATTATAAGATCATCTCTCACTAAATTTCAAGATAAAAGTGTTCTCCCTGAGTATGCACCGTTGCCAAAGTTCGTCGTGCCGAGACACCACGTGATGATCAGGTGTGATAAGCTCTACATTCATCTACAACGGGTACAAGCCAGTTTTGCACACGCAGAATACTCGGGTTAAACTTGACGAGCCTAGCATATGCAGATATGGCCTCGGAACACTGAGACCGAAAGGTCGAGTGTGAATCATATAGTAGATATGATCAACATAGTGATGTTCACCATTGAAAACTACTCCATCTCACGTGATGATGGGACATGGTTTAGTTGATTTGGATCACGTGATCACTTAGATGATTAGAGGGATGTCTATCTAAGTGGGAGTTCTTAAGTAATATGATTAATTGAACTTTAATTTATCATGAACTTAGTACCTGATAGTATTTTGCTTATCTATGTTGTTATAGATAGATGGCCCGTGCTGTTGTTCTGTTGAATTTTAATGCGTTCCTTGAGAAAGAAAAGTTGAAAGATGATGGTAGCAATTACACGAACTGGGTCCGTAACTTGAGGATCATCCTCATTGCTGCACAGAAGAATTACGTCCTGGAAGCACCGCTGGGTGCCAGACCCTCGCATATGCAATCGATGACGTTAAGAACGCGTGCATGCGAACAAAGTTGATGACTACTCGATAGTTCAGTGTGCCATGCTTTACGTCTTAGAACCGGGACTTCAACGACGTTTTGAACGTCATGGAGCATATGAGATGTTCCAAGAGTTGAAGTTAATATTTCAAGAAAATGCCTGGATTGAGAGATATGATGTCTCCAATAAGTTCTCTGACCGCAAGATGGAGGAGAATAGTTCACGGTGAGCATATACTCAAAATGTCCAGGTATAACAATCACTTGATTCAACTGGGAGTTAATCTTTCGGATGATAGTGTCATTGACAGAATTCTTCAATCACTGCCACCAAGCTACAAGAGCTTCGTGATGAGCTATAATATGCAAGGGATGGATAAGACAATTCCCGAGCTCTTCGCTGCGGAGGTAGAAATCAAGAAGGAGCATCAAGTGTTGATGGTCAACAAGACCACCAGTTTCAAGAAAAAGGGTAAAGGGAAGAAGAAGGGAAACTTCAAGAAGAACGGCAAACAAGTTGCTGCTCAAGAGAAGAAACCCAATTCTGGACCTAAGATCGAGGCCAGTGCTTCTACCGCAAGCATCGTCACTTGGAAGCGGAACTGCCCCAAGTATTTGGCGGATAAGAAGGATGGCAAGGTGAACAAAGTATATGTGATATACATGTTATTGATGTGTACCTTACTAGAGCTCACAGTAGCACTGGTATTTGATACTAGTTACATTGCTAATATTTGCAACTCGAAATAGGGACTACGGATTAAGCGAAGGCGGCTAAGGATGAGGTGACGATGCATCGTGGAAATGGTTCCAAAGTCGATGTGATCGCCGTCGGCACGCTACCTCTACATCTACCTTCGGGATTTGTTTTAGACCTAAATAATTGTTATTTGGTGCCAGCGTTGAGCATGAACATTATATCTGGATCATGTTTGATGCGAGATGGTTATTCATTTAAATCTGAGAATAATGGTTGTTCTATTTATATGAGTAATATCTTTTATGGTCATGCACCCTTGAATAGTGGTCTATTTTTTTTGAATCTCGATAGTAGTGATACACATATTCATAATGTTGAAGCCAAAAGATGCAGAGTTGATGATGATAGTGCAACTTATTTGTGGCACTGCTGTTTGGGTCATATTGGTGTAAAGCGCATGAAGAAACTCCATACTGGTGGACTTTTGGAATCACTTGATTATGAATCACTTGGTACTTGCGAACCATGCCTTATGGGCAAGATGACTAAAACGCCGTTCTCCAGAACAATGGAGCGAGCAACAGATTTGTTGGAGATCATACATACTGATGTACGTGGTCCGATGAATATTGAGGCTCGCGGCAGGTATCATTATTTTCTCACCTTCACAGATGATTTGAGCAGATATGGGTATATCTACTTAATGAAACATAAATCTGAAACATTTGAAAAGTTTAAAGAATTTCAGAGTGAAGTGGAAAATCATCGTAACAAGAAAATAAAGTTTCTACGATCTAATCGTGGAGGAGAATATTTGAGTTACGAGTTTGGTCTACATTTGAGACAATGTGTAATAGTTTCGCAACTCATGCCACCCGGAACAACACAGTGTAATGGTGTGTCCGAACATCGTAATCGTACTTTACTAGATATGGTGCAACCTATGATGTCTCTTACTGATTTACCGCTATCGTTTTGGGGTTATGCTTTAGTGACGGCTGCATTCACATTAAATAGGGCAACATCAAAATCCGTTGAGACGACGCCTTATGAACTGTGGTTTGGCAAGAAACCAAAGTTGTCGTTTCTTAAAGTTTGGGGCTGCGATGCTTATGTGAAAAAGCTTCAACCTGATAAGCTCGAACCCAAATTAGAGAAATGTGTCTTCATAGGATACCCTAAGGAAACTGTTGGGTACACCTTCTATCACAGATCCGAAGGCAAGACATTCGTTACTAAGAATGGATCCTTTCTAGAGAAGGAGTATCTCTCGAAAGAAGTGAGTGGGAGGAAAGTAGAACTTGATGAGGTAACTGTACCTGCTCCCTTATTGGAAAGTAGTTCATCACAGAAATCTATTTCTATGACTCCTACACCAATTAGTGAGGAAGCTAATGATGATGATCATATAACTTCAGATCAAGTTACTACCAAACCTCGTAGGTCAACCAGAGTAAGATCCGCACCAGAGTGGTACGGTAATCCTATTCTGGAGGTCATGTTACTTGACCAAGGCGAACCTACGAACTATGAAGAAGCGATGGTGAGCCCAGATTCCACAAAATGGCTTGAGGCCATGAATTCTGAGATGGGATCCATGTATGAGAACAAACTGTGGACTTCAGTTGACTTGCCCAATGATCGGCAAGCCATAGACAATAAATGGATCTTCAAAAAGAAGAATGACGCTGACGGTAATGTTACTATCTACAAAGCTCGACTTGTTGCAAAAAGTTTTCGACAAGTTCAAGGAGTTGACTATGATGAGACTTTCTCACCCGTAGCGATGCTTAAGTCTGTCTGAATCATGTTAGCAATTGCCGCATTTTATGATTATGAAATTTGGCAAATGGATGTCAAAACTGCATTCCTGAATGGATTACTGGAAGTAGAGTTGTATATGATGCAACCGGAAGGTTTTGTCGATCCAAAGGGAGCTAACAAAGTGTGCAAGCTCCAGCGATCCATTTATGACCAGGTGCAAGCCTCTCGGAGTTGGAATAAACGTTTTGATAGTGTGATCAAAGCATATGGTTTTATACAGACTTTTGGAGAAGCCTGTATTTAAAAGAAAGTGAGTGGGAGCTCTGTAGCATTTCTAATATTATATGTGGATGACATATTACTGATTGGAAATGATATATAATTTCTGGATAGCATAAAAGGATACTTGAATAAGATTTTTTTCAATGAAAGACCTCAGTGAAGCTGCTTACATATTGGGCATCAAGATCTATAGAGATAGATCAAGACGCTTGATAGGACTTTCACAGAGCACATAGCTTGACAAAGTTTTGAAAAAGTTCAAAATGGATCAAGCTAAGAAAGGGTTCTTGCCTATGTTACAAGGTGTGAAGTTGAGTCAGACTCAATGCCCGACCACTGCAGAAGATAGAGAGAAAATGAAAGATGTGCCCTATGCTTCAGCCATAGGATCTATCATGTATGCAATCCCTGTACCGGACCTGATGTGTGCCTTGCTATTAGCTTAGCAGGAGGTACCAAAGTAATCCAGGAGTGGATCAGTGGACAGCGGTCAAGAACATCCTGAAATACCTGAAAAGGACTAAGGATATGTTTCTCGTTTATGGAGGTGACAAAGAGCTAGTCAAAATGGTTACGTCGATGCAAGATTTGACACTGATCCGGACGATTCTAAATCGCAAACCGGATACGTGTTACACTGAACGGTGGAGCTGTCAGTTGGTGCAGTTCTAAACAAAGCATTGTGTCGAGATCTACGTGTGAAGCGGAGTACATAGCTGCTTCGGAAGCAGCAAATGAAGGAGTCTGGATGAAGGGGTTCATATCCGATCTAGGTGTCATACCTAGTGCATCGAGTCCAATGAAAATCTTTTGTGACAATACTGGTGCAATTGCCTTGGGAAAGGAATCCAGATTTCACAAGAGAACCAAGCACATCAAGAGACGCTTCAATTCCATCCGGGACCAAGTCCAGGTGGGAGACATAGAGATTTGCAAGATACATACGGATCTGAATGTTGCAGACCCGTTGACTAAACCTCTTCCACGAGCAAAACATGATCAACACCAAAACTCCATGGGTGTTAGAATCATTACTGTGTAATCTAGATAATTGACTGTAGTTCAAGTGGGAGACTGAAGGAAATATGCCCTAGAGGCAATAATAAAGTTATTATTTATTTCCTCATATCATGATAAATGTTTATTATTCATGCTAGAATTGTCTTAATCGGAAACATAATACATGTGTGAATACATAGACAAACATAGTGTCACTAGTATGCCTCTACTTGACTAGCTCGTTAATCGAAGATGGTTGAGTTTCCTAGCCATGAACATGAGTTGTCATTTGATTAACGGGATCACATCATTAGGAGAATGATGTGATTGACAAACCCATTCCGTTAGCTTAGCACTTGATCGTTTAGTATGTTGCTATTGCTTTCTTCATGACTTATACATGTTCCTATGACTATGAGATTATGCAACTCCGGTTACGGAGGAACACTTTGTGTGCTACCAAACGTCACAACGTAACTGGGTGATTATAAAGGTGCTCTACAGGTGTCTTCGAAGGTACTTGTTGAGTTGGTGTATTTCGAGATTAGGATTTGTCACTCCGATTGTCGGAGAGGTATCTCTGGGCCCTCTTGGTAATGCACATCACTATAAGCCTTGCAAGCAATGTGACTAATGAGTTAGTTGCGGGATGATGCATTACATAACGAGTAAAGAGACTTGTCGGTAACGAGATTGAACTAGGTATTGAGATAACGACGATTGAATCTCGGGCAAGTTACATACCGATGACAAAGGGAACAACGTATGTTGTTATGCGGTTTGACCGATAAAGATCTTCGTAGAATATGTGGGAGCCAAAATGAGCATCCAGGTTCCGCTATTGGTTATTGACCGGAGACGTGTCTCGGTCATGTCTACATAGTTCTCGAACTCGTAGGGTCCGCACGCTTAAAGTTTGGTGATGATCGGTATTATGAGTTTTTGTGTTTTGATGTACCGAAGGTAGTTCGGAGTCCTGGATATGATCACGGACATGATGAGGAGTCTCGAAATGGTCGAGACGTAAAGATTGATATATTGGATGACTATGTTCGGACACCGGAAGTGTTTGGAGGTTTCAGAATTTACTGAATACTGGGGGTGACCGGACCCCCCCGGGGAGTATATGGGGCCTAATGGGCCTTAGTGGGAGAAGAGGAGGGGCGGCCAGCAGCCGCGCCTCCCCTCTAGTCCGAATTGGACAAGGAGGGGGGGCGGCGCCCCCCTTTTTCATTCTCCTCCTCTCTCCCTTCTTTCCCTTCTCCTACTCCAACAAGGAAAGGATGAGTCCTACTCCCGGTGGGAGTAGGACTCCCCCCTTGGGGCGCCCTCCTTGGCTGGCCGCCTCCACCCTTGCTCCTTTATATACGGGGGCAGGGGGCACCTCTAGACACACAAGTTGATCTGTTGATCTCTCCCAGCCGTGTGCGGTGCCCCCTCCACCATATTCCACCTCGATCATATCATAGCGGTACTTAGGCGAAGCCCTGCGTCGGTAGCAACATCATCACCGTCATCACGCCCGTCGTCTTGTGGAACTCTCCATGAAGCTCTGCTGGATCGGAGTTCGTGGGGCGTCATCGAGCTGAGCGTGCTGAACTCGGAGGTGCCGTCGTTCGATGCTTGGATCGGTCGGATCGTGAAGACGACGACTACATCAACCGCGTTGTGCTAACGCTTCCGCTTTCGGTCTACAAGGGTACGTGGACAACACTCTCCCCTCTCGTTGCTATGCATCACCATGATCTTGTGTGTGCGTAGGATTTTTTTTTAAATTACTACGTTCCCCAACAAACATGCCCTGCAAAAACAAGTTAGACGTCCTCTACTTTGTTGTTGCAAGTTTTACGTGGCTGCTATGGGCTGAGCAAGAACCATTCTTACCTAGGCATCAAAAACCACAACGATTTTTTGTCAAGTGTGCTGTTTTAACCTTCAACAAACACTGGGCATAGTCACACTCGATTCAACTAAAGTTGGCGAAACTGACACCCACTAGCGACCTATGTGTGAAGCACGTCGATAGAACCAGTCTCGCGTAAGCGTACGAGTAATGTTGGTCTGAGCCGCTTCATCCAACAATACCGCCGAATCAAAGTATGACATGCTGGTAAGCAGTATGACTATTATCGCCCACAACTCTTTGTGTTCTACTCGTGCATATAACATCTACGCATAGACCTGGCTCGGATGCCACTGATGGGGAACGCAGTAATTTCAAAAAAAATCCTACGCACACACAAGATCTATCATGGTTATGCATAGCAACGAGAGCGGAGAGTGTAGTCGACGTACCCTCTTAGACCGTAAGCGGAAGCGTTATGACAACGTGGTTGATGTAGTCGTACGTCTTCACGATCCGACCGATCCTAGTACCGAAAGTACGGCACCTCCCCGATCTGCACACGTTCAGCTTGGTGACGTCCCACGAACTTTTGATCCAGCTGAGTGTCGAGGTAGAGCTTCGTCAGCACGACGGCGTGATGACGGTGATGATGAAGCTACCGGCATAGGGCTTCGCCTAAGCACTACAACGATATGACGGAGGTGGATTATGGTGGAGGGGGGCACCGCACACGGCTAAGACAATGATCAACTTGTGTGTCTATCGGGTGCCCCCCTCCCCCGTATATAAAGGAGTGGAGGAGGGGGAGGGCCGACCCTCTTTATGGCGCGCCCTAGGGGAGTTTTACTCCCACCAGGAGTAGGACTCCCCCCTTCCAAGTAGGAGTAGGAGAGGAAGGAAGGAGGAGAGAGGGAGGAAGGAAAGGTGGGCCGCCCCCCTCCCAATTCGGATTGAGCTTGGGGGTCGCGCCTCCTCCTAGGCCGCCTCCTCCTCTCTCCCACTAAGGCCCATTAAGGCCCATGTACTCCCCGGGGGGTTCCGGTAAATGCCCGAACTCACCCGAAACCATTCCGATGTCCAAACATGGGCTTCCAATATATCGATCTTTATGCCTCGACCATTTCGAGACTCCTCGTCATGCCCGTGATCACATCCGGGACTCCAAACAACCTTCGGTTCATCAAAACACATAAACTCATAATACCGATCATCACCGAACGTTAAGCGTGCGGACCCTACGGGTTCGAGAACTATGTAGACATGACCGAGACTCATCTCCGGTCAATAACCAATAGCGGAACCTGGATGCTCATATGGGTTCCTACATATTCTACGAAGATCTTTATCGGTCAAACCGCATAACAACATACGTTGTTCCCTTTGTCATCGGTATGTTACTTGCCCAAGATTTGATCGTCGGTATCTTAATACCTAGTTCAATCTCGTTACCGACAAGTCTCTTTACTCATTCCGTAATGCAATATCCCGTAACTAACTCATTAGTCACAATGCTTGCAAGGCTTATAGTGATGTGCATTACCGAGAGGGCCCAGACATACCTCTCCGATACTTGGAGTGACAAATCCTAGTCTTGATCTATGCCAACTCAACAAACACCATCGGAGACACCTGCAGAGCATCTTTATAATCACCCAGTTACGTTGTGACGTTTGATAGCACACTAAGTGTTCCTCCGGTATTCGTGAGTTGCATAATCTCATGGTCATAGGAACATGTATAAGTTATGAAGAAAGCAATATCAACAAACTAAAGGATCATCGTGCTAAGCTAACGGATGGGTCAAGTCAATCACATCATTCTCTAATGATGTGATCCCGTTTATAAAATGACACCTCTTTGTCCATGGTTAGGAAACTTAACCATCTTTGATTAATGAGCTAGTCATGTAGAGGCATACTAGTGACACTCTGTTTGTCTATGTATTCATACATGTACTAAGTTTTCAGTTAATACAATTCTAGCATGAATAATAAACATTTATCATGATATAAGGAAATATAAATAACAACTTTATTATTGCCTCTAGGGCATATTTCCTTCAGTCCTCTGTTCCAAACTCTGTTCTGATATACCAGTATTTTCAGTGAAGACCCGTTAAGGTTGAACATCCACCTAGAACAAATAGCTACACTCCTCCATAATTGAACAATGGACTAGTCCTTGAATTTTCAATTTGACGTGAAGGAGTTTCACCAAGTGTCTTACCAGTACTAGGTTGCCGAAGGCTGACCCCTCGGGTGGAGCATATTGGTCACTCCTGGCCTGTTGATGAACTTACTAGAGATCACCCTAATCTCATAGACTGTGACCAGCAGTTAGGCTCATATAGGTGTGTTCCTCCAAAGATCGCTCTGTAGGGTAGCATCTTGCTTTTACAAGCCTTGGAACACATTAAGACAAAAGTCAACCTGCCATACAGTTGTGCATCTCCCATGGAGTGGGTTAGTTAAAATACTCTCCTCAGTTAACCACTAGCTTGTTTTCCCAGGTCCTACTTCACTGGATCTCTGATCACATAGGTTGGGTTACTACCATAACTCATGCGGGTCTCATACCCATCTCCCTCGATGCATTATCTATCACAACAAGCGATATCCCTTTTGTAAAGGGATCTACCAGATTCTTAGCCGTTTGGACATATTCCAACGCTATCACTCCGGAGTTTCTTAGTTTTCTGACAGCTTTTCGTCTCATTCTTATGTGTTTGTTGGACTTCATGTTGTCATTTGAACTCTTCACCTTAGTGATAATAGTCTGATTATCACAGTTCAGAAGGATAGCCGGAACCGGTTTATCAACCACTGGCAAGTCCATCAAAAGATCTCGAAGCCATCCTCGCTTGACACCGTATGTGTCTAATGCTGTTAATTCTGCTTCCATTGTCGATCTCGTTAAGATCGTTTGCTTGCAAGACTTCCAGGAAATAGCGCCACCTCCAAGAGTAAACATATACCCAGTTGTGGCCTTCATCTCATCAGCATCAGAGACCAATTCATGTCACTATAGCCTTCAAGTACCGACGGGTATCCGGTATAGTGAAGTCCATAGTTCATAGTACCCTTCAGATAGCGCATAACTCTTTCAACAACACGCCAATGTACATCACTCAGTTTTGAAACAAACCAACTCAGTTTGCTCACAGAAAAAGCGATGTCAGGCCTCGTAGCGCTTGCTAGGTACATAAGTGAACCAATGATTTGAGAGTATCTTAATTGATCTATGCCTTTGGACTTTTGAATCAACATGCTAGGATCATATGGTGTTTGAGATGGCGTGTAGTCTGCATATCCAAAACGACTCAACACCTTCTCAACATAATGGGATTGCAGAAGTGTAATCCCGCCCTCATTATCTCTCAGTAGCTTGATGTTCAAGATAACATCAGCCACACCAAGGTCTTTCATGTCAAAGTTCTAAGATAGAAACGACTTGACCTCCTCAGTGACTTTGAGGTTCGTTCTTGAATACAATATGTCATCAACATGCAAGCACAATATAACTCCTTCACCCCCACCATGGCGATAGTATACACATTTGTCAGCTTCATTAACAATGAAACCAACAGATGTCAGAGTTGTATTAAAATTATCATGCCATTGCATAGGTGCTTGTTTCAGGCCATACAAAGATTTTAGCAACCTACACACTTTTCCTTCCTAACCATCTATCACAAAGCCATTTGGCTGTTGCATGTAGATTCCCTCGTTTAGCTCTCCATTCAGGAAAGCCATCTTAACATCCATCTGGTGGACAAGAAGATCATGCGAGGCTGCCAACGAGAGTAATACTCGAATGGTGGACAGTCTGGCCACAGGTTAATAAGTATCAAAGAAATCTTCATCTTCTTTCTGGCCATAGCCCTTGGCCACAAGCCTAGCCTTGTACTTTTCAATCATACCATCGGGCCTAAGCTTCTTTTTGAACACCCATTTACAACCCAATGGTTTACAACCATAGGGGCGTTCAGTGATTTCCCATGTCCCGTTAGCCATGATGGAGTCCATCTCACTACGGACCGCTTCTTTCCAGTAGTCAGCATCCGAAGATGCATAAGCTTCTGAAATAGAAGTGGGAGTATCATCCACAAGGTATACAAGGAAATCATCACCAAAAGACTTTGCAGTCCTCTGTCTCTTGCCCCTACCAAGGGTTTCCTTGTCATCCTCCTTAGGATTTCCATCATGTGTCTATTCATAATATAACATCAGAATGGCAGGTTCAGGAGTCTCCTCAGATTCCAGCCTAGAAGTGCTTTGCATATCTCTCATAGAAAAAATATCCTCAAAGAATGTAGCATCTTTAGACTCCATAATTATACCAACCTTCACGTCAGGTACCTCAGATTTCACTACCAGAAATCTATAGCCGACGCTATTCTTAGCGTAGCCCAAATTAACGCAGTCCACGGTCTTTGGTCCAAGCTTACACTTTTTGGGGATTGGCACATTGACTTTCGCCAAGCAGCCCCAAGTACGTAAGTATGAGAGTGTCGTTCTTCTCTTTTCCCGTTGTTCATAAGGAGTGATCTCATTGTCTTTTGTCGGAACTTTATTCAGGACATGACATGATGTCAGTATAGCCTCCCCCCACCATGCCTTGGATAAACCCGATGTATCTAACATGGCATTAACCAAATCTGTTAGAGTACGGTTTTTCAGTTCGGCAACCCCATTTGACTGAGGTGAATAGGGAGGCGTCCTCTCATGAATAATTCTATGTTCCGCATAGAAAGAATCAAACTCATTAGAGAATACTCTCCACCATGATCTGACCGAACTTGTTTTATTTTCTTTTCAAGATGATTCTCAACTTCGGCCTTATAGATTTTAAAGTAGCGTAGAGCCTCATCTTTAGTGTTTAAAAGATATACATAACAATATCTAGTAGAATCATCTATCAGTGTCATGAAGTATCTTTTTCCACATTTAGTCAATACACCATTCATCTCACAAAGATTAGAATGTGTATGAGTTCTAACGGCGCCAAATGTCTCTCCTCCGCAACCTTATGGGGCTTGCGAGGTTGCTTTGCTTGCACAATACCTAATGGCACTTAGAACCTTTGGCTAAAGTGAAACTTGGGATTAAATTCAATTTTGCTAACCGCGTCATACTACCAAAACCAACGTGACAAAGACGTGAATGCCAAACTTCTATTTCATTAACACTCGAATGAATATTGTTCACGACTTCATTACAAAAATCATCGAGGGAAAAACGGAATAGACCTCTGCATTCATAACCTTTTCCAACAAACAGTCCATATTTCGTAACAACTACTTTATTAGACTCGAAAACCAATTTAAGCCCTTCTCTACATAGAAGGGAACCACTAACGAGATTCTTCTTGATGGTGGGGACATGCTGCACGTTCTTCAGTTGCACGATCCTTCCCGAAGTAAACTTCAGATAGACCGTGCCAACACCATGAACACAAGCACTCGCGCTGTTCCCCATCAGTACGGACCCGTTCCCTGTGGCCTGATAAGAAGAAAACAATGAAATGTCAGCACACACATGAATATTTGCACCAGTGTCAATCCACCAATCGGTAGACTGACAAACTGAAAATACAGTAAACAAATTACCGTATCCAGATGGCCCACTCTCATCATTGCTCACAATCATGTTGACAGTCTTGGAGTCCTGTCCTGACTTCTTAAACTTGTTTGGGCACTTGGCAGCCCAATGTTCATCTAAACCACAAGTGAAACAACCACCCTTCTTCTTATCTTTGAAGGTCTTCTTGCCCTTCTTCTTAAACTCGGTATTCTGTTGGGCACCAGTCTTCCCCTTGGGCTTGTGAGGGTTGAAGTTCTTCTGCACCACATTGGCGATAGAGGTCCCTTCGATCCCTTTTCCGTGCGAGTCCTTTGCCCTTGAATTCTACTCGACACTCAGATGGCCAATGCCATCCTCAACTGAGAATTCACGCCTCTGATGTTTTAGAGTAGTGGCAAAGTTCCTCCAGGAATTGGGTAACTTAGCGATAATGCAACCCGCGACAAATTTTCCCGGCAGCACACACTTGAGAAGCTCAAGCTCCTTAGCTATGCACTGTATCTCATGAGCCTGTTCCAATATAGAACTGTTTTCGACCATTTTGTAATCGTGGAACTGCTCCATAATATACATCTCGCTCCCAGCATCCGTTGCGCCGAATATAGATTCGAGCGCCTCCCACAAGTCCTTGGCGACCCGCATATGTAAGTATGCATCAAGCAGCTTATCTCCGATCACGCTCACAACACATCCAATAAAGACGACGGTGGCCTCCCTGAACGCCTTCTCCTGTTCAGGAGCGATCGTTCCCATGGGAGTAACACCGGCGACCCAGAACACGTTCATTGCCGTGAGCCATAAGACGGTTTTGGTCTGCCAACGCTTAAAGTACGTCCACCTCAGAATGGGGCTGGTTTCAAAGGCAAAGACAAAACCATGGATCAAAATTGCCTACACATATTAGGTTTTTGGATTGTTCAGAAATTAAGCAATTGTTTGATTAATTGAATCCAATAATAGATCATGAACATGACATAGGCAGTGCTAATGACATACTGAATTTTGATGATGTACGCACGTACTAGGCAGATAGTAGAAAAATCTATGCAAACCGCTAGTACTGCACACATGAAAATAAACATGAGAGGGGTAAGTGTGTTATACCCTCCAGTAGGCTAGTCGGCTGTAGAAGCAGCGGAGGCGTTGGCCTCGTCGGTGATCCTGTTGTCAGCAGCGGCCTTCTCGGCAGCTGCGCGGTCGGCGTCAGTGCTCATGGTAAAGACGAAGCTGACGCGGAAGTAGTCGACGTAGAGGAAGTAGTTGAACAGAGGCGAGCAGTCGCGTAGGAGACGCTCCCCAAAAACCTAATCGCCTCTCTCCCGTACAGGATGTGGAGAAGTGGGGTTTTGGAGGCCTGCTCTCCCGTCTGCCGTGTACATGGTAGACGGGATGGGATCACTGAAGGCAACAACAGTGGAAGGAACGACCAGGGAGTAGTGGAGGTGTGAAGTGTTGTATTTGGCTGAGCTGCGATGCCTCATATATATAGCCAGTCGGGTAGGAGAACGGTCCAACAATAAAAATGTTTAATTACAGACGTTTCATCTCCATAAAAACACGTTTAAATACATACGTTTCCATCTCCACAATAAAACGTATTTATTACAGACTTTTCCATTTCTGCAATGAATATGACGTCTCATATTCATTTTGTGTCTGTAATGGACTCTCCAATTTTGACCGGCAAAACATTGCATCGGCTCGGCTCATTCCCGCAACCCGCAACCCGCGGCGCGCGCTCGCGCGTTGTGACGAGGCGTGGCATGGCGAGGCGGGCGGCGGAGGAGGAGGAGCGTGCGTGTGGAACACCTCTCCTTCCTTCACACCAACTCATACTAGTGGGAGAAAAGCTCACCTTATAAGTTGGTGTACATCTCTCTCAACTAGCCATGTGGGACTAAACTTCCCACCACTCCCTTGACAGCATGGCCCCTTAGGGATTTTCTGAAATTGTTAAATGGGCCTATAGCCCAACTAATATCAGCAATCCCCCACCAGATCCCGAAGGCCCAAGGTGTTGTCCTCTATTCCAAACTATGTTTTGATATACCAGTATTTTCAGTGGAGACCCATTAAGGTTGAACATCCACCCTGAACTGTCGGATTCTGGGTTCCGGCAAACCCTTGTGAGGTTCGAACTCTGGGGTGCTCACGAAGAACTCTCTCTCCCTAGTTCGCTCGCTCGACGATCTCACGGCCTAGCTCAACGGACCCAAGGAACACGAGATACAGCGGTTTATACTAGTTCGGGCCACCGTGTGGTGTAATACCCTACTCTAGTGTGGTGGTGGTGGATTGCCTCGAGGGCTAAGGATGAACTAGTACAGTGGATGGACAACCTCCTGAGGAGAGGCGTTCTAGAGCTCGATGAGTTGGTGAGTGTGAGGGTGATTCGAATGATCCATCCCCATCCTATGGTGGTGGCTAGTCCTATTTATAGAGGCCCTGGTCTTGTCCCCAAATGTTAGGAAGGAAGGGATCCCACAACGGCCAAGTTTGAAGGCGGACAACTAGTACAAGCTATCCTGACAAAAGGTGGTCTTCGCCTACCAAAGGCTCTGGTGGTGACGCTGCTTTGGGCTCCGCGATGACCTCCGTCCTGCCGTCCTACTGGTCTTGGTCTTGTTGCACCGATATGGAAACCTTTGCCTGATGCCTCGGGACTCCTCGCCTGCGCCTCTTGTCGCTGTCAAAACCGCGGATCTCGGGTAGGGGGTCCCGAACTATGCGTCTAAGGTCGATGGTAGCAGGAGACTGGGGACACGATGTTTACCTGTGTTCGGCCCTCTCTATGGAGGTAATACCCTACTTCCTGCTTGATTGATCTTGATGAATATGAGTATTACAAGAGTTAATCTACCACGAGATCGTAATGGCCAAACCCTAGAAGTCTAGCCTATATGACTATGGTAATGAGTATATCCCTCTCCGGACTAAGTCCTCCGGTTTATATAGATACCGGGAGGATCTAGGGTTACACAAGGTCGGTTACAAAGAAGGGAATCTACATATTCAGTCACCAAGCTTGCCTTCCATGCCAAGGAGAGTCCCATCCGGACACGGGTGCAGTCTTCGGTTCTTGTCTCTTCACAGCCCATCAGTCCGGCCCATGGCTAACATTCCGGACGCCCGTGGACCCCTTAGTCTAGGACTCCCTCAGTAGCCCCTGAACCTGGCTTCAATGACAAGGTATCCGACGCGTAGATCTGTCTTCGGCATTGCTAGGCGGGTTCCTCCTTCCGAACTCCAAAATAGTCTTCAGACACATTGTACGTGTCCGGACCTGTAACATAAGTTTTGTATACTTCCACAGAGGGCACAATAATTTATAAGTCCAATCCACCGATAACTGTTTATAACACGATGCCACGTCACCGTCGGGACTTTATTTTAAACCCGTTGCTAGCCTGCAGCCCCGGGCTTTGAGGCGCGGCTTTACTGACACGTCTTATCCAAGCCGAGATCGTGTCCCCTTTATTAAGGGATATTAACACAGACGTGGGTAACCCAACCGTCTCTGTGGTACAACTCCTTGGAAACAGGCAAGTTTCAAAGTCCGGGAGTTGATGTTTAGATACTTACGACCTTTATAAAGGGGTACAGACCCGCCTCCCCCTCTTCCATGTTTTTCTTCTTCCTCAGCCCTTGCTATCTCGAGTTCTAAAACCCGAGCTTCGACCACCTCAAACCTTAATCATGTCCGGATCCAGCCTTCTCGGTCGATGGGTGGCTTCTTCTGTTACACAGGAGGATATTGTGAAGCTTAGGACAGCGAGATATTTGACCGCGGAAATCCTCCATCGGCTTCCCGCCGAAGGGCAGGTTATACCTACCCCCAGATCCGGCGAGAGGGTCGTGTTCATCTCCCACTTCCTCCGAGGGTTAGGCTTTGCCCTTAATCCCTTTGTTCGAGGGCTCATGTTCTACTACAGGCTGGATTTTCATGATCTGGCCGCGAACTCTGTTCTTCTTATCTCGGTGTTTATTGTCACATGTGAGGCCTTCCTTCGAATCCCTCCACACTTCGGCTTGTGGTTCAAGACCTTCAATGTGAAGCCGCAGATGATAGGGGGAAGCAGGCGGAGTGTGGTGGCGCCACCGTGAGCAAGCTTAATAGCGCTCCTTGGCTGAAAGGATCTTTCACCGAGTCCTCTGACTTATGTCAGCGGGAATGGTTCTATATCACCGAGCCCCGCGGCTCCAAGTGGGTGGTTGCGCCTGCGTTTCGATCCCACCCTTAGATTCAGCTTGCATCATGGATCAATAAGGGGCTGGACTGGGGGTCCATCGATGAGGTACAGACTCTGCAGAGCCGCATCCGGAGCCTCCTTGAGAGGGACATTGACCTCATCAACGTTATTCAAGTAATGCTGGTTCATCGTACCTTGCCGTGCCAAAGGCGGCCTCTCTGCCTGTGGGAGTTTAATCCCGAAGAGTCGCGGACACTTCAACACTTCTTTGGCACTACGCACAAAGGGATGTGGAAATTATTTTTCAGGAAACGAAAACAGTGGCCAGATACTACCGAAGACATCGGCCTTGACTGTAACCATCCGGATACCACGATAAGTACCCGTCCGCCGAACACCTCTTAATCAGGTATCCTGTCGTAAGACACTAAGAAAACTATCCTTCTCCAGGGTTGGATAAAGAAAGCGGAATGGATTAGGTGTCCGGCCCCTCTTCTCGAAGACTCAGCAGACCCTATGTTAACAAGGATGCTGACACCGGCACCGTACCAGGCGCCGGTAGAGGAGGGCAAGGTGGAGAGTGGGAAGACCCGGGATGACCTTCATTCCGGAGGTAAATTAGATACCGAGTCCGGAGAAATCGAAATTTCTTTGCCCGAAGACAAAGGCGAAGGAGAAGCAAGCATCCTCTTTCCATTTAGGAAGAAAAGGGCCACCTTCGAAGGTTGGGAGGGGTGGTCTCCCAAGAGGGGCAAGATGCCATCGTCGGGCGGCTCGGGATTGGAAGGCGACGCTGTTGAACAGCTCCATCGTGAGGACAAGACTTTGACCAAATCGTAAGTGAATCCGGGGTGCTTTGATCATGTCCCGTTCCTTTCCTGTTACCGAAGTGACATGTAATGTACATTTGTATCTTTACAGTTCGGCGCAGAGTTTTCCTGGGCAATCCTCTTCTTCAGGAGATCTTCTCCCAGAGATGATGGAAAGCGAGACGCCTTCCCCGACCTCCTCACCCAATAAGGCGGACGACTCTGAAGTGTCATCTCGGATGGTTTTTCTTGATCAACAAGCAGCACGGGGGATAAAGGAGGCAGTGCCCGAAGGTGAACCTCCGATCGTCCGGGATTCGGGGGCCGACAATGAAGGCCCCGGACTATCCGGTTTTCAGCCAACGATGATTCTGGAGACGGGTGAACAGGTTCCTTCAGAGGATGGTCCTGCTCCTACAGCGGCTTCCGGAGACCCGGCGGCGCCGGATATGTTGGGGGATATGCTGCGAAAAGCATCTGTCTTGGAGGAACAACATACCTTGATGGGTACGGTGGTTGAGAAGATTCTGTCGCGAAGAGCGGATTGAATGAAGCCTTCATGAGCCTGCTAAGAGGCTTCGAGGTTTGTGATGTAATATTTTCAACTGTATTTTATTTAGAAAAAATGCACCTGTGTATAGGTAGTAGCCCCTGAGACTCAGGTTGGCTTCCCATGGGAGGCGAACGGAGGATCAAGAAGAAACACTCAAGGACTAATCTGATTAATTGGAACACAGGCTGTTTCTCCCCTGACTATGGATATTGTCAAGCTGCAGCGGAAGCTTGATGTGGCAGGGGATGACATTGCGTTAATCAATATGCGTCTTGACGAGTCGCAAGGTATGTATTTGGAGCAGTCCTCACACATACGTGTTTGTAATATAAGCGTGATGCTGAAAGTTGCATACTGGGATATGCATGGCTGCAGATGGTACCGCCGCCATTGAGGCTCTTCGGGCGGAGCTTGCCCGGGCCAAGGAGCAGGCCCGGTTTAGTAATGCGGCTGCCGAAAAGGCACCGACCGAGTTAAAGGCCGAACAAGCTACTCGCCACCAAGATGAGGAGAAAATATCCGCAATGGCGCTCGAACTGAAAAATTCTACTAGCCGCTGTGAATTCCTTGAGAAGGAGAATGAAGCCAAAACGGCTGAACTTGACAAGGCCTTGCGGGAGGCTAGAGAAGCGCGGTCCGAGTCTAGAGCAGCCCGTGAGGAGATCCGACAAGCTGGGGAGATTGCGGCCGGTAAGCCCTTTTTACTACAGACTAAGTTCGGTGATCCGAACTATGCTCAGCTTAACCAAGTGTGGAGTTCTCCAGACGAGTTTTGGGACTTGCCGAAGAGTTCTTCCGATGCGGCGCAGTTTTACCAAGCGCGAGAGGGTTATGCAGCGGAGAAGCTTTTCTGGTCACAATTTGGCATATCAAAGCGCCCTCTGTTGCTGAATGAACAGATGTCCCAATGGGCCGAGCTTCATAGGGTATCCGGTGCTGCCATGAAGAACGTCATAATCTGGCTGTGGCCAACTGAGCCTACTCCGAATAACTACTTCGGCTTGGTGCAGGGGCTTGTTGATGCGACGCCACATATCAACGCTGTTAAGCGGTCGGCGTGCATTGAGGGTGCACGGATGGCCTTTGCCCGTGTCAAGACATACTGGGGGAAGATGAAGGCCATCGATGTTGCGGCGAAGAGTCCACCCAAGGGCAAGGACCATCACGCACCGGAGCATTATTTTGAGGACGTCTTAGAGGCTGCCCGCTTGATAGAGGGTCAATGCTCAAAAGGCATAATATTCGAGTAAACTCTGTACGAATTGAAAAAGACAATTTTTGTAATCACTCTATTTAGTTTTGCCTAAAGGCTTTTGTTCCTCCTGTGTGGCCGTTTGTATATAATCTGAAAGTTTTCCAGTCGTCGGCTTCATCCCCCTCGTAGGAAATACAGGGGTGTTCGGAAAAGCATCTGATCACTCTTGACCCAACGTCTTGGTCCGTGAAGGAGGTGTCAATGCGGCGAACCAGGCAACCAGACTATAGGGCATTAACACTTTCACTTAGCCATAGGAGTTTTATGGTGGGTCTACGATATAGCCCCTGGTATGTACGCGACTTATTCTCATATGATGCGTTTACATATTTGACATGGAAGATGTCCTTCGTGTGACACGGAAGGAACCACGAAAGATTCCAATAAGTCATCGAGTGGTTGACCAGCTCTCGCCACATCATGACAGTCAGTTTTCGGCTTTCTCTACTGAGGTACTTAACCAGGTTAACCGGAAGCACAATCGCAGTAGTTCTCTCTTTACTACCTTAGCCAATATAGCGGAACGTAAGGTAGCAAGCACAGGAGCCGGGCAACCCAACTATTGACCCAAGACATGATTCGGAGCTGATGCATATAAGGACAAACTCGCGATGCCGAAGTACGCTACAGAGCTGTTCGGACTTGTCGGCAACTCGTTTGTTCCCATACCGAGCCCCTGGCAAGTTATGCCGAGGTGTATGCTTGAAACAACCGTAGGGAAAAAAACTCGGTTCTTTTAGAAAAGAGTGGATTATTTTCACCGGGATTTGAGTGATGTGCCAATCGTTTATAGCCTTACCCTGACTATTTTACATGCCAAGGGTGAAAGGCTGAGGATAAAGGTACTTTACAGGCTCGAAATACTGAGTACGGTCTACAAAAATTTAATCTGGACCTCCTGTCGCACGTCTGCGTTGCCTGTCCTTGGTTAGGGTATTCCTTGACGGAAATGACTGTTGGATGAGTGTATGAATCCGAACTATGATAGAGCCACTGGGTTACCAGCCTTTGAGCCATCTGTAGAGAGGATAGTAAAAACAAAGGAAAGATAGTTAGGAAAATAGGAGAGTTTATGGGAGTGCCTGTAGGCCTATCCTGATTGTGCTTCCGCCGATGCCCAGGGTATTTTAAGTGCATAATTATGTATGCACGGAACCAACTTCGCAGGCATATTACGCGAGCGGCGGAAGCCGAATTGCTAGTCCTGTACGGGCATTGGCCACTCGTGTTGAACGGGGACCGGCGGCGCCCTGGCCGATCAGGTATGCAGTGAGATGAGGCCGCTTTGTAGTTCGGCTGAGGTATCCATAGTATGATCGTCTGCATGGGGGGAGTTTTCCATGCATTCACCTCTAGGGGTGTATGTGACATATACCATGTTTACTGTTTTTACTTCGGGAGGAAACTGCTTCTGTCCCCCGGTGTTCGGTTGGTGAGTCACTTCGCCGTCGTTATCGCCGGGCGGCCTCTTCCCCTTGTGTTCGGCATATAACTTGCCGGCCTATTTGAAAACCCAACAGCTTCTGTTGGTGTGATTAACTGGTTTATTGGGGTGGCCATGAATCTGGCAGGGCCTGTCCAATATTCTGTCTAAATTGGATGGTCCGTCCCTTTTTGCCGTGAACAACTTTTTTTGTTGGCCGGGTCTGGGCCGCTAAATCCAGCGTTGACTTCTGTGTCATGTGCTCCCTCATTTTTATTGGGGTGCTTGTTTTTATTGTGTCGTGGCTTCCCATTGCCGTCCCGGACTTCGGAAGTGTCCGGGTCGTTGGCGCTATTGCTTCTACGAGCGAGCCAGCTGTCTTTTCCTGCGCAAAAGCGGGTCATCATAGTCGTAAGGGCTGACATGGATTTTGGTCTTTCCTGACCAAGGTGGCGGGCAAGCCACTCATCCTGGACGTTGTGTTTGAAGGCCGCTAGGGCTTCTGCGTCGGGACAATCTACAATTTGGTTCTTTTAACTAAGAACCTAGTCCAGAGCTTCCTGGCGGACTCCCCGGGCTGCTGGACAATGTGACTTAAGTCATCAGCGTCTGGTGGCCGGACATATGTACCCTGGAAGTTGGCACGGAAGGCGTCCTCCAAATCCTCCCAGCTGCCAACCGAGTTTTCAGGCAGACTATTTAACCAGTGCCGAGCTGGTCCTTTGAGTTTTAACGCGAGGTATTTGATGGCATGAAGGTCGTCTCCGTGGGCCATATGGATATGGAGAAGGAAATCCTCAATCCACACGCAAGATCGGTTGTTCCATCGTATGATTCAATATTCACGGGTTTAAACCCTTGTGGGAATTCATGACCCATCACCTCATCAGTGAAGCTGAGGGGGTGTACGGCCCCTCTATATCGGGCCACAATGCGAGGTATCTCTGATGGAGTTCATCTGTGGTTTTTTGTCCCGGGCGTGACTGGGTTCATTGCGTCCGAACAGATGGCCGTCGTCGCGTGTTGAGGTGCATCTTTGCGATCCGTAGATCGATCTGGTATATCCTGTTCTGCTGTCCAGGTCCTGCCTAGTGCCGTGTTTATAATTCTGAGCTGCTTTATATTTGTTTTCATGCTCCGGTGGTATAGGCTGCTGTTTGGCTTGAATTGTCGCTTCCTCCCGACCACATGGTGGTCTGTTAGCCATATTGCGCGAGGGAGGTACAGACTTCGGTGTCTCCTCATCGAACTGGGGCAGCAGTTTGTGCTTCGGATAACTCTTGGCTGGGCGTTTGAGGCCGTATTCTTCGGCTGCTAGGACATCAGTCCATCTGTCATTGAGCAGATCTTGGTCATTTTGAAGCTGCTGCCGTTTCTTTTCCAGGCTTCTTGCTGTGGCAATGAGCCGGTGCTTGAAGCGCTCCTGCTCGGAGGGTTCCTCTGGCACGATGAATTCTTCGTTGCCGAGGCTTGTCTCATCTTCGGAGAGCGGGAGATAATTTTCATCCTCCGAATTGTCATGTGTGGCCTGTTCATCAGGGCTATATTGCCCGTTTCCTGGTTCCCCCTGTTTGGAAGTTGCCTCAACAGGGTCTTCATCGTTTTCGGCATCTTCCGGAGCATTATTTCCTCCGGTGCCAACGTTGTCGTCTTTGGGACGACGCGACTTAGAGCGGTGCCGAGGACGCCGATGTTTTTTCTGTGTCTCAGGAGTTTTATTCTCAACTGGATCTTTTTTGTCATCGTCGTTGGTTTCTTTAGGTGCATCCATCATGTACATGCTGTACGGAGAGGTGTCCATCCATCGTGCAGTGAATGGCGGATTTTGGTACTGCTCCTCATCAACATCGTCGTCCATACTGTCGATGTATTCGGAGCTTTAATCAAGCGTGTCGGTTGAATCCTTGACCGTGGCTATGAAGTGGGTGGCGGGTGGGAAGCAAAATTCTCCATCATCAGCCCCTAGTTTGAACCGGACATAGTTCGGCCGTGGGTCTCCTGCCAAAGATAGGTTCTTTAATGAGCTTAGCACATCGCCCAAGGGCGAGTGCTGGAAGATGTCTGCGGTGCTGAACTCGAATATTGATAAACGATCAAGTTCGGGATCCGTGGGCTTACGTGGTTCGGAACTTACAACCAAAGACGAGTCTAGAGTTCCGGTGACACAGATATCGTGTGAGGTTAAGTCCATGTGTGGCTCCAACACCGGGGAATCTGTGGCCTTCGTGGTGGGGTTGAGCCTCCAGTCCTTGGATGGCGCCATATGCTCCGGATCTAAGGCCAGAGCAGTTACAGGAGCTATCTCCTGAATGGGGTCCGATGACAGATTTAGGTCATGTTCATCGAGGTGACTAGGAGCGGTCGCCGCGATCTCGAATCCAGTGAAGATCAAATCTCCATGGATGTCCGCAACGTAGTTCAAGCTCCCAAATCTAACCTGGTGGCCAGGGGCGTAGCTATCGATCTGCTCCAGATGGCTAAGCGAGTTGGCCTGCAGTGCAAAGCCGCCGAACACGAAGATCTGTCCGGGGAGGAAGGTCTCGCCTTGGACAACATCATCGCTGATGATTGAAGGGGCCATCAAACCTTTAAGGGACAGCACAGTGGAACTCTCAATGAAAGCACCAATGCCGGTGTCAAAACCGGCGGATCTCGGGTAGGGGGTTCCGAACTGCGCGTCTAAGGTCGATGGTAACAGGAGACTGGGGACACGATGTTTACCCAGGTCCGGGCCCTCTCTATGGAGGTAATACCCTACTTCCTGCTTGATTGATCTTGATGAATATGAGTATTACAAGAGTTGATCTACCACGAGATCGTAATGGCCAAACCCCAGAAGTCTAGCCTGTATGACTATGGTAATGAGTATATCCCTCTCTGGACTAAGTCCTCCAGTTTATATAGACACCGGGAGGATCTAGGTTTACACAAGGTCGGTTACAAAGAAGGGAATCAACATATTCGGTCGCCAAGCTTGCCTTCCACGCCAAGGAGAGTCCCATCCAGACACGGGTGCAGTCTTTGGTCCTTGTGTCTTCACACCCCATCAGTCCGGCCCATGGCTAACAGGCTGGACGCCCGATGACCCCTTAGTCCAGGACTCCCTCACCTACCTCTTTACCACCAAAGAGGAAACTGGTACACTGCGCTCGCTGGCGCTTGCCTAGCCTTGGTCGTCATGGCCCACGTCATGTGAACCTCGCGAGGTGCTCCTTGCATAGATATCTCCGCTCCTCGGGAGCCAGCCTGGTGAGGCCGCCCCCAAGGAGGACTTGGCGTCATCCACCTCGCGAGGCTTGGCCCCTCGCGAGGGTCTTGAGTCGTTGCTGCTGAAGCTGGGCCATACCGGGCCGTTGGTGGAGCCATGCCCGCGGGCCGCAGGCAGGCAAGTCTGGGTACCGCCGTTCCCAGGATGCCGATAGTAGCCCCCGGGCCTAAGGCGCGCTCGTACTTGGCTTCGAGGCAAAGCCAAAGGGCAAGTGCGGAGCACCGCAGGCCCCAACTGCCTGCGGCCTTGGTCGACGCGTGGTGATTGACGGGACGTGGGCGCCTCCGCTTCTCCACGCTGCCTCGGCAAACCGTTCGACTTGACAAAGTCCCTGCTACATGCAGAAGAAAACCATCATTACCTGCGATCGTGGAGGCCGGCGGTTGGCCTCCCTATGGCTATAAATGAGGAGGGGGCGGAGCCCCCGTTGCTCATCTCTTTGTCCACTCCGCCTGCTTCTTCTTCCTCCTCCCCGCCTTGCCGTCTTGCTGTATTACCATGGCGCCGGCCAAGAGGTTCTCGGCCGCGGAGAAAGGGAAGGTTCGCCAGGAGGGGCCCGACTCGCCACCGCCCAAGAGGGGGCGAGTACGCCCCCATAAGCATGGTGCGACCCCCGCCATGGCTCCTCGGGGGCGCGGTCGCACTCCTTCGGAGGCCGGTGCCATCCTCGGCGGTCACAGCGGTGCCTTCTCCCACGGTGGGGGCCGCTCTAGGCGGAGCAACCCTTGTGCCGAGGGTAGGCGTCTCGTGGTCGCCCGGCCTCCTCGGCCGCGCCTCCACTCGGCGGAGGTGCTCCCGGAGTTTGTTGTGTGGTCGGAGAATCCGGCTGGCACCTGGCTTCAGCGTCCGCGCTCCTTTGCCGGCAAGCTGCCGGCCAGGGGCCTTGACGGCCTCTGGCTGCAGGCCGACGGTTGCTGTAGCAGGGCTTCGTGGGTCACGGTGGAGGTCTCCGTCGCGGGCAACATAGCCCTGGCCCGCGGCTGGCAGACGTTTGCCCCCGCGCGCGGCCTGAGCAGGCGGTGTACCCTCCACTTCAAGTATGATGGCACCGCGACCCTCTTCGCGAGGGTGTTTGGGGAAGACGGTTTCCGCACAGGGTGCTGCCCCGAGGACAGTGGCGGAGATGGCGAGCTTGGCCTTGACGACGACTGCGACGACACCGAGGGCGAGCTCGCTCCGGGCGGTTGCCCTAGCTCGTCCAGTGGTGGCGGCTCCTCCTCCAGCGAGAGCTCCATCAGCGGCAGCTACGACCAGCCGCCACGCTGCCGAGCTCGCTTTGAGGATGGTGGTGGGTCGTCCCACCGTCGTGCCCTGGTGAAGCGCGAGGAGGGCTCCACGAGCTGTGGGGGCGCCTGAGCCAACCCTTGTGAGTCAGCTGAGGCGTCTTGGCGCGCTTTTGCTCCTTCCTTTCTGCCTGCATTTCAAGAAACAAGTATGGGGCCATGCGAGGACGTGCAACGAACCGTGATTTCTATGCCGCTATGTTATGTTCATTGTTTCTGTGTTGTGTTGTGGCATCCATGCTTCATGTAGACGCAGAGGGATAACTTAGCTTGATATACCCAAGGTAGTTTCCTCCCCGTGAGAGCGTGCCTCCTGGCATCCGGTGAGGCTGACCTGCTGCCGACTCGGGGAGCCACTAACCTCGGGAGGCACCGTGAAGCTGCAAAAATTCGTTAGGACATCTGTCGGTTGCCTTGTTCCTTCTTGTGCGAGCCGTCAGGCATGGGCTAACCATGGCGTAGTACACCGCGTCATGGTACCCGTGGGGCACGGACTTAAGAGGGTGCACCAATCGTGGGCTCGATCGAGGGTATCTCGCAAAGATCAAGGGAGCCGAAGCTCTGGAGCGACAGGGCTTTGGCGAGGTGTGTCCGTGGCTTAGGCTAGCCCAGCACACGCACACGCACACACCTGCCCAGCCCCCTCGCGAGGCGCGCGAGGGAGAGCGTCGGGCAACTGCCGTCCTCCCTGGCGCAAAACAAGAATCGAGCGAAGAAGTAGAGAAAAGAAGGGACTCAACCGAGCAATCGAGAAATGCCAGAACTTCGAATTCCATTAAAAAGGTTGCAAACCAACTACAGAAAGCAAATGAACGGTCGCGTCCGGCACCTAGTCTAGTCTTCTCACCAGCGCGGAGCTAAATGCTGCCACTAGGATGTTGGAGGGAGCCCCCGAGGCCCGAGGGCAGCACTCCAGAGACTCTGGGGTGTGTACAGCCCCACTCATTATTACGTGAGAGTGTCACGAGTGGAGACCTTCATAGGCACTGGGCCTTGCTTCATTGGTAGAACTTCCGGAGATGCTGTATGTTCCAGGCGTTCTGGATGGGATCCCGTCATGTGTCTCGAGGCGCACGGCACTAGGCCTAGAGATGCGGGCAATCCTAAACGGGCCCTCCCGCATGGGTGAGAGCTTATGCTTCCCTGGAGAGCACCCGCCTCAGGATGAGATCACCCACCTCGAGCATCCTGGAGCAGACAGTGTGGTAGTGGTACCGTCGCAGCGCCTGCTGGTACCTTGCCTCCTGGAGCGAGGCTGGGCGGCGGCGTTCCTCCCCCAGCACGAGGTCCATCCCCCGCATGGTGTCTTGACGTGCCTTGTCTAACGCCAGGACCTGCGCGGAGCGATGCCTGACCTCTTGAGGGAGGACTGCTTCGGCTTCGTAGACGAGGAAGAACGGGGTCTCGCATGTTGGCTTGGTGGCGGTGGTGCAGATGGACCACAACACGGACTGGAGCTCGTCGTGCCAGCCCCTTCTGCAGGCCTCGAGCTTCTTCTTGAAGGTACTTGTGTTGAGGCCTCTCAAGACCTCCACGTTGGCGCGCTCGGCTTGGCCGTTGCTTCTGGGGTGTGCCATCGAAGCGTAGCATATCCGCGTTCCAAGATTAGCACAATATGTTTTGAAGAGATTGCTAGTGAACTGTGAGCCGTTATCAGTGCTGATGCGATTAGGGACTCCGAAACGGCTCACTAGGCCCTTGATGAACTTGACTGCAGGTCCTGCTGAGATGGTGCGGACGGCTTTCATCTCCACCGACTTTGTGAACTTTTCCATGGCGATGTAGAGGTAGCGATAACCCCCAGGCGCTCGAGGGAATGGACCCAGGATATCCAGCCCCCAGACCGCAAACGGCCACGAGAGCGGGATAGTCTGGAGGCCCTGAGCAGGCTCGTGGATTTGCCTGGCATGGAACTGGCAGGCCTCGCATGATCTCACCAGCTCGGTGCGTCGTTGAGCACTGTGGGCCAGTAGAATCCGCTACGGAACGCCTTTCCCACCAAGGTGCGTGACAATGAATGATGCCCGTAGTCTCCACCATGTATGTCAGCTATCAATTGGCACCCCTGCTTCCTGGAGATGCATCGCAAGGAAACATCATTCGGTCACTTCCGATATAGCTCACCATCCTGAATGCATTATGCTGTAGCATGTCGGGCCACGCGCTCCGCGTCCTCCTCCTTCTCCTGCAGGGCCCCTTGCAGCAGGTATGTCTTTAATTCTCTGGTCCAACACCCCTCCTGAGGCTCGAGCGCGAGGAGCAGGCGCACTCCTGAGGTCGGGCCATAGGCGGGGGCTCCTGAGGCTGGTGGCGGGGGAAGCTCCTCTCGAGACTGTGTCGGCTCCGCAGCCGGAGCGGCCGCAGAAGGCTTGAAGTGCCGCTCCTCGAAGACGCCGGGTTCCTGTGGCTGACGCTTGGACGCCCTCTTGGCGATATCGTCGGCTTCCTTGTTTGTGTCACGAGGCACATGCTGTAGCTCCAGGCCCAAAAATTGCTTCTCCATCTTGCGTACCTCTGCAAGGTAAGCCTCCATGTGCTCGTCCTTTGGCTCGTACACCTTGTTGGAAAAGTTGACGAGGAGCTGAGAGTCGCCCTTGATGGTGAGGCGCTTCACCCCCAAGGCCGCCGCAGCCTTGAGGCCGGTGATCAATCCTTCATATTCCGTGATGTTTTTGGAGACCTTCTCGCCCCGCTGGAAGCAGAGTTGCACTGCGTAGGAGAGCTTGTCTTGGGTGGGCGAGATGAGCACGACACCAGCCCCCATGCCCTGGCGTGCGAAAGCACCGTCGAATTACATGACCCAGCCTTCTGGTGCTTTGCTCCCTGCCGAGAGAGATTGGTCCTCGCCCGCTTCGGACCTTGGAACGTCGGTCCATTCCGCCACGAAGTTGGCGAGTGTGGATCCCTTGATGACCCTAGTGGTGCTGAACTCCAGCTGGAATGCGTGCAGCTCGATGTTCCATTCGGCGACCCTCCCCGCTGCATTGGGGCTTCGGAGTACCCTCTCCAGCGGGTATGCCGAGACGACCTTGATGGGATGGCCTTAGAAGTAGTGACACAACTTGCGAGAGGCCACGAGGGGCGCGAGTAGAAGTCTCTACGACATGGGATAGCGTGCCCTTGCGTCCCGTAGCACCGTGCTGACGAAGTACACTGGGTGCTCGACGAGGGCGGGAGCGTTGGTGGAGTCCGAGGTCTCTGGAGGTTGGGACGCCTCCTGAGGCCGGGGGACCTCAGGAGCTTGGTTGCCCATCTAGGCTACCACAGTCTTAGGAGCGCCGTCTTGTGGAGCCTAGTCATCTGCTGATGCCGCTGTGGCTTCAGGGGCGTCGTCTTGGTGCCGCACCATCCCAAATGAAGGTGCGACATTGTGCGGTAGGCCCTTGGCCTGGCGCTCCTCCCGGACGGCCACCAGCGCTGCACTACGCTGGCGGAATGAGGCGTGGCGGCTAGGTAAAGCACGAGGGGCTCGAGGGGACGAGGCGCTACCATCACCGGTGGGCTGGTCAGGTATTTCTTGAGGTCTTGAAATGCTGTGTCGGCCTCCGGGGTCCACTCGAACGGACCCTTCTTCTTCATCAGCTTGAAGAACGGGAGGGTGCGTTCCCCAAGCTTGGAGATGAAGCACCCCAGCGAGGTCACACAACCCGTGAGCTTTTGCATTTCCTTGAGAGTCTGCGGCAGGCTCATGTCTTCTATTGCCTTGACCTTCCCCGGGTTCGCCTCGATCCCCCTGTGCGACATGAGGAAACCCAGCAGCTTGCCAGAGGGGATGCTGAACACACACTTTTCTGGGTTGAGCCGTAGGTTCACCTTGCGCAGGCTGGCTGGCGAAAGTCTCCTCCAGGTACTGAATGAGGGTCCTTGCCTCCCGAGACTTCACCACGATATCGTCGACGTAGGCCTCCGCGTTCCTCCCGAGCTGTTGGCCCAGAGCGATGTGCATCAGTCGCTGGAAGGTTGCCCCAATGTTGCGCAGCCCGACCGACATGAAGGTGTAGCAGTACACCCCGCACGGGGGCAAGAAGTCCGTCTTCTCTACGTCCTCCACCGCCATCTTGATTTGGTGGTAACCTGAGAAGGCATCTAGAAAACATAACTGGTCACACTCGGCGGTGGAGTCGATGATCCGATCGACGCGCGGAAGCGGGAACGGGTCCTGAGGGTAGGCCTTGTTGAGGTTGGTGAAGTCGACGCACATGCGATCCTTCCCGCCCTTCTTGGGCACGACGATGGGGTTTGCCAGCCACTCCGGGTATCGGACTTCGCGGATGACACCCGCTGCCTGTAGCTTGCGGGTTTCCTGGACGATGAAGGACTGCTTCCCCGTGGACTGTCGTTGCGCCTTATGCTTCACCGGGCGCACATTGGGGCACACCCTCAAGTGGTGCTGGATTACTCCCCTTGGGACTCCCACCAGCTGCTTGGGCTCCCAGGCGAATACCTCCTTGTTCGCGCGCAGGAATTTCACCAGTGCCTATTCTTGGTCCAGGTCGAGGTCGGTGCCTATGGTGAAGGTGGCTCCCGAGGCCCCATCATCCTCGACTGGTACTTGCTTCGTCTTGGCCCGATCTTGTGAGAATAGCTGCTTCTTCTTCGCCGGTGCAGCCCCCTGGGCCCCAGCCGCTGCCTCGTCAGTGGGGCGAGCTGCCGCTGCGGTCCTAAGGGCGAGCCTTAGGGCCGCTAGGGCCTCCTTGGTGTTCCCGACCACGGTAAGGACACCGCTGCTCCCCGACATCTTCACGAGGTTGTAGGCGGGATGGGTTGCCGCTATGAACTGAGCCAGGGCAGGGTACCCTAGGATGGAATTGTATGGGAGGCTGATGCGGACGATGTTGAAGTCGATAAGCTCGGTGCGGTAGTTGTCGCAGGTGTAGAAGGTGACGGGGAGGCGGATCTACCCTAGGGGCTGGTGGATCCTCCACCAACTCCGGAGAAGGGCTTGGTGTGGCGGAGCCGACCGAGTGGCACGTGGAGCAAGCTGAAGGCCTCCACGGAGAGCACATTGAGGCTGGCTACTCCGTCGATGAGGGTCTTGGTAACCGCTACATTGTAGATGGTGGGTGTGCACATCATCGGGAGCGCACCCGAGCCTGCGGTGGTCGCCGGATGGTCCCCCGAGTCGAAGGCGAGGTCGGCCTTGGGTGCCACCCATCCCGGAAGAGCCCCCTGCTGCACACGTGCTGCACCCATCTAGCGGACGAGCTGCTTGACGTGGCGATCCGAGGGCGGCGCCTGCGAACCACCCAGGAGGGCTGCGATGGTGAGGGGCGCCAGTGCCACGAAGCACGTGATGAAAAGGTCGCGCAGCTCTTCCCATGAGGCCATAGAGGACCTCGGTAGGTTGAGCAACCAGGCACGCGACACACCAGCGAGGGCCATGGGGAACCAGTTGGCCATGACCTTGTCGTCGCCTCCGGCTTCCAGAACGGCCTCCTCGTACACCAGCAGGAAGGCTGCTGGATCCGCCACGACGTCATAGAGAGGCGGCATCTTCGACTTGAACTTGTGCGGCCACCGCATTTGCCGCAAGGCGGGGGTGAAGGCCCGGAGGCCCATGGCGCCTCCTCACATGCCTGTCGATCTAGTCGGAGGAGTGGCGCCTGCCATGGGAGCCGGTCAGAGAGACAAAGCAAGCAGAGAGGCGAAGTTTCGGCGCACCCCTACCTAGCACGCCAAATGTCGGATTCTGGCTTCCGGCAAACCCTTGTGAGGTTCGAACTCTCGGGTGCGCACGAAGAACTCTCTCTCCCTAGTTTGCTCGCTCGACGATCTCATGGCCTAGCTCGACGGACCCAAGGAACACGAGACACAACGGTTTATACTGGTTCGGGCCACCGTGTGGTGTAATACCCTACTCCAGTGTGGTGGTGGTGGATTGCCTCGAGGGCTAAGGATGAACTAGTACAGTGGATGGACAACCTCCTGAGGAGAGGCGTTCTAGAGCTCGATGAGCTGGTGAGTGTGAGGGTGATTCGAATGATCCGTCCCCATCCTATGGTGGTGGCTAGTCCTATTTATAGAGGCCCTGGTCCTCTCCCCAAATGTTAGGCGGGAAGGGATCCCACAACGACCAAGTTTGAAGGGGGACAACTAGTACAAGCTATCCTGACAAAATGTGGTCTTCGCCTGCCAAAGGCTCTGGTGGTGACGCTACTGTGGGATCTGTGATGACCTCCGTCCTGCCGTCTTGCTGGTCTTGGTCTTGTTGCACCGATATGGAAACCTTTGCCTGATGCCTCGGGACTCCTCGCCTGCGCCTGCCTCTTTAGCACCAAAGAGGAAATCTGCACATCGCGCCCGCTGGCACCCACCTGGCCTTGGTCCTCATAGCTCACGTCATGTGAACCTCATGAGGTGCCCCTTGCATAGATATCTCCGCTCCTCGGGAGCCATCCTGGTGAGGCCGCCCCAGGGAGGTCTTGGCGTCGTCCGCCTCGTGAGGCTTGGCCCCTCGCGAGGGTCTTGAGTCATTGCTGCCGAAGCTGGGCCGTACCGGGTCGCCAAGTGGAGCCACACTCGCAGGCCGCAGGCAGGCAAGTCTGGGTACCCCCGTTCCCAGGATGCCGACAAGAACAAATAGCTACACTTCTCCACAACTGAACAATGGAATAGGCCTTGAATTGTCAATTTGGCATGAAGGAGTTTCACCAAGTGTCTTACAAGTACTAGGCTGTCGAAGGCTGACCCCTCGGGTGGAGCATATTGGTCACTCCTGGCCTGTTCATGAACTTACTAGAGATCACCCTAATCTCATAGACTGTGACCAGCAGTCAGGCTCATATAGGCGTGTTCCTCCAAAGATCGCTCTGTAGGGTAGCATCTTGCTTTTACAAGCCTTGGAACACATTAAGACAAAAGTCAACCTGCCATACTGAAGGAAATATGCTCTAGAGGCAATAATATTGTAATTTATATTTCCTTATATCATGATAAATGTTTATTATTCATGCTAGAATTGTATTAACTGGAAACTTAGTACATGTGTGAATACATAAACAAACAGAGTGTCACCAGTATGCCTCTACTTGACTAGCTCGTTAATCAAAGATGGTTAAGTTTCCTAGCCATAGACATGTGTTGTCATTTGATGAACAGGATCACATCATTAGAGAATGATGTGATGGACAAGACCCATCCGTTAGCTTAGCACAAATGATTGTTTAGTTTTATTGCTAATGCTTTCATCATGACTTATACATGTTCCTTTGACTATGAGATTATGCAACTCCCGAATACTGGAGGAACACTTAGTGTGCTATCAAGTGTCACAACATAACTGGGTGATTATAAAGATTCTCTAAAGGTGTCTCCGATGGTGTTTGTTGAGTTGGCATAGATCGAGATTAGGATTTGTCACTCTGTGTATCAGAGAGGTATCTCTGGGCCCTCTCGGTAATGCTCATCACTACAAGCCTTGCAAGCAAATGTGACTAATGAGTTAGTTGCGGAATGATGCATTACGGAACGAGTAAAGAGACTTGCCGGTAACGAGATTGAACTAAGTATGATGATACCGACGATCGAATCTCGGGCAAGTAACATACCGATGACAAAGGGAACAACGTATGTTGTTATGTGGTTTGACCGATAAAGATCTTCGTAGAATATGTAGGAGCCAATATGAGCATCCAGGTTCCGCTATTGGTTATTGACCGGAGATGTGTCTCGATCATGTCTACATAGTTATCGAACCCGTAGGGTCCGCACGCTTAATGTTCGATGACTATTTGTATTATGAGTTATGTGATTTGATGACTGAAGATTGTTCGGAGTCCCGGATGAGATCACGGACATGCCGAGGAGTCTCAAAATGGCCGAGACATAAATATTGATATATTGGACGATGTTATTCGGACACCGGATGAGTTCCGAGAGGTACCAGATAATTATCAGAGTGCCGGTGGGTTATCGGAACCCCCCGGGGGAACTAATGGGCCTCGATGGGCCTTAGTGGGAAGAGAGGAAGGGCCAGGAGGGGCTGTCCGCGCGCCCCCCTTGGGTCCAAATTGGACTAGGGGAAGGGGGTGGCACCCCTTTCCTTCCCTTCCCCCTCTTCCTTCCTTCTTCCCCCTCTTCCTTAGGTGGAAACCTACTAGGACTTGGAGTCCTAGTAGGATTCCCCTCTCCTGGTGTGCCCTAGGAGGGCTGGCCAGCCTCCCCTCCCCTCCTTTATATACGGGGGCAAGGGTCACCCTAGAACACACAAGTTCCTCTTAACCGTGTGCGGTGCCCACCTCCACAGTTACACACGTCGGTCATATCGTTGTAGTGCTTAGGCGAAGCCCTGCACCGGTAACTTCATCATCACCGTCGCCATGCCGTCGTGCTGACGGAACTCCCCCTCGGCCTCAACTGGATCAAGAGTTCAAGGGACTTCACCGAGCTGAACGTGTGCTGATTGCGGAGGTGCCGTACGTTCGGTACTTGGATCGGTTGGATTGTGAAGACGTTCAACACATCAACCGCGTTACTAAACGCTTCCACTTTCGGTCTACGAGGATACGTAGACACACTCTCCTCGCTCGTTGCTATGCATCTCCTAGATAGATCTTGCGTGATCGTTGGTAAATTATTTGAAATACTATGTTCCCCAACAGTGACATTCGAGCCAGGTCTATGAGTATATGTTATATGCATGAGTAGAACACAATGAGTTGTGGGCGATAATAGTCATACTGCTTACCAGCAATGTCTTACTTTGATTCGGCGGCATTGTTGTATGAAGCGGCCCAGACCAACATTACATGACCGCATTCATGAGACTGGTTCTATCGACGTGCTTCGCACATAGGTGGCTAGTGGGTGTCTGTTTCTCCAACTTTAGTTGAATCGAGTTTGACTATGCCCGGTCCATGTTGAAGGTTAAAACAACACACTTGACAAAAAAAACATTGTGGTTTTGATGCGTAGGTAAGAACGGTTCTTGCTAGAAGCCCGTAGCAGCCACGTATAACTTGCAACAACAAAGTAGAGGACATCTGACTTGTTTTTGCAGGGCTTGCTGTGATGTGATATGGTCAAGACGTGATGATATATAAATTGTTGTATGAGATGATCATGTTTTGTAACAATTATCGGCAACTGGCAGGAGCCATATGGTTGTCGCTTTATTGTATGAAATGCAATAGCCATGTAATTGCTTTACTTTATCACTAAGCAGTAACGATAGTCGTAGAAGCAATAGTTGGCGAGACGACAACGATGCTTTAATGGAGATCAAGGTGTCAAGCCGGTGACGATGGTGATCATGACGGTGCTTTGGAGATGGAGATCAAAGGCACAAGATGATGATGGCCATATAATATCACTTATTTGATTGCATGTGATGTTTATCTTTTATGCATCTTATTTTGCTTAGTACGACGGTAGCATTATAAGATGATCTCTCACTAAATTTCAAGGTATAAGTGTTCTCCCTGAGTATGCACCGTTACTCTGATTCGTCATCTTTGAGACACCACGTGATGATCGGGTGTGATAAGCTCTACATTCACATACAACCGGTGCAAGCCAGTTTTGCACACGCAGAATACTCGGGTTAAACTTGAAGAGCCTAGCATATGCAGATATGCCCTCGGAACACTGAGACCAAAAGGTCGAGCGTGAATTATATAGTAGATATGATCAACATAGTGATGCACACCATTGAAATCTACTCCATCTCACGTGATGATCGGACATGGTTTAGTTGATTTGGATCACGTGATCATTTAGATGACTATAGGGATGTCTATCTAAGTGGGAGTTCTTAAGTAATATGATTAATTAAACTTTAATTTATCATGAACTTAGTACCTGATAGTATTTTGCATGTCTATGTTGTTCTAGATAAATGGCCCGTGCTACTGTTCCTTTGAATTTTAATGCACTCCTAGAGGAAGGTAAGTTGAAAGATGATGGTAGCAACTACACGGACTAGGTCCATAACTTGAGGATTATCCTCATTACTGCACAGAAGATTTACATCCTGGAAGCACCCTAGGTGCAAGACCCGCTGCAGAAGCAACTCCAGATGTTATGAACGTCTGGCAGAGCAAAGCTGATGACTACTCGATAGTTCAGTGCGCCATGCTTTACGGCTTAGAACCGGGACTTCAACGATGTTTGGAACGTCATGGACCATATGAGATGTTCCAAGAGTTGAATTTAATATTTCAAGCAAATGCCTGGATTGAGAGATATTAAGTCTCCAATAAGTTCTACAGCTGCAAAATGGAGGAGAATAGTTCTATCAGTGAACATATACTCAGAATGTCTGGTACCACAACCACTTGACTCAACTGGGAGTTAATCTTCCTGTTGATAGTGTCATTGACAGAGTTCTT